>JACMZG010000008.1:42733416-42768416 GCA_018340805.1 Microvelia longipes | reverse complement strand
ATCAATAGGTTGCACGATTTAAATATGTTGTTTACCGGCCGGTGAATGAACTTTTTTTTGGCCGTTTTTTTACTTTTTGGACGCATTCGGTCGTATTCGCTCAGGACCGTTTTAATTCAATTCAGCGCTCACTAATGACATTGAAACGACACACTATCGAAATTTATTTTTCATTGTTCGTAATTTTGGTTTCCGGTAATAAATATATATATATTATATATATATATATATATATTATATATATATATATATATATATATATATATATATATATATTATAACACTTATATATACATATAAGTGTGTGTTGAGTTTATGTAATGTTTTGAGTAAATTATTTTTTTTTGGATGCCTCTGAAACAGATTTTGGCAACACTCTCTGTTGTGACCCACCATGACGCCAATTTCATTAGTGATTTTCCCCCCAAGGAAATTCGCTATAAGATTGCAATTCTCAGAATACGTATTTATATTTTTATTTTTTGAATTTTTAAGCAATTTAATTTTTTTTACTCCCATACCTAGATATTTTTTTTAATTTGGAAACCAAATTAAGTTTCTGTACTTATACATTACTTTGTTTATACCGTAGGTATATAAGAAAGTAATGTTTTTGCAAAAAACCGAATAGAGATTTTACCTTAATTATATGTTTCAAATGTTTTAAAGACTACCTGAGTTTATATTATCAAGCTTTCTGTCTGTATGGGTGTGTATCTGCTATCATCACAGCTCCAAGTGTGCTTTTACTGAAGGGTTGAAACTTTGTAAAAAAATCAATATAATTATTTACATTTAAAATCTAATAGGTCTAGTTCTGCTATCCGGAGAATATTTTTATGGCATTACCAACCCATGTAATTGGCTTAGCAAAAATGTCAAAATTTAGGAAGACACCAATAAAAGGATGGATTAAAAATTTGACACGCATTTATTTGTAGCAGACCAAACAAATGTGCTAAGTTCCATTATTAGCATTAGTAAAGGTTTTATTAAATAACTTGTGTACGTATGTTTACATGTACGTATGCAGTGGATAACTGTCTAAAAGCGAGAGAAACGAGTCCGAAGAAATACTGCAATATAAATTAAGTATATCCTTATTCTGAGCGAGTCTGAAGTGATGGGGATCAGTGTAGCGAATTTGATATGTTAAAGAAATGTTCAAAGGTCCTATTCCCAAATTTGTCAATACAAAAATTTTCTTCAAGTTATTGAATTTACATGAAAATGGCTATAGATGTGAGGCTACAATGCAAAGTCTAAAATAAAACTTTGAAATAATTTTAGTAAAGTTAATATATCGTTAACGTTTTACGTCTCGTCTCTAGCATCAAAATAGAAAATCTTTACTTTCCAAATGTATCAGCATTTTCACGCTCTGGAAAAGATGTTTGATGAAGTGAAAGAGTTGTATGGTTTTCACAAGATTCTGAAAGCACTAGCAGTGAGATGGCAGACCTGCTTATACTCCATTTAACCTTGTCTACTATACAGTACGCACCCACAATCCTTACCAGTAAAAGAATTGAAGAGAAAAAAAATTCTTTCTTTTTCAAGGATAAGGTAAGGCCATATAGTACTTGTGAGTACTACACTATACTAACTAAAGAAAGGTGCTTTTTCCTCTTTCCTACTTATTGTTTCTCTGGTTGTTTAAAACAGAATCATAGCTTTTATGCCTTGGATTTATTCTTCTGACTCGCACTATTACTTCTATTCGTCATTAACTTAAAAGCACAAAAGTAAAAAAAGGTAAAATATTTTATCTTCAAAACACTTGATATATTTAATATATACTAAGTTTAATTCATTTAACATATTTATACACACAATTAATATATTTTAAAAATAATATTTTTAGCCCTACAGTCTTTTTTTCCTGTCTCATGCTTTTATTCTAACTACTTTCTAACTCAGAAGGTAAATAAAATTATTATTCGAATTTGTGTTAGTCTCTATGATTGAAGTATAATTGATGATCGGGCACTAATGAGACATTAAAAGTTAAAGGTAAACTGGAGTGATTTTTTTAATGTCTTATTAGTGCCCCATCATCAATTATATATAAAATGATAATTAAGATAAAGTTAAGTCTTTAAACCTTTTAGGAATGCACACGGGCATAAAGAAATAAAAAAGTCTTCATACGTCAAAATCCATTGAGTAGTTTAGGCTGTAATGCGTCAATAAAAAGGGCAGGAAGAATAAGAAGTCGATGATGCCATTTATCTACTCCTTGTATTGTAAGTTCTACATACAGTCTTGTTATCTCACACTGTAAATGTACTTTTACTCCCTAGGGAGGAAAAGTGAAAGTGTTGCCAACTTTTCAGAATTTTTGGAAATTTTTAGGATTTTTTTCGGTGTTATGTTGGTACTACGTGTAGAATATACAATGTACACACGCTAATGTTTAAATTACAAATATAATATTACACATTATTCTATTGACAGCTTACAATAAAATAATGTGAAGATAGTGGCTTTATTCTCTCTTCATCAGAGTAATTGTCATGGTAAGAATAAACTAAACTAACACAATAACAATTAAGGAGCTAAAAATGATATTAATAAATGTTAGTATTAGTTCTCTAGTCGTAGATAAAATTTAATATTCAACCAGGGATGAAAGTTTTCAGCTCTCGTATTATCTCCCTCGTCAAGCATCGGGAGCCAAAATGTTAGTTAACTCCCTCGGCAAGCCTCGGGAGCTAACTAGTTTATCTCCCGATTTAATCTAGTTTTAGCTCACGAGGCCTACCGGCCTCGTGAGCTAATGAAGTTTCCTCCTTCGGCGCTGCCTTAGGACGAAACTTTAACTTGAGCTGTAAAACTTACTTTCATCCCTTGTTGCATAAATAACTATTTCAAACCTTTTTTTCTCCTCTTCTACTTGGCCGATTTTAATGATTTTTTTAAATTTTGATCTTCACAACACGCTCTTTAAAGATATTATAATATTTTGTATGTGCTGTTAGCCGTTTTCACACTACAGACCCTCAAAAACCCAACTTTGTTGCGTACAGTATAATATACACTGGCAGCTTTAGTGGGTTTCGGACGTTTTTACTGACTAAGCTAGATATTTCAACTTTTTTTTAGGTGGAACGCTATTGCGTTCCTAAATATCATTAAGAAGATTGAAAAATATACATAGTGCTCTCAGGGGTTCTGTGTAACCTGATCCAAGAGTATATTAAGGTTATAATAAAGCAATGATTCGCACATTGATTGTATAAGTTTAATAATACGTAGTTTTTATTATTATGTAAGTTATAGTATTATGAAAGTTTGCAGTGTTTATTTCAATTTATTGATAATATGCGGTTTTCAAGTTACTTTTTTACATATCGAATTTAACTAATAGGACCTCTATAGGATCTCAGATTTTAATTATCTTATTTCTTGAAAAGGTATTAAATAATTTTGCTGTCTATATTTTTGGGACTACTTCAAAAATTTATGTAAAGTTTCAAAGTAATCCCAAATATATTTATACATAGATGTTTATAAATTTATATGAGTAGATATTTTCTATACGAGAATACTATACTGAATCTGACCTATTTATATATTATATATACCTATCCATACATTATGTGACCTTCTTCAGTTTGTTTTTCCTGGAGTACTTCTATAATCTGAGAACAGACAATGAATCATTGTTTCAACCATCCGACAACTTGTTTAAGGGTCAAACAAAATGGACTTATTATTTTAACCTTTTTTAAAGGTTATAAGAAATACTTTATGGATGGTCGCATTATATTTGTATTATTATATAAATTTAACATTATATTTATATTCTAATAAATAAATCTTGTAATATGTGTAATATGTATTTTGTGTTATTTAATGTTTATTAAATAACATTATGTGATATCAATTAATTTGCATTAAAAATATTTAAAATCTTATGAAGATAAAAGTTAAATCACCCGTCATCATAAATCTTCTTTGCGATAAAGATAAATATTATCTAAGAATCGTGATAACATCTTCGATCTCTTTAAAAAAAATGTTTTAAATTCGAATATTCACTTTTGAGTGTCGAGTTGAGTTGTATAAGGTGCTCTAGTTTCTCTAAATTTGTATTACTTTTTAGTATAACTTTTAATCTTGTATAACCCTATTACATTTAACCAAATGTTACCACATATTTATCACATTAGCCATTTTGTGTTAGATATTATGTAAAATGACCAGCCAAAGTGAATAATTAATTAATTTGGTTAACCATTTTTGTCATTGTGCATACTGACTAGATATCATGCATAATATACAATCAATCACTAAGGCTGCAACACATATATATATTAGCATTATTATTACTATTATTATTATTATTATTATTGTTTTTGGTAAATGTGCAATGGGAATCTAGGTGAGGCGCGGATAGAATACCATGAACCTTAATTTCATTACAATATTATTATTTGTATTATTATAAAGATTATCCAGAGCTCGTATGCAATGCCATTTTTAGGTTGCTATGGTAACGAATGTAACGATAGTTTTGTGCGTAACTCCCTAAGAAATGGTCAGGTCGTTTATTTCCTTCCTATCTGGTTAGAGTTACTGCTAGATGGGGAGAGCTCAATTATGAACAAATTTGCCAACAGGAAATGACCAATTCTCTTCCTTCAGTGTAACCGAGGGTTGAGGTGAGGGCTTTACACAATTCTGTGACCTATCCCCTCCCTTCAACTACAGTGCGTTTTCTGAATTTGAAACTCTTATTTTCAACCATTATAAATGGTCTTTTGTAGTATTGGGTAATTTCGAAACAGCTATAATACAAGAGGGAAAATCAGGGTGAAAAAGATTTTATTTCAATGGCAGTTTTTTTAAATGACATGCGAAACAATTCACTAAAAATACATTTAGTTACTTTTTCTGAATTCACGGCTGACTAAGTCTTGATAATTCTCCGATTTTATTTATTCAGAAAGAAATTGAAACATTTATTGATTTTCAATTTAAATTAGAAAGCTTCGGCTTGATTAATAACAAAAGTTTCTTTTAAATTTCAATAAATTAACAAGTAAAAGGGCTTATTTTATTGTCTTTTTAGTTTTTTTTTTTTGAAAAATCAAAAACAAGTTTAGAACAATTAACATTGTGATAAGTACGATTTTAACTTGAAATTAATTAATTGAAATTATTTTGAAAACTTTATTACTTTATTATAGTGTGAACTTTTTAGCAAGTAAATCAATATTTTTACCTAAAAAAAGATGTATTGATACAAAACCTTGATATATTGACTTAAAACTAGTTTAGGGATTCTAATAATAATCTGTTTGTTGGTATCGTATACATTAATTTGTGCTGAAAAGCCCTTAGTAGCTAGGACTTGTGACAAACATATACTGATGAAAGGTAATACTTTATTATCTTGATTTATAATTTTTGATCAGTGGCGTAGGAAAGGTGAGGCTTCCGTACACCCCTTTCCGCCTTAACACCTCAATTAAGACAGAAAATGTTAGTAACGTATCTTTAGGAGCCAAAACGAAATGTTTCATTGACTCGCTTCGCTTGTTTATGGTTTATTTGTTATGAATTAAAATCTTCGTTTTATACTAAACCTCCAATCCCCATTATACTAGGACCCGCGGTGGAAAATGAAATATTATGCCCCTGCAGCTGCTTTATTCCATGCATCAACCATATTCATGACATATTCACCATTATTTGTTAGATTTAAAAATTTATTCGTCTACTTACGGCTGCAAAATTAGTCATTACTGAACTATTTTTAAGCTGCAATATCAGCTCCGCCTCTGCAGGCAAATCGCCATTTTCCTGGTTTTGCCTCGCCTTGTCAGTCAAATGGGTTAATTAACAGCATCGGCTTACGCCTATGCTGGAAATTTCCATAGCCTGCCTCGTCTTCAGCTCTGGGGGCTAATTTATAAAACTCATCAGAAAAAAAACATTTTGTTGCCTAGTAGCATAATATACTATAAACATTTGTAAAATTGAGTTCTTTTGTCGTGCTAACTCGAAAGTGTAGGTTAATATTAGGCAGAAGTAATATAGTTTTAATAAAATAACTTTTATGCTAATTTTACTTTTTGTTTTGATAACGATACGATGTTTTGATACTGGCTGCGTCATTGTAAGAAATCAAATACTTGTGATGACACCAGACTCGTAACATGATTTATTGTTTCTTTTACAAGGCTTGTAAGAAGCACTTAACCCTGTCAAGATCTTGCTTTAGCCTTCAGTCAAACTCTTAACCAAGTTTATTCATCCTGTGACCTTTTAACCTTTCAATTTAGCACGTAGTATGCTACCTTATATATTGCTAGAGCATCTTTAATTTAGAAAAAGTGTAAGGCAACCTCATTGTGCCTTGTTGTACTCATTTCAAATCTTCACATCCTTGCTTCAATCTTATATTAATTAAATAAAATTGTCATGTTATTCTGGACTATTAGATTCCAAGCATTTACGTCACGGGTATTAACCTAAGCTCTATACATGTTTGTTTACACAATGCATAATACATTATTGATTGTAGAATCAGTTTATGAGTTGCGTTACAAATGTTTGTTTACACAATGCATCAGTCAACATTGATCTTGCGTTACAGTTTTGTTGACTATAGCGATTTTTATATGCAACAACAAAGGATGGTAACTTTGTCTTTCGGTTGTTCTTAAAATTATTATGATTAATTTAAGGAGAAATTCATCTTACTCTTTTTCCTTTCTCAAGGTCCACAGATAGTAAAATAAAGTAAGTTTAAGTTTGAGAGTATGTATATGCGGCTACCTCGAGGAATTGGAGAGTAGTGAATTTGGAAAGAGATGGGGCAAACAGGTTAAACGTAGGGAAACAGCTCTCTAGAATATGGTGATTTATTAAGCACTGAAAGCTTTTCGAACGAGTAAAATATAACCTGACTTAGGTTTCTTTCTATAACCTGGTTTTACCTCTATAACCTTCCTTTCTTTAACTTTTTAACAAACATTCTCCCAGAATTTTCTAGTTCCAGTTAGAAAAAAGGTCCTGTAAACTGACATTATAAATGAAAGAAATGGTTTCTTTTTTTTATATCCTGTTTAATATATTTTAAAAACTTATTTTCTCTGAATGCAACCTAATCTTTTCAAATACCAACAGATGAATAAATTTAATTTGTAAAGATCTCATACAAAATTAAAAATTAATACATTTATAAAAACAAATTATAATAATAACGTCCTAATTATAAACGTTTT
Source organism: Microvelia longipes (assembly GCA_018340805.1). Classification (NCBI taxonomy): domain Eukaryota; kingdom Metazoa; phylum Arthropoda; class Insecta; order Hemiptera; family Veliidae; genus Microvelia; species Microvelia longipes. Next base: position 42,761,178 of record JACMZG010000008.1, on the reverse strand, counting down.
TCTTTTTAAATAAAATAATTAATCTAATAGTATTTTTTTCTATTTCTTAAATTTTAAAGGGGAAAAAAGGTTTATATTTTTTTTGCTTATTGAAAAGAAAAGTATTGATCGTAAGTCATTATATATTTACTTTTCCTCATTTATATCGTAGTGTACAGGAAAAGTATTGTGTTGGGAAAAAATGGAAACCGAGATTTAATTTGAATTATCCGCTTCAGATGTCTTTAAGACCTTCTGAGTGGTTTTTATCAAATCTGTATATGTCTGTTATCATCGTATCTCCCAGTAGAAAAATGCTAGAGAATTGAACCTTGGTAATAAATAAATCTTTAGGTCGAGTTGTGCTATGCGAAAAATATTTTTTACGTCGTCACTTACTCGTAAAATTGACAGCAAACAATTTAAAAATTCATCAAACACGGAATAATATGACGATCAGTTTAAGATTGGGTGCGTATGTAGTCATATAAGACCAACAAACGTGCCTATCCTATTATCAGCATTAGTTTAATTATTATCGAATTATTAATTTATAATTTAATTGTAAAAATCGAAAAAATGAGTTCAAGTATATCCACTGTTTTGTTGGATCATAAAAGTTAAGGAGCATTGAGCAGGTCAGTGCTGGATGGTTGATGATTGGGAATAAAAGGAATGCATTCCCAATTCTTATTTCCCAACTGTCTAGGAATAAGCGAAGCGAGTTCGCTAAGTGTATAATTTTAGTATTTAGTTTGTCTATACGTGCGAAGAGTTCGCTAACGTGTTGCGGTATAAATTTGGTATTTAGTTTGCTCTAAGGACGAGCGAAGCCAGTTCGAAGTAGTGAGAATGAGAGAAGCGAATTTGATATGGTGAGGAAAAGTTCCGTGGTACCCCGTACCCGATTTGTTATCTCTAAAAGTCAAAGACTGATTTATTTTTTATTGGCAGATGTAAGTAATGAGATCTGCTTTAAGTACTGTTACCGACATAGTATATAGTTAACGATAAAAAATTTTATAGAGCGAGTGTAAATTAAGTGTCTATTTATACGTTAATTAAGTGTGACTTTACTGTTTGTGCAATAACACATTCCCGCAGTGAATACGCTTTGTAAACCTACTTCCCCGAGTATTGTAAAAAATTAAACATTTTTATGGAAGTAAACGTAATTTCATGAAAGTCAAAAAAATAAATGGTTTTATTAATTATTATTTCACTAAGTATGGGAGATTTAAAATAATAATTATTAAATTTTAATTATTGAATTTTTTAAATTTATATAAAACAGGAGAAAGGTAAACATTCTCATAAATATTCGACATAAATATTTTGAAAGGCATGGAATTCTAGTGTGCGTGAGTACGTGTAGGAAAAATCAATATACTACATTAACAAAAATGTCACTGGCAGATGTTTACGTGTTAATTAAACGACATTTATGGGTTAAATTATTATATAAAACTTAATTTTTAGGGTTTTTGTCTCTGGATATTATTATTATATTACGAATTATAATAATGTAAATGTTACTCTTATTATAAAGTATTTGAAACAAATATTGAACCTGCTACTTTCAATAATAAAAGTACCCCTTAGCACAAATAAAAACATTTTGATCTCCGGACGTTGTATAGTTTTTAGGGAGTAAAGAATCACTTTTCACTTCCAAGGGAGAAAAAGTTACCTTCACTTAAGTTAATTTTTCCTTTTTGGGAGTAAAAAGTAACTTTTTCTCCCATGGGAATAAAAAGCGATGATAAATTTCTTATCATTGGGGTTAGAGCCAATTATATCAATTTTATAGGACTAGTGCCATTTTATACCTCTATATTTATAAAAGGGACCGATCCATTTTTTTAACTCAATTTTTTGGGGGTGTCATTTCAAAAACTTATAAGAGAAGGCGGACCAACAAATTTTTTATTGGCTCAAAATCCGTTTCCCATAAAAAAAAGTTATTTGGAGCAATAATTTTTTTGTGGGAATGCACCCCAAAAAAAATTAGGGGGTCTGAACCAAAAAAATGTATAGTAAAATACAACAAAACGTAAAAAAAAATATAACAATAATTAAATGACGTCAACGTTTGGAGATAAAATCTTGTATGCACTTTTGGAGTAAAATAATAATAATATTTTTCCCTCGCAATTACCTTACCTCGGCTTTGCCTTGGGAGGTAATAATAAAAAACACATTAATCCTTCGGCATCACATTGGGAGTTAAATGCTTTGGTTTCCTCTGCTTTCGCCTTAGATACCAACTATCTGCTCAGGGAAATAATAGCATTCTTTGCTTTCTTAGTGCATAAATAACTATTAAACAGTTTCTTTTAAGAAATGAATTTTTCATATTTCACCTTTTGAATTTTAAATAAAAGTAGTAAATTTATGCTAATTAACAGCATCGGGTTAATACCTAATTAATTGATAAACGACAAATCAAGGTTAAAAATGTAAAATTATTAAAGGAAAAAGTTTAAAAATTAAATAGACTCTTTATTCCTGTAATAGAGATAAATTGACGGATATCAGCCCTGTAATGATCAGGAAGTTAGCAGATACCACTGGTAAGAGGGGTTGGTCTGACTCGGTCGCACTGCCGTCAAATTCTAGCACCATTAGAAACACTGAAAACTCTTTTTTACTGACGCTTGTCCCAGTTAAAATTATGTTAATCTGATCTGTGGGATGCCAGAGGATTTACAGGGAATGGGGTAACCTAGCTCTTTTTCTACCGTGGCAAAACGAAATATAAAATCCGTTTAAACCGAATTTGCATTTTGAATAGAGAGATAGAGTATAAACTCCCCCCTTTTCGAAACAATTTCAGAATGATAGCACCGACAATTTTCATTTTTTGTGGCACCGAAATTTTATCTCGGAAAATAAATGCAATTTTTTTATAAATTAAGAATTGTTTAAAAATAAAAATAAATTTACCCTCAAATAATGGAAAGGGAATCATTGAAATAATGAAAAAACACTCACGTTTTCCATCAGATGTCCATGATTTAGCTCTTTTAGATCCCAAAAAAAAGTTAGTTTCTAAATGTAGATGTATATATGTATGTATGTCCAGAGCATTTTCCATGTGAACGCATAGTACCAAACTATTGGTATAATTAGCTGCTTCATTCTTAAAAAATCAAGTCCACCAAGAGAAATAACTTATAGATTTCTGCCATTTCAAATTTCTTAATAATTTCAAAATTAATTTAAACAAATATTTCTTTGTAAAAATGTTTTTAAATTTAGCTTGAAATATGCAATACAGTGCAAATTCACGAGTTAAATTGATTTAATGTAGTTTATTCTCACATTTCATCAAGCGGCTTCTCATCAACTTTGCTATAAAACTATGGAAAAAACTTTATTCAGCAACATAGAAGTAATTGTTAAAACATCTGATTTTTTAAAAACGAATAATTTTTAAAATTTAACAAAAGTAGTTGAGTAACAAACATTTTTTATATCTTGTTTGAATGCCAGCCTAAACTAACTTCATTAACATTGCAAATGTGATAAAAAATTATAAAGTCCTAATAATTTCGAGTTCTGTTTTGAATTTGTAATGCCTGTACATTTATTAAGGGAATAAAAAAAGAATACTATTTTTTAGTTCTCTATTTTGTAGTTAGTTCTCTGTTTTATTTAATAAAAATATTTAACTGTTCATAATCTGTTATAGTTCTATACTCTATGGTTTATATCATGTAAGCTTCACTTGATTACACGCACGCTTTAGTGAATTTCACGTGAATTAACAAGTCAAATTTTACACAAACATAAAATATTTATCAAATATAGGAAGTGAAATAATTATCCAAATTATTTTATTTAGCATAATTAAAAAAACAAATATTGGAATTCTTTTATAAGGATAGTGATACGAATTTTAATACAAATCTGTTTAATATTTGAATTTTTTAACATTTTAAACCTAATAAATTGCAGTATTCAATTTTTTCTATTAATTATTTTGGTACTATACTTCAATTCTTTGAATCCTCTATTTATTTCTTGGTGATTTTTAAAAGAGAAAATAATAATGTAGTATTGATTACTAGAGAGGGGGAAGGAGTTTTGAAGAGCTCACCTCTGATATGAACTTGTTGTGAACTTGTTCAAGTTATAAGCTCAGACTTATAACCAGAGGTACGAGTTTCAGATACTTATGTTTTCTAACAAAATGCAGTTTGTTAAAAGTTTTTCTTTAATAAAACTTTTAACTCATTATGAAACTACTCCCAATAAAATCTTGTATTTTATTAAACTGCACAATTATCTCTGCTGGTTTTTTTAGTCGTGTATTACTGGATCATTTTGTCAAACAGTACTTATAGTAATGGTAATATTAAGCATACGATTAATAATTTATCGAATATTACTGCGTCATTGTCTTACATACTAATCGTATACTAAATAGTAATATTGTTTCATGATGAAGCATACTATGTATATATTACCTCGAATACTCTAATATTACATTGCCAATAATATTACAATGCCATCTTGATACTATAATTAGTAATCGTGTTAAGTGAAATAGGTGAAAGATTTATACTTTAAGATACATCATGTATTTCTGATTAATTCAGAATTTACTTTATAAAACGCCTATTTGACATCGAATACGTATTGAATAAATTGTATTCGTATTTACTGCTATATTATTCACACTTCCCATATTAAAACTGCAATAAGTAATTTGTAATTTATTTTTTGTTAACTATATGTCTTGCAAAACCAAAAACTTCTATTAAATTTATTACAGCATAGATTACAAAGCATAGACTTAACATTTATTTGTACTAGGTAACTATAATAATACATGATAAGTTTCATTTACTGTAAATGTTTAATGAATTAATGTATTTTTAAACAATTTTAATAATACTTGTTAACTCTAAATCATATGATTATAAGGTGGTAAGTTATATTAATATTAACCATTACAGAGACAGTTTAGAAAATTAGTTCTGTTTTAACAGAGTATGTCTAAACAAAGTCCTACAACTGTTCTATCGATCTGACAGGTTTGTAAAAGTCAATTGAAACGCTAGTGTTACAAGGCAGTTAGGAAGTGGATTTCCAGTCCCTAATTGCGATCCGATGGTCTACTGAATATTCAAGATTTTAAGTCTCTTCTCTAGAAGGGTGTTTCAAATTAGAAAATCAGCATATCGGTACCCTAGCCTCTGGGCTTCGTAGGAACCTTGATTATTCTCTCCTAGTAATTAAGCATTGTTTATAAAGGTTATTCATAAAACAAGAATCGGTAAAAGAGTTTGGAAAAGGGCGTTTCCTCCAAAAGAATATAATGGTAATGATAATGAGATTTCTCAAACGTCCCATTGTTCGAGAGCTTTTATAGCTAAGAGCAGCTTATTTCTTGAGTGTCAAGATATTAAAGTTACTTTAAAAGGCAAGCAAACATATTAAAATGTATAATTCGGATAAAGTTGGTTTCTTTGATCAAACTGTGGGGCTTGTTAAAAGTTTAAATTTGAGACGAGAAAAGTTTATCTGTTGAATAGTCTCCCTTTCCTTAGTCTCAGCTACGTTTTCATTTTAGAATCAAATCTATTAAATAACATTATTTAATACTCCAAACTACGCAGTTTAAAAGCCTTCTTCTCAGTATCATCTGTATAATCTTTTGTCTTTTGAAAGGAAAATACTTTTTCGGCATCATTTTAGTGAATTTTCGAAGAAAATGAAAGTAAGGAAATGAGATTATTTTTATTAAACAAGCATAATAATGATGATTTTAAGATTTAAAAATCGGAAAGTTCGTCAATGGAGTTGACATTTACCCTTATCTGAAATAGGAGTACTAATGTATCTCTCTAGAGAACAATGGGATCTATAAAATCCATTTTACCATTGACGGCCATTCTACAGTAGAAACTAATAAATAAAAAAAATATTGACTATAACTGGGAAGGTTAAAAAAAACTCAAATAACAAAAAAAATGTATAAGATATTTAAAATAATTTGTTACTTTTTAAATTATCAGTGAACATAAATACATTTCTATATTCTAAGGTCTAGTATAGTTTGCTCTAATACCAGAGTTATACGGGTTTGGTTATTATAACATTACGAGGACAATCAAAGCGAGTTCGAAGTTGTAAGGAAAAGTTTCCAAGGTACCATGTACCCCATTTTATAATTACCATTGTTCTTATGAGTAAAATAATTATTTAATCTTCATTATTATAAATGCAAAAAATGTTTTCGAGTCAATCTTCTGGTATTAGCAAATTTCATCAGGAAATAGCGATTATGAGGTGTTTCATTTAACAGATGTTGCAAATTTTGTCAAATTATACGAGACGCACGTCGTTGCCATGAATACTTGTGTAAACAGAACAGCTTAAAATATTCTTTAGAGCTAAAATCTGTTTTAAACACGCTAGTTTATCTCATGTTTCAATGTTTTAAAGTATTATACAAGAGAAATGACTCTGTAGGAAGCTTCGCTAGGTTTAGGGCTGGGCTCAAGCTTCGTTGGGTTTTATTTTCAGTTGCTCCTACAGTCTCTGCTTCAATCTATTACAATTACACAAACTCTTACGCAATTACACAATTACATTGCCTCTAGTATAAAAAGCTCTCTTTTGCTTTTCTTTTAAAATTATATTACTTTTTACAGTTATTTTACTTCTCTCTCTTTCAAAACAATACTTTTTATTGCTTTAAAATCTAAAAGAAATAAAAAACTTGTAAATAACTTTTACTTTTAAGAAACGAAACAGAGTTTTTAATGAAAATTATATGTGTAAGCAATAAAAGCACAAATGTAACACATGAATGTCTCTTTCATTCTTATTTTTAACTCTGTTACAAAACATGTTTGGGTAGAAGAAAAAAGTTTTGTTCAATGTGGATTCGTTGCTACTTTAAATAACATATTTTATCTAAACCTCCTTCTTTATAACTTTATATATTTGGAATGACGGGAAATTATTATACAAAGTTTCTGATGATGACGCTTTTTTGCAGTTACAATTGAAGGTTTAAGTGCCTATAATGTATCTATTATATTTTATTTACCAACTTAAAAAAATATATTATAAAATAAAATAATGAATAATGTGATAATTTTTTACAATGCATTTTTGATTAAATTATTTTCTATTTCAAATCCTGTATTAGACAAGAGGGTATAGAGAACTTTTATCGTATCTGAAAAATTATTTTTTTTTATGTAAGAAGAGGAAGTACAAAATAACCATTAAAGAAGTAGATGGTTCTGTTGTTCTTCTAACCAAGGGTCGTGAAGAAAGAGGATGGCGCGATAAAGGAACTCGCTGACCCCATAATCGTCGTATCATAGAGAAATAGGAACAAACATACCTTCCCTAGTACTGTTATAGCTAAAGGCGCCAAACGCTGGTTTTGCTACGAGGATGAAACGAGTTTAACATATATTAACACTTAAAAATAAAACATGCAAATTGTTAACGTTATTTATTTTTAATTAAAATAAGGCACGAGGTAGCACCAAGCAAAATAAAATATTACATTTTACTATTCGTTCATAAACTACTATAAACAAACGAAATCTTTCGTTACCTCTGACGAAACCTTTCCTCAGAGGTAGGTGTACCTCTAAATTTTAGACCTGCATGTAATGTAATTATTGTAAACATGCGCAGTTCGTGCCAAGCATGTGAAGCTTTATTTGACATATGTTTTATCATGGATTCCTCACTATACTGTTATTCTCAAAAGCGCGTCCCTTTAGTTCATCTCCTTTATCTAACATACATGGTTATATTGACTACACACCGTGCTCTACAGTTAAGGGTCAAAATTCACATTTTTAGTTACAGACCTGTAACTAAAAATGTCGCTTTCCCACTTACGTTTTTGTTTAATTTTAAATAATTTTGGCGACCGTGAAAAAATAGTTCACTACCAAGTCTGGGTCGCGACAATTAGGTTGACATGGACTATAGTATAATCAGTGGCAGGTAGCCTTATCATTATCATATCCCACGATTTTACGCCTTTTTTCCTTCTCATACATTATTGGCCACAACAAATTTTTACCTCTTAATAGTTGGTTTTTTAAAGAACGATTAATAATTTGTTTATTTAACTCTAAAAATTCTACTTCTGCGCCCCTTATCGTTGGTTGATCTAGGACTTGAATTCACCATTAATAATCTTTCTATAATGTTTTTACCTATAAAATTGAATATAAATGAAAAAAAATATTTTATTACTTTTTACTAAGTATTCATTAGTTTTGTTTTTAGGGTCATAATTCATTTCACCAGATACCTCTTAATATTATTTTTTATAAAGAATTGAATAAAGTTAAATCAACTTTTAGGTGGCTCTTAATAACTTTAAGGTTTTTTCAGTAACAAGGTTTTTATTATATCTGCAGAGAAAGGTATATTTTTCTTTTACATGGTTCATTTTTTTTTCTCTATACTACCTTGATTTTATGATTTTTCATTTTTGTTAGGTTAAACCCTTTAGATATAGAAGCTATTCTCTAAACCTGACCGGATTCATAAAGCTGTATGAGGGAGTTTTGCAGAGCCAAGAGATCCCTTGGAACTCTGCCAAACACCGAATCTTACTCAATCTGATGAAATATATCTGACTATCTATCAGCTTTTATTTCACCTCTTTTCCCGTTCCCTATATTTTTATTGGTACTTTTTTGTTAAAATGCAAATAATAAAAACGGAATATTCAGGATAATCACAATATCACATTAAAAATATGAACTTGTTTATTTATCTTTCTTTTATGAGTAAAGGGCAGAGAGTTTAGTTTATTATTCATCAGTTTAGTTAATACTCTGCAAGGACTTCAAAACTGTGTAATGACTTCAATCTATTTATTAAATTATTAACTTATTCACTCAAATATACAAAAGAAGGTGGCTTTCGCCAATGACCTTTGTTCAACATTGCAATAAATAAAATTCTGGGGGTGTTTTCGTGCTTAAGGATTCAGTTTATGCTTTATAGCTTGAGCTATATATTGTATTTTTCAAAGGAAATGCGCATAATTATGCAGTTTGTTATAGAAAACTATGCCTCTGAATTTGGCAGTGCACAGCATTATTTGCATTAGTTTAATGCTCAGTTTGTTTCATGGTAGGTTTTTTAAAGGTTTCAGAGCATTTATAGCGCAAAAATTAGTTACGAGTAGTGCTTGATAATTGGTAACTGCTTAAGTTATGAAGCATATATCGGATCCTTAAGCAAAAAATAGATTTTTAAGCACGGAACTCGCATTCCAAAGGAAATTCGCCCGACCTGTGGACCGCCACGCCAGAATTATTTTGTAGTTATAAACTCATATAAATTAAAAAAAAAAACGATAAAACAATTATCGTCCCTACCAGGTTTTGAACCCAGGTACCTTGGCTTTGAGTGCTCTTATCGACTTCGGACTACTCTCATTCAACTCACAGGCCCAAAGAAACATCGAAAACGACTCCCGGCACTTTAAATGTGTTGTTTAGCAGCCGTATTTTAGGTTTTCTTATGTCTTTCTTATGTCTGCGTTATGTCTACGCCATGCATGCGATTTGTTACAAAACCTAAAATAAGTTTATTTAATATGATGTCTTTATTTGATCCATCAGGAAAAACTCAGTAGTATCCGTATTAAATTTGGATAAAAAGTTGGTATAAATTAGAAAAGAGTTGAAAGTTTAATGATTCCATGTAGTATTATGTTAATAATGATTTTACACAACAGACATTAGACGTCCTCTGTCCTACGTTTGAGGAACATTATCCTCCATTATTTATTAAACCTTTTACAATAATATCTTCCTTTTATTACAGCCATAAAATCTTTACAGTAATATTGCTTTATTATATAATAAAAATTCCTGAGACGGATAATTATAATGATACCTCGGTTTTAGATTTGTAGGTTGAACGCAATACTTTTCCTTAAACCAACGGTACTTGGTGAGGAAAAGTAAAACCAATAATAAAATAACAATTAAGTTTTGTTTTAACAAGCTGAGCTGAGCTGGGAAAAATATTTAAATAGTTGTTGGCTATTTTACTATTTTGATATGGTAATCATTATAGCTATTAGGTCACTAAAGAAAAAATGTATTCCATTTTCTTTATTTTTCTTCACAGCCAAAATAATTAAAGACCATAAATTCGATACCTTCAGAAGATATAAAAAATGGAAAAGTATGGGGGTAGAGTGGGGTGGAAGACCTGCGTAAAATATAAACCAAAAAAAATCTCCTTAAAATCCTGCAGAAATCCTTTCTCCTTAAAACTTTTTTATAAGTTAACCCAATTAAAATTTTCAGAAAACAAGTAAAACAAAGTTTTAGTACTCCATTAAAAGTATTTAAATTTAGTTTTTAAATAATGTAATCCCAAGATACTTACAGGCGAAAGTAGAATTCCTACTGCGTGGGTGAAAATGACGGAAACTATAAACCATTGATATTTTCCCAACACATTATCGGGAATATTTTTCTTCTTCATATTTTTCATTTTGTTAAAGGTTACAAAACTTTTTAATTGGATTTTTTTTAAATCTTCCTATTATTGGAAATTATTTGAAGAACTCAGGCGGTTAAAAATTTAATTAACAAAAAAAACTTTATTGTTTTAATATTTAAAATATCCTTGAGATTATTTTAAGCTACGAATTCTTAAAAGCGTTTTACAATTTATATTTCAATTTTACAATTTATTTATTTTTTATATGGAACGTACAATTACTGAGAATAAACATCAAATTAGAGAAGAGAATGTTTGAATTCCAGCACTAACCAATTTATATGTAAAATTTAATTCAACGTGGACTACATTAATATAAAAGAAAAAATAAGGATTTTCTTCTTAAGTTCATGTTATGAAAACCAGAAAAGACAATATTAATTTTTAATTTACGATATTTTTACTTTTTCACTATTTTTCAAGTGAAGTTGTATTTATACTTTCATACTAAATTATATCAACTCTATGTTTTTAAAATTCTTTATTTATTTTCTCGAATTAGTTTACTAAATATTGAACTTCAAGCTATTTTGCTTACACCACAGGGAACATTATGTGTAGAATGTTTATTTTTTGTATTTATTCCTTCGTTAGAATAACGATTTATATAAACTATAAATTACTGAAGCTATCAATGTCAACCTAGCAGTCTAATCACTCTGGAACCATTTGATGCTATTGGAAGACACATTAATGCTATTTGGCATCCAGCCCACATCAACGCATATGGTGCAATACATTTTTAACTAATTCTTATTTTAAAAACAACAATTTTACGTCTGAATATTGTTTTTAAAATTTAATGTTATTGATTTTTCCTTTTTTATAACAAAAGGCCTAATTATTGTGTTGTGATCTGTTACAGGTAAATTGTTTAGAATAAAGTGACAATCCTAAAATCACGTAAGAGTTTATATTTTATAAAAATAGTTAACATAAATGTAGGTAGTTATATATAAAAGTAGTATAATAAATAGTTTATGTAAAAAATTTAGTTTTATACACACCACACAACACACACACAAATATATATATATATATATATATATAGATATATATATAATATATATAGTTTTTTATAAATTTTAAGTTTATATTTCATTGCTCACGCCAGAGTCAAAGAATTAACTAAGTAGAAAAATTAAAATATTTGGTTTTATGCATCTAATTTTGATTATTGCTGATTTATTTATTCCGAGTGCGAAGTCAATTCATTTATGTACAGTTTATGACAGAGGAGCCACAGACTAATAAGAGACAACTAAATCATGAATGATTTAGTATTTACAACAAAAATATGAATGATTAGTATTTACAAGTAAAATGTGAGTGATTTAGTATTTACAACTTAAAATATGAGTATTTAGTATTTACAACTAAAATTATGAGTGATTTAGTATTTACAACTAAATATGAGTGATTTAGTATTTACAACTAAATATGAGTGATTTAGTATTTACAACTAAAAAATATGAGTGATTTAGTATTTACAACTAAAATATGAGTGATTTAGTATTTACAACTAATATATGAGTTATACCAATCTGTAATTAGTAAAATATACATAATATGAGTAATAAACTTAAATATAAAAAAAAACTAAAACAAACTGAGTAAATAAACTAAAATATAAGTAAATACAACTAAAATATGAGTGATTATAGTGATTAAGACGTTGTACACCCTTCTTATAGCGACTATCTGTATTTACAAGCAGTAGTCTAAGAACTTTTAACATGGCAGCAAATGGCAATAGCAATTGCTTCTTTAACTTACTGTAAATATAACCTCATTAATTGTAAAAGAGTACGGGTTTAAAAAATATTTCATTCTTCCATTTCTTCTATTAATATATTTCTTTTGAATTTGATGTTTCAAAGTCTTTTTTAAGAGAATTATACATTAATTTGATTAAAGATATATATTTAAAAATAAAGTTTGTCTAGGGAAATATCGTTCTTTCTTCACAAATATAGTCATGCACTGGTAATTGCTATCGAAGTTAGGACCTTAGAACTTTTGTGTAAGAAGGTCTTATGATTGGATTTTGAAAGGTACTTTAGTTGGCCCCTGGAGGCAAGAAGGAGCAAAAACCCCCTAGAGAACCAACTATACAGCCTTGTGTTTGTCCTTTGAAGCAAATTGAAGCTTGGGCCCCTTGCTACATGCTATAAACTAGTTTGAAGCGAGAACAAGGTGCTTTGAGAAAGATGGAACCCCTTGAAATTCTATTACTTTGAAGTGGCTTGAGGAAACGCTGCCTCTTACACCCTATCGACTTTTCCCTTTTAAACAGTGTCACCTAGTCGAGGGTATAAAAAGTACAAAATTCTAATAATACCATTTTACAAGGCTAGGGTCTCTTCACAATTAACAATGAATTTATTTTTTGAAGTCTTCTTCATTTAGTTTAAAAGCTTTTATTATAGTTGGGAGTTTTTACACTGAACACTTTATACTTAACACATACGCCACTACGCACTTATATAACATCAATAATGAAACTTGTGCGTGAGTACATGCCCTTGTACACTTTTGACTTAAATACTCTTATTCATTTAGAAACAACTAATGTTAAATTATAAATATTCTCATTCACGGAATGACGACCAATTCAGAGTGGAAAATTCTATTAATTAAAACCAGTTTTGGTTTAAATTTTATTTCTTGAGTGATAAATTAACATCCTCCATCTATGAAAAGTATATTTTTTATAATTTTAAGAGCACCCTACTGATAAATAATATATAAACACGCAGGGGCGGAAGCAGATTCAAAGCTTCCGAGTTCATGCCTCCCTAACACCACTTATGACATAAAACATAGATGTACCATGTAATTCCCTTTATCGGTGTGAAATTGGTTGAAAATTTAATTATAGCTTCTCTTCAGGTAAACTAATAAAGGTTATGATAGGTTATATGGTTATCCCTAATCAGGTATTATGCTAAATCTCTCCATGAAAAAGTAATTGCTATGCCACTACAATCACTAGTAGAGTGACCACAGCCTCTCTACATCTACATTGAGGGTCTTCATGTTTTATTGAAACTGAAAATATTTTCTATGTAAGGAAATTCGTAGAACTTTAATTGAATAGACCTGCTACGTTTTGAAAAATAGAAAATGATTCCTATTTTTAAACTATGAGAGGAACCTTAGTATTATCGGAACAACTAACAACTCACTACCCCTTCGAAAGATGATCTCTGCTGTCCAACATTGAATAGATGACGTTAGTTAAATAATAAGGCAATTAACGATCTACCGTTAAAGAAATAATAGTTAATCCAGTTAACTCAGCGAACTTTCTATTCCTCTAGACGCTGGACAAATAATAAAAATCTCTTTAAAATGTATAAAATGTTAATATTGAAATTTGAGGGCAACCATTCTGCATTTTTAACATTGAATAGAAGACAGTAATTAAATAATAAATCAATAAAGGATCTTTCAAGAAGATTTCCAAATTATATATGAGCTAATATTTCGTATACTCTGAGTGGCAAAACTATTCTAACGGATCAAATTTATTTTAATATTTTGCAATAAATTTATTGCTAACTTCGTTTTATTCAAAGGATTGTTGATACAATTTATGATTTTGGTTGCACGATGTGAACCGTAAATATGGTCTACTTTAAATAAAGCATTGCTTTTATTTACAATCATATATTTGAGGTTTTTAAGGTTTAAAAGTAAGTTTTATTTATAGGGTTTATGCAGAACAAACGGAATATTATAAATTCTAAGTCAAATGTATAAAAAACAAATTTTATTCTGCAAGAAAAAAAGGTCACAGAAAGATAAAACGAAGAAAAAAAGCAATCTTTGTCATCTAGTGGAAATTCTTTCTGATGTAAAGAAATAAAAAGACATAAAGAAAAAGAAATATTTTTCTTCTATTCCGTTGGTAGCCGCGTAGTCCTTAGAAAGGGTAAAATGACCCTCTCCCTTGTTTCTTGCATCGTCTGACGGGGGATTAGAGGTCCTTTTAAGAGTAGGGAGAAAAGCGCTTGCGCTATGCTAGACCCGCAGAACCATGTCTTGTCTGCTTGCTCAGTACAGGGTAACACTAAAAGGGGAAACCTGAGTCGATATTAGATTCAAAGCTAGACTCCTCGTCTCCACGTCTGTGCCAATCATTGTCTATTAGTCTAATTCACGCCTCAAATGTATAAAATATTCATGCAGTCAACCTTATTAAATGGATCTATTAACAAAGAATTATAATTCCCCCTAAGAAAAATAAATCCATAATAATTTGAAAGATAGGATATCATCTATATTCATATTGTTTAATCCTATATTTATATGAGAGTTAATTAATTGAAAATAAATATGTATGATTTGTTGCCTATAATCATTCAAACACGTTGTTACCGTTTCCATTACGTTGCTACGAAAATATCAAAGTAGCCAGGATTACATATTATAAATATCTTATTGTTTATACCAGGCACTAAGTAAATTTGTATTACACAATTTATGCAATTCGTTGATACGAGAAGGCATGCGTTACAATTAAGATATAATTTCATCATTTTCAGTTGACACAATTCTTAGTGAAATGTTTATTTTTTCATCGTAATCCTTTTGTAAATGAAAAAGCAAAGACGTAATTCTTTTGATCTCCCAGTTTATCCTTAGTAGGTAAATACTTGAGATGACCTCGTTTTAACCCGCTACTAAGTGTAATAAAAAGTTGTTAAAACCCTAAACAGGGTTTTAGGTTTCAACAGATATTTTAATTCAAAGCACTGCACGGTAAATAAAACTTTTTTAATCCTTTTTTACTTTTTCCTCTATTTTTCTACAAAAGAGGTGAAACTATAGTTTAATCCTACAGTATACCTTTGGGAAAGATATGAGCTTAGAGATAGCCTACAAACCCAGCCGAACACCGAGAGAATTTATTTGTCCGATAACGCTGGGGTAAAGGTGGTAGTTCTGTAATGCTTGGCGTCCCTTCATTTAAATATGAATCGTTTTTGGGCGGAACCCCTTCCTCCCCAATACTGCTTGAAACCATTTCTTTTGTCTTCAAGTGAAATCTTTGTCTTTCTCGTTGGTAACTCTTTTGCGCTTGAGCTTTAAAAATAATTAATAAAAAACTCACTTTTTTCTTAGGGAGGGAAGGGTATGGCTGTATTTGAGCCAGTTTAACAGCCTTTCTTTAAAATTTTCCTCATAAACTGTCCTGCACAATCCTGTGGTTAGAAAATACAATGGCTCTATTAAAATATTTTCCCCTTAACTTGGCTCTATATTCACTCGAGCATAATTAAAATATTTCCCTTTCACACTGCAGTGGTCAGTAATAAATGATTCTCAGGTGAGGTTAATAAATCAGAAAATAAATTACCTAACGCACTTACCTGTGCTATTTAATATACATGTTTAATATACCACAAAGGACATTTCTTTACTATGAATTTAAGTTTTGTTCAAGCACTTAATTAAATTTGTTTGGTACATTTAATTTATTGCATCATATACATTTACATTAATGAAAGGGAAAAATAAGTTAAATAAAGTGTGAAAATGCTTACTAATTATAAGATTGCGATAATGTATTTCCTAATCCATGTAAAGTAATGTATAAACCAAATTATATATATAATTATTTTTCCAGTAAATTGTGTACTTGATCATGCTTTTTTGGTAAAGTACTCCTAAAAACCTGAGAGGCCCAACCAATACAATCGATTTGAACAAAATTTCTAAAGGAGTATATGTTATATATATAATATATATATATATATATATATTATATATATATATATATATATATTATATATATATATATATATATATATTATGTATGTATGTATATGTATATAAGTATATAATTTACGTTTTATGGGACACAATAACTTTCGATTTGAATAACTATAACATAACTATAACAATAACTTTTTTAAGATCTGAATGAATCTTGGTGTAAAAAATTGACCACATAAATGTCAACAGCTCTACTGTCTTTGAAATGTAGATGATGCCAGTAACCCAAAAATGACTGCTAAAATTTACCTGCTAAAATGACTGCTAAAATTTACATATCCTCAAAAAATTATCAGATCTGATAATTAATGCCCATACTACAATGCATTTAGAATACAAATACGCAGTTAATTTTTTTTATAAGCATTAATTTTGATTTTTCCGTTTTACATGTAATATAACTTAACGTAAAAATAATGTGTAAAAGGACAATTATAGGACAATTATATTTTTATACTGTGGCATAATGCCACTTACAAAACTATTAATACGACAAACTTCCTTAGGTAGAACCATGTAGCCCAGAGGAGGTGTGGGTATGGTGAAGAGGCCTTTAACGCAGACGCTGCAAAGCGGCCAAGAGGCCTATAAGTGTTTCTAAGGAGTTTTCCTCCTTTGATAAGGACTTTACTTGGTAGCAGAACTGTATCTACATTTTCTCTTATTTAAAAAATAATTTGATGACAATTTTCATCATGCCACTCACCATTTCACTAGAAATGTTCGAATTTTATTGATGAATTTTTAAACATGCAGCATAAAGTGTCACAGGAAAATACGAAAAATGTCATTTTTTTATTATTGCTACAATAATAGTAAAAAAGGGAGTTATTGGATGTGAAAAGAGGATTGTGAGTGCTCTAGATGAGGAGAAGTGAGCGCGTGTTTGGTGTCAGCCAATTAGACTGACACCTGATGTAGAGCTAGTTTTCCGGCTCCAGGGAAATACTCGCTGGCTTGACACCAATTTGTTATATTTTACTGAATAAGCTTTGATATTTGTAAAAGGCTTTACTTTATCATTCTTGTAAATTTATATTTAATGTTGACAATCTAAATGCTTCAATTTGTACATTAAATATCAAACTCTCGAAATTCATTAAAAGTTAAGAAGGTCTAACTTGATCACTATAGCAATCATTTGATTAACTATCTTGGATTATTATTCTAACTTTGGCAACCCACGTGATAAATTTTATCTCAATGTTTGAAGAATGAAACTTGTTAGTTCTTTTTAATACTTTTACAAAACTCATGTAACTTATTAGAAAAAGTTGACTTACAATTTAGTGTTTTCTTAAAACAAAATAAATAAATAAAATAAATATAATAAAAAATTAATAAATAAACTTTGTGTTTAAATTCAAAGGACACAGATGTTTAAAAAATTGGAAAAAAAGAAAAATGCTATAAAACTTTGTCCTGGGGGGTGAGTGAAAATTGTTGATGGACTTACGGCTACCTCCCCTTCCCCTAGAGGCACGTTCAACTAGAGAACAATATAACTTTGTTCTCAAACCTTATTTTTTACTTTTTTAAAGTTTATAAAGTCCACTTAAGAATTTTTGTGTTGGTTTACTTTTCTGTCAGTTAAATGCCTGAAGTTGATGAACAAGTTTTAGTTTTCATAAGAAAAACATTAGAAGAGAATACTGAAATAAAACTAAGTCAGTACTGATTGTTTTATCCTTGTTTCGCAATAAATCAAACGTTTTTGTGAATATAACTGATTAGCCGACAAGTTACAACGCCACAAGAAATAAGTGCATACCTTTTAAAATATTGTTTTAAAATATTGTCTATATGAATAATAAATTACATTAGTAAGGTTTAAGAATAAAATACTGAAATATTAGGAAAGAA
Organism: Microvelia longipes; assembly: GCA_018340805.1. NCBI lineage: Eukaryota > Metazoa > Arthropoda > Insecta > Hemiptera > Veliidae > Microvelia > Microvelia longipes. The sequence goes on along the minus strand of JACMZG010000008.1, from coordinate 42,743,028 downwards.
TTGTTACTTTTTCTCACCTACTGCCATTTCAGGTACTTTTATGACGTTTTGATTTGTTTTCATCATGCTGTTTGTTTATCTCTGTCACGCATAACTCCCGCTATGATTGTGATATAAAGTAGAAACTTGACAGAAAAATTAGACTTAAAATTATTTAAAAAATTTAACAAACATTTAAATGTTCTATGGAAGGTTATAAAAGAAGCTATTAAAGGGGAAAATAAACCTACTGAAATTATTAAAGAAATAATAAATGACAATGGGATAATAATTGATGCGATTAAAGACAGCAAAAAAGCTGCTGACGTCATATGTAAATTTTTCTTGTCTATAGGTAGTATGATGGCTAAAGAAATTAATTCTGAACCTGAAACTACTTAAAATATAGATGAAACCCTAGTCACATTAGCAAAAATAGAAGTAAGTGCAAGTGATATATTTGAAGCAGTATCAGATCTGAGGGGAGGTTCTGGACCTGGCCATGATCTGATAACTGTGGATATGATTAAGTGTAATATTGTGATAATTATTCCTATTAAATCTTTAATTGAAAAATTATTAAGTTTCTGGTAGTGCCCATACTTCACCTTTCTAAATCCTCTCTTAAACGAGGCTCTTTTAAAAAAAGCAATAATTAAACCTATATTTAAAAAGGAGATAAAAAAGTCCTGTAAATTGTAGACCAATATCAATGTTATCTAACTTGAGGAAAATAATAGAAAAAGTTGTAAAAAAATATATGGTAGAGTTTATCGAAAAGAATAAAATATTTCTTAATACTCAATTTGGATTTAGAAAAGGACTTAGTACTGATTCAATATTTCACGAATCTCTAATTAAAAACATGAAAAAATTGGTATTAGAGGTCCACAACTTAACTGGTGTGTAAGCTATCTGAAGGACCGTCCTCAGGTAATAAACTTGAACGGGACTCTACGCAGTGACCAAAGTTCAAACTTCTCAATACCTCAGGGGACGGTCTTAGGAACATTGTACTTTTTAATCCAAACACTGGACTTGTTTAAGCTTAACCTGAATAGTAGAATCATTGGTTTTTGCGATGACTTTACAATACTGGAGACTGGATTAACTTGGGAGCAATCCATACAGCAACTAGAGAGTGATTTGTAAAGTGTGAAGCATTGGCTAAATAAAAACCTACTAACATTAAACATAAAAACAAAACGAAATGCATTACGTTTTCTCTTGATATCAAAGGACAACCTGATGTCAAGGAAATTAATATTCATGATAGAAAAAATTGTTTAAGTATTTTTCCGATCAAATGTTCGAAAGAGTCGAAACAACAAAGTATTTAGGAATTCATATTGATCATTTCCTCAAGTGGAAACAACATATACATGAATTACAAAAACGATTAAGGCAAGCAATATACATAATGCTTAGAGCTAGAGGATTTCTTACTGTGGATCAGAGGCGCATTTTGTACTACGCTATAGCGGATTCAATTTTAAGGTACGGATTAATTGGTTGGGATGCGGCTCCATCCACAGTTAGAAAACCAATACTAATATTACAGAAAGCCCTGATAAAAGCTATGCAATTTAGAAATAGAGAGAAAAGATAAGGCCGTCTATTTAAAGAACTAAATATTCTAAAATAGATTATATGTATCAAATGGTTTCTCCACAAACATAATCTAGAAATACCTAGAGTTATTGGTAAAACAAGATCAGCTCATAAAGAAACGTTGATTGAGCCATTTATAAAAACCACAATGGGACAAAGGCAATGGAAATTCGTCGGTACAAAAATATACAATAATTTACCTAAATACATAAATTAAATCTTTCAAAAGCAGTCTTTACTAAAAAAATGAAATTGATTCTTATTAATAAACAATATAAAGATGATAAAATTAACAGATAACCTAATCTAGTGCTGGTGTGTTGAAAATCCACAAACTGACACAGCTATAAACAGTAATTTTTATCTAGTTCACACGTATAAATCATATGACAATAAAATGCAAGGTATATAAATTTGTATACATGGTTTGAATAGATGTTTTGTAAAGTAAAATAAGTACACAGATAATCATTCCACAACACAGGGCTCTCTGCCTTAAAAGTAGTCGTGTAATTTATCACAGCAGCAGAATGGTAACCAGATTATGATTGACGGTGTCAATGGTTCACAAATATTTAATCTTTTAAAGTTGTTTATTTATTTAACCGTTATGTTTAATGCTAATAATACGTTCCATTGTTTATGTTGCATCAATAATTTTAATGTAAATACGGAAAATAAATAAATAAAAAAAATAAGATCTAAAGTTGTGCTGATCGGAAATAAAGTATTGTACACCGTGTTAAACTTTTTGCTACGTAATTAAACATCTTAAAACAAAAATTGTTTGCTCATAGCTTTGGGTAATCATGAGATTCCAAAGTCATAAAACCCTAAACATTGGAACTCTACTTTATTCTGAGGTCAAATGTAACGGGACCTAGGTATTGCCGCTTTAGTAGTAATGGCATTCTTACGACGAGCAAAGCGAGTCCGAAGATTAACCTTTTAGACGTTGGATCAATATCCTCCTCTGAGGTCGAGCGTTAAGTCTTGAGCTTTGAGTAATCATGACATTCAGAGGGAGAGCAAAGAGAGAAAGTATCGGGAAAACTTCGTACTCGAATTTTTGTTTAATTCTAGCAACACAATTTTTGTTACTATTTCTTTTTATCTGTGATAATAATAATCAAGAAGGAGAAGATGAAGTTGTTTCAAGGACTTTTGCTGAGAGATGATTAAAATTCTCCTTGTAAAACTAGAAGATCTCTTTCTTTTATAATTCTTTTCTATTGCTTATGTAATCAAAAAGACATCTTAAGTTGAAAATTACAAAGAAGAACTACTTACAGCAATAAATAAGAGAAAGAAGCGAAGAAAAATATATCTTTCACGTAATTTTAAGTATGATTATGATGGTTTTTACGTGTCGAAAGTAACTCACTGGCGAGACGTTGAAATTTGATAATAACTAGTAATGCGTTGCAGTTATTACAAACGCAAGTTCTCATAACTTACGTTAGAAGTTATAGTGTTACGACAACACTATAACGTGTTACTTACGTTATAGTGTTGTTCGACAATTATATACTCGAAAATTGCTAAAGTGTAAAATAAGTTTCGTTTTACGGGGCTCGCTTCGCTCACTAGATTGCTGAAATAATTAAATGCTAGCTTCGCTCGCTAGGTTGATAAAACCTATGGGAATCATTAGGAAGTTATTTTGAATTGTTTTAACATGGGTTATATGTTTTATTATTCTTCTCTTCAAGAGCTTTCAAGATTTTTTTACATAGTAACAGCGTTAACAACATAAAACATATCTCACCAAATACTTAGACTCATAGTTTCTCTTTAAAGAAATAAAAGTTTCAAGAAAAAAAATTCGAAACACAAAATTCAACCTTACTATTGACATAATGAAATCATGTCTTCATTTTATTTTTCCATAAATATTGAGCTGTGATAGTGAAGTGTTTTGCAAGACCAAGGCTAGTTCTCGAGGTAGTTTATCGTCCTCTAGATATTGTTTAAAGCATCTGCATTTCTAAGGCAAAATACGTGGGTATAAACATTATGTACAATATGCTGCTAAGTTACATGACATGATGATTTCATTTTTAGCACTTCTTCTAAGTTAAATTTTTTATAAATATTTCAACTCTCTCGCATAATTCCCGATAAGTTAATATGCTGGATACATGACTCAAGAGAGTGTTAGGATAATATAAACATTTAGGTCTTGTATAAATATAATATTAATAGTAATAGTAATAGTAATATTAATAGTAATATAATACTATATTAAGGTTTTAGGTCTTGTCCCAGAAGAAAATTAAACCAACAATTTAAAAATACCTTCAAATCTAAATACTTACCGATAGAGCTGGAATTTGATTTGTACCTATGAAACATACTGCATTTTGAAAATATGACTTTTAATCCTTATAACATTGATAGGCTATAGCTTTAAACTTGATATTGTTTTTCTTTAGTTCTTACTATACACCTGGTTTATCTATGAAATTTGGTAAATCTCTAATGTTGAGCAGCATCGTGCGAGGTGAGTACCTGGATAGGTGACCGCTGGGAATAAAACAAACGTAATTACAGTCTGAGGGCAAGCGAAGCGAGTCTGAAGACGAACCACAATAGGTTGTTTACTTATACTGTAGACCGACCGTCTTCAGCTTGGTCACTACGACCAAGCGAGTCTGAAATAGTGATAATGCGCCAAGCAAATCCCATATAAGATGAGGAAAAGTTGCGAGGTATCCCGTACCCGATTGTATAGAGTAGATAGGAATGAGAGCCGGCGTGCCATTAAGGCTGTAAGGAAAATCATCTCAGCCTTGGAATATTTCTCTCCTTTAAAAAAATATTCTTATAAAATTGTCGGGTTTTATTTTTTAAAGTCTTGCATTGTTCTGTCGTCTTACCTTTTTATTCTTCTGGGAAAAACTTTTACTCAATTCATTTCTAGACTTTTTAGAAAAAAAATATTATAGGCGGCTTTCAGAGCTATTTTATTGGACGCTTTTTGTTGTGTAGTATTTTAAAATGATAAAACTTTCCCAGGTTCTCTTAGAATTAAAGCTTTATTGCTTGAGTGTTACAAGCATCATTTTAATTTAATTTATTATTTAATTATATTTGACTACATTTTCATTGTATTATATTTTCCAAGTGTGTATTGATAAGACATTTTTTACGTCCTAGGCTTATAAAATTTCTGGTCACTTTTGCCAGATGGCTTTGATTTAGAAAAAAAATAACCAATATTAAGATTCAAAAACATGTTAACCTATTTCGAAATGCAATGCGAAAAGAAAGTCAGGAATATTAATTTTGATGTGTACAATTATGATTGTATAATAATGAACTACTAATGGATGTCATGATTATCTCCTTTTTCTATATTTAATTCTTTTTAACCAAAACAGTTTTATTTCTTTATTAGTTTGATGGAAAATATCATAAAAGTTATTTTTATAGTCTTAACTTGATTATCTTGAAGTGCCTGTAGATATTTTTTTTTTGGTTGAGTGTGGGTATACCAAATTGTAACTATATTATAAGAGGTGAATGAAAAAAAGAAGTATATTTGGAGAGAGCTAGAGGAGACGAAGGTCCTGTTTTGAGCCGTATATTTTCTTGTACTTTTCTGCAAGTTTTTCCTCCTCTTTGTACTCGAGCAGGTAAGGAGTATTAGTGCCACGCCCTTGATGCCTCCTTCCATTTTATTCATGCGTCTCTTAACCCCTTGATGTTTTTAGAAGGTACCTACACTTTACCTTTGCTTTGGGATACACAAGTTAAATTAACAGCCCTTACCTTACCCCTGTTTTCTTTTATACCTTTCATTCTCACACATGCCCCCCCCCCTCATACTTTTATACCGGAAAATATCTGTACCTGAAATTTTCTCGCAGGAAAAATCATTACAAGTAAAATAGCTCTACTGCTTTTTTGCTCTAAGGAAAAACCATTACGTTTTAAGCTTGACAGATATTTAAATTGGAATAGTAAGTTTAAAAGACTTGCTTTCTATTCACACACATTTGGATTGAAATTACTTTTAATTCTCATTTTTAAATCTGAAAATCTTTGTGGTTTTATAAGTTAAGAACGTAATAAATAGAGAAGTGTTGTGATTATCGCATTTCAATGTATTAATCTTATATTAATGTTTTTACACTGATGTTTATTTTAAAAAGCATTAAAAAGCACATAGATCTTTTTTCCTTTTAAAATCGTAAATTTTATAATTTAGTTATAAATTGTATCCGTCGGAGATAGATATTTTAATACCTTACTTGAATTTAGTAAACAAGAGAGCGTAAAACACACTCCGTTTATGTTAAAATAAGATATATCAATATTATTTTATGTATGAGTTTAAAATACATTTTAATATATCTGTATTAAATTATAGCCAGATCAAATAAGTTTTCTTTAATTTCTTTAAAGATTCACAAAACCTATTTGAATGTCTGAAATTTGATAATTATAAATCTAACTGATACAGTTAAATTACAAAAGACTCCAAATGATTTAACCATTGTGTAATGAGATTCCAAAACTTATTTGGTAATTAAGGTTCTTTGATGTGTTTTAAGATTTATTTCCTCTAATTATAATTGAAGGAAATTGTTTTAATTGGCATAAAGAAAAATAGGGTACGGGGCACTTTGGAACTTTTTCGCACAACATCTCATTCGCTAAACTCTTCGGACTTGCTTGGGTCGCCCTCAGAGAATAAATGCATTCATTTTATTTCCAGTGGTCACCCATCCAGGCATTGACCCTGCTCGATGCTGCTTATCTTTTATGTTCTAACAAAACTCATAGATATATTTGCCGCATTCAAACTAAACGTATACTATACTTAAAAATAAATAAAACTACTTATTTATTACATAAAGGGATATACTTGCCCCAAATTTTAACTCAATTAGATTATTTTCCAATTTTTTACAATTAAAAGGTATTCAAGTATTTTGATTAAAATTAAGCCAATGCTGATATTAAGATGAAACTGGATAGCCCAACAATGTCAGTCGTCTCGGACTGTTCATCGAAAGAAGAACGATCCCTGCTCAGTCCATTCACCCGCGAGTCGCTTGAGGCCATCAAGGCCCTTTTAGTTATTTGTTCTTATGGTTTTTATGTTTTAAATAATTCTTTAATGTAAAATATTTTTTTAATTTTTTAAATAATTTTTAAATAGTTTTAAGTTTTAAATATTCTAAAGATGACCAAAATGATGGTGTTGAAATATATTAAGTACTCAGTAAAATATTTGTTTCTTTTTGTAGAATAAAAGACTGGTTAAGTTAGTAATGGTTTAAAATGAGGAGAAGTAAAAACTTTTTAATCATACGGTCATTATCTAGAGTTATTTTAATTTTAAGTAATTACTTCCAAAAGTAATCAATAAACCTATACCTAAATATTCATTAATTAACTTAACTTAAGTGACTGCCAAGTCAGTTTAACTTGTATCAGCACTATGTCAAATAAGTTATTAGAAAAAGAAAAGAAACATTTGAACCGACATTAAGTTTAAAATTAAGTATAAATACACAAGGTAAACAAATGGAACAACTTTTAGGATTTTACTTGGAAAATAATGTGTTTTTTACACCTCAAAATGTATGAATATTAATGTTTATGGTTTTCATACGACGGGTTAACGGCGATAAACAAATGAATTATTAAGTCCTGTTACCAAAGTCTCAGCTTTTTACAATAATCAAACTCAAATATTTTTTACTTTTACTTCAAAATGAAACTGCAAAGGGTGTAAATAAATTAGAATTCCAGATGTATAATTTGCAACTTTCTACCCTTCTGTCGCCTTATGCTAATCATTTATTAAATCAAATATGTTTTTTAAATCGAAATAAATAGCCTCTGATAAATAAATCCTCAGAGCAATTAATCTATAAGGGTAAAAATGAGCTTATGAGGGGGGTTCATGTAGGAGGGGAAAGGGAGGAGGTGGTTTTTTGTAAGAGGTGGGACAAACTAATTAAAAATATAAATTTTTATTTATCCAATAAATACTCTTTATATAGGCGAAAGTGGAATTTAGGAATAAAGAATAAAAAAATATAGGAATAAAAGTTCCATGCTTAACATCACATTTATTGATTTTCCTCACCTACTATCGTAGGTTTACAGGAAAAGTGTTATGTCCCCGAAAAACGTACGTTTCCCCTACGTAAGTTTCGTAAGTTTCATTATAATCCCAGTCTCAGATTATTTCCTGAGTTTTTCTGAGTCATGCATTATTCCCGCTATGCTCACACAAGAGATTCAACCAATCTAGTTAAATTTAACGTAAATCTACTTCTTTGTAAGTAACAATGCGATACACTAAACTTTATTTTAAGATCGGGCACTATTTTCAAAATATTGAGTATTTAAACATCAATATTTTGAAACATAAAGAACAAGTTGAACTTCTGATGGCTAATTAACCTATTGGTCGAAAAGCTATCAGCAAATAGATTCGCAGACAACTTTGTGGAAACCACTTAGCAGGTCTTAAAAACACCTGAAAGGAATAATTTCAGTGAAATCCAACAATACTTTTCCTATATACCTATACGGTATTAATGAGGTAAAGGAAAAACATAGTCTGCCTATCCAGAGTGTAGGCCTTCGTATGAAAGCGCACGCTAACAATTTTAGATAATGGCACTAATTTTAGGTTTCTTTAAATAAGTGTTTTCCTGTTGGGGGTGTGCAAAACTATTTTTAAGTTGATAACATTTTCAATAAATCATGTGTTTTCACAAAAAAACATTTTTTTTAAATAAAGACGCTGACTTTGCAAAAATTAACAATTTTTTGGTGGTTTGGCTAATGTCATAACTTTGTTTGTTTTGCTATGCACTTTTACAAGCTGTGATCAAATGTATTGTTAACAGGTTTTTTGTAGTTGTTCTTCTTCTTCTTTAGACTGCCCAAATATAGAACGAGAGACATACTTTTGCATAGCTTTCTTTGGATTTATAGTGGACAATATTAATAAGAAAACGGTTCAAATCCAAAATATCTTTACATCTAATCTTACATCTCTTAGGTTTATCAATGTTAAACATAGTTGTTTCGTGGATCCAATAATGTCTAATTAAGCTCCACAATAAATAAATAAATTAAGTAAAATAACTTAATTTTCAAACATTTCTTGAACATAAAAAATCTTAATTTTATGTTTTATCACTTTGGTACTGCTCTGCGAATTTTGGTTATGTATTCATGTGGGGGGCCCTTCGACCCCCTTTATACAGCCATGGTAAATTTAAATCTATAAATCTAAATCTGTGTTTTTAGTCTTTTTTGAAAACATTCAAAATAAAAGTACATACATGATCATCACTCTTGGTATATTAGATATCGATAAGTTAGCGGGCAAAAGGAAATTATTTTTCATCTAGTGAATAAAACAAGAGTTAGTAGCTGGAGATAAAGAGATTCCGCATGTAGTTTCTTGTTTTTAGATTTTCCTTTTACAACACGCATAACATGAGATGTATAAGGACTCGGGTCTGTGGCATATGGTTAGTTACACCATATCTCGTTTTACGACTATAGATACTGAAGGGATTCAACTCGCTTTTTTTACATGCCCTTCACATGACCTTTTTTTAACCCTCCTATCCGTTTTTAGTTCTTTAACTATTTCCTTCTATGGTTCTATGACTTATGTTACAACTAGTATCATGTTATATGCACCCGTTGCAAGTTCTTAGTCTCCAAAATAAATAAAATGTTACGCTATACATCAAAATTAAGGATTTCAGGATAATACAGTTTAATGGATTTTGAGTTGGTACTAATAAAATAATATCTCCACCGAATTATTAAGTATGTATTTCGTTTACATTTAAGAGATCTTTTTTATCATAAAAATTGTCGAATTGGAAGATGATTACTTTATATTTTATCTGTAACATATAAGAGTAGACACGTTGAATATAGTCTTTCTTTGTTTAGCTCATTTACTTTCCTCATAAAACCAAACAATACACATAACGTGATGAAACTGTAGTTGTGTAACCTTAGTTATAA
>JACMZG010000008.1:42655851-42730907 GCA_018340805.1 Microvelia longipes | reverse complement strand
CTATTATAATTCATAGGGGTTTAGTCCACCCTACCAAAAAAGAAAACATAAGAAAAGCCCACCTTTGATTTTTTTAGGGCAAGCAAAGTGACTTAAAATAAAATTTCAATTATATTAAAGTGATAAATCTAATTAATGCTCATTAAAATCTCGAAAATAATTACAATAATTGACAGTAATATGTTGTTGCTAATCAATCAGTTTATTTATCAATAGAGTAATATTCTGTATAATTTGTTTCAGGTAAGCTAATACATTCCTCATGACAAGGCTATGACAGGCCAGCTCTATATCACAATGGTAAGAAAATGAAAACCATGTAAACAAGAAGTGTACTTTGACTTAGCTAGTTCTCTATCGGAGTAAGTAAGAAAATGAAAATTATGTAAAAAATTAGGTGCAGGGTACCTCGGTCCTTCACAACTTCAAACCACTTCGTTTGTCCTCAGAATGACAAGATTTTCCAAAAAAGTTTAAGGTTGTCTTCTTCGGTCACGCTGAACTCGACTTCAGAATGAAGTGGTAATTCAAAGTCTTGAGTGTTATTAGATGATTCTAGATGGTTCGTCTTTAGAATGTCGCATGATTAATCAGGCCTAAGGGAATGGTGATTCGGTATCGCTGCGCTTGATCACAGAATTAAGTGGTTATCTGAAGTCTAGAGTATTATGACTTCAGACTCAATTAGCTCGTCCTCAGAATGTCATAATTACCCGCAGCTTATAGTAGTATTGCTTTGGTTTCGCTACGCTCCACATCGAAATAATTAGGTAGCCAATTATCGAGGGTGTTATACCCCTTCACACACACATACTTATATGTATAAATATATGTAGCAGATTTTGAAAGCATGCTCTTTCTCGATCGAATTAATATTTTTAAATCAAACAAGCTACAAAAGGGAGGTCAGGAACCCTTTTGAAAACCAGGTTGTTGTGACGTAACCGGGTTTGCTGAGTCAGCAAAAATCAATCGATTTAATGGTCAATATTTTTCCCACGAAAAAGGTCCTGAATTAAGTTTTAAGGGCACTGAATCGCACGATACTAGCCCGGAGATTTTATTAATGATCAAAATTGTCCAGGTTACCTTTTTCATTTTCAACCCATAAGGCTTTTTTTATTTTTTTACTAATAAATATTATTATGGTTAAAGCACAAACAAATATGTCTCAGGTCCCAGAAAAATACTCTCAGTCTACGTGTACTTATTAAAAAACTCTTCAATAAGTACAAGTGCAAACATTTACAGCACAGATTATTCCACTGCAGTTTAAGTTTTAAACTATTTCCCAGCCACCTTTAGTATATTGAGTAACCAATGAAAAGATCTTAAATAATTTTTAAAAATCAAATACATCCCAACAACTTACCATAACTCTCTTATTTAAGCAATTACATTGGTAATTAGCAAATTACACTCTTTGAAAACAAATATATTTTTATTTCAACAAATTAATAGATACAAAAACATCAGCCAAAATTAAATTTTACAAAAAAATACCATAATGAATATAATACATTTAAATTTCTTCTAAGAAAAATAACAACAAAGATTTAGATTAAAAACTTCTTGTATTAAATTATAAGTATAACTGGAACATAGTTTTATCTAGCCAAATCGGGCGGTGGAACCAAAAATAATTTTCAGTTAAGTTCTCTGAACTTAACTTCTTGAAGTTAAAATCAAATTGGTACGAATACTACTTCATTAATAGGATAGTATTTTACTATGCGGTAAAGTGGCATATTCCTCCAGAAACTTGTTTATTGACGAGGAATAGCGAGTCAATAAATAATTTTCAAAACAATAAATCACTTTAACACCGTAATAAATCACTTTAATATAGTAAGATATAATATTTTTTTAATAATATTAATAATATAATATTTTTTTATATTTATTATTTTTTTTTTTTGAGAGAGAGAGTGCATTAATAGCAAACAAATAAACGTAAAAATAAAAACAAATGATAAAAATAAATGGTGTTTAAAAAGTTAAATGCGGAAAGGTCAAGAAAAAAAATAGTTGAAATATAACAAGCAAAGAACTTAAAAGGGGAGGAACATATCAGGCCTTCATGTTGAAGAAAAATTTGTAAGGCAATATTTTTTATTTTTGCCACCCAGACAATTTGGTAGATAATACCCTAATCCAGTTGTAATAGTCTCAAAATAATAGCAGCACCTCATATTTAATTATCTGCTTCAAACAAAAATTCTTAAAAATTAGAAAAAAAATGTTTGTTCAATTTATTAAAAGAAAAAAATTAACAACTACATATATTCTGCATAAATAAGCACTAAGCAATAAAATAGTTATTAGATAAAATAGAATAATACCCATAACCTGCAAACCATAAATGTATTTTATGTAACTTTACTTCTGTATTATTAAAAAACTAACCATGCCTTCACATTCATAGCTGTCAATTAAATTCTTTTGACAATTGAACAGAAACAAATAAATTCTGGATAAATATATGAACCTACAAATACATCCAAAAGCAATTGGATTGGTCAGGTTAGGTCTGAGGTTTATGATTTTGAAACAGGATTTTTTTTATTACCTACAAAAACACATATATATATATATATATATATATATATATATATATATATATATATATATATATATATATATATATAAGACACACACACACACACACATACATACATACATATATGAATGTATGTGGAGGTCAAGAACCCAAATGCTAAAACTAAACTATTAAGTGCTTAACAAAAAATATTTAAAACCAGGCGTAGGCATCATCCACCTAGTCTATTTTACATGTTATGAAATTTTTATCTAATATTTTAAGACACAAATATTACATTTAGTGCATACGTTTTAAATCATTTTATAAAATCAATGCCAAATTTTCAATTCAAAATATTTTCAGACCTTATTTTAAAATAAAAATATCTAGAATTTGTTTTTAATATTATAACGTTCAGACACGACATAAACCTCTCAAGTGACATCAGACCTAAGCCACAAAATAATTTATTTTAATTCTAAAAATAATACAACAAATCAAAAATAGTCACAAAATTAAATTTAAGCCTCCTTTGTGCTAGAGTATCAATTAGTAAGTAAAACACTCGCCTGTAGTCCGGTTGGCTACTTTGCCTTGCTAGGGTCATCAGAGTTGACCACAGACCATTGACCACTGGTCAATGTCCCATGACCCAGGCAAAACATAAAAAAAGTGTTCAAGCTATAGCTTTTAAGCACCTTGATGACAAAATATTTTATGTGTTATTGGAAAAATCAATCTGGACATCTACATAAACTCATAAGTATTTTCCCTTTTTAACAAATTTTTATCAGAAAATTATGCTCATAAGATTGTCCGGATGAAGTGGAGGGACTGAGAAAGTAGGAATCAATTCCACTTGTTTAACTTAAGTTATACTAAAGCTAATAGTTATACAAAAGCTAAAATAACATGAAACCAAGTGAAACGAAGATAATATTGAGGGAAACTCAAAAAATAGTGTCATCTGACAATAACATATAATATGCACTATACTCTCAATGAAAGTTGCATATACTAGATGCAAGCTAACAATAAGAATAAGAATTTTAATTTTCCTATCAATAGAAATATTTGCACTTATTTTTATATTGCTTTATCTTACATTGTTTTTTTTTAATTTTATTTATACAACTACCTTTTTAAATATATCAAGCATCAGTGAAGGGGGATGTAGTAATGAGTTATCTGGAAGAAGATATCCAATGACTCCTGGTATATTAGGATGATATACTGATATACTACTGTTATCTTTCTCAAAAACAAGTCTATATTACTTTAAGCTTGATAGAATATGCTTAATTTTAAGTCTGTCTTTATCTTAAACACAATAACAAGGATACAGAAAAATCTTCCTTAGGAAATTCGATAAAACACAGAATTGCAGGGTTTTTGTGTGTTTTATTGAACCAATTTTGATGATTAAAAGGCAGAACATTTAATCCTTATTCTTATCCAAATAAGAAAAACTAAACCGTTAAACATTTGGGGCTTGATAGTCTTGCCCTTGGCTGTTTGACTATAGTATAGCTCCTTTCAAATACCTAAATGCTGTTTTTCCCCACTCTCTCACACATTACCCCCTCCTCTTTATTGATCACTTGTTTCTATGATTTAAAAATGAGGCAAATATTTAGGATGCATTCTAATATCATTTTTAAACATATTTTATTACTTTAACAGATTTTTTTTACATCAAGTATACAAGTTGTTTGATAAAAACTGAACTAAAGCTGATAATGAGATAAAACTTGGCACATATGACCTTATACACCAATATGTCCATTCCAAATTTCTAACCAATAGAAAAATGTTTCCACATTTTATGAATTTTCAAAATTTTTATTGAATCATTTTTGCGGGTAAATGATGTGGTAGACATGGTAGTAAATGATGTGAAAACTATTATTTTCTGGATAGCACTAGACCTAAAGATTGATTTTTTTGCTAAGTTTCATCCCTCTAGCATAAATACACTGGGAGATACAATGATGACACACACACACAGACAGACAACTGAAAGGGATAATTCAGGTGACATCCCGGTCTCAGATTTTTTTGACAACACAATACTATTCCTATATACTTACAGGCTAAAAAATAACAAATTTGAATGATTAAATAAAAGTTATTTTAAATAATCATTTTTTTATCATCATTTGAATAATAATTAAAAAAGTTTAGTGCAATATTGCACAGTTACAAAATCCTCTAAAATGAAATAACAAACAACATTTAATTGATATAAGTTTTTTTTACTTTATTATAAATTTTAAAGCAAACTTAAAGTAAACAACTGAGAAATGAAAATGGAAAACTTACTTATAGTTTGTATCAATAATTAAGAAGAAGTTACTTTTTGCTTTGCAATGTCAACAATGAAACTTAAAAGTTAACTAATTTCAACACAAGTTCAGTTATCAAAGTACCTCAAATTAATTATGCATGTTTAAAACACATCACATTAAATTTGTTCATAAAATCGAGTACTGAGTACATCATGTCACTATACTTATCCTCCCTACTTCGGACTAGCTCCCCTTGTCCTCAGAAAATACAAATTGTTAAATTATTTTGCAACATTTCCTCGGACTCGCTTTGCTTGTTTTCAGATAGTGAATTCATATATTTCATTCCCAGCGGTCACCCATCTAGACACTGACTACACTCGATGCACCTTAACATTTATCTTCCAAACAATCATGGATATACTTATTGTATTAAACAAAACTTAGTGCACTTATTTATTATGTAATGGCATACACTTGAACCAAATTTAAACTCAATTGGATTTCTTTTTAATTTTTTAAAAAAAATTACACAAGTCATTTGATAAAAATTGAACTAATGCTGATAATAAGATGGAACTTAGCACATATGTTAGTCTTTTACACGGCTACATGCATATTCACAACATATTTCCATGTTTTTTGTCTTTTTAAAATTTTTGTTGAGTCATTATTGCGGGTTAATGACATCATAAATAAACTTATTTTCTGGATACGGCAACTACAGCTATAGACTGATTTTTGTACAAGGCTTCAACTTTCTAGCATTAATACACTGGGAACTACAATAATAACAGACAACTTTAACACAAATAAGACAACTTTTTGCAAGTTTTTTAAGACATCTTAGGAGGTCTTAAAAAACACCTGAAACGGATAATTCCGATAGCATCCCAGTATTTTGTTTTTTTTGCAAACACAATACTTGTCCTGTATAGCAATGGTATAATTGAGTAAAAGTAAAAAAGAGGATTAAATAAATATAATCGGAAAGAAGGAACCTTGGGACTTTTCTGCACAACTTTAGACTTTTGGTTGCCTCACAGTTTTAATTTTGTTAAGGTACCTCACCGTGGCACACCCAGGATTTTGTTTTGGTGGAAGCTGATATGCTCAGTAAAATAATGTATTGCGGGTTTACTAAAATCAACACGCACCGTGTAGCGGGTTGCTAAGAAACCAATGAAAATTATCCACAGAAAGGAGACAGCTAAAAACACAAAAGAGTGTAAATGACCAATTAAGAATTCCCACATAAAATGCTTTTGGCGGTTCTCACCGTAGAGAACCTAACCTATTTAAACAATAATGCTAACTGAAGAAACTATTGTGTTTAAATACTTTTAAACTGGGAGTTTTACAATTTTTTCAAAATAGCATATTTACATTTTTTTAAGTCCCCTTCCCCTCGGGTCCACCTCAGGTACCTCATATTTATTATCAAATATCTCACCTGTTCATTGCTTTTATTTAAAAAAAGTAAGATAGCAGAGTAACAGGGAAAGACAGTATTATCTGAGTTTTGACTTAGTATTTCCACTATTAATGAGGCCACTAAATCTTAAAGCCAGCCCTTTTCTAGAACAGTCTATTAGATAGGTTTACTTTTAGTTCAAACATTATTAATTAATAAGAGTTACATTATGATGTACTTTAATTATCAGATTTGTTCTTAGTAGAATCAAGTTTGGCTAGAAAGAGGATGCTCACCTCTTACTCCCTGAAATGGATTTCCCACCAAGCTTTTTGAGCTGGCTCCAGTTGAGCTGAGAGAGATGCTGTGCCTTGACTAGTACAGTTTTAAAACTTAACTTTTTCATGGATTCAGCTATTTTTTTCTCTCTAATCTCCTTCTCTCTAAAAATATAGAATGTATAACATTAATATTATAATCATCATAATACTTTAAAACACTCGTAATACAACTAAATACTTGTGCCAAAAATTTCAACTTAATAGGTTATTGATTTTTATTTTAAACATTTTTTTTTAACAAAAGTATACTTGTCATTTTTATATTATTCCTCAATATATTTCTCTAACAACAAGTATAAGTGAAAACATTTAAAGTAAATAACTGTATTTAAACTAATGAATGGAAGTTGTACAATACACTCACATTCTATAATTAAATTACCATGCAACTATGTCAAAGTAACCATTAATAAAATAATGCAGTTTAGCAGCACTATTGCTTATCAGGAGTTAAATTTGTTAAAATTTTAGAATATACATTTATGTCCACGGATTGGTGTCGCACGCGCAAGCATACACACGTAACGTGGATAGCAGTGCGTGGAAAAGACAAAAAAAAAAATCATTTTTTAACAAAAAAGTTACTCTTGCAAAAAACTGTTTGCTTATGTATGAAAAGGAAACATTATTGCGTATTATAAAAATTGGAATATTGAACCTTGACCCCAAAAGTACACTTCTTCACAAAGTGCCAAGAGAGAACTAGGTATAATTTTTGAAATTAAGCAAATGTTATTCTTTTATAAAAAATTTTGCCTTTTTAAGACAAATTTATGATAAAAAGGGCCATGGTAAATTATTTCCCCCTCTTCCCCCCACATTGGTCCCCTATTTTAAAATTATTTTAAAATATTAATTTTGAAAAAATATTTTTTTAATGAAATGTATCAATAATTTACTAAATTTGAATGTAAAAACATTTTATTTTTTTCTTAATTTTTCAATATAACAGGAGTTACAGCAAAGGGGAGGGCCAAAATTTGTAATTTTATTTGTAAGTCTATTTTAGAAATTTTTATTGCAAAATTTGTTTTTATGTAAGAAATAAACAAGTTTATAAAGAATAACATTTTTTAACAAAGTTTTTATTGCAATAAAGAGTAAATGATATGAATTAATAACTTAGTAAATGCAAATAAAGAGTAACTTCATGTCGAATAATGCATTTTTTTGTAATTTACATGTATGTGCAACCCAATCCGTGGACATACTGTATCTGAAGGGGGAGGGGGACTCGGAGGGTAGAGGTACTCAGCGGGGAGAGGGTTAGTAAGTAGAACTTAGGACTTTTACAAGTAAAATGGTTAAGGCTGTTTTGGCGAGTTTCCTGTGCCTACCTCTTAAGATTTTCCTCCAAGGCTGAATTGGCAGCAGCATCTTGCTTGTATTGATAGCTATCTCTAGACCTCCAAAATCCATCATATTTTTCATCTTCCGTAACAGATTCATCACTGACTCTGTTACCAAGTTCACCAACTCCTTTGTACCTTTCTAACTTCTCCAATAACTTTTTCCTTTTTCTCTCTTCTTCTTTCTTTATATGTGCTTGTTTATCGCTTTCATATACAGCTGAGAACTTTTGGAGACGGGCGTTTCGTATTTCTTGACCTGTAGGCCTACCAGGGCTCGCACTGCCTCCAACAGACGAAACGCATGGACTCGTATGAGAGTAATGATTTGAACTACTTGAGGATATTCCAGGATGTGTAGCCGGGTAATAGTCAGAACTATTTGCAATACCTTGAGTCCTTTGAGTTCGTGCTCTTACTGTGTTTGTGTAGACTTGACGAGACATTCTTGTCTAAAGAAAACACATTCCTAAAATAAAACACGCGTAGGTCACGCTGACAAAATAGAACATAAAAACTGAGTTTTTTCACCAACTTTAAAGATTTGCCAATAACTACTATAACATATAATATATTAATGACCGTTATTTACTACACTGTGATGTAAAACGGAAACTGAACAAAGAAAAACAGATTTTCGATTACCGTCTTTAATCAGCAATGCAGGTAATTCACAGAAAATGCTGAAACAAAACAAAACTCCCAGCTGATTATTAAATTTCAAGGTGAGATTTATTTAACACCCAGATTAATTTGTCCACTCTAAAAAAGTTGTAAATGTTTGTTTGGTTTAGTAGTCATACAACAACAAGATCGAATTATTTCCTAAAAAATATATATAACCTTCGGTACGTATTATTTAATTTTTAAGAAAATATTTAATATTAAAGATACAACAATACATTGATTGAATCGATTAATTAAATAAAATAATTTTACTATTCAAACATTTCGCCCATTACCAATTAGTCTTTCTTTACGGAAGATACACAGAGTTGTTTATTTACGTAATATATTGTAATTATTGTAATACATATTAAAAATTACAATAAGCAATAAGGTTATCAGAGAATTAGCAAGGGTTAAGTTAATACTATTTTCTAATATTAAACTCTACTATAACTGTGATATGTCTCCCCATGACTCCTTATTTTAATATTTGTTTATTTATCCCCTAGTTACTTAGAGACTATACAGATAGTTTGATCAATAACGGAGAATTACCGATTAATGTCCAGTAATAATAAACGTGGCGGGCTATATAATATTATTAATATATATAATATATATATATATATATTATATATAATATATATTATATAATATAATATATATATATATATATATATATATATTATATATATTTGTTTTGGCTGAGCTGGTGTGTCTCTCTACTATTATCGTAGCTTGAGACTGGGAATAATAATTTTTTTTGGTCTGCTACCCGAGAAATAATTTTTCATGACATCATTAACCGTCATTAATGAATTCAACTAAAATTTAAAAAATCATAAAAGGCAAAAATTACCAACAAACGTCTGTCTCAAGTTTCATCTCATTATCAGCATTAGTTTAATTTTTTTCAATGGATTTAACATAATTTTATTTATGACAAATAATAATTAATCCAATAAATTTAATTTTGCTATTGGCCACCGTTTAGAAAATATTGACTTTAAATTTAAAAACTTTGAGGGCAAAAAACTTACTTCGGCGAATAATAATGTTAAATATTCAAGGAGAAAAATATTGACATAATTGTACATAAAAGAAATTCAAAAATTTTACCTACAGTGCTGGCTGTCTAGTTATGTAACTCATTCGAATGAGTACCTATTAAGAATGTTGAAAAATATCTTCCTATCCATTGAAGAACCCCCAATATTCCAAAATCGAAACCCGCGATACCGAAGTTCCTTTAAGATATCGGCAAGCAACGAATGCATCCAGACAGAAGTAGCAGGACAATGACTATCAACTATGACATTGAATATCTATTTATCTCTGTCAAGAACCGCCGCGACAGCGCTGCAGTCCTAACTCGGTGAATAATACTTTATTTTTCAAAAATGATTGGTTAATAAGACAAATTTCAATGATACTCTCATTAAAATATTTGCAAAATTATGTTGAATGAATACAAAACATATTCACAAAAAATGATGCGTATGTGGCCTGTGAAAACTGAAAAAAGTCTTATGAAAAAATCTTCGAACTTGTTTTAATCACGGTTCGTTCGCTTTTACAAAACACACAAAGGCTCTATTCAAATTCCTCGTTAAGTCACAAAAATCTTCTTTTATTTCATTTTGTTTTAATAATTTCAATGGAACTTTTTTATATTTGGTCGCATTCATTACTTCAATGTTTACGAGGACATCCCTTGTATAGCTCCTTTATTGAAGTCATACTTTTAGAGTAGCAATTACATTTAATTCAGATTAAATTATTTTCCTATTAGTCCTGTTTTTATTTGTCTGTAAGTATTCAATTCATAAAAGTATTTATAATTTTCGCCAATACAAACAAATTTATATAGTGCAACGGTAACAAATAACTGTAAACGTTTTTAGGCATGCTATAATATAATATATAATATTTAAAATAAACGATCATAATAATTGTAATATCATAATGTTTTATAGTTATATTATATTAGTTCATAATCATTATATTAGTTTTTAAATTTTAAAATTTGGACCCTCATAGTCAAGAAACCTCTTATATTCTTGATGCTGCATAACATTTTTTAAAAACTAATTGTTACCTATATAATTTAAGAATTAAGTTTAATGGACTGTGAGTTTAATGAGGAAAAATAATAATGAAGACAGCAGTCCGAATTTTTGTTAGTTTAATTTATTACATCAAAGCTTTCGCACAAGCGATGCTTGGCATCCTCAGTGAATCTAATAACAAGTAAACAAAACCATAAACCAATTACAAAAGAACAGAAATAAAAATATACATACCAAACAAGGCAAAAACATTTCAAAACAAATGCAAGTTAATATTAAAAAAAAAACTTAGCCCAAACTTACAATGAGCAATATAGTTACACCACCACATATGTAAAACAACAGTTAAGAGCTTCAAACCAAAAGTTAATATGAAAAAGTAAGTAAAAACATAAACATACAAGCTCTACTTACATTAAAGTACCTTTTCTAGCGGTTAAAACTCACATCATATCTACAACCACCGTAACGTTGTATTTAAATTTGTATGTCCTTACTTTTTAATATAAACCCCTGCTGGATACAAATCAACACTTTAAGTACCTGAACCCAAGACCTCGTAATTTGTGTCTAGTCCCATTCTCTACCACTAGACACAAATGAGGTTGCTTGCGTTGGGTTAGCAAAATATAATTTTTAGCCTGAGTTGTTCACTTGACTAAACCATTTAATCACAATCAGCAAGTCGTGATTACTAATTCCGGGATTGATTTTAAGTATTTATCGTGCCACAAAGTTAATGTTTGTCAAACAAGTAAAAAGAAGATAATAAATTATATAAAGTTTACATCACACTAGTAAGATCAATGTTTCTAAGATAGAAACGCTAAACTTTAGTTTAGCGTTTCCATTAGTGTTTTCCACTTGCAAAACAAAGTAGTATAAGTTTATGATCATGCAGCTGGAATTAACAGGGCATATAGAATATGGTTTCCTTGTACTTCTAAACCTCCAGGGCTAATTATTGCGTTGAAAGACGAGTTTTGTTTAAAAAAACGTTCTTCTTAAACATGAAGAGGATAAAGGAAGGAATTTCCTTGATTAATATGAAGAGGTATTTGGGAAAGTCTAATACGGGAAAGGATAGGACGTGCTTACCATATCCTTTCCATCTACCCGTAAAAGCTATTATATTCTGACCGTACTTTTGGCAAAATAATATAAAAAATTCCTCTTCCCTTCCATCTAATTAAAAAATGCTTAATTCGAGCCATCTGTTATATTTTCCCATCTCGTCCTTCTCTAACAATTATTCTTACACCATTTTTTTGAGTAATACTTTTCGTAATCAATGTAGGTGGAAAACAATGTTGTATTTTTTCTTCCTTGTTTTTGAAATAATATTTATAACACTTTTTTCATTCTTTTTACGAGACGAAATTTGTAAAAACACATTCCTGTTCATTCTTTTTTCTGATTTATAAGTTTTTAGAAGGTTAGTTTTAGGTGTTTGTAGTCTTAATCATCAGGGGATCAACCTTCAGCGGAAAATTTGGAAAGTTAAAATTATTATCAGACCAGGTAATAGCCGAGAAAATATAAACCCGCTGATGTTGTTTAGCAATTTATTCCTTAATATTATAAATTTTTGACGATTACTACACCTGCTGATTGTTACAATAAAAGCAAGGTTACACCATGGTTACACTTACACTAGCCGCTTACAAAGTCTGTTCACACAATGCTCGTAACAATTAGCCTTCATTAATGAAAAATGTTATGTATCAATATAAATAAATTATATGAAAATATTCTATGAAAATAGATAGTCATTAAACAAATAACTACAGCAACCATCTGTTATGTAACCATCAGAGTTATGTTTGATATAAAGCATGTTTTAAAGTGACTAATTTCAATCACACTACATGTGTATTAAGACATTCCTAAATTTCCTAGATTTTCCTTTCCCGTGTTTCTTTTAAATACATAAGAAAAAACATTAAGAAAAAAGACATTAATAAGACATCGAAATATTTATAATTTAAACATTTTGCATTTCATTTTTTCATATTCTTAGATTAAAATATACGAATAGACAAAGTTTCGTATTACTGAGTGTGATTTAAATGGAACTCAGTCCATTATGCAGCCAGTGTTTACTGGCGTCACTTTATATAGTACGCCATATTATTAAAGCACTTTACAGTACTTCTACCTTCTACAGTACTCTCCAATCATAGGATCATACCTGTGATTGGAGAGCCTATGATGCTTCCTCTGATTGTATGACACAACTATTACCAATCCCGTGTGAAGTACTTACACTTGCACTGAAACCTATTTATATGGGTTCTAGGATAAATACATTTTATGTTAAAGTTTTGTGTTACTTACCAGACTTAAATTTGTTTTACATTTATTTTAATTTAATTTAGATGTTATCTGGTTATAATGGCTATAAAAATGACTTTGATTATAATTATAATTGTAAACTCAAACTTGTATTTCATATTTCATGTATGTAATCAAATTGATGTATGTGTGCATAAGATTCAAAATTTTATGATTTCCTAAGTTTTTCGTGTTGACATTTTATGATCGTGTCGCCCATTTTTCTAAACCCGAAAATAATTTATGACGTGGTTTTTTGAACCTAATAATAAATCATTTTATAAGTGTGATTGTATGAGTGTGCATATAGTTTTATTTTTTTTTATTTTTACGGTTTTAATGTGAAGACAATATTAACAGAAATGCGAGAGACCATCCGGGTTATATGGTGTTATTTGGGTAAGCAGGCCGTGGGGTTGAGTTATGCGTGTTTAGTGCAGATATGGGACAGCAATGAAAGAACCAGAGTTAAGCTCCTCTCTTCCAGTGAACAATGCTCCTTTTGTTTTTAAGCTTCAACTCTGATACCCCAACTCGAAGTACAATATTTCCTATTAAGTCCTCCCACCCTAAGTCCCACCCTGTTCCCTTTAAAATTCGATTTTCCCTTCTATATTGGACTGGGAAGCCATTTATACCTTCTCTCTGTCCCATTCCACAACTCTGCTGATTCCCTATTACCCTCAGGAGCAAACCAGAATCCCAATACGATTTCACCTCGCTTCTCGTTGTAGACCAATTTCACTTGAAGGTCCAAACTTGGAAATATATTCTCTAACATTTATAATACCTCCGCCAACAAAAGGCAAAACTTTAACCTTGGCGTTACAAACACTTAATAAGACCAACAACAATAGACAACAGTGTTGATATTATAAACGTTGTCAGTGAGAGTTAAAGATTCACTTTTATTATTATTTAATTTTGCAACAATGAGCTGATTCGAAGATATTATCGTATCCTTGTATTTTCTTTAGTGTATCCTACTGTCTGTTTTAGCCTAAGCCAGAATGAAATTGGTAAATTGTACAATTTACCAGTACGACTCATACGATTATAATATGTGAAGCGTTCATATATAGGAATTGGTACTCATCAATACAATTTCTAGTCATTAATATGAGTATGACACAACTACGTAAGCTATTTTAAAACAGTATCCGACAAAATTAATATAAAGACTGGTCAATATATTCTAAATCCACCATAAATACATACATGGAAGAGTTAACTTTAAACCTTAAAATTTTGATGAAAATAAGTATTGTATAGGTTTCGGATGAACGCCATCATCAACCGGGCAACGTCCTTGCTCTGGACTAATCAAGTTGTACAAATATTGCGACGGTAGCTAATTTCCTTTGGCAATAAACTTGCTAATGGGATAGGCGTCTTGGCGGAAACTAAAATTTAGGTCAATTAAATATAAATTTGAGTAGGGTGTCGTTTTCTATGTATTTTTGGGCGCTGAATCGAATAAATTCGGTCCGAAGTCAATAAGGCCACTCCAAGTGACCAAAAAGTCGAAACAACGGTGGTCAATACCAGAAAGCAAAATTTTGGACCCTAAATAACACATTACAAGTAGGGAGTCGTATTCCATTTCTTTTGGGCCTGAGAGTTGAATGGCAGTGGTCCGGGGCCGATTCGAGCACTCAAATTCTAGGTACCTGGGTTCAAATCCTGTTAGGGACTTTAATTTTTTATCGTCTTTTTGCATAAAATAAGTTTATTACTACATAATAATTCTGACGCGGTGGTCCCCGCATGTCGGGCGAATTTCCTTTGGGATGCGTGTTGCCGTGCTTAACAAAAATCCTAATAGGGACGATAATTGTTTATCGTTTTTTTTACATAATATAAGTTTACAACTACAAAATAATTCTGGCGCGACATTTAGAATACGTGTTTCCGTACTTAACCTATTTCTTTCTTAAGGTTCCGGTTCATGCTTTAGAACCCAAGCAGTTACTCAATTGTCAAGCACTGCTCGTAACTTATTTTGTCTGTATTTTTCAAAGGAAATGCGCTAAAACCTTAAAGTTAAAAGCGCTAAGACTAAGCTTAAAGGTAAGTAACTAAGCTTTAAACTAGCTCAAATAATAGTGCGTACTGTTAATTTTAGAGGCATATTTTTGTATAACCAACTGGATTATGCGCATTTCCTTTGAAAAATACAGACAAAATGAGTTACGAGCAGTGTTTGACAATTGAGTAACTGCTTAGGTTCTAAAGCATGAACCGGAACAAGACAGGAACAAGCTTAAGTGCCAAGTTTTATCACATTATTAGCATTAGTTTATTTGTTATCCGAGTAACTTAAATATTTTTTTAAATGTAAAAAATCAAAAAATAATTTAAATTAGTTAAAATTTAGCACAACTAAATTATTGTATTCTTTCACGCAATAAATAATTATATTAATTTTCGTTTCAATATGATAAGCTTATCGTTGCTTTCTGCGAGGGCAAATGCCTGGTGGGTGACTGCTGGGAATAAAACTGATGTATTTACTACCTGAAGACAAGCGAAGCAAGAACGAATGCGTGTTGCAGTATAAATTTGGTGGATTGTATATTCTAAGGTCGAGCGAAGCGAGTCCGAAGTAGGTAAGATAAGCGTAAAAGTTGGAGGTAACTCGTATTTTATTCAAATAATAAATTACATAGGTAAGTTACAAAAGGTATAAGTTCAAAATATCTTGCGCTATTTTATAAAAAGATATTAATTTTGACGTTATAGGTGTGTAACGTTAAAAAATTAAAGTTCGCAGGTTGATTGATTTTTAATGAGAATAAGGTGTAATTAGCGTTGAAGCCGCCGTTTATTACAAATAACGTAGAAGTATGCTCCAGTTTACCTAAGGGTTAAAATTCTTCACTACTACCCTCCTTGCTTGTTCCTATCTCTTCCACTATAATCAATTAATAATAATGCGCTAAGTTTACACAAGGGAGTCTGGAGCTGAGGACAAGACCGAGCTTACTCTCACAGTTCTTTACTTCGTTTTGAAAAACTCCGAAATTATTATCCACGTAATTTATAAAACAAACTTTGAACAGTTTTATTTTACCTTTAAAGGCTTAGAGTCTTGGCAAGTTCAATAATAAACAGCTGAACAAGACTAAACTCGGTGCTCACTTCAATAAAGGAGGAGGTTTCGGGACACCGTTCTAATATTTTAATACCCTATACTTTACGAAGGTGTTTTTTTTTTTATATTCGCTGATCTTTATCAATGGAAACTGATATTTTAAAAGTTTAATGGAAGGGTTCTGTTAAGTATTGCTAAACCTCCTGATGGTCAATAAGAAATCTAAATGGAATAAGAAACTCTCTTTCTCCAATTTTGTATCAGTATATCTGATCGCATCAGTATATCATAATGAGAGCAAGAAAATAAACCTAATCTACATTAAAAATTTATTAAAATAATAATCTTCCGTAATAATTAAGACTTCATTATGTAAATTATGAATGTGAATAATGTTCATTGTGTATGAGAATAATATTGTGTCAACTATTTATGTTTTCCAAAAACTCGGTAATATCAAATGATATGAATGAAATAACTTCATAATATAAACTATGAACGTAAATAATATCCATTATGAAGAAAAATAAGTGCATAAAGTAAATAATAGTTATTTATGCACCAAGGGAGTAAAGAATATTATTTCCCTGAGCAGTTAGTTGGTTTCTAAGGGGTAAGCCGAGGTAACCAAAGTATTTAACTCCCGAGGCGAAGCCGAGGGATTTATGTGTTTAACATAAATCCTACATGTGTTTAACATAAACTTTCGAGGCAAAGCCGAGGAAGTTATGACTGTTAACTCCCGAGGCGAAGCCGAGTCAGGTAATTGCGAGGGGAAAAATAGCATTTTACTCCCAAGGTTCATACAAGATTTTATCTCCAGACATTGATTTTATTTAATTACGTTCGTTTTGCTGTATTTTATTCTAATTTTTTTGGGTGGGACCCCCTTATAAATTTTGGGAGTGCTGCCACTCAAAAAAAAAGTCAATTTATTTTTATTGCTCCAAACAACTTCTTTTGACCTGAAACGGATTTTGAGCCAATATTTTTTTTTGTCGGGTCTCCCTCATAAATTTTTGGGGTTGCCACCCCCAGAAAAATTAAAAAAATGGTTCGGTCACCTGTATAAATTTAGAGAATACCACTCCCCGAAAAAATTGAAATAATTGGCTCTAATAACCCAATAATAGGAAACACTTATATTCCCAAGGGAGTGAAAAGTAAATTTTCTCCCTTAGGAATAAAAAGTGCTTCTTTATTCCCTAAAAACTAATCAATAAAGTTTACATTATACACCGTCTGGAGGTAATTTTTTTTCGAATACTCCTTATGGTTATGGGGTTTTTTGAAATGTATTTATTTTTTGAGTCTGAATAAAATTAAGTTGATCCCTTCGCTTCATACGTCTTAGCTCATAAACGTAATTTTCTATTGAAAAATTCGCTAAAATGTATGTATGAATAAACGGAGGATTTTTTAAAGTAATGATCATTTTTATTTATTTATTTATTTTATGGCTTTCAACGTATAACTGTGGAGATATCTAGCTAGATTATTGATTTGGTCCTGACGTTCTATGCTTAAAAAGATTCTAGGAACGTTGGCATATAATATTCAGTAGGTTTTCTTACCAAGTCACATACAAGTATCATGAGCTGGGACAGGATAGATTTAAGGGTATTATGTGAATGGTATACTCAAATTACGTCACGTGACATGCCCATCAATGTTAATGTAAAAGGTTGGCAGAAGAGGAAGATTGTATTTGCCTTTTCCTTTTAACTCGCTTGGGTATTCGGAAAAAGTTAACACAAGCATTTTTCGTTCTAATAGCTGCGTTTTAATTTTTAAGAGGTTTTCTGACAAATTTTAAACACAACTATTAACTAAAATTAGAAAAATTGTCACTTTTTAGCATTGAAAAGCTAAAGGAAAGTTATTGATTTTTCGCAGTCCAGTGAGGCACCTGCAATAGCTTGCAGTCCTAAATTAGCTTGAAAACTATTATAATGTCGTTTTAGTAAATATTCTATAGTCATCCAAAGTATTTAGTAGCCTTGGACTAAATGCAATCTCTGTATCCTAGTCAGTATGTTTCAGTAGATAGATAACCTACGACTAGGCAACCTTATATAGCATTGGCCTTTAGATCCAAACTTGCCTCTAGCTTTTAGTAGTTTCTTTTATTGCTTTTTTCTAACCTTTTATTGCAGGTTTATTTATGCATACAATTACAAATAACTAGATAAGTATAAAACTATACGTATGATTGTTGTTTTGAGTTATATTTTTAACGTAAATCATATAGATGGAGATTTAACAATATTACTTACCATGCAAACAATGTTTGATATTTCATTTTATCTATTTCGCGATTTGGGAAAACTTAACGGTGTTATGAAAAACATAATGTCCACTCAACTCAAGTGGACCCATAGACACCTATTGTGCAACTTTAACTGGTTGCAAGAAAATAAACCCCTTTGATTCTTTGGGCACATCTGTTATTCTTAATTTGAAAAAACCCTAAAATGATTCAAATGCTGTTGCAAGATATTAACACGAACTCAAAAATGAAAAATGTCAGCTCCTTGACGGATGAAATGTGCGAGACGTAATTCTTATGATAATGTATATTATGTCTCCCTGATAGTATATTTTTTAAACAAAAGAAATATTTTGTAACAACTATCCTTGCACAGATTTTTTATATTATTTACAAAATATGTTATATCATATAATTACAATAGGTAATTGAGTACGAATGGATAGACTCCAAAACGTAATTTCAATCCCTAAAGAAAAAGAAAGATAAGAAAAGCTATCAGGAGGTATTATTTTAACCATTTCCACCTGGTAAAAAGAAAAGCTGTGCTGTCATTTCCCTCCCTTCTCTATCTTTCTATATCCACTTTACTCTTTCTTATAACTGACCTCATCCTTATTTCTCTTATTTCCTGATTGGGAGCAAAACCCAATTGAACTAGAGAAAAAAATTATTGAAGAAGCCTTATTCTTTTCCCCGGTAAGAAATGTTTAAAAAAGTGCTGAGTTTTCAATTCTCCGTTACGTTTTCTTACTGAAAATAGATTTTTCCTTGGCTTCACAATTAGCTTATAAATTCTAAATGGGTACTTATCTAAGTTTAAGATATAAAGTTGTTTACTCTTTTGCTTTTTCACATTCAGATCTGGGTCATTTTTATTTTTCGATTTATGACTCATCTATAGATACATTCGGTAAAGGTGCTTTTGTAGGTGCTGTTCTTTACTTTTTCTTAGTTGATCTATGGAATTCCTATATTTCTGGAGTGGTGCTCAATTTTTTTGTCAAATGTTAAATTTTGTTACATTAACTTCATTGTTCTTTCTATGAAAAAGCGCAAAAAGAAATTAACATATAAAAGAAATACCACAAAGAGAAATTAATAAATTAATACTAAATGAAATTAATACATATCATATTTTTATAATTTTCATAAATATACAATAAAAAGTAATATTTTCAAATCAATCTCCTCTATCAACAAAACTTTTAATTGCCCAAACAGGCTGTTCTCACCAGTGATAAACCGGGCCGATGTCTAGTTCTAGTTTCTGATCACTTTCTTTTTACAAAATTAATCCTTTTTAAAAAATATTTTCTTTTGTACTTCAAGAAGAATTATTAAAGACATAAAAAAGCTTTATCATCTTCATCATCTTTATAACTAAGTCATTTTCTTTATGAAAACAAACGTCTTTTAACTGTTGGAGTTAGGAGTAGCTGATATAACAGATGTAATACAAATTTTCTCCTTGTGTAAACATGGTTATGGTTGAGGCAAGGATTCAGACTCTTCTTCTTCTACTTTAATTGAAATACTTAATTAATTCGTTCTCTAAGAAAATGGAGAAATTAAGTTTCATTTTCCTCTGAGAATAGGATCCCGAGTCAGTCTTTATCTCTCTTGGTGTTTGTAGAAGCTCCTCACTCTTACATTTCTTCTCCAGCTTACAGTCATCTTTACAAGCCACTGCCAAAAATGCAAATTTGCAAATTCATTAATTTAAAGTAAACAGAGTTTTTATTGCTTTATCTTTTGCTTGAGATCTTAGAGTTAGTTATAGGTTTTGTTTATTTTATATCAATCTTATCCTATCTCATAACTGAGATTAGGTTATTTCTATTAATCATTTTATGGCCGCAACACCATTGAGGCCAAGCCTTCAATATGAGATAGGTTAAAATAATCTCAGTTATAAGAAAGGTTAAGTTAATCTCAGTTATAAGATAGGTTAAGATAATCTCAGTTATAAGATAGGTTAAGATAATCTTAGTTATGAGATAGATTAAGATTGACTGGAGGAACCAAGGTTCCTTTAGTCACCGATCAATTAGAACGTTTACACACACATCTTAATCCGCGGATCGTATTAAGTACGGTATCTCAATACGGTAATATTAGCTATATGAACCATACGGAGGGAATCCAAACCCATACGCTAGAACTAGGGAGATGGAATCTAAATGGATCCCCTGATACGCATTTAGAGGCGATCGTATTTAACGGATAACTTTCTTGTCGAACTTTTATTTCACATAAATATTATCGTTTTTTCAAATAACTTTTGGAATATTATTTTTTTTAGTGCAACTTTATTTATTATGCAAAGAAGTCACAATTTAATTAAATATATTTTTTGTCTTAAACTTTCAAATAACCAAAAGTGACCTTCACTACAAAAGACGCGATGTTTTGGTGGGACCAGTTATCACGTAATCTCTCAGGATCGACTAAACAAATACGGTGCAAGAACCTTATCGTATTTAATGCGTATGGAATACGATCGCCTGCTAAATACGCTGTGTGTACGTAGTGAATATGTATAAAAATGTATGTCGACGGGGTTTAGGTTTAAATAGTTTCAAAATTAATGTTAAAATATTAGAGTTGTTGAATTACTGTGTCTATTTGTTGGATGTAATTAATGGTGGCATTTAAAGATGTGAAGAGATTTTATTGTACTTTCTTTTAGTTTTATAGTTATAATCAATCATTCTTTGTATCTTTTCAGTTGATTTATGTGTTTAGTTTAAAGAGCAACATCGCATTATCTATGTGTGTCTTGAACCTACTCTAAATTCCGCTATGTCACAAGAATGTGGCCAGTGGGGTAAGGGTCCGGGCTATCTAATGAAAAAAGCACCTCACTAACCCCGATCCCTCATGAAACCTAATCCCTTGTAGCGAGAGCATTTGTCAGAGGATGTGTATCAAGAATTTTTTATATATCATCAGGTCGTTGTTTACCCACTGCACACTTTATACGGATGAAATAAAATAGCGTCTCTCATAGCTCAGGCTCATCCATAACAGGGTCTGTCTTCACCTCGTCACGACCTACCATCTGACAGCAATTCTTTTTGAAAAAATATAACCTAAATATCTAAAACATTAAATGTAACTCGAAATAACATCCAAGTTTCAAATTTATCCGACATATCAACCCTTAAATATTTGTTTCTTATTATTATTTTTGACATATTAAGAACATGGCGTCCAATTTGACTTGTTTCATTTCAACAATTTTCATATTATGTGATGTATTGAATAATATTCATAGTTGAAAGAATATCGTTACTATATTGACACGACAATAGAACAATAAATACAAATATATTCACATTGTAACAAAAGACTGATAAAAAATTCAAATACATTTTCATGTTTTAGCAAGAGGAATATCTAAAAGTTAAAACAATATTTTATTTGACTAAATATTTAGCTTTCTGAATAATAGAAAAATGTTTTGGTTGTTTGAGACATTGTCTGCCCGAGGAAAGTGTTTTATTTTGTTTTTCATTTCCAGCAAAGTTGAGTTTATATATATATATATATATAATATATATATATATTATATATATATATATATTTAACCAGAAAATTAATTAAGACCGGTTGTAGCTCCATCTGATCATCCTAAAGAGCACTTGGTATAATATATATATATATATATTATATTATACCAAGTGCTCTTTAGGATGATTCAGATGGAGCTACAACCGGTCCTAATCAATTTCTGGTTTAAAGGTCATATCAAATATACTTTTTTATGACGAGTTAAAACTTTGCTTGATGATGTTATAAATTTTCCATCTCGCGGTATGCTAATTTTTTAGAAAGTTAAATAATATTAGCCATTGCGTTAAATAAAGATATCTTACTTCCTCATACATACCTATTCCTTACCTTTGGCAGTAGATGACATGAAAACCAAACTCAGCTTACGGCTTCATAATTTTGTTTCTCTGCTAATTGTACTTAATAAATCGAGAGGATAATATTAGTTAAGTAATTAAGTTAGTTTTTTGTAGCACGTCTTAGCAGACGAATATGTTAAGATGTGCATTTATGTTCAAGTGATATTGACGTGTGATGTTAGACTATTACGTGCACTTCTCTTAGTTTCTTTAACACCACACTATCTCTGCTTGTCAGTGTTAGATTTAGGTTTTTAATCTGTCTCTACCTCATTTTATTCTTTCCTTGGTGGAGTGATTCGCAATTCTCTATCACAGTTGAACACATCTCTCTCTCTCTCTCTCTCTTAGGATGCTTTTCGTAAAAAAATACTTGTACCAAATCTCTAGGAGTATTGACTTTACCCCCTCCCCATCTTATTGCTTAGAGTGTTTGGTCGTGTCTCTAAGATACTTCGTGTTATTTATCTTCCTTTCCTCTGTCGCTTCTTTTTTGCTCTATTCTCCTAGAAATAATTTATCGCGATTACTTCTACTGCTTTCCTCGGGTTCTGTTCGCATTGAAAGCCTTAAGTTTCCTTCCTTTTCGATATTTTTTAAACTGAGCCATCCCTATTTTTACCGAACCAGCAGATGAATCTTTTCTTTATTGACCTCCGTGTACATTTATTATGTACAGCATGTAGCCTTCGATATTAGTTAAAATAGTATGAAATTATTGATTTAATCCATTTATTTATTTTAATCCCTTACTCATCTCTCCCTTTTTTTACCATACTTGTATACTTGGATTATCTTTTGTTCAAAACCCTTCATAAATTAAATCGTTACTTATTACCTATATATCGATTTAAAACTAGAGAACTTGTGAGTCTTTAACTCAGAACTATTCTTAGTGTTCTTATTATTCTTCAATAAGATTTATTATTTCACACACATACACCATTCGCAATGAAACATTCGCTAATCAGTCAAGCTTTAGCCATCTAATATATATAAATTATAAATTGTAAAAATATAAATTATATTTTTTCTATAAAGTAGTATAATTAGTCGAAAATGTTTAACTATCTTGAGCTATATTTTACTTTATGATAAATTATAAAACTATGAATAAGACCAACTTGTACGAGACATTGATGAATGGCGTAGTTTTCACTTTTGTTTTCTTTTTTAAATGTTAATTTTTTTTTATGCGAGTCAGTAAATGTTTCTTTTGTTTTTTCCTTAAATATAATTTGTATTATATATTATTATTATCACTTTATACCGTAGGTATGTAGGAAAAGTATTGTGTTTGCAAAAAAATCCAAAACTGGGATGTCACCGGAATTATCCGTTACAGGTGTTTTTAAGGCCTCCTAAGTGGTTTTCACAAAGTTATTTGTCATCTGTGTGTGTGTGTGTGTGTACGTCTGTTATCGTCGTCGCTCCTAGTGCATTTATGCTAGAGAGTTTAAACTTTGTACAAAAAGCAGTCTACCACTGTAGTGTGCTATTTAGAAAAAAAATTGCATGAAGTCATTAATCTGCAATGGTGACTCAGCAAAAATTATAAAACGCGGAAAAATTATCGATTGGACCCGATTTTTTTTTATTAATGTTTCAATAACTAAAAATTTATGTATTTGAAAATTTAAAGTTTAACTAGGTATAGTTTTGAAGGCAATCTTGAGACAAACTCTCAAGGTTCCCTGGTTATTCAGCCTTAATGTAAAAGAAATAAATCCTCTTTCATCAAAGTAAAATCTAGAGCTCTAAAATGTTCAAATAGACACATCTAATGAATTGATAACATGGATATTATTCTAAAATGTTTTAGTAAAACGTTATTTCAGCATCAATTATTTTGACCAACATTGAAACGATAACTTTTGATCATATGTAATGGAGCATAGTAAAAACATGCGACATGGAGATCCTGTGTCAAGGTTATAATATGCTAATTTGACTATATTCTTACACTAGAAGTCATATCTGCAACTTAGTGGTATAATGCTGTCTATGTCTAAAGATCTTAAATAAAGGATATGACACGCTAAGTTAATTTGCCATATAACCACGTAATTTTTGTCTCTAATTAGTTCTAGATGGGGATCAGAGAAAAATCCATCACAAAACACATGTAAAACCAAACTGCAAATGCTTGGTACGAACTGCGTATGCTTACAATCATTAAATCAACTGCACAGGTCCTAAATTTAGAAGCAAACTTACCCCCTGATGATTTTCTATTGTTTTGCTTGTTGAAAAGGTGCCAGAAATTCTCAAATAAAAACATCCACACACATATTATAGACTGACAACAAAAAGTAAAAAGTAATAATAAGTAATATTTTAATTAAGTTAACAAGCACCCAAGATAACTAAATTCAGGACAAACACCGAATGACAAGCACAGGATAAAGCTGAGGAGCATATTTGACTTATTCTGGTTACGTAACCTGCGTTTCACACCTTTTTAATAACCTTAGGGAGATAAGTTTTCTCGTATTTCTCTATTTCATACAACGTCCATGGGGTCAGAAAAGTTCATTAATGCGTTATCCTTTTTATTGAAGATCCTTGGTGCCTTCTTTTTTTTTAAATAACAAACAACCCTTTTATGAGTAGGGTAGTCTGAATTTAAGTTTAGGACTAAGTAACAAAGTATCCTAAATTTCTAATAAATTTAGAAGTTAAATAAGCGTTTGAGAACTGATGGAGTCGACTCAGTATCTTCTTTGACTTCGGTGCCATTATAGAGGTCAAAGAATGACTTTTCATTGGAAACCAGTATTCTAACCCTAACACAACATAATTCAATGCATTTAATACACTGTACGCTATTATAATATACTTCATATTATTATAGTCCGTATTTATTTTATATATGGATACAAACAATAACAATCGGTTACTGAGTACCTCGGAACTTTTCATCATCACATCGGATTCGCAACGCTCATCCTCCCTATTTCAGACTCGCTTCGCTCGTCCTCAGAATATACAGTTCGCCGAATTTGTTCGGCAAAGCGTACAAATTAATAGTACGGCATAGTACATCCAGGCACTGACCAATCCAACAAAAACCATAGATATACTATAGGTATATTATAGTAACCATTGGTATACTAGACATATTGAAACGAAACTTATATACTCATTTATTACGTAAAGAAATGCAAGTGTACTGAATTTCAATTTAATATGAATTTTTTAAATTATTTAAAAAACTTTTACAATACATTCGATGAAAATAGAACTAACGCTAATAAACTTAGTACATTGTCTTATGTCTGACATATCTCAACCATATGAAAACATATGAAACATCGTTTCGCGATGTTTGAACATGAACTTTCGAATGTTTTGTGGTGTTTTTAATGCAACTTAATGGCGCCATTAAAATTAAAATTATTTATTTTAATGGCGTCATAAAATATATTTTTCGGAGAGCACAACTAGACCTAAAGATTGATTTTTGTTCTAAGTTTCAACTCTTTAGCATTAATACGCTGAGAGCTACGATAAGAGACACTCACATACAGGCAGGTCTTAAAAATGCTTAAAACGGACAGTTTCGGTGACATCCCGGTTTCAAATTTTATTGCAATCACAATACTATTCCTAAATACCTGCAGTGTAAAGGAGGAAAAGTAAAAATAATTATGATATTAAAAGGTGTTTTTGTTACAAATAAAAGAATCTGGTTGCGCTATCAAAACGTCGCATTTCTTTTTGCTTTGTTACCATATTTTTTTTAAGTTTTTCTAGGAGCTAAATATTTAATTACCTATTTACCCCTTTGGTTAGAGTCTTTCTTGCTCATTAAAATCTGCGTCTCAGTTTACGTTGGGTTTAGAACATAACATAATTATTTTTAAAAGCCATTAATCATGATCCTAAACAACGAGCATTTTATGCTTTCAAGAATTTTCTTTAAAGATTCTAAATTTCATCCTCATCATTAATTAGTTAAATAAAATTTTAAAAAATGGGATACAAAATATACTTGGAGATAAAACATAACATGACAATAATTAAAGTTGATGTTCAACGTTCAGTTTGAAGTAAATGTTACTAAGCTTTCATGCTGCTTGTTGTTTTCTTCATATTTTGTTGTCATGCAACAAATTTTTAAGTTCCACTACTTTAGCCCGTAATATTGCATAATCATAGAGATATATTACTAGAGGGGCATGGTCTATTGAGATATATAACTAAAGGGACCATAAGCTATCTTAATACATCAAAAGGCCTGAAACATCATTTTGGGGCTCTCAGGGCTCGGTGTAACCTCATTGAAACCTCCTATGAGAGTAAGTTAGGGTTATAATAAAACAATTATTTGTAGCTCCCCGCGCTCATTTTTTGTGTTGATTTGTATTTTAAACGTTCCACTATATAAGTTACTGTAATTTTGTTGTGTTTATTTGATTATATTGATGGTTTAAGATGTCAGGTTACTTCTCCGATGTTTCAAAATTCAACCAATAGGGCCCTTGTAGTAATATATCTCGTTGGATAGGTAGGTAGGTGTAAAACCTTTTGCACTGCGACTTTGAGTCTTTTGTACAAGTTGGATAGGTAATGCTTATCTCAAGAGATATGATGAAAGCCTTGAAACGTCTTATCATCTTTCATCATCTTAACATCTTACGGATAACGGATGTAATAAATCACTCGATGTCGGCTTTCAGCATAATTGTATATTTGTGTTTTGTATGATAAACGTTCTGTTAAACAAACTCGTTGTTATTCTGTTCCGTTTACTGATTATATTAATTATCAAGGGAGCTCACGTTCCTTTTTATACATTTTTAATGTATAAAATACAAAATACAAATTTAACCAATAAGGCCCCTCTATAGTAACAATATCTTTATGTTAGTAATAATTTTTCATGAGATAATATCATAACACTAACACCTTTTTCCCTACGATCTTGTAACGAAAAAGAGGAAAGGCGGTTTAAATTAAATTTTGAATCTTCGTTAGGTATTGAGACCGATTTCAGTGACCTAAAATCAAAACTGGGAATAGAATGATAAATCAGTAATAAAATTGATAAGCGATATAAGAGATTAAATATAATATATAAAGAAATGTCAAAGAAGAAGAAGGCCAAAATTTACGAAGGCACTCATAAAAAATAATAGCTCCATGCTTCATCACTGTAATACAAAACAATACTTTCCTGTGCTAAATGAGGAAAAGTAATAAACGAAATAAACGGCAATGAAGAAAATTAAATAATACCGTATAAAAGTGTTAAATCACTTCTACTCTTTCTGAACTTTAATTACTGCTCCAATTATTAAATTTTAAATTAAAAACAGCCAGCAAAATAACAGTCGAAGAATTAATTCAAAAATAGGTTTACCCTATATCCAGTCTAAGTTTTAGACATATTCAGGGTTAGAAAAAGATTTTGTTTAAAATTTTTACTGCTTTTAAATTTTTATTTCTTTTCTTACAAAATACCTACTTTTCCTCTTCTATTTGTTCTCTTGCTAAATATTTTCTTTTTTCAGTTTGTTTTCCTTAGTTTACTTGAAGAGGGTTAAGAACAGCAGTGCCCGGTTTTCTCCGGTTTCTTTCAATAAAGTTCTCAGACAAAACTAAAAGATTCTAACAATCTTTTTTTATAGAAAATTGAGTAAAAAGTATATAAATTAAAATCAAATATAACCCTCGACCTTTCCACCGCCTATAAAATGCTGTAGCAAATTATTTATAATGTATCAGAATTTTAAATAATAAGATAATTGCATTAAATACCAGCTGACTTTAAAGATCTTTTATCAAACAGATGAAGGGCTCTGAGTGTTTCCTTTTGTAATTAATAAAATTGTATGGCTCAATTTTTAGGTGTAAAAGGAACTTAAATAAAGGATATGACACGCTAAATCAATTTGCCATATAAGAATATAGACATATATATATATATATATATATATATATATATATATATATATATATATATATATATATATATATATATATATATATATTATTTATTTATTTATTTTGATATCCAGTTTTTTTTAACCTCACCCTAGTCACCCTTCCTTCTGTTCGCTCCTTTCTTGACCTCTTCTTTCTCTGTCGCTTAAAAAATTCTCTTCTCGATTTAATTATATCTTATCACAAACCTTACTCTATAAATCTAAAATATCAACACACTTTCTTTATTGCATTTCTTTAAACTATCTATCCTTTTTAACGCACCAATTAAATTCTATTTCTGATATTAAATTTACTGTATCTATTTCTTAGTTTAAACCTATCTTTATGATATTTCTTACCTCTTGGCCGCGAAGAGGCCAGAAAGATAGGTAGCTAAGAAATACCCCACCTAAGCCAAGGTCTTGTGTCATTATGTATATTTATTTTATTACTTACTGTAAATACCGATTGTCTCTAGTAAATTTATTTTTATTAATTATTTAATACTCTGAATATATTTTTTCAATATGTATATATTTTAAATACATATAATAATTTTAAATACGTATATATTTTAAGAATTACATTTTTTGCAATAATTTTACTTCCATTAGTATTCAATTATTGAAAAGCACACATATAAATAGGTATATATTGATAAATATCTCACGCCCTAAATGATAAACAAATTTAGTAAATATAAATAAATAAATTCTTTGGTTTTGTTGAGATATAGATGAGGTGATATTTACAAGGTGTAATGATTTTGACGAAGAAGAGATACATTCGGTGTCAGTGTTTATTGGACGGGCTAAATGAGAGACTAAAACTCTATTAAGAGATAACTCTACCTTTCTCAATCCTTTGCCATCTATATCTGAAGGGACAGGGGTTCTATCCCTTCCTAATGACTTAGGTCCTTGCATTGGGTCCCATCTCTAGCCAAGCTTATTACTATATTAAGCAGAGACTCTAAACCTGCTTTTACAACCTTAATACCTAAAACTAGGCACTAACTCACTGGATTTGAACCCATTAACTAAAAGGACGATCTGATACAAAATGCCCGTGTAACCCCTTAAACTGCCATCAACTGTCATTCTGCTTAAACTGTTTAACTCTGAATCATAAATTTATTAGACCTGCTAGTGTTGTTTGATAAAATTAGCTCCAACGTGGTTTTAGTTATCTCTTATTACACATGAGTTAATTACCCATTTTTACCTTATTTAATTACAAAGATTGTACGACATGCAATCAATCATAACAGATCGATAAAAATTATTAATTATATTTCTATTCCGGGCGATCCGGGATTAATAAAATATTTTCATTGTTCTCTTCTATTAAACTAACTTAGACGAAATAGAATTGGATTCATTTTAGCGAATTTCTAAAGAAAAAATGAACTATTGAGGTTGTTTATTTATTTACTATGTTTTTAATTGATTTAAAATGGTCGAAAACCACTTGTTTACTAACCACAAGATAAAGGCTCAACTTTTTTGTTACATTTTTATGATATGTTTACTTTTCCTCATTAATACCGTAGTAAATATATTGGAAAAATATTGTGTATATACAAAATCGGAATCCAGGATTTCATCTGCATTATCTGTTTTAGGTGTTTTAAGACTTCCTAAGTGGTTGTCACAAAGTAGTCTCTCTGTATGTATGTGTGACTTTTAACATCGTAGTTCCCAGTGTATTTATTCTAGAAAGTTGAAACTTTGCACAAAAATCAATCTTTAGACCTAGTTGTGCTATCCGGAAAATATTTTTGATGACTTCACTAACCGGCAATAATGGCTCAGCAAAAATTTCAAAAATTAATAAAACACGGAAAAAACAAACAACGAACAAATGTGCCAAGTCTTATTTCATTATCAGCAGTTGTTCAATTTTTTAGACATGTTGCAGCTTAAATTTTCTGGTTTTTATATTCTAAGGACAAGCGAAGCGAGTCCGAAGTACTGAGGATGAGCGTAGCAAATCCGATGTGGCAAAAAAAAATTTCGAAGTACCCTGTACCCGATTTTTTTTATTAATAAGTTTATAAGAAATCTCGTTTATGTTATTTATAAAATTAAATTACTATAAGTAAATTGGAAACGAAAATTTCTTGTGACAAGTAATTTTCCGAGTCAAGCGCTTGGTTTGAAGTAAATCGCTAAAGGAACATTGATTTCTTATAAATAGCCGTCGGTTTTATAAAGTTTATTTCGTTTACTCCTTCTTTATCATTCCTTACTTTTTATAGTTTAAGACTTTGTCTTGAAATGGCTGAAAGGAAAACGGTCAAATATCAGTTAAGAAAAAGAGGGCATTGAAGAATAGAAGAGTGAGTAAGTAGGGTGAGCAGGCACTCAGCAAGGAAATTGGTACGATATTGACAGAGGCCTGGGAGGGTTCTTCTTGGTGGAGAAGACAAAGGCTTTAGAGGTCTTCTATATAGCTCCAAGGAAATTCTGTTAGGCTAGAAGGGGTTCTTTCTCTTGCCGTTCTAAAACTTACCAAGAAAGAGAAAATATATTTTCTCCGTAGGGTTTTCCATCATTCATTCCTCTTACTTTAAGTTCCAGTTATTGGCAAGAAATATCAGCACCATTTCTCACCCGGTCCTCTAATACTTTTAGTCATTATTATGTTTCCATTTTCTCTTAAAACAGATGACTTGCCAGCCATCTGTAATTAATACAATATATAACACCAGCTGTGAACTCTCATTTTTAAAATCTTCTTCTACTCTTCCTCGCCTGTTACCTTATGATAGGTATATAGGTACTGGGTTCTCTTTTAATTGTTGTTTATTTCTAAGTAAAGTGGTCTGTACTGCGTAACCAGGTCTGTAAACCTTGCTACATTTAATGTCAAATATGGTGCACTATGAGCTCATGAGGTTGCCATCATCCGGAAAGAACTCCCTGATCAGTATATATATATATATATATATATATATATATATATATATATATATATATATATATATATATATATATATATATATATATATATATATATATATATATATTATATATATATATATATATATATATATATATATATATATATATATATATATATATATATATATATATATATATATACGATATTTTTGTTCTTAGTGTACCCAGACGTTTCTATGGCGTTCGAAAACTTTCGAACCCTTTCGCGGGTCTGAATGAGACTCGGAACAAAAGTCAACCTTATTAATGTCCAGACCTCTAGTATTCATTAAAATGTGTTTGACGTCATTAACCTATAATAATGACAGCAAAATTTTCAAAAAAAAACACAAAACGTTG
Organism: Microvelia longipes; assembly: GCA_018340805.1. Taxonomy (NCBI): domain Eukaryota; kingdom Metazoa; phylum Arthropoda; class Insecta; order Hemiptera; family Veliidae; genus Microvelia; species Microvelia longipes. Next base: position 42,699,385 of record JACMZG010000008.1, on the reverse strand, counting down.
AAAACTGTGTGATCAAGCTGAAAATTACTTCACGTATACAGCTATGCATACACTAAATTAAATTTTGTTATTTAGCTTCAATTTCGATTTCATCGATTGAAATATATAGTCATATAATAAAATTTTACTGACCGATACATAATAGAAAATTCGATTATATCGTGGCAGTATACTACTTATATAAACTAGAAATATGACAGACTGATATAAGACAACAAACATGTAGCCGCGATGCGGCCATGAGGCCGAAGTCCTTTTGTTTATTAAACCAAGTGCTTGATTAATAATATAATACAAATCTTATAATTTCATAGAAATGTCACAATTATGGGCCTGGGGCAAGAAGGCCTACATTGCAGGAGGGAGGTCTCTTTGAAGTATATTATTATAATTTTAATAATTTAAATATATTATGTATTTTTACTTTTACATATTTAAATAGATTTTATTATCATTGTATATTTGTTTGTTGCAGGGAGGCGATGTAAACCATTTCGAGCCTCAAGTGGCAATCTTATGCACGTCGTCTAAGAGCGAACAAACTACCTATCATAGCCAATATATGACTGAAACCGGTAGGTGGACGACTGACTTCAATCACAAGCCAACCTGTACAAAGGAGAAAACAGATATTTTAGAATACTGCAAAAAGGTGCGTTATTCATCTTACAAATAAAATTTTAAACGTTTTCATGCTCTTTCGATTAAATGAAAGGTAAATTACTCAAAATTGAAAAATACTTCAATGGTGCTTCTACTAATTTCAATCCTACAGCATCAATGTTGCAATCTTGAGTGATTGATGAAAATCATTTTTAAGCCATTTAGACCTTTTATATGGATCCATTGTGCCAATAAACCACCTATCATAGCTTTAGGACAGAGCTTTAAATTTTAGTTCTAAAAGGTTCTTTAAATTTTACTATCTATAGATAGTAACACCAGATTTAATTTAATGAAAGATATTTGGATGGCCCTTCATTTATAATAATTTCAATTCTGCAGATTTGCTACGTTAATAGTTGCACAGTCTTGAGTATGATTGATGACAATCTATCACATAATGTTAGTACTCAGTGCTTTTGCTTTTTGACAAAAATGTATGATACACGTCAAATTACAGCTTGATGAAAAAACAAAACAGTTATATTAGGATACAATTTGGGATTAAATGCAGTTTTTAAAATAGACAATATAAAGGAATGTTCCTAACCAAATGTGGTTACTTACCAAAATAATAATGGTAAATTTGAACTCGCAAGAGTCTGCTTGCTAGGAGGAAATTGCTAGGGGGAAAACAATTTTTGAAAGTTGAGGCCCTTTTTCCCCCTTAATTGTAAGAATTCGATGTTGGTGCAATTGAAATGTACCACCCGGTATACTGCAGTGGATCTTTGGACACTTCCTTTCTCCACGGAATGTCAGCGATCACCCATTCATCACTCATACCAATCTTTTTCGAAGCTGTTTAACATTAGTGTTCCGATAAAAAAGATACAGGCCGCATTGAAATGAACCCTGTACTCATTACATAATGGGATTAACTCATGCAAAATTTCTACTCAATTGAAAGATTTTTCAATTCTCACTACGATTTATAACAGACATAACCACTCACTTACAGACAACTTAGTGAAAACCACTCAGGAGGTCATAAAAGAACCTGAAACTGTTAATTTAAGAGAAAAATCGGTTACGGATCTTTAATGCAAACACGATACTTTTCCGATAGAAAATCCATAGGTATCTGTAAGAATTATTATTACGTTATATTTTCAACTACCTTTCTTTATTGGATTTGTTTCATCATTGTACTTATTCCGGAATACGGTAGCATTAAATCCATGGCAACTCTCGTAGTAAATTAATGTGGAAAGTAAATTGGGGAAACTTATGGCTAAAGAGAAGTCGAATACAGTATGAATAAAATAAGTTGGAAGCGGTAGTTAACTTCTTCATTGGATTAAAACAATAGAATTAATAATTCTTAGTGGGAATAAACGACAAATTGTGTTGCTTAAGCGTAAAGCTATTGTGTTGAGCCCAAGAATCTGTCTTTAACTTGGCACTCTCTATACCCGCCATTACTCAGGTGTAAGGAAAAGTTATGAATCTTTTTCATGAAACTTTCCCTTTCCTTCTTCTTTTTATTTAACCTATTCTGACAATTTCTGAGGTAAAATTAGACACATAATATCTCTGAAATTTTCTCCTAAATTTCAGCTTTTTACAATTTTTCTTCTGGCTCATGTACGATAAAATATGGCCTTCAAACCGACCTCCAAAAAAAATCCTTAAACATACATTAAAAAAGAAATAGTAAACTCAAAAAATTAAGAGATACTCTAAATTGAATTGAAAATCATCAGCCAACGATTAGTTTGATATAAACACTCTTTTCTTTCGGTGCGACGATGGCCGCGAAGCGTACCAAATTATGGAAATTTGCTAAGTGCATGTAAATAATAATAATAAAAACAAATAGTGTTGTAATTTCGGTACAGGGTTCCTCGGAACTTTTCCACCCCATATTAGATTTGCTACCCTCATCCTCACTACTCGAGTATTTACTCGACATTTGAAGTAGTTTATTCGACATTCGTTTTATTCCCAGTGGGCACCCATCCAGACAATGAGCTCGCTCGATGGTACTTAACTTTTATAATCCAACAAAACACGTTAAAATATACTTGCCATATTGAAACGAAACTTAGTAGACTTATTTATAGCTATAAAATATTCACATTTTTCATACCACTCAAAGAAGTATCACCACTGAGTGATTCCTTTTATCAAACCTGCCTAATCACTTTAACCGGTATGAGCACTGAGCACTATGACAAATACATTTATTGTTGGCAATAATTTATAAAGTTAATACCAAAATATATTTTAATAATTTTACTTGTATACAACAAATAATTTGATAAAAATTAAACTAATGCTAATGATGATAAAACTGACCACATAGATATCGTGTTGTATATGACTACATGTGTAATAAATTACAAATTGATCAAAACATTTTTCCTTGTTTTAATTTTCAACATAGTTGCAGAGTCATTATTGCGGGTTAATGATATCATAAAAAAATATTTTCCGAACAGCACTTCTAGACCTAATGATTGATTTTTGTGCAAAGTTTTAACTTTCTAGCATAAGTACACTAGGAGACACACATATACAGACAGACTACTTTGTGAAACCACTTAGGAAGTATTAAAACCCTGAAACGGATATTTCAAGTGAAATCCACAATATTTTTCTTATAAACCTACGCTAGGAATGAGGAAAAGTAAAAATATCATACAAATGTAACAAAAAAGTGGAGCTTTTATTTTTCGAGTATTAAACCATTTTAAATAAACTAAATCATATTTAATAAATAAAAAACCTCATTAGCTCATTTTCCTTTGGAAATTCGCTAAAATGAATCGAATTCTATTTCGTCTAAGTTAGTTTAATACAAGAGAACAATGAAAATATTTCATTAATCCCGGATCGTCTCGAGGTCGCAATTTACTGGCCCTGACTTTTTCCATCTGACAAATCGTTTTTAATTAGATTAGAAGAGGACGATCGGCTTTATTAAGTTTCCAGCCCCACTCCACCAGAACCCTAATTATTATTTTTCTTGAGTTATCGACCAATTTTTATTCACTTAAACTCATTTTAACTCGTTTATAACGAGTTCTCGTTTTAGAATAATTTTTCGATGAAAAAAAACTTTACAAAAAGAATTATTGTTTTATCTTGTAACTTGTCGTTTCAGAGTATTATAATTTTAAAGGCTTGATAAATGGTTCTGTCTAAGATTTTGCTTTTTGTAAAAAAGCATTCATTTTAAAAAAAAAAATGAATGTACTTATAGAGCCAAGTTACTTACTTATTGTATTTACCCTCTAAGTTAAGTAACCTAAAGAAAATGTTTATCTTTGCGAACTTATTGCGTCTTGTACTCTAAAAATATTTAAGTTTGCTTCATATAATCGATATAATTGCAAGCATAGAGATATATTACTAGAGGGGCCCTATTGGTTCAGTTTTGGAACATCGAAAAGGTAACCTGACCACATTCGGCTATCAGAACATAAACAGAACAAAAATACAGACTCTTACATAGTAGATAACGTTTAAAATACAAATCAAAACAAAAAAATTTGCTGGAAGACGAAAGCAATTAATATATTATAACCTTATATATAATATATTAATATATTATAACCATCACTCACTTTTTAGAGGAAATTTTAATAAGGTTACACAGAGCCCTTCAGAGCCCCAAAAAGATGTTTCAGGCCTCGTAATGTATTGAAATAGGCTATGTCCCCTCTTGCAGATATATACAAGAGGGGACATAGCCTATTATTGCTAGGCAAGAGAAAGCAAGCTTTTTATTAATCAAAAAATCGGGAACGGGGCACCCTGGAACTTTTTTCGAATTCGCTAAGCTCATCCTCCCTGCTTCGGTATCGCTTCGCTCGTTTTCAAGATATAGGGTTTGCCAAATTTATACTGAAACATGTCTTCGGACTCACTTCGCTCGACCTCAGATAGTAAATGCATCCGTTTCAATTGCAACGATTCCATACAACACTGACGTCGCTTAATGCTGATTAACTATTATGATGCAACAAAAATCAAGGATATTTTTGTCAAATTGAAACTAAACTTAATGTACTTATTTATCACGTAAAGCTATATACTTGTGCCAAATTTCAACACATTTGATTATTTTTCAATTTTTTATAATTTTTAAAAAAACGTACACAAGTCATTTGATAAAAATTTAACTAATGTATATAATGAAATGAAACTTAGTCATATATATGGCTACATGCGGAATAAATCTCAATCCGATCGCATTATTTTTCCGCGATTTACGATTTTTCATTATTGCAAGTTAATGACGTCATAAAAAAAATTCCGAATAGCACAACAGCGGTAGACTGATTATTGTACAAAGTTTCAACTTTCTAGGAACTACGATGATTACATACAAACACACATGCAAACAGGCTACTTTGTGAAAACCACTCAAGAGGCCTTAAAACACCTGAAACGTATAATTCTGGTGACATCCTGGTTTCAGTTTTTTAGCAAACACAATGCTTTTCCTATATACCTACGGTATAAATGAAGAAAAGTAAAAAACGATGAAAAGTATCGTTCTATTTGTTAGAGGTGGTGATTCAGGCCAATAGTCGCTATCTCCTGCTATACCTTAATATAAGAATCCACACTCATTCCCATTCTTTAGCGTTAGCGTCTTGTCTGATAAATCCCCAATTTTTCTTGTGATATCCCTAACACTCAATGTAACCCCTTTCATCCTTTTTTCCTTCAATCTCCGTTACTTTTAAGCTTATTCCAATGCGAGAAACAACTTTCGTAAAGCAGAGATTGTGTTGCTATCACTAAAGTTCAATAGTTTTATTTCAACAATGAGACCATGTCATTCTCTATCCAGATAATGACATGGTCTAGAAAGATCAAATTTTTTAGAAAGAAGTATCGTGTCCATACTATTGGTACAATAATTCCATTGTTTACCTTGTGTGTGTGTGTGTCTTATCATCGTAGCTTCAAGTATATTCATGCTAGAGAGTTGTGCTATTCGGAAAATGTATTTATGGCGTCAATGCTATGCAATAATGACATAGTGAAAATTTCGATTAATCGAAAAACGCGGAAAAATTATGCGATCCAATTTAAATTTGGCGCACGTGTAGCTATGTATAAGAATAATAAATTTGCAAAGTTTCATCTCATTATCAAATGAGTTGTGCACGTTTTATAAAAACCAGAAAATAATCTGATTAAATTGAAATTTAGTACAAGTGTATATCCTTTACGCAATAAATAAGTACACTAAGTTTCATTTTAATATGAAAGTATCTATCTATGGTTTTTGTTTATCATAAAAGTTAACAGCGTGGTTAGTGCTGTGTGGGTGACCGCTGAGAATGATATGGATGCATATATACTATTGAGGAAGATCAAAAGCGTGTCCGAAGACATGTTGCAGTATAAATTTGGCGAATTGTATATTCTGAGGGCGAGCAAAGCGAGTCCGACCAGGTAGGATGAGCGTAGCAAATCCGATGTGATGAGGGAAAGTTCCTATAAAAGCGTCTCTATCTGATAGTATAAGTCTCCTATCTCAAAACCGTATGTATAACCATATTTAATATATTTTATTTAAAAATAATGAATGATTTGTGTTTTAATACCAAGAGTAATTTGGTGTCGTTTAATTTTTAAAAAATAGATTTTTATATCAAAATTTAAAAAAAAATATGGGAATTATTAGCTATAGGCAAGCAATTTATTGGATTTACAATTTCTTATATTTTTATATGTGTGGATTTGCTTGAAAGAGCATATTTTCTGTAAAAAAATTACGCTTAAGAAGTATTTTATGATTACTACCTGCTTAAATTGGAGGAAAAAACATTGCAGTTAAAAAATTACGCATAAACGTGGCCAATCAAATGTTTTCGTTTCAGTAACTTCAGATTCCAAAAATTGGAAAAGTTGGTATCTATAAGTTTAACTTTGAGAATCATGTGTAATTTTTGTTAACAAAATTCAGGCCTGAAGGTTCGAATAAATAAGATAATTTATTACAAATTATAGTATTTTTCTTCTTTTTAATGTCAACTCCTTAAGCTTCAATTTTAATTATAATGCCTCATTTTTGCACCGCCGAAATAGCGGTCTTAGAAAAAAAAGCGAAGTGCAAAATGTCATGAATTCATCTCTAGAAACCGGGAAGTCTAATAAAAGTAAACCTACCAATTTACTTTTTCACAAAATTCGGTGTTGCATGGTACCAGTAAGTACCAAGCAAAATTCGGGTGTACAACCAATGTTATGACTACACCACCGACAAGAATTTAATTTTACACTAAAAAGTACCACAGGATCAATAATTTATGTCTACCGGTTCAAAATTTAAGAGGGATGGGACTTTTGGTCCAGACAGTATAGGAAAAGCATTGTGTTTTCACTAAAAATTCGAAACCAGGATTACACATCAACGTTTCAGGTGTCTTTAAGACCTCCTGAGTGGTTTTCACAAACTTGTCTGTCTGTGATTGTAAGTTAATATTGTAGCCGGAGAGTTAAAACTTTAGATTGAGTTATGCTATCCGAAAATATTTTATTACGTCATTAACCTGCAATAATAAATCAGCAGACATTTCGAAACTTCATAAAATGTAAATAAATGTTTTTATCATATAAGAGGAAAAAATGTGCTAAGAATGGCATCTATACGATTTTTTTAAAATACGAAAAATAATTTAAATTATATACAAGATTATATCTTTACGTCAACAAATAAGAATATTAAATTTCATTTCAATACAACAAGTTTGAGTGCGTATATAAGTTAACACTCTACTGTTATATAGGCACTCTATATATAGGCACTCTACTGCAAACATATCCACGGTTGTTGTTGGGTCTTTGAAGTTAAGCAGGATCGAGAGAGGTCAGTGACTGGATGAGTGACCGCTGGTAACAAAACGAATGTATTTTCTATCTGGGACGAGGGAAGCAAGTCAGAAGACGTGTTGCAGTGTAAATTTGGTAATTTTTATATTCTGAGGACGAGCGAAGCAAGTACGAAGTAGTTAGGATGAGCGTAGCTAATCCGATGTGATAAGGAGAAGTTAAGAGGTACCCGTGCTCTGTAACAGATTTTTTTAATATCAGTTATTCTATATATCAATAATGTTTATCAATGCACTAGCAATTAAATCAATATAGTTGTTCAATACACTATCAATTGAATCAATACAGTTGTTCAGTGAACTGTGTATTAATTAGTTATTGTAATAACATGAATTTCATTTTTTATTTCAGGTATATCCTAAGAGAGATATAACGAATATAGTGGAATCTAGTCATTTTGTAAAAGTACCAAATTGGTGTAAAATTGGTCATGCAAAATGCAAGCACACAGATTTCGTTAAACCCTACCGTTGTTTAGGTTAGTATTATAGCCAATTTTATATTAACTTCTTTTACATCGATTCTATAATGTGGATAGATTCATATGCCCTTCGATTTGTGGTTTGATAGTATTCTTTATTCTATGGTTTTGATCAAAACAAAATTCACGTGGTGGACATTATAGAGATCTTTACTATTACAGTATTGGCACTCATGTTCAATTCTACGATCAAAAATACTTTTGAATTTTCAACATAATTACTGTTGCCTTTTACTTTGTTGGCCAACAGATTATTATCTGTTGGCTAATACTATTATATTAAGATGTTCATTGTTCATTGTCATGACGGACTGAAGTCTTTATTATTCTCGTGGATAACGTTATTATGTGTTGTAACTAGTAGAGTGCTAAATAAAAAGTTTTATTAACACACCTCGCAGATTGCGCCCACTTCCCAATCAGAGCAGCGATTCTTAACCTTTTTGATCCGCGACCCAAACATTTGGTGGTAATCTCCACGACCCGACTTTTAAAACTTAACATTGCATCATCAGTACTATCAACAAAGTACAAACGAAAAAACTACAAAACGAAAAATAATAAATAAAATAAAAACGTTAGCCAACATACGTTTGGCTTAAGTATGTCAACCAAACTGGTAGAGCCTACTATACCAGACTTTGTGAGCACTTCCGGAAGAAAGCCATCAGAGCTGTCAACATGAAGTGGCTTTCCTCCACATGGAAAAAAAGGCCATTAATAAGAGATGTTAAAGTGAGGAGATGGCTCCTTGTTATACAAGGAGCTTTAACTGCGGAGGATAGCGCAAAGGCGCTACCCTCCAGTCAGACAACAATCTCTCGACAAATCTATTTTGTCAGTCTCTTAGCTTCATTACTTTGCTTTACCGATATATATATTATCTCTTTTATTTATTTTATGCCTATTTATCTCTTTTACTTTCTATCTACTTATTTAGTGCATTTATTTATTCTACTATATAATTGTATTTAATATTTGTTCGTTTTGTTGCTTCTTATGTTTATTTCGTTTGTACTTTGTTGGTAGGCACTGATGATAAACTATTAAGTTTGAAAGTCGGCTCTGCCAATAAATAAATATTAAGTGGAGAGAAATTTTTCTTTTCTTCCGTCAATAATTTTCTGGAACCTAATTTTGTGTCGCGATCCAAGAGTTGACAATTGCTGATCTAGAGTACCTATATAATCAAATCCCTGTATAATACCCATATAATGATTATGTAGGTACTTTTGTATCAACAAACCAAGATATGTGTTTGGTTGGATGAATATTGTTATATTATAATCTAAAATGCCCATCTTCCAATATTATTATATTTCATATCGTTAAGTTACTCACTAACCTTACTCATCAGAAAGTCATCTTTAATTTAAAATACATCACTGCACAAGTCTAACGTATTACTTGATTTGAACTTGCAAATTGACATTATAGTTAAATTAATTTCTGAATTAACCTAACTGTAATGTCACTTTGAACCCTTAAAATTGCAAAAGTGATGAAAATTGCAATAAAGTTTTTAATGGATATATCTCAATTCAAACTATTTTGAATTATAAAGGCTTATCATGTCCTATAATAATCTGGGGTATAATGGCTTTTATAGGATCCTTTATATAGCTTATATCTATTGCAATATTGTTCCTACACTGAATATCGATTATATCTCAATTTAGGATTAAGTTAAAAGCTATGTTTTCATTGTTTTTCCTCAACAAGAAAATCTCATAGTCACGTTGTTTGGCGATGTTAAATTGAAACTCACTTCAGTGTCAACTTGCATTTTATATCTTTATTTATCTGACCATTCTATCTAAATTTTCATTAAATGATAACCCCTCTTAAAAGAAGTGAAAATTATTTAACTAAAATTTCCATTGCAGTAATTAAAATCAATTCTTCTCAAAAAAATATGATCGTTAAATCTTAATGTTAGTTGTTTTAGAAACATGTGTTAGAATATTAAATATCTAATATTAAAAATATTAGATATTGCGACTTCTGGTGAATATTATAACTACAATATAAATACATAAATATGTATAATAGTATGTAGATATAAATATTATGTTAACTAATATAATATTTATATCAGTTTTATCGTAATATCATTTATGAATTATCTCAAGCTATAGTTAACTGTTGGATTTGTTGGTGCTTTTAGAGGGTCCATTCCAAAGCGATGCGTTGCTAGTACCTGAAAACTGTCTTTTTGACCACATCCATAATCAAACAAAATGCTGGGAATTTGACAAATGGAACCAGACTGCAGCTGTGGCTTGCAGAGATCGAGGCATGAGTCTGCGGACATTCGCAATGCTTCTTCCTTGTGGCATTTCATTATTTTCTGGTGTTGAATTCGTCTGCTGTCCAACGAAAGGTACACTTTAATTTGGCTATACTTTTATTCTCTATATCCTATTGTAACAGATAAAAATGTGCCAAATGTTTTACTTTTCCCCATTTACACATTAGGTGTATAGGAAAAGTATTGAGTTTGCAAAAAAAATCCGAAACCGGCACCACCGGAATTATCCGTTTCAGGTGTTTTAAAGGCCTCCTAAGTGATTTTTATAAAAGGTTTTCTGTATGTATATGTGTGTGTCTGTTATCATCGTAGCTACCAGTATATTTATGATAGAGAGTTTAAACTTGCTACAAAAATTAATCTATAGAGCTAGTTGTGCTATACGGAAAATAATTTCCTTATAACGTCCATAACCCCTAAAAAATTAATTTTTTATGAATTTTTCGGAATTATGAAAATTTTGAAAAATCGTATAACGCGGAAAAATATTGCGATCGGATTGCGATTTAGCACGCATGTAGCCATGTATAAGACTAACATGTGTGTCAGGTTTTATTTCATTATCAGTATTAGTTAAACAATACTAACAAATTCATTTAAGATATTAACGTGTGGTTAATATCTTAAATGAATTTTATAGATAAAACTCAAAAGCTAAAACAGTTCTCGTATCCAAAGTATTTAAGTTTGAACTCCAGGTCGCAAGATTCCTCACCATTTACTAAACAAATTAAACTTATTTACTAAATTCCAAAGAAAATGCATATTTCGAATTATAAAAAAGTCTCAGAAGAGTCATCTTTAGTGAAACCTCTGTCTGCTCCTATCTCTAGTACCATTTAAATTACGATATTACTTTGTTATTTTTATGGTTTTTTTTTTGTGAGGTAGTAGAGCTAATTCATAAAGGATCATTTGAGATTTGTCATTACTAATATTACTAATCTTGTTTTCAATAATAATTACAGTTGACAAAGGGCCATTAAAGAAGGCTGTGCTTCCATCACCATTTGGCAGTACAGAGCTATTCGACGCAGTAGAAGCAGATGACTCGCTAGCTGATGACCTCGAAGACGATGACGATGACCTCGATGACGACGATGATGAAGAAGATTATGAATCATACGATGAAGTCAGCACAACCCCTCCCCCCCACCACACAACCCCCTCCCAAGCCGACGACAAGTCTACCCACACCAGATCCATATTTCACTAACTTTGATCCTCATAATGAACATCAAGCTTACAAAGAAGCGTTACAGCGACTTGAGGAGTTACACCGAGAAAAAGTTACAAAGGTATATTTCGCACTATAACCATAATAATAACTTTTTAGGTTTTCAATGCGTTTATAATATAAACGCAGTCTTCGCCATTATGACTGTTCTTGGTTAAATTGGCTTTTCGAATTCCCTTTTGATTCATTAAGCCAAAACAATGTTTTACGAGTCAAACAACTCTTTATATAATCATTTAAAAACTCAAAGGATCTGTTAAAAATTTGGTTCCATACCAATAAACATTGCAGCTGCGAATTAAGATTTAAAAAGGGTTGTTACATTTTCACGGTTATTGTCATGAAGGTAAGGTTAAGTTTTGACGTTTTGCTTCCTCAGGGTTGTAGGACATCATGGATAAAACACAATGTTCTACAAAACACGTACTTGTTCTATCGTCACGAACCTCTACTGAAATGTGAGAATGAGATAAAAAATGAAGAAATGAGAGACGGAATAAAATATAAAACTATATTTACTTCAAAGAAACATTACATATGGTTTACAAGGTTTAGCAAGTAGTTGAAACCTCCTTATTGTGATCAATCATAAAGTAAGGAAACTGAAAAAAAAAAAAGACAAGAAAGTTCAAAAGTAAAACATACCTGTGTAATAAATTTACATCGTTTTAAAAAATAATCAATAGTTAACCAGAGGCTATTGCCAAAACTGTAAAAGAAAAATTATAAATTATTACATGTCTACGAAAAACAAGTGAAAGAAAAATCTATATATATAAGGTTTAGCAGTTAAGGTTTTCGCATCTAACAGACAAGGCGCCATTCCTGCATTTGTTTAATAAACAGATAAGTATTGGAAGATTTAGTCTCAAGAGCAAGAGAATCTAGTGATGATCCCTAGTAGCTGTAGCGAGGACCATATTGGAGAGACGCTTAGACTCATATAAACGCGTTTACACGAGCACACAAAGAGCCATAGATTGCAATTCTTGCTTCCTTGATTCTCGACATCGAGACAGCAATACAGATTATTGCTGATTATAACACAATACGTGGTTAAATAACTCAAATACTTGGACGCTGCTTACCTCTTTCCCACGTGTCTCAAATAATAATAATACATAATTTCGAAAATTTACAGAGGTGACATATCTTTCCACCTTTTGGCAACATGTGTTGTGAAATCTTAGTGCCACAAACCAATATCAGCAATTTTTTCATCATTAAACCTTTAATTATTCAGCAAATTGTCTACTCAGTCATCAGTTTAGTTTTGTAGAGCATTGTGTTTTCTTCCTTGATGTCCTAAATCCCACAGTGTCCACACTGCGTGTCCACTGTGTCCCACAGTGGAAGCAATTTATAATCAACCATGACTCCACCATAGGACATCTACCAGACGACATAAGACATACGCAATAAACAGCATAGGCATGGTGCCTATGCTGTTTATTGAGGGCGATGTACGTCAAACAATAGCTCTTAGAGGAAACTATATGCTTGTAATATACCTACAGAGATTAAATCAATCATAATCATAAAGTTTTTCTCTGAATCCTAGAATTGAAAACTTGACCCTCTCAAAATATCTTTGGAGCTTAAAGGCTCTTCCGTTAAAAAAGAACAAACCTCTTTGAATGGATGTTCATTATGACCTCTAAGAGACCTCGCAAAATTCCCTCTATACTATAAAACAGACTATGTTATTGCTTCATTTAATTTAAGGTGATGAAGGATTGGTCGGACTTAGAAGAAAGATATCAAGATATGAGAAGCTCAGATCCAAGATTAGCAGAAGAGTTTAAACAGAGAATGACTCTCAGGTAAATATTAATCTTTTTTTAGCTTTGGGTCTAATACAGAATGATTTTGACTACACCAGGGGGAGGGACTGAGGCTTTCCTTAAAGCTTGACAACTGGTGTTCCTAAAAATAGAAGAAATCACCCAATGACATTATTTTACAGACCGCTTACATTCCTGAAAACACATGGGTCCATAAAAAAAAGCAACCAATCAGATTGTATAATTGTTTGTTATGATCCAACAGTGACCAATAGCATTGCGTTGTTATGTAACCAAAGAAATTATTCTAGGTTGACTTCCGTGACATGTTACATCCATCTTTAATGTAACACTTAAGTTCCTTCACAAAATTATTTTTAAATAATAAAAAAGTAAAAAGCATTTGGCTCCTGAGGCACTCCACAGTCCCTGGCTCCTCCATGGCCAGACAATAGTTTTACAATATTTAAACAGAACACCACCAATCACCTTCTTTTCCATTGAAGGTGATAGAAAATATGTTTCTTTTTTATTAATATCTTTACCTAAATATCTTTGAGTATATAATATGTATATTTTTAATTATTTAGCAATTTTTTATTAATGACTATAATAATAAAAATAATCTAAAATTAATTTATCAATTACCAGAACAGTTACCATAACTGCTACTAAATTTATCTTAATTAACTATTGATTTTTCTATTATCCTAAAATTATTTGATCTATTATTGTATTTAATCTAAACCATGATTTGGTAAGCTCAATTAGAATGAGTTATCCTATCCCCTTAAACTGCAAATGATGCAGAATTTTCAAAATTCCTGCCTTTTTTGTGGGTAAACTTTTTATTATTTTATTAGGTGCTCCTAAAATTTTAACATTATGAGAACACTAAATTTATCTTACTATTAAAATCATCTTATAGTAGGATAATTTGTGGCGGTGACCATTAAAAGTTGCTATATTATCAATTCTTTGTTATTTATATAGTTGAATAGCAACTTAAATGTACAAATCTAAATCTCTCCCTCTCTTACAGTGGATATAGTGTTATTAAAATTAATACACATTAATTATGAGTTTATTATGGGCTATATTATAACTTAGATTATTTTATGGTCAGGTTTCAGCAAACAGTTCAGTCACTAGAGGAGGAGGGCAATGCTGAGAAGCACCAGCTAGTAGCCATGCATCAGCAGAGAGTTATGGCCCATATTAACCAAAGGAAAAAGGAAGCAATGAACTGCTACACACAAGCACTTAATGATAATCCATTCAACGTAATAACTTTAATTTTTCCTTCATACATTTTGAGACCATATTAAAAATAAAACATTCTTTTGAAATAAATAACTATCCACCTACTTTTTGATTACCTCAACATTTGTAGAAAAAGCAACATTTTTTCAAGATTGGCATGACAGAAATCATGCAAATCTTGAAAAACTTTTAATATAAAAAATAAAAAATTGAATGTAATAGAAATTGGAGTAACATAAAGCATTTAATTGAAATTTTAGTTAGTTAGCTATATGAATTTTAAAAGCCTTGTGAACTCTTCAATTGTGATATATAATAATTAACAATTAAAAAAATTATATTTTGTGTAAGAAGTAAGAATAATGTTAAATTTAAGTGTCGTTTGATAAATATTTTAAAAGTAACTAATTATATTACAACTCTGTATATTGTAACTCTAATTTATCAAATGCTCTTTCAGCTGAACTAGCAAAATATATATTCAGATAACTTAGATAAACTTGTCATCTTTAATTAAAGTAACTTATTGTGTTTTGCATGTGTGGGCAGTAAATACAATACTATGAAGCTACGAATTTACTTAAAAAGCATATATATATATATATATATAAATATATTTATATATATATATGTATATATATATATATTATATATTATATATAATATATATATATATATATATATATATATATATATTATATATATATATATATATATATATATATATATATATATATATATATATATATATATATATATATATATATATATATATATATATATATATATATATCCCACAGTCAAGTAGCAGTCTTAGGTTAAGTGTTTTTATTATTATTGTACATTGAAAATTGAAAATTGTAATAATTGTTACAGAGTCACAAGGTGCAGAAATGTCTACAGAAATTACTGAGGGCTCTGCACAAGGATCGACATCATACTATTTCTCACTACAGACACCTTCTCTCCTCTAGTGTAGAACAAGCTGAGCGTGAAAAGCCTATGACACTAGAACATCTTGTAGACATTGATCACACGGTCAATCAGTCTATTCAGATGCTTGAAAGGTATCTTTTCATATTAGTTTATATTGTTTCAATACTTGTTCTATAATATTCCACTTTACAACTAATGCTACTAGTTCTTTTGATAAAAAAAATGTCTAATACATCGAGAAAGAATAATTTTCATAGATTGTAAAAATTCAAAAATCGACCTTGTTAATGCCCGATTCCTATTGTATATGAAAACGTCATTAACCTACAATAATGACTCAGCAAAAATTTCAATAAATTGCAAACTTCAAAATGTATATACAATTTAAATAAACTATTAATATGACAAACTGATGTAAGACAACACTAAGTGGCCAGCGTAACAGCCAATTGTTTATCTTATTTATAAGTATATTTTTGTTTTACTCATGATGGGTACTTAAGACATAAACTACACATCTAGAGTGATCACTGTTGTAGTAGTTTTGTAACTAGTTAACTTTGTCAGTGATTGTTCAAAGATAGTCTCATCTCAATAAGATGAACAAAGAACAAACGTTTTGTTGTGTTGCAAAAGAAAGTTGTGAGGTTTAAATTGTTTTCTTTCCACTCCTGGCACTATCAGTTACAAAATAAAATGCTAGCAGTGATCCGTCACTACTAGTAAGTTTAATACATACTCTCGGATGATTTCAATCTTTTAAAACTAATAATCTATATATATATATATATATATATATATATATATATATATATATATATATATATATATATATATATATCCCAACAAAAACACTCCGTGAAAAAATCCAGCCAAGTCTTGCGTAAAAAGATATGATATCATAGTTTACGCCCCAAGTCTATTCATACGCTGTTTTCATAAATCTTAGAAGATATAGATGATCATTTAATATCCGCAACATATGCGCTCAAAAGCCTTACAAAATTTAACAGTAAAGAAATTTCTGACTAGACAAGAACGCAGAGGTAAAATTATTTAATCATGAATTTCTTCCTCAAATAATATTGAAGGTTTTTTTAAAAACTAGGTATTACCTATTTATTTATTCTATTTTTAATGTCGATATTTAGCGCTCTTGCCAAGTCAGAAATTTCTTTACTGTTAAATTTTGTAAGGCTTTTGAGCGCATATGTTGCGGATATTAAATGATCATCTATATCTTTTAAGATTTATGAAAACAGCGTATGAATAGACTTGGCGTAAACTATGATATCATATCTTTTTACGCAAGACTTGGCTGGATTTTTTCACGGAGTGTTTTTGTTGGGATCTCACTTCTTTTTGTAAGTAATTTCGATTAACTTTGCTGCTGAACCTAAGATGTGTGGATTTTGGAAGAGCCTATTTTCTGTCTTTTTTGGTCCATCTTAATGTCACATGTAGATAATAAATCTAGACGGCATATAAATTCTGTTGTTACCGTGTGTTGATTCTTTTACTACCTTAAAATATTTTTCACAAATATTAATTTACTACACTCTAACCCCACGCCTTTTAAATAAAAAAAACCCTTGACTTGACATGTCGACTAATCTTTTTCTTATATTGAACGATTTAGAAGCTTATTTAGCTGTTCATAATCGTGTAATTTCCTCTTTGCATATAGTTTCTTGCAATTTATAATATTATACTTTGCATTGGTATAACTTTCATACATAATAAATAGTATTTTTTTTAAATATTAGATGACATAATATATATATATATATATATATATATATATATATATATATATATATATATATATATATATATATATATATATATATATAAAATTTAACAAATTTCAAGTGCCTGAAGTCAGAAGCAGGTAGTACCCCAGGCCCTAGGGGTCGAACCACGGAGTACTAATAGTCTCTGGTCGAACCCTTCGTACAAAGCAACATGTAAAATAACTCATGTTGCATCTGAAATAGTTATAACAATGGATGCTTAATATTGAAATCAACAATATGGTCTTAAATTTAAATTATTTAAATGTCTTAACATACTTGATAAAGTTTAAGAAAATATATCATACATATAATACAGTCATTATATTATTGTTAGACATATATATTTCCATGTTACAAATAATGGATCATAAGTTGTTGATGAAGTCGTTATAAAACCACTAATTTTTCATATCAGAAGCAATATTCAGGTGATCAAATTGAAATATTGCAAATTTTACAATTTTTCCTTGCTTTGCCAAACAAACCCTACCCTCATTTCAAATTTCAAGTTTCTGCGATTATTAGAAGTGCCTTAGAATTATGATGAGTGAGTCAGTCAGTCAGTCAGCGTCGAATTTTGCCATTTTCAAAGCGAAATTTCTCGTGTTCTATAAAAGATAAAGAATTGTAATTTCAAAAGTAATATTGTCTCGATATAATCTTTGCGTAAGCCAAATTGTAAGATTCTAGGATAACCAGGTCAAAAGATATAAGGGGGTAGAAAATGCTCCGAATTGCTTCGGGAAAAGGGTGTTCGTCAGTGCCAGCCTTGGATATGAAACTTTTACCTTATACAGCAAGACTTGGCTGGGCACTGCCGTGCCCCCAGATATATATATATATATATATATATATATATATATATATATATATATATATATATATATATAATATATATATATATATATATATATATATATAATATTACTATTATGATTAAAATCATGTTGAAAGATTAAAATCTTGCCAAAATGTAATATTTTTTTAATTTATCAAAATTGTAGGTACCCAGAGTTGTCATCTAAACTAAGCCAACTGATGTCGGATTACATTCAAGCTCTGAGAAGTAAGGACGATACTCCTGGATCTTCTCTCTCTATGTCTCGTGAAGCTGAAGCTGCTATATTGGACAAATATAGGGCTGATGTAACTGCTATGCAAGAAGGTAAGCACTTGGTGTAACATTTAGAATGTTTATTGAACCAACAAATTATGTAATGCATACAACAATGTTGTGATGACATAATAGCTCCTTTATTAATACAAATAGAAGTAGAACTATAGTAACTACTACAGTTAGTTAGATACAATAATAGTTAACTAATAGTTTACCAGTATTTCTGCTTTCTCTAATATCAGAGAAAGATCATTGGTTACAGCCAAAGAGACTAACACTTAGAGGGAGGATTTTTTTTTATTTTTTATAATAATTACAATTTCTATAAATATTTCATTATTTTTAAATTAAGTGAAATGAATTTAAAATAAGTTTTAATTATCTATCGCATTTATTCTTCGTTATCTGTTTTCTTTAATCATTCTTTAATTGTCGTTATTTATTGTTGTATTTATTGATATCACTGTAAATGCTGGCCATTTGTAGGGTGCATTATAAATATGTGCGCAATAAATAATAAAAGTTGTAGGTGGGTGGGGAGTCTCTAGTCTCCCTCTAGGAAGGCTGTAGTAGGAGTAAGTACTGTTATGGTGGGTGCCCCCCATGGAAACTGTTACACTTCTAGACCCCTCATCATTTTGTTTTTACCTATGTCCTCCCTCTAAGTATTAATCTCTTTGGTTACAGCTGAGAAAAATGAAAATTAAACTATAAAAATGAGCACTCTGATTACTTTAAACACTGGTTATTCTAGTTTTAAAAAATTATCATTAAACTAACTTTCTGGGTGGAATGATAGACTGACATAAAGAACACTGTCCACAAAAGTTAATTTTAAATTCCATGGTTTTCTATTTTATGAAATATAAATAATTATATTACACCTTGGTTAGATAAAACTTTTGGATTGGAAGATGATTATATTTGTATAGTTCTCTAAAGTAAAAAGTTTATTGCTTAAGGGAAAATAAGAATGTAGCAGAGATAGAAGGAGTTTTGGAAAGCAAAATATGTTGCTTTTATTGTTTAAACAGCTAGTTTGTTGTCAGACAAAGAGCGTGAGCGAGTGCTGGAGAAAGAGAGGAAGGAGGCTCACAAACGAGAGCGGGAGGAATTGAGACGAGTGTCCAGTCAGGTTATACTAGGATCTGCTGGTGGGATACAGAGTATGGATAGCGTTGTAGCTGTTAGCAGTGCTGAAGATCTCACCACTGAGGGTGGTTCCAGCGAGGCACCACCACCAACATCTGGCCCTGTAGCCCAACCACTAAGAGCTGAGCCATTCTCTCACACTCACGATCTACCACATAATGAACCGGTAAGACATAATCAACAGGTACTACTCTTAGTTTTATTTGTAATAAAAAGTCGCCAAAAAGGCCTATAATGACTAACTTTTTGAATAGTAAACCTACCCTTTACATTAATCCCCAATATTAGTATACACCCAATGAAGTGTATAGCTGGGTCACTGATTAGTATATATTCCTCTATGAGCTGGGTGTATAAATGGATGCTCAATATTACTATCAATTAGACTCTAACATCATCAATTAGAGAATATGCTTATGTGCCTCAATGATTTGCCTTCAAATAAGTTACCTGGAATAAGCAAACACGAGTAAACTGCTATTAGCCTTTATACAGTACTAGACACAAGCTTAAAATGTGGAAGAAAATTTAATTTTATATCTAATACAAAAATCATAAAATGAATTTAACTTAATTTAATAATTAAATTTCAGAAGTTACTTTAAATTAAGTTTATAAAATCACAGAAAAGGCATTTGCCAAAACTGAAAAATATGAACCACCAGCAATATAACAATAATAATATGGTATATCATTGAAAGCTAAAAAGAATATAGTTTTCTCTATATGTTGAACTGATATTTATAATTAACTAATTTTTGTCTAGTCTTACTCAGTAAGGAGAGAAGTGTATCATCATGAGACTAAAAGTGTTTACTTCACTCTGGCATTTGCTGGCATAGCTCTAATGGTTGCAATGCTTATTGGTGTTTCTGTACTTCGCAGACGAAATGCTAGATCACCACAAAATCAGGTAATTTACTTATAAACATTAATATAAGACTATTCCTTGGTGTTTTATAAAGTTCTTTACAATTGTCCAAAAAATATGATGTAAGAAGTTTGTATTTGCCACTTTTATTTTATTTTCTAACATGGAATTAACTTAATGGAGGGATTTTTAGCCAGTCGTAGAATTGAGTTGCTAATAATCAATATAGAACATGCCTAGAAAATATATTTGAGTTTATAAATTAAAAATAAAATCTGTTCTAGTTTAATTTTAAAATAAACATTGACATATAATTAAAGTTTGGTAATTAATATGCACTAAATAAATGAAAAACTTTATAGGATTTAAACAAGTTAAAGTGATTTACTAAACACTAATTTTATGAAACAAAGTTTTTTAAATATAACTATTTTTTCTATTTTGTCATCTGCCAATAAAAATTAGCAACTTTAGAATGTTAAAAAACAAGTTTTTAGGGCAATGAATCCAAAAATTAAAATTGTTCATAAATTCGCAGATCAAGTAATAAATAACTAAAATAAACAGTTATACACAACTGATTGTTTAAGTATTTATGAATGTAGTGAACCTTAATTTTGATTTTATGATTATTAGGGATTTATTGAAGTTGATCAAGCTGCCACACCAGAGGAAAGACACGTTGCGAACATGCAAATCAATGGATATGAAAATCCAACCTACAAATACTTTGAAGTTAAGGATAACTGTAAGTAAATTTATTAATTTATACGAAGATTTCTCTCTCAAAACATTTTAAGGAAAACTATTTTCAGATTTAAATTTCCGATTTATTTTAACAGGCCTATTAGTTGACAAAATGTCTTGTTAATGAATATTGTAGGAACAAAATCGTGTGTTATTTGAAAACACAGAAGAATATTCAATAATTTATTATGAAGAATAATTAATTAAATAAAAGCAACATTCAATTAAATTTCCCATTGCATGAACAAAATTAAGCTATTGAAATAATTTATTTCCTTAGCTTCCTTATTTATATTAACTGAAATAAGCTAGGATCTTTAATTTTAAGCCAGTAAATAAACTTGCTTAAAGAAAGTTAAAGCAAACCATTTCCATACTTTGTTGTTATTTGTTTAGTGTTTTCACCCATTTATTTAAAGTCTGAAATTATTTCTTTGATTCCAGAAAGCAGTTTAAAAAAGCAGAGAATAAATATGCATATATAAAAGAAAACTACCAAAGAAATAAAACTGCTATTTAACAGCAAAAAAATAACGTAAACAATATTTCAAAAAGAAGTTATTAATTGAGTTAAATCAATTTTTGATTTTTTTGAGTGAGCATGTAGCTTAAGAAATAAAACTATTTTGATACCTAGTTCTTTTATAGAGCAGCCCGCTATCATGTAATTATACGTATAAAAATAAAATGCCAACAGAATAAAAATTATTAGTTAAAACTGTAACAATATTAAAACAACACTCTTAATTGTATCATTTTATTTTCAAAACTAATTATTTCTTTTTTTATTGAAAATTTATTAAAATATAATTAATTAATAAAAGTTTAAAATGAGTAAAACATGCTTACTGAAAAACGGGGAATGTAATAAATCTAGTCAAAAATTAAATAAAGTTTAAATTAATTACTTTAATTTTATTATGAAGTAAATTTAAAATGGTTTTGAGTCTTTTTATAAATGACTAAACGACACCTACAAACTTGTGAAATTTCATTTTTGCAAGTGACTGACCTAATAAAAACTGATTTGTACTTTGCTTTATAATAATTATTAATTTAATGGGAGAATTCAAATAGTATCAACTTTAATAAATTTATTTGTCATTCTTTAAAATAAGATATCAATCAACAAAATATTAATATTGAAAAATATTCATATTGAAAATTGAAATTAATATTGAAACAATGACTCATACTTTACAGATGAAGTTTTTAATATCAGTAGAAATAATGTCATAACAAATTATAAATAAATTTAAAAGACATTATATCCAAATTTTCAAAATATAATTATCAAGCCATTTTAAATAATTATTGTTGATATTATTTAAATATTCTCAAATCCTCAAGATAATGAAAACTAAAATTACAAATAAATTTTAGTTGGCTAATACAACCACCCAGTGTTAAACTATTTGTATAGATGTGCATTTTTAGTTGTTTATTTTTCATTTTATTTTTTTTTTATCAAAACAACATTGAAAAAATAAATTAGTTATTTATATTTAAAAAATATATTTATACTAAAAAATTGTGAAAAATAGCTAAATATTATTTTAAGACATACTTTGAAAACAGTTTTACGTAGTAAAAATACCTTAAAATGAGAAAAATTATAAAAAAAACTATAAAACAACAAAAAAAATCAGTGTTAAAAACTTGTAATATTTACTTTTCTATTTAAATGTATATATTATATTATAATTTTGAAAAACCCTAGTGTGTTAATGTTTATTTTTAAACTTTTTGAGAAAAATAAATTAACTACTTGAAATCCAACTTATATTTAATTAAAAGAGATGGGAAACTTTGATGTGATAGAATTAGTAGGTTGAAATAGAAAACATGGTGATACAGAAATAAATATTAGGTAAAGTTAGCAGTAATTAATATTGTTGATAAGTTAATTTAGATGAAAAACATTTTAAGGTTTTAAATAATACATTTTGAAAGAAAACTCATCAACTGAGTTGATGTTATTTGTTCAGAGCAGCACTGGCTTGTAAATATCACTATTCTCACAGTATTCTGTCTACATTAACTTATTAATATTAAAACCACAAACATTTTTAAGTGCTTGTTTAATATTAAAAAAAATGGTCACCAAAACTGTAGCTCTTTTACTAAATATTTCTTTCTTTGAACAAAAGCACTTAAAAAATTTGAAGTATTGCAACTTTTATTTTTCATTTTCTTGTCCCAACTCTTAACAAATGGATTTATAATTAAGTAAATTAAATAATACAGTACATATTTGGTGTTTTTAAACAAGTAAGCTTAACTTAATAAATAAAATAAAACATTAAAATCTACTGTTACGTAATGAAATTATTTCAATCATTTTCTACACTTTCTTGTTTTTTTTAATTTTAGAAAAATGTATTTCAATAAAATTCATGTTTTATATTTTACATTTGATAGTGTTTAAAGTATGTTGTCATTATCAATGTTCAGCACAACTACAATTTTATTATTCTTAGAACAGAAATATCATTTTAATTAGGTTCTCGTTAAATGTAAAGTGTATACCAATAATAAATAAACAACCCAAATCAAGTTTTTATCTAAGATATAGAGCCACCTCATAACTTCTGTAACTAACTTAGAGTTTAAATTAGTTCATATATTAGAGGAGGCAAAATGCTGTTAGTTATATCAGCCAATATAAAACATGGTTCACTCTTTAGCTTTTAATACATTTTATTTATTTTTGAAAACAGAAATATTTAAGGCTTAAAAAAAGTTTTGGATGCATATCTCAGTTAAACTGGTATCACCTAGAATAGGTAAATAAAGGTAGGCAATTCACTTTATGCAGCATAGCCTCTAGGTATCTTATCAAACACTAAAGAAGAAGAAGAACCTACTAAAAAGTTGTTTGTGCTTATGGCTGCATTGATCCAGAGGATCTTAGAAATCTAGTCTTAGAAATATAAGGCTAGACCTTAACAAACTGTCCTAAATAAATTTAACTGTGCATCCACTTTCTTTTTTGATACATTGCAAAAATATTGATATGATTTCTTGATTATAATTACACTAATAAATGAATTAAATTAATTCACATTAATTTTAATAAAATAAATAAATAATAAGAATAAAAATAAATAAATTTGTAAAGTCCAAAAAGAAGTATATATTTATAGTATATTAAGATAAAATATTAAACTATCTGTTGCTTTATTGGGAATGTAGCTTAAATGTTTTTTTAATTTATTTTTTATTTATTATTTTATTTGTTAATGTTTAGATTTTAAATAAATGAATTAAAACTGTAAATTATACGCAAAAATATCAATACTCAAAAATATAATATACTCAAATTTTATGTTGTCTTTAAAATAACTAAATTTGATGTACAAAAATATATATACTATGAAAAACCTAGATGATACCCCGAATATCCTTTATATTTGTAAATTAAGTTATCAAATTGAATTATATTAAACAATATCTATCCTTTTTAATTAAAAATAATAATTTACCCATTTTTAAAAATTAATTATACCCAGCAAAATGACAGACAGCAAACTCAATTTCATAAAAAGTTTATTGAAATAATTCTTTATATAAAATAAAGTTAATTTTTTAAGTCACAATAATCAAGTCAAATAAAATTTCATTTTTATTGAAAGTCTGATTTTCCAAATTTAAATCCATTATACATTTATTACTAACCAGGTATTAAACAAAAATTAAAAGAAAGAAATAAATTAATAATGGAATTTTCCATATATTTTGTTTGTTTTCTCCATTTTATTTTGTACGTAGAAGTTTAAAGAAATAAAAATAAATTAATTAATAATTTTATATTAATACAAAATTAATTACACAAATAAAAATAAAATCAACTTTAAATCAGTTTATTGAAATGTGAAGCATAAAATAAAACACAAAACTAAGTATTTGCCATTAGTACTGTCCACATAATTAAAAGAGTTTTTGATTCAATATTTTAATTACTGTAATTTATTTATTAAAAAAGAAAAATAAAGAACTTAATACCTTTATTAAATATGTAATATTTTATTTATTTTGATTTTTATCCTTAAAAGATCAATCTTTAGGTTCAGCTGTGCTAACTTACTAACCATCCATCAAAAATGGATGCTTAATAACTCCTTAACCATCAATAATGGCTCGGCTAAAAATATTAATAAAATGATATGCCTATATAAGAACAACCAATGTGGTATGCTTCATCTCATTATCAGCATTAGGTCAATTTTTATCCAACGACAAATATACATTTTTTTAAATTATTGAGAATTGAAAAATAAAGAAAACCATTTTTTGTGGTTTAGCGATAAAAATAAAAAATAAGTGGAAATTAAAATCAGCCACAATTATTCCAATAATTATATCATCAGAAAGAGTAGTCCCACTCCTCAATTCAAAAGGCTACAATACTCCAAACATGCCATAGTTATAGTAATTAGGGAAAGGTGATGAATCACCTAGCAAGTAGGCCTCGTTGTTGAGCCCTTTTTGCCAACTTCCACAAATAGAAGATGATGTTTTACCTTATGAGTCCTAGAGCAGATATTTTGTGCCCAATCCACACAGAAGAGACCAAACTATAAGTTTCTAGAGCTTTAACCAGAGAGTATTTTCTAAGAGTTTCTTTCAAAGAGGGGTCTGGAGGGCGTAATACCCCCCAGGAAAAATTGTCCTGGTTGGGAACAACCAGTATTCCCTCCCCCCTGGCAGGAAAAATCAAATATTCTCTGCACCTGTTCGGTGGAGCAGTGAAAAAATAGCCTCCTAATCTAATAATAAAAATGTCCTTTGCAATATTTTTTAAGATCAAAATTTTAATTTACCATTATTGTAAATTATTATTGTGTTACTTATTGTAAATTATTATTGTGTTACTTTTTTTCAATTTTAATTTTTTTTAAAGAATACTGTGTTTTTTGTTAATTTAATAATACTTTTAAAAATTAAATAATTCCTTGACAAAATTTTACTTGATTTGATCAGTGTAGGGAAAAATTTAACTGTAACATTAAAAAAATTGTTACATATTCCGATCCGATATTGATCGGATCCACCAGATCAGCATCCCTTTAAAAGAATAGCACATGCAAGGAGGATGTAAGGATTCCATCCTCCTTACCATTCCATTATTTCCTTTTAATGGAAATCTTAGAAGCCCCAACTGGAATTGAACCCCTGACAGATGAAGGGCCCTACAGGATGAATTTGCTTTTCTCTCGACTGTCAACATTAGTTTTGTAAAAACTAACAATTGAAAATGAAAAATTATAATAAAAGGCTACCATAAAAGTTGTTAGAACCATTAAAAATTATTAGATAACTAAATAAGTATAAATTTGTCTTATTTAGTGATTTACATATTGCCAGCCAGTAAATTGTCTCTCTAAAGAGGAAAATCAAGAGTTTATTAAGGGTTCAAAATAATTTAAATAAACCTTTACTTTAAATAGAAATTGTATTTCGTCTTAGTTTTATCATGTTAAACATTATAATAATATTTCTAGTTTTATACAAACCAATAACACATCAAATAACAATTCATATTTCACAAATATGTACATAATTACAAAAAAATATACATAAAAGCAGTCTTAATACATTTTAGGCAACAAAACCTGAATGATAGATTTTAATCCATTCTTATCATCATTCTGAAAGATGAATTACAATATTTTTTTGCCCTAGTCTAAAAGTAATGAAAAAATATTTTGTTAACATCATAGAGGAATATATAGTACTAGTATATATAGTCATTTATACATACTAGTATATATAACATACTAGTAACAGTATAAATGTGTCACTGCAATGTTAAGTTAAAATTTAGTACAAATACCAGCATCCAGTCAATAAACCCATCACTCTCAAAAGGAGAGAAATATTTTATAAAACAATAAATAAATAGATAAGTAATATTTTTTCCTGCAATACACTTAAAATTGTGTGATAATTTTAAAAACACGAACTACAGAAATATATTTTTTAAATATTGAATATTATTTTTTACACTTAATTGAAATGTTCTGAGTCAAATAAAATGAACATGAAAAAACCATAAAAAATTTTAAACCCTAATACCAAAAGATATCCCAGATAGAATGAAAATGGAATAAAATTCCACTTGAAAAACAAAAAACTCGTTCTCATTTAATAAAAATAAAATATATAAAATTAGCATTATGATGTAGTATATTTTTCCAAATTAATTTATCACAGACAAAGAATGTGCAGTTAAGTTCTCTTAGGTCACATGTGTGCTTATTAGCATATTTAGTAGCTAATCAAGACTTAAGTCACTAAATTTATAATTAATTTCAAGAGAGTACTATATTATTTAAGGAATTTAATATTATAGAATTATGCTGGTTCCATAAGAAATAAAGTTGGTATTAAACTCTAATACAATGTTTTTTATTCCATAAAACAGCTATTCTTAACATTCCATAAGTTCCAAATTACAAAACAAACAAAGCTGCTTTTACTCAAGTCTAGCCGATGTTTTGAATACTTCTTAATGTTATTTAATTGTATTAATTAATGAAATGCACTTAATACAATGAATTTGATTATTAATTATAAAGTAGAAACTTGACTACAACATTCTAAAGTTTGCTCACACAACTGACTAGTTGTAATTAATAATTTAGTATTCACTGCTGCACTTATATTATAACAGTGTTTAATAGGATCCACAACAAGTAACGTATAAGAATAAATATTTTGTCCTAAATTTAAATTACCTTTTATTGGGTAATCTTTTAAAATATCTAAAAGTTTATTTCTTGGCACAATTTTCCCGGTAAATGTGTCATAGGCATAATTTCTTTCTTTGGAAGTACATAGGTTTAGAAAAAACTGAAAGAATCTATAAAATAACTGAGCAGTGCTCATTTTACATTTTAACTGTGGATCATGGACCTTCTTCACTTCATTCATGTCCAATGAGAACTTCATTGATGTCTCTAAAACATAATAATAAATTGAATAGTTTAAAAAAATAAAAATCCATCAAAGTGCTTGCTTTGCAAGCATTATAAGGGTAATAATACTATAGAATCATACTTTTACTTAATATTCTACAGCTCGCTACGATCGCCTATATAATTTTGTTTGTCGATACCTAATTTTACAAAAAATAAATGAAATATAACATAATATTCCAGAGCTTGCTTTGCTCGTCTTTCTGTGTTTACTTATCAGTACCTGATTTGAAGCATATACTGAAAAGAAAACATTTCATTTTTATGTTTGTTACTAGCTAATATCGCAGGATAAAAGTATTTTACCTAATATTCTTGGGCTCGCTTCGCTCGCCTACATGTGTCTGTTTGTCGATACCTAATTTTAGAGAAGAATTTAAAATATAATATAATATTTCAAGGGCTCTCTTCGATCGCTTTAAGTGTTTGCTTATCAGTACCTTCTTAAGAGTATATAATTAAAAAAACATGAAACACTAGGGCTCGCTTCACTCGCCTTTAAGCGCTTGCTTGTTACTAGCCAAATTTAATTTTAAAAAAGTAATGCATATTTATGATCTACCCATCAATACCTACAATTTGATACCCCACATGATTTTTAAAAAATATTTACTTTTTGCGCGTGCACGTGTGTGCAATTTGAAATTGCTAAAATTAACTATTGAAACTTTTTATCCGTAGAATTTCAATGGCCCGCATAGAGCTTTTAGTGAGCATTTTTTTCATGTTTTTAGGGCTGCTCCTTATGGGTTAGTTGGGGGGGGGCAACAATTTTTTGTGGTTTTTGATATTTTTGGCGGGTGTAATGGTCGCCATTTTAAAAAATCGATGCATATTTGTGTTCTACCCATCAATACCTACAATTTGATACCCTACATGATTTTTTGTAAAAAAAAAATAAATTTTGCAAGTGCGCGTATGTGCAATTTTGAAATTGCTAAAATTAACTTTTGAAACTTTTTATCTGAAGAATATCAATGGCTCACATAGGGCTTTTTTCATATTTTTAGGGCTGCTCTTTATGGGTTATTTGGGGGATGGACAACCATTTTTTGGTGGTTTTTGATATTTTTGGCGGGTGTAATGGTCGCCATTTTGAGAAAGCGGTGCATATTTGTGTTCTACTTATCAATACCTAAAATTTGATACCCTCCATGAATTTTTTTTAAATATTAATTTTTTGCGAATGTGCGCATTCACTCATAAATCAACAAAGGCGCGTGCCAGATAGTTGGCTATATTTTTCCTGTTGTTGGATAAAATAGTTACACATGTGTACTAAATTTCAACTTTCTAGCTATCGTAGTTCTGAAGTTGTGAAATCAGACAGACAGACGCTCGACAGAAAGTATAAGTGTTTTGAAGATTATCTTCGGAACCCTAATAAACAGAAGTTTACAAATATTTTATAATTGATCCTAAACTTACTTTTAATGCAAATAAAACTTATTACCTACTTCCAATGATAAAATGTTTAAAAAACATCAAGACAATAAAGATCTACATCCAGTAATGTATATACATCTATATTTGTCAAATGCTTTAGACTAATATACTGCCTGTCTATTAATATTTTGGAAAGAAGATTCTGTAGTCACCTATATTATTAAATATCAACTGATTACTAATAAAGAAGCCTGAAGGAAGCTGCACTCCTAATTAAGAAATCACAAAGATAGGCTGCCTAGAGACCTACTTAGTTCATTAAATTTTAAAACTCAAACCTAAATCTTAAAAAGTATGAAGTCAAAGTTGAAACACTATAAAGATTAAACACTATAAAGTATTATTTAAAATACTATAGCAAAAAAAATAAGAATATTAGAATTTATTGAATAGATTCTAGGGACTGTTGATAATAATGATACACATACTATTTTAGGACTGCAGTCTTCAATTAATTGTGTATCAATATAAGAATTTATTGAAAATTTGAAATGGCCCTTTAAAAAAATAGAATCCATTCATTTATCCTCTGCTAGGACTTTATTTCTACAATCTATCGTTTAGTTTAAAAATCTTGACAGGTCAGTTTAGACACCACTGATTCTTAAAAAAATCCCTGCAAGAAGGGAGGGGGAAAAAACTATGTAAACAAATCAGGTTATTTTATCCGCATTTTCTTGGTAATGTTTTTTTACATTTCTTTTGTGTAGTTTTATTTTAAAATATAATTCTTAAAATTAATTTGAAAGTAGTTTTCAAAACGATGAAGTCAAAAGAAGAACCACAAACAAAGTGAACGATTGCCGGGAAGAAGGTTTTTCCCTACAGCGGTTATTGTGGTAGGGATTTTTTTCTCTTTTTAAGTGAGAGGTTGGCAGCACCTTCTCTGATTGGTCAATCCCCAAAAAACTTATGACCTTGGGGATTTTTAAACTAAACGATAGACTGTAGGTGGGGTTCAAATTGATTTGCTTGGGTTTTATAGTCCATAAGGCAAACTTACACTAACTTTTTACTTTTCTTTATATTTTTCCAAACATTTATAGAAAAAGTAGTGTGTTTGCACTAAACATCCAAAACCAAGATTTCAACTGAATAATTCATCTCAGGTGTTTTAAAGACCTGTTGAGTGGTTTTACGAAGTTGTCTGACTATATGTGCGTTTGTGAGTGTATGTGTCTATTATCATTGTAGCTCCCAATTTATTTATACTAGAGAGTTCAAACAATTTTTTTCATAAAACATACATAAAACGAAAAAATATAGAAATGTTTTGGAATTTGGCATGCATGTAACATTTTAGGTACTTCCCTCTCCTTTCCTTTTCTTACAAACCTTCAGTTCGTCTGTTCCTTTTACTTTCATTCTACTTTATTATTGCCTTTTCTCCTCCTTGGGCCCCAGCTAGCAGTGAGCCTGTTGCATGCATATAGTCCTATATCATTCCAAAAAGTGCGAAAAGTTTCATTTCATTATCAGCATTAATTCAACTTTTATTGAATTACATAATACGTTTTTTTACAAAAATTACTAAAAGTGCAATTAAGTAAACATTTTTGTCACAAGTGTATCCTCTTAAATAAAAAATCAGTTTTAAAGTTTCATTTCAACACGGCAGAACTGAGAGCGGTCTATACCTGGATGGGTGCCCATTGGAATTAAAACAGGGTTTTTTACTGTTTGAAGGCAAGAAAAGCGAATTTCAAGACATACTGCAGCATAAAGTGGATGATTTCCACATTCTGAAGATGAACAAAGCGAGTCTGAAGTATTGAGGAAAAGCTTAGAACATCTAATTTGGTGAGAAAAAGATCCGGTGTACCCAGTACCCAATTTTTTATTATTCAAGTCTTCATGAGCTTAAAAACACAGACATTTAAGGAAAAAGCATTGTAATATTTGTTTGCTATAAGAATGCTCCCTCTTGGTTAAGAGACAGGGAAGTAATGTACATAGTCATTAATAAATTGACCTACCACTGCAGTGTAAAAGAAACTGTTGGTTGCTACAACGTATTTCAGTAAGACTTGACACAACAGGAATTAATGATATGTCATCTTGCATCAGAAAGAATAAAACTAGCCAAGCCAATGTATAACTAGTAAAAGAAAATGAACCAATGATAAAATTCATTGTAGCCCACACTTTAACAGCCACAACAAGCCATTTGACCCTCCTATCAAAAGCAAGATAAAACCTGCAAATAAAAAATAAGAGAAATCATAAATTGTGTACTTCTTTATAATTAAAAAAAGTAGACAAGAACAAAATTTATTTGTTTTATCTATGTTTTAAGAAGAAATAAATTTAATTTAAGAAACAATAAGTAAAAAAAATCAGCTCAAATAGACTGCAGATCTAAATATAAGTTTTTCAATTACTTAAAGGTGTATTGTAAGAGAAAAACATATCATCCAACATGAAAAAAATATTAGGGGACAAATGAATGACCTTGAATTATCAAGCTCGTTATGAAATCTCCCAGGTAGCTGGAGACATTAAACACCTCCATTATTTATAACACAAAAATTATATTTTATCCCCCAAACTATGGCTTCAATTTTTATTAGAATCACAGAACTTTAGTTTGTCCATTTTTAGGCCTATACAATGCACCCAGTGTTATTAATTTTTTAAAATGAAAAGTAAACCAATTGAAATACATGGGCTTATGCATTATATAGAAAGAATCTTTACATAATTTAAATCTCTACAAAAAATAGGGATGGATCAATTTAGGTCATTTAAAAGATATACTGCCAGCACAGCTTTTACTCTTCCTTCATAGGTTTGGTGATGGCTTGTAACCTATTTTAATGTTTACTACATTTACTATAGATTTTAAAGAACGAAATCACTTACTTAAGAAGTTGAGAATTAACAACACCATTCATATTATTTAAAGAAATATCACACATAGATAAAGTTTGGTCATGTTGTACTTTTATAATAGGAACTTTAGCCCACGGTATAACATCTTTAACTGTAAATAATTGACTATTTCCAAGGCATCTCCTAGTTAATGCCCTAACAGTTACAGCCTCACGTCTTAATGGTGCTAAAAATAAATTTAAAAATTATAACAATTTTAAAAATTGATATTGATATAAATATGAAATTAATTCATTACGTAACATAATAATCCTCTCCTTGATTTTTATAACATTTTTATAAATGTTATAAATTTTTCATTATATATTTCATTTAAATATAATAAATACATATATACATTAAATTTGTCCAATTATTATTCACCTAATGCATACTAAAGACACCACTTTTCATAAAACACCTAAGCTAAATGATGATTCTTCTTGATAGCTATACTTAAAAATTTTAAATTTTAGTGTATTTTTATGAGGAAATGATAATTATGATGTTGTTTTTCGTATAATAGATAATAGTAATTACAAGGCATGCCCTCTTTTAGGGTTTAGAGCTAACTGATCAAAATGTTAAATTTTTAGCTTAAGCATTTGAAAATAAAAATTTAATTCAATGCTGTGACAAAAATGTCAGAATAATGTTTGAAGAGTTTAAGAAAGTTTTTGAAAAAAAAAACAGAATAAGAGCATTAAAAAAACAGAAATACAAATGATCAATAAAAACAAGTTGTTTTTTTAATCAAATAGTAAATACATAATTAATGTAAAAGCAGAAAAGGTAATAAAAGGTAATAAAGTAAACTTACATATAGAAATTTGTAAATCAAAATCACTATCAGCAAAAGCTAACCCAGTAACTCTGGAACCAAAATAATCTATAGACGTTACTTTATAGGCACCTGAAGTTACTCTATACAAATCGTGAGATATTCTTCGAGTTAACTCATCATAGTGGAAGCTGGTTTCATCCATCTCTATTAACTTACGATCAACTAAAGAAAATAATCTGTTTAATTGTTTGCACAATGGGCTTAATTCACCATACCACCATTCACAAGATGACATTGAATGTTTTGATTTAAAAATTTGCAAGGGTTCTGAAAAATCGAATCAATAAAAAAACTTGTTAGACTTACAAATAAATTTCAATCATCGTTTTTTTTAATGACCCGGGGTATATACCTGAGCATTAGACCACTCAGGTGGATCCTTAGTGCAAACCCGGAAAGTAAAGGAAGCCCTCCAGATCCTTTTACCCCCTGAACAAGTCAACTGACTCGCAGAAAGTTATTAACTTGTTTAGGAGTAGTTCTACAAGTTTCTCTAAAGGATCGCTGGCCAGACCAAAGGTCTGCCACCTCAGATATGTCAATGCAGGACAAGTCCTAGTATATGTGAAGGAGTTTCATCCTCCTCCTCACATAGCCTGCGTTTAGGACAAGCTGCCAATCCCATCAGATTTAAATGACGGTTGAACTGCCATTTAAACCAATAATCAATAATGTCAACAGAAAGCCATAAAAAAACTTAAGGCTGGATGTGAAAGCTTATTTTCTGCACTTTCATAATAGACCCCTTTTTCTATCAAATTTTTTAAAAATATAACTTTATGAAGGAAAAGCATAGTCTGCCAATCCAGAGTGGAGTCCTTCATATGAATGCACTCGCTCAAAATATTAAAAAATCGCACAAATTCCAGATTTTTTGTAATGAGTGGTTCCCTGTAGGTCGTGTGCAAAACATGGAGACTTTTTTAAAAAGCTGATAAAATTTACTATAAAACGAGTGTTTTTTCGTTGTCAAAATGGGACAAATACAACTAAAGTTATGACATTTGTTAAATTGAAAAATGCACAAAAAGTCAATATTTTTTCCACAAAATTCGCTGACTTTGCATAAATTAACCATAGTTTTTGAAAGAGCCATAACTTTAATTGCATTCACCGATTTTGATGAATAAACACTTTTCATTAAACACGTTTTATAGAACATATTATCAGCTTTAAAAAATATGCTCTCTATGTTTTGCACACGTCCCACACGGAACCACTTATTTTAAGAAAACTGAAATTTGTGCGATTTTATAACATTTCAACCATGCACAATCATATGAAGGGAACTCTGGAGAGGCAGATTATGTTTTTCCTTCATAATTTAAGGTATATTTTCATAAATATTTGGTTTGAACTAGGAAAATGAGTCACATGTTTTCAGGTCTGCCTCTTGGGCTAGGAGGGCTCAAAACCTATTGAAAACCAAGTTGTTGAGATGTCATTAACTTGGTCTGAATGAGTCAGCAAATTGTTAGAACAATTGCCAAAATTAAGGATTAACATGTTTTGCAAGGAAATAAACCTTTTATTTCCTATGTTTTTAATGCACTAAATAAAATAAAATCATTCGGAAACAATACAACTATTCTAAGTAATCAAAAAGTAAAAAAAAGAGATTGAGAGCTCAGTTTTTTTTAAAAAAGGTTTATTTACTTATTTATTTATTTACATATTAACGGTACAAGACCATGGTACAACTATAAATATATAAATAACAAAAAATATTAAACAGAGATATTGAAACAGCCCCAAATGAAGGACTCTTTATTCTGGGTCTAAAGTAGCACTATTTTTTGGCGATTTTAAAGAGTTCAGGATTCTATCCACCCCTCCCTCCCTTCCCCACTGCTTTCATATAAGAATTATAAATTAATTTAAAATTAGATTTATTCACTTACTATCAAATGAAGGAACAACATCAGTTCTTACTTTCGTACCAGCAATAAAAATATTGCTGTAGCAATTAAATTTATTCTGGGGTTGATTTGTATTTTTTGGATTAGACCTACAAAAATACAATAATATTAATAAGATCAAAATGAGCAATGTGTGTAATTTTACAATGATTGATGTTATGTTGATCACTTAAGAGTAAATTACATTATTAATGTTTTTTTCACAAATAGTTTAAACAAACTTAAGGTAGTTGTAAGAAGAACTTCAGTTTTGCCATGAAAAGTTTATATATATATTAAAAGGAAGAAATTAGAAAATGCTCAATTGGCGATATTTTTGAATTAGTAGTTAAGTTTGGTGGCACTTACTGTGTAAAGCGACAGAATGCAGTTTTCCCTCTTGAATGAGAGCCGAAATACACATAATGCAAAACTAAATCATTTTGCTTTGAATAGTTTATTAAATCACTGAATAGAGAGATCATGTCATAGTCTTGGGGGATTTCTGAAACCAAACACATCCAACAGGTATAAGATACATTAATAATTCATATATGTCAAGAATATTATTTATCCAGATGTACTTTTGATTTTACTTCATCTTAATTAATGGTAGAATAAATAGAAACAAACAACAACTATGATTTTTAAATGAGAGAAAGTGATGTTAAGGTTACAAAATAGAAACTCATATTTCAAACACAAATAATGAAATCTAGTAAAAAGAAGTTTCTACTATTGGGAGAAGCTACAAAAAATAAATTAATAAACTCACCATAAAAAATGAAGTCTATAGGATGTGCAAGCTTTTCTCTGATTGTTTCTTTTTTATCTTTTAAATCTTGCTTTTCGACAACCTTGCTCGGAGCATATCTTTGAGTTGCATTAGGAAATATCTTATTAAAAATAAAAGAAGAATCATCAGGCAATTCTTTATGAACGCAGGAATCGTCTTCTGAGTTAAAATGCAATTTAATTTTTGAACATTTCAAGCACATCAGTATTTTTATGAATTCAATAGAACTGGGGACTTTTTTTGAGTGGTTTTTACCTTTAATGTGTTCACAAATCTTATTCCAGTCATTAGTTGGTCCACAATTACAATTAGCACAAAATATGTTAATCGATTTATGAGTTTTATTTGCATGCATAAAATTATTCAAGTCTTTAACAAATTGAGGTGGATTAGATTGAAGTTTGGGAACTAAGTCTTTACACCGTCCTTTAGAAATCAAGTATGAGTTTTGCATTTCCGAACAGCCACATTGAATACTATCTTCACAATTTTCAACTTGCCGAGAAGAACCTTCATCTTTGTTACTTATAGTAATTTTCAGAGTATTATCTGAAGCATCAGGAAATATTGTCTCATGATGAGAAAGTGACTTGGCCAATGCCTCTTCACCACTTCTGCCATGGTCAGAATTAGGTCCAGCATTTTTTTTATCATAGTGATTATTCTGTGCATAATTTTGGTCTAAGGGAATATTTTGTCTATTGTTCCTGCCAAATAGGTATTCCCTATCCCTACCATAATTATGACTTCTTTGTTGATTGTTTAAAACGCCTTCATATAACTGAGATCTATCAGAATAGACAGGTCTGGAACCTTGGTATCCTGATGAAGATCGGTTAAACTGAAGTTCCATTTGGTGGTTCATATTTGATGAATCATAATGCTCCCGATTATCAAAACGTTTAGTTCTTCCAGGATAACCAGGCCCGTAATTAAATCTTCTCTTCATTTTTATTATTTTTTCTAAACTATTAACACCTACAACATACAGAGCTTATTAAAATTAAATTATGATTCAAGTAAAAATTGGTACTTTTTACTTTTCCTCATTTATACCGTAGGTATATAGGAAAAGCATTGCGTTTACAAAAAAATCCGAAACCGGGATGAAACCCGAATTATCCGTTTCAGATGTTTTAAAGGCCTCCTGAGTGGTTTTCTCAAAGTTGTTAAATAAAGATTTATTTATTTATTAATTTTTAAAGTGTGTGTGTGTGTGTGTCTGTTCATCGTAGGTCCTAGTGTATTTATGCTAGAGAATTAAAACTTTGTAGAAAAATCAATCTAACCCTGTAGTTGTGCTATTCAGAAAATAATATTTTTATGACGTCAATAACCCACAATAATGACTCACAATAATACTGACAAAAGTTTAAAAAATGATGCGATATAATTATTAATTATTTATAATTATTTATGTATAATTGTGTACTTGTATATAATTTAAGTCCACTTTTAATTAAGTTGTACTCAGCTGTCTGTGTTATCCTAAACCTTCAGCAGGATATTGATCAGTCTGTCTAGTGTAATAATGTAATGGAATAGAATAAAAGTGAACCAACTCCCCTAATGGACTAGTGCAAGTTCCGAAAAATCAATTTTAAAAAAAAAATAGAGCTGTCTTGATATTTAACAATATTGTAACTGACAAGAATGTCAAATTAATTTTTGCCCGTTGTTGTATTAATAAATAAATAAATATATGATAAAATGTCATAATAGTTTTAAAACAAACTCCCCATGTAAAAATGTTATGTTTATGGTAGGATTTGTTAAGCTCTCGTCCAAACTGAAAAGAAGAAATAAAACAATTTTTTTATATAATTAAGTAAATATATTGTCGGTACCCAAGTGAATAATTGCCCTATATCACCATATTTACTTGGGTCCCAACTTTATGTTGGGAACCAAGTAAATAAGTACCTAATAAAAAACCAGGTTTTATTATACAAAAAGAAATATCATCTAAAAATGGAGTATCTATAAAGTTGTAAATAGAAGTTGAGGGTTGAGAAACCATTGGTAGTAAATCTTTTGTTTCAGGTGTTTTAATTGCATACTTTATTTAATAACAATAAATAAATTATGTTATTTTTATTGTGTGAAACAGATTCAAATTAATATATTCGGAATACTTAATTCTTTAAAACGGATTTTTTTAATAAATCCCCGGGCAACCACTGGCACAGTTATTTTGAATTGTAAGATTTTTCAAGCTAGTACGTATAAATAAAAACGTAAATATTTTTTTTCCGTATCAGGTTCATGAAAATCAGGTGATATGAAAATAAAAAGTCAGCGGTTGAAACATTTTTTATGTATACACAGCATACTAATCTAAGGATCTTAACAAGTACGATAGTTAAACACACTGAAGAACCTTGCAGAGGGAATACAGCAGGCTTCGTTAGGGTTGTCTTCGCGATGGGCATCTTAGCTACATATTTTTCTAGCTTTGGTATACTATTGCAGAGATGACCTTTAGCATACATGACTATTTGTGTTAAAACTCTTTCTTGTTGTAGCTAGAATGTACAGTCGCGTTGCTGTAAAGAAGGGATAAACGCCTAGATCCGTTTTGAACGAATTTCTGTCACACAATATAACCTTTATCAATGACAGGCAACATGACATTAAGCATCATTACCTCTGCTACATGATTACAATAGTCACTAAAGTAGTCCTTGCAGCCAAACTTTTTTTCTTATGACATTTCCAGTTATAACGAAAGCCCTAAGTAGAGTCACTTGTTGATTCTATTCCACTATATGTAATAATAATGACTATTTCCTTTTGTTTTCAGGAAGCACTAGTTTTGTGTACAAATAAAAGAACTGATGGCAAATGTATAAGGGTTCTTCTTTTAGTTCTTCAAGAAATGACCTATGTTTCCTTGGAAATTATCACTGAACTCAATTAGCCGATAAAGTAATTTAAATACAAGATCAAAAAAAGAGATACAGCTAAATGCTATAAATTAAAACATCTGCACAGCAGTCACAAAAACAAAGTATAAATTGCTTAAGAAAAACGAAGCTAGTCCATATGGTGGAACAAAATTAAATCTATTCGACATTACTTACCAAAAACTAATCTTTAACAATCCAGAACGTAATTATCGACATTCTAACAAATTTAATTTTTGTAAACCAAACAATAACAAAAACCATATGCTTAGCACAAATTCTTCTTGTTTTTCACTTGAGTATATTTTTCTTGATAAGAAATGTTGGGTGCGGGCAAGAATTGTATAAGGAGTCTTTCTAGTCTTCTAGAATTCTAGTCTTTAATTCTGGGGGTGCGGGTACCAGTCGTTGGCGCTCCAAGTTGTTGGAGCTCCATTCGTTCGCGCGCCATCATTTGCGCTCCAATTCGTTGGAGCGCCATTTATAGGCGCTCCACATCGTTGGAGCTCCAACGATATAGAGTGCCAACGAATGGCGCGTCGACGAATTGCCTGCACTTTAATTTTCTCGTGTGATTTCTCTAAAAATTCATAGACGCTCCAAATCGTTGGAGCGCCATTCTTTGGCGCTCCATATCGTTGGAGCTCCATTTGTAATGGAGTCGCCTCCGTTGACGCAAATGTTCAGTGTCACAACCGCGCACTGGAGCAAATCCCCTACTCCTCCTAATTTGCTCCAACGAACATTCTTGACACCAATTTTTTAAAGTGTTTTCCAGCTGTATTTTTCAAAAAAGAAAACAAGTGTTCCATGAAAAATGGTCATAACTGTAAGATTTTGCATAAAAATGTATTTATATTAAAAATTTTCTTCTTGCTTCATCGAACATTTTTTGACAAACACGCCACCTACAAAAATTGTAAACAAGCCATACTTCGATTATTAAAACTTGCTTGTAACTTTAATAATACGAACGTAAAACTTAAACTTGATGGCTCATTGTGAGCGTTAATTAATTGTAATAATTTAAATAGTTACTAATAATTAAATATCAATTAATTATTGTTTTTTAACAAATATGTTTGTTAAATATTTTTAAAAAATTTAAGATGGAGGTTACTTAACTCGAGGTATAAACGGATAAATTTCAGTATAAGTTTTAAAATTCATTAAATTCAAAATAATTTTAAATAAAAAACGTATTTTAAAAAAAATATTAATAAAGATTATAAAATTTTATGTTAATTTAATAAAAATACATCGTATTAGTCTTATCAGCTTTTTAGTCAGATCAATATTTTTTTAAGTTTTTGTCTAAAATTTAAAAAAACGTTATAAATTATTAAATATTAATTGTAAAAATATATTAGTTAACAATTATGAATAAATTTTATCATAAATAAAATGGAATATTACATAATTATTTGTTTCGTGATATCCAAGATGGCGGAGGGGGTATAGGTTATAAAAGGGACACGGTCGGCTCTCGTCAGTCGGCCTTCAGCTTCATGCAGAGCGGAATGTCCGATGAAGTGAAGTAAGTTTAAAATTTTATTTTGTTATTCGTTTTAATCCATATACTTTTCAATTGATTTAAAGTTTAACTAGAATCATTAAATATTTTGCATAATTATATAAGACAAGAAAACGCAATATATAAGTACGATATTTTTTACATTGAATTTTTAGCCATTTTGAATATTTTTATTTTCATTACCATTTACTATTATATTCTTTGCTATAATTAAATCACTAATATAACTCGCATAAATATTACTTCTTTAACTATTGATACTAATATAATTGTTAGCTCTATACCTGTTAGTTCTAATACTACGTCTTATTACTATTCTTATTATTACAGTAACCAATAACTCGTACTATTTAACCTATAACCTAAGTCTATAACTCTTGCTAACGTAACCTAGAGTGCCTGTATATATACGATATACAGGCACTCTAACGTAATCTAATTCAAGCACTATTATATTACTATTACCTATAACTGCAACTATTACTATAACCTATTACTCATGCTATTACTATAACATAACTAAAGTCCCTTTTAAGGGATTAATTTTTAACAAAAGTAATATATTTAAACCAAGTAGGGAATCTCCATACTTACTTTGCGGGGTTAGGCAGGGGGTTTAACCCCCCCCCCCCCCCTCAGTTGTCGTGTGAACGGGAATGAACACGGGGGTTTAACCCTGAATCTCATTTTTACGGTGAAAAATACCGTGTAAACAGTTGGGATTGAAACCTGCCCTGCCAAACCCCGCGTGTGGACGAAGTAACAGACACATGTAAAAAATTCGAACAAGCGTGATCAGCTGTTTGCTGGCTCAAAAATATAAAAATCCATAGATATGTTATTGCTAGAGGGGCCCTATTGGTTGAATTTTGAATCATCAACTTTCAATATAATCAAAAAAACAGAACAAAATTATAGAACACCTCGTCTAAACGATGTGTTCAACCCCCGTTTACACGGAGTAAAATCAGTGTCGAGGATTCAACCTGGTGTTCAACCCAAACGCATCGTGCAGACGCGAGTAATATATTAAATTACACAGATAATGACATGGTTTTCCGGTAAGCCAAAAACAAATGATTTATTATAATCTTAATTCACTTTTGAAGGAGGTTTTTAATGAGGTTACACAGAGCCCCAAAAGATGTTTCAGGCCTCTCAATGTATTTGAGATAGGCTATGCCCCTCTAGTATATATCTCTATGGTTTCTAACAATATGTACGTACTGATTTAAAACATTTGTATTAAATTCTGTGAACTGTGAAATATTTTACAATCATTAAAAGAGAACTGTTTTGATAACACTATTTCCTTGATTATTTTACAGACGTAAGTTCATTGCTTTTTAAGTTTACCTTAAAATACGATTACTATAATTATATTCAAAACTTTGGCTAATTATCCTTACATTACAATAAATAATATTTGAAGGGAAAAACTCTGATCACTTGCAAAAAAAATAAGAAATTGAGTTGTGCAAACAAATGGAAGTTTAATTTGCCGCTCGTTTTAAGTAATTTGAACAAACCTAGTATTTAATGAATCACTTAAACCTCTATTGGATGTGACAAAATACATTTTTTTACACAAATTATAAACATTTCGTACTAAAAAGTGAAGAATATATACTACAGGAGGCATAGCCTATCTCATTCCATTGAGAGGCCTGAAACATCTTTTGGGGCTCTCAAGTGCTCTGTGTAACCTTATTGAAACCCCCTCCAAGAATTAGTTAAGGTTACTATAAATCAATTGTTTTTGGTTTCCCGCACATTCCTTGTATTATAATTCGTATTTTTAACGCTCTACTGTTTAAGTTACTGAAATATTGTACTGATTATTTGACTGTATTGAGGTGGTCAGGTTACTTTCACGATGTTTCAAAATTTAACCTCTAGTTATATATCTCTATGCTAAAAAATTAAAAACAATAATGTCTAGTACTGTAAATAGTTTGTTTACATTTACAAAGGTACACAAGATGGTTGCGTCCTTAGGAAATTTGGGTAGATCGGAGTCTCCCGCTAGCCACATAGTCTTGACATCATGACACTTTTCATAGCACGATTCTACTTTTTATCTACACTTGATAACTTCTACCCTTTTAATTGAACCATTTGTAGATGTTACGGTGTGTCAAGACATTCAAGTGTCGATTAAATGTAGAATCCTATCGGGGTATAAATATTAAAAATAAATATTTTCATCTTAAGAGATGGAATATTTATTTTTAATATTTATACCCCGACAGGATTCTACGTTTAATCGACAACTACTGTACTAGGGTACTGACACTATAAAGCCTGACACTAGTATAGGTGTCAATCTTGCATAGAATCAGGACAGGGGTGTCTCATGACATATATTTGTCGTCCTGTACAAACTCTATGTTACATTGACACATGTCATGGTTTACGATGCCTCGACAGATAGGGACTCACCCCGTAAGGGCTGGAAATATTTACTTTTAATATTTTGACCCTGGCAGGATTCTACGTTGTATTGACACTTACATGTCTTGACATTCAAGAGTCGATACAAAACAAGATGAAACATTGACACATGGTTCAGTTAAAAGTGTTGAGGTTATCAAGTTTCAATACAACGTAGAATCCTGCCACGAAAAGTGTCGAGGCTACGTGGGGGTCTGGGAAAATTTGAGCCCACTCCCTAGTGGACAAAATGTGAACTACATACCATGTTTCACAAAAAATCTCATTTGTTTTTCCACTTGGTTTATTTATTACTCTAGCTTAGGGTTTTTAGACCCCACAGATATTCTGTACACTCCTCAAGGTACAACACTCTGCCCTGTATTTTGTTTCGCTATACACTAATGTGTGATATAGACGACCAAGACTGCAATGAGGAACTGCTTATATTTATATTCTTTAATTATTTAAAGTTTATAAAAAAGTTGGAGAAAAAATTTGCATTGCTTAGCCTGAAATGGTACTTAATATATTTGGAATAGAAATCATGTACTATCTAAAGTATCAATAAATACTTATTTATATTTTATTAAAAGAGAGTAGTGAAGTA
>JACMZG010000008.1:42614314-42655751 GCA_018340805.1 Microvelia longipes | reverse complement strand
AGAACGTTATACATATTATACAAGATTATATATACTTGGCCTATACCGTTTGCGCCATTCTGCTCTGTATGGTTTCGATTGAGCTGAGAATTGGTCCTTAATCGATTCAGCTCAGCCGTCTACCTAAATACGAAAATCCTTGTTTTAAAAGCATTTCAAGTTTGAAAAAAATTTTTTTTTCATGACGTCATAACTTTGATTGATGAACGTCAATAATGTTTTTTAATAAACCAATAGGCCTCGTAACCTCCAACCCATCTCGCGATTTGCAAAGTTTCCCTCAATTCTCGCACGCACAGCCTTCCAAGAGTTATCGTTCGCCATACCGAACGGCGCTACGCACCACCTCTTTACACTCACACCTCTCAACCTCACCCTACTCACCTCACTTACATACCTATATATATATAATATAGCCAATAGGAACCGATTCCGCTCACCTCCACCCTCAAACCTTCGCCATCAGAACAACCTCAATACAGCGTCTTTTCATAATGAAAATTCCGCTAAAAAAAAGTAAATGAACCTAAGATAAAAATTGACTTGTTTACATTTTAGCCGAATTTTCATTATGACAAAATGACGCTTCTGACGGGCTTGTTCGGATGACGGAAGTTGAGGGTGGAGTGAGTGGACATCCGGTTTCCTATTGGCTTCCTGATAAAAAAACTATCACTGTCCCAAAAAAGTTTATATATATATGTATACTATATATATAATATATAATATATAATATATATATTATATATATATATATATTGTATTATATAATATATATATGTTATGTAAGAGTTTTCTACCTTTCGTATGGCTGAACGATAACTCTTGAAGGCGTGTTCTCAAATTGGAAACCGAAACTTAGCAAATCACGAGATGTTGTAAAGGTTACGAGGCCTATTGTTTATAAAAACATTATGACGTCATCAATCAAAGTTATGACGTCATGAAAAAAATTTTTTTTTTGAAACTTGAAATGGCTTTAAAACAAGGTATCTAGTATTTAGGTAGACGGCTAGCTGAATTGATTAAGACCGATTTCAGCTCAATCGAACCATCACAAATGGCGCAAACGGTATACATATATA
Source organism: Microvelia longipes (assembly GCA_018340805.1). Classification (NCBI taxonomy): domain Eukaryota; kingdom Metazoa; phylum Arthropoda; class Insecta; order Hemiptera; family Veliidae; genus Microvelia; species Microvelia longipes. The sequence goes on along the minus strand of JACMZG010000008.1, from coordinate 42,654,666 downwards.
TATAATCTTGTATATATGTATACGTCAAGATCAAAGACTCGTACGATATCTGTTGGGTTCAGTAGTATAGAGGGTGGGGATATAGTATAAAGAGGGGCCTCTACCTCTTGCTCCATCCTGGTAAGCCTACTGTCCCAGAGAGACAGGACAAAAATGGCTTCCACTGATCCACGCCGAGCTAAGCAGGTCTGTAAAGGAAGGAACCTCGAGGTAGTCTTATATGGTCGAAGTCATTCTAAAAACGATGCGACAGTTTCAGCTCAATCGGACAAATCCTAAGTGACGAAAACGGTATTTTTATTTTAAAAAATCATGAATATATTTTTTCAACTAAAGATTATCTCAAATAAAACAATTTGTTTACAAAAAAAATTTGACATTTTTCTTGAAATTGCATAAACAATCATAAATGTATAGATAGAGTTAATACCCTTTTGTATGGTGGACGATAACTAAAACTGATGAAAGATGAAACTATAATCTTTTCTTACCCTTTATACAAGGTTACTCCAACAGTTGCAACGTGTGGATTTTTTTCTTGTATTCTTTATACCTCTATAAAAACGTATTTGTTATGTATTTAAATATTTATTATTTTTTTATATTGCTTGTTAACTGTAATATCATTGCTTACAATTAATAATAGAGGATTAATAAAATCAAATTTGTGAGAAAGACTCTCAGGCCTGTGAAACGAGGCTGTGGAAATTCGCTAAATACGTGGCAAAATGCCATGTAACAAGAAACGATAATGAAACCATACACAATACAAAACAACAACAATGTGGCCCGCGAAGCGGCCACCGGGAGGCCCCCGGGCCGCGAAGCGGCTACGGGCCGAAGGCCCGTATTTATAAACATAAATAGAAGTATCGATTTAAAAACTGATAACAATAGTGATAAGGGAACAAGGTGAAAGCTAGCGCTTGGTGCGGTAGTTGATGCAACTAATTCCTGTTTTTCTCGGAACCACCTAAAACCAGGGAGTTAGACCACTGTGTCCCCCCGCCCCGACCCAAACTGTATGAATTTCTACATCACTTTAGTATACATATTGTTATACATGTCATTTTTATAAATTAAAAACAATTCTATAATTTCATAAGCTATAAACTTAAGCTATGGCCATTTCACCAACACTGTGGGCATCATCAGGCTAATAAACTAAACTTTACCTTAACAACTAAAAACCACAGAAAACATATAAAGCACATATACATAAGACTAGAATTAAATAAATAAAAAATCACAGAATTAGCTATATTAGCTTGTATTTTTCAAAGGAAATGCACATTAATTATCCAGTTGGTTATACAAAACTAAGCTTTTAAAATTGGCAGTGCACACTATCATTAGGATTTCGAAGATAATATTCGAAACCTTTATACTTTCTCTGTCAGATTTTTTGAATTAGTTTAAGGCTCAGTTGTCTTTAATGGTTTCAGCGCATTTCCATCGTCACAACAACCTAGTTTTTAATAGAGTTCGTGTCCTCCCCAATGTTGAATTTTGTAACATGTTTGATTAAAAAAAAATACGTCCGAAGAACGTATTTTTTACAACGCGTGTTTACAAGAAAGTGTCTAGAAAACAATTTATATTTATAAATTTTTGTAAACTATAATATAATAAACTATGATATAAGGACTTTAAATACTCATTTTCCGACATTCGAATCCCGCCATGACGCTTATCCTAATAGAGAATTTTTTCAAAAGGAAATTCACTAAATTCAAAGGAGGCTTTCCTAAGTCTAGGCCTGCTTTAAGACCCCTGGGCCCTGAAATTGGACCCCGACTAATTTTTCTTAACACCACAGCATCCTTGGACACATACATTGTTAGTGAATTTTATTTGTAAAAAATCGCTAGTTAGATTCCTCGTGTGGAGGAGGTGAAAGCACTCGGTGGTAGTCTTAGAATAATACTATATATAGAAGGAGCACAGGACCGTAAACACAAAGTAATTCCACTGATAAAACGAAAGCCGGTTGACTGGTGCACTTAAGTAGTACCACCCTAACAACAAAATATTATTTTAAATATGTGTCGTAAATATCCATTAATGAAGAAAGATCGAAAAGAGCAAATATAATAACTTAAAACACCTGCTGAGTATTTAATAAAACCAGTCTTAGATGACAAAAGGATAGCGGGATACAAGAATCAACATTTAGTTGACGAGGAGTATTTTTAATATAATTTTAATTAAAAACGTTAAAATACAATTTAAAATACTTAAAATATTTAAATGAACCGATATTTATATTATTATTTTATGAATAATCAATCATTAATTAATAATAGAACATAATAATTCAGCAACCGGAAGTATTGTCAACTTTTTTTTAGAATATTGTATATAAGGCGCGGTCGAATATCCACAGCCTTCTAGATCCCTCTGGACATTGGATCACCAACAAACTTTTTTTTTTATCATTGACGCTTATGGGAAATTTTTGAGGTGCGTTAGTTTTTTTCAAATTTTTCAGTAATTAGCCGGATTAGTGATAAATGAAGCATCCATAAGATAGAAACACCAAAACAAAATTCAAGAAAAAACCAAAAAAGAAATTCAAAGAAAAACCACTCAGCTTGCGGACCTCCGCGACAGATATTTTTTCAATGAAGTTTTTCAAGAAAGGAATTTTTTTCAAGAAAGGAAGATGACCCCCGGAATTCTAACTTTGTGCGGCATTCTTCACGTAAGAGCAAAACACGCACCGAAATCGCGCATACGTCGATACGCTTCGTCTATTCAACTGCACAAGGTTATTCAGATCTCAAAAGCATCTGAAACAGATGATTAAGTATCAATCCCGGTTTGGATTATTGCGCTGACTCATTACTTTCCCTATAGACCTAATGTAAATTAAGAAGAAGTAAAAATATTTATCAATATTTTATATTGCATGATTGCAATGTCATTCCATGATTTACGACTATTATAAGCGTTAAATTAATAATAGAGAAAACTTATGTTTACTTATCATTGCATTTGGCACCATCTATCCCTTATTTGCATCCGTAACAATCAAAAAGCGCTGAGTAATAAATAAATATATATTTATAATTATATTATATAAATAAAAAGTATTTATCTGTTAAAAAGTATTTATAGCGTGTTTACAGTAAAGTGTCTAGAAAACTTTTCATATATAATTCATGTAAAACTTTTTTTTTTTGTAATTTAAAGGCTTGTAAGCCGTTAATTGTAAATAAATAATTATTTATTACTTTTTACACCATTAACAATTATACTTCTGTATTCTCTTGTGATTCTTTAAGTTTCTAGTTTCAATTTTATCAATGAGTACGAGCCTTTTATATGACTGCCCAGCTTACCTATAACAACTTAGTACTAATTACTTTTTCTCATTAATACCGAAAAGTATACAGGAAAGTTTTGTGTTCGTATTGAAACCTGAAAGCGATATTTCACCCGATTCATTTGCCATGTGTGTCTTTAAGACCTTTTGAGTGGTTTTTACCAAATTGTGTGTATGTGTGTAGCTGTCATTATCGTAGCTCACAGAGAGTTTATGCTAGAGAGATAAAACGTTATGATAGAGAGAGGTATAAAAATCAATCTTTTGAACTATTAGTGTTTTTCAGAAAATCATTTTTTATTCGAAACTAACTTACAAAAATTTATAAAACGCGTAAAAACTATTGGATCGAAATTCACAACCCTTTTGTAAAAGGCGTGTACATAAATTGTATAACATGTTATACAGTGTTATATAAAAATTTTCCTCTTATTATTTTATTAAAGGCTACCTGCTGTATTAATTTTCTAAGCGTTAAAATAAATATAAATTTAATTAATTTAATAAAAAAATGAAATTAACGTTAAAGTTCTACCATTTTACACATTGTGTTACCTGATAATTATCAGGTTAAGCGTAGGGAGACCAAAATTCTACCACCTTACCCTTTGTATATTTATGACTGTAAAGCGTAACGAGATGGAAGTAGTATTACCTAAAGCTTCATGACATTTTACGGATGAGGGAAGCGAGTCTAAAGCTGTGAAGAAAAACTGCTTACACCGTACCCAAATTTTTCAATTTGTATGTAAACAATAGTTTAAGATTAGGCACATAGTTTGAAAAATTAAAAAAAAATTTAGAAATGTTTTGAACAGTTTGTAAACAACTGCAAAGCTTTAATAGTAACTTCAATTTTGTTCAATAATGTTTTGAGAACAATTTTTCATGTACAATCCACTAAAGGCAACTTTTTAATTTTTTAAAGACAAATACTTTTAATTGTACGTAAAATACAGATGTTTAAAACATTACATTTAGATTTGTTTCTTAACATACTGTTTAAACAGTTAGTAAACAAGTGTAACGTTCTAAAGACAACTTATAAACTTTTCTTCTAAATGCAAAAAACCGATTCAGGATATTGAAGAAAAAATTTAAATCTTTTACTGGAAAACTACTAACGTAAATCTTATCTATCTTATCTAACATGATACTTCAAAGAATAAACGACTATCTTGACTACGTCACGGAATTTGATTCGGACGAAACAATCAATATGTGTTGGAAGGAATCCAATGGCTACTTTAGTTTTCCATTTCCCTTCATGTGGGATCTAAGAAGACCCAAACGATATCGAAATCTTTTGCTAAATATTTTTATTGCAGCATTGTCGTTTTTCTCTGTATATGTTAACTGCGCTACTGTTCTCTACATCTACAATATAGACTACAATTATAGTATTTTATGGTTTTTTTTATCGATCGTTCTTGGCTACAATTACTCATTTTACTTTCTGCATATATTTAAAAGACGAAAGTTAGGTAAAATGTACCAAACAGTTTGTGAAATGTTTATCTACGATGACTTTCCTAATGATTATCAAGAGAAAAAAAGAAATGAACTGATATACTACGATAAATTCAACAGATATATTTGGACGTTTTTAATCTACGTTAATTATATTGGTGGATTTACTTTTTTTGGTTATGAAATTAAAAGTAAAGATACAACAAATTACCCAGACTGGTTAAACATCGATTTGTTTCCTATACCCATGTTCTTTCCTTTTAATACTAAAACCCCTATGGGTTACTTTTTTGCATGTGGTATGCAAACTCTCACAGGAATTCTATCGTTCATTAATAACTGAACACAATAAGACTGATCAATGAACTGGAGATACTCAATAACGCTATTACCATACAGGGCAAAAGATCTATCAACATATTTAGCCATATTTTAGAAAAACAAGGAGTCCGTGTCGACATAGAGAATATAAATTACGATAAACTCTATGAAAATCAATTATATCAGTCCATATACGACACTTGTTTTCACAAATGTATCAAACATCATCGTATTATTTTGAGGTGAGTGATTTTTTTATTATTTCCTAATAATACTTCATGGGTACTGTTATTGATACTCGGTCATAGCTTTCATTTATTTCTCGGTCTAAGCTCTGTATTTTGTCCTTATACCTTAACGCTCATACATCAATTTCATCTTGACAAAAATAATGCGGCAAAAAACAAGCAAGCAAATTATTAAACATGAACCGAAAACTTAAGCACAAATGGGTAGTATTAAGAAGTATCTAGGCTGTCAAGAATCACCACAGGCTTTTTCATACATTTATGAACTTAAAATTTTTGCCCTTATTATTGCGTTAAATGCCTTTTTGCTATATCACATTTCTAAGCATTAATTAATCTTTTAACACTTTACTAATTGTGTTACCTAACCTCGGGTAATGCTTTGGATAATCATATTATTTTGCAGAAGAGCGAAGCGAGTCTAAAATTATGAGGAATCGTACCGAAGCACCCCGTATTTAAGGACATAACACTTTTTCTCTTATTACTGTGTTAAATGCCTATTTGCTGTATTACTTTTCTAAGCTTTAATTAATTTTAATTTTTACCATTTAACAAACTGTGTTACCTAAGGTCAAGTTAATGCTTTGGATAATCTTGTCATTTTGCAGATGAGCGAAGCGAGTCTATAGTTGTGAGAAAACGTCCCTAAGCACCCCGTATCCAATTTTTACTTTTCCTTGTGTATACAGCAGGTATAAAGAAAAAAGTAATGTGTTTGCAAAATAAACCGAGATTGCAACTAAATTATCCGTTTTAGGTGTCTTTGAGTCGTTTTCACGAAATTGTCGGTCTGTATGTGAGTGTTTTTGCTATCATCGTATCTCCCAGCATATTTACTAAAGAGTTGGAACAGTACAATAATCAATCTTTAGGTCTATTATAGGCAACAAGTTTTGAAAATTCACGAAGAACGGAAAAATTTTGCAATCGATTTGAGATTGAGTACCCATGTAGACTAACATTTGTGCTAAGTTCGTCTCATTATCAGCATTAGTTCAACCTTTATTGAATTACTTTTATTCGTGAGGCAAAAGTACTCCTGTACTCGATTTTTGGCCCTAAGCTGACAATAATTGAAGAAATTATGCTGGTATTAGTTATTAAAGGCAACATGTATCCCCTATTATTCCTAGTTTCTCTATACATACTATGATATTCTTGAAAACATATTATCATTAATAATAATTTAATGAATAATTTAATAATAAATTAATAATAAAAAGCTTCTTAATGGAAACACTTCCTTTGTTTTAGTTATCACGAGACTTTTAATTCAGTCATCGGTGATTTTATACTTCTTGCAGTACATTTTTTAGGACTAATAACAGTGCTAGCAATTATTCAAGTACTCGATGTAAGTATACAATAATGCATATACTTAACACATAAAGTTATTGACAAGGTTACTGGTGTCTACCAAACTTTAAGCTTTTCCTTATTATATTGTGGGTATTAGAGGAAAATATTGCGTTCCTGAATTATCAATTTTATAGTGTTTAAGGCCTCCTGAGTGGTTTTCACAAGTTGTCTGTGTGTGTGCCTGTTTTCTTAGTACAAGCGTATTATACACTAGAGAGTTTAAACTTGGTACAAAAATACATGTTTAATACTAAAATATCAATCAATGATATTTGTCCTTAATTCAGCTAAGATCATATATTATCTCTTTTAATCATTTTTCATAATTTTATCTTACTTTAAATTACTATCACTCTAAAATTCGATTTCATCACTGTTCTATCACCACATTTTATCTATAACCACCGGTTTCTATAAAACATATCTAAGTATATGATACTTCTCTCGACTGAGTGCAATTACAGGATTGTCTCCCAAACATGCCTTTCCAAGTCACTACACCTGCATTAACCTTATTACATTGTAACAAAATATACTTAAAGTTTAAATCGATTTCGGGTAAAGGCGAGTAAGAAAAATATAACTAGAATATGTAATCCAAAATTGTAAATCTTTAATGGAACAGTCTTTAAAATTAAAACAAAACAAAACTTCTTAGATATTATGTGATCATATATCTATAAAATAAACTAAATCTAATTATAAACTTATTTTCTTAATTATGGTGCTTTCCGAATTCCGAGAGACAAGTTGCTATTACTGTTCAACACGGTGGTCGGGGGACATCTGCTGTATTGATTCCTGGAGAATACTTATCTAGATCGATAAGGCTAATCCATAAACACACTGTTCTTGCGTCATTACCCTTTTGTTCCGCTACATAGCCTCTCCATGGCCATGTTGAATAACAAAGAAATATTGCCAGCGAAGAATTTGTAAAGAAAGATGGCCATCCTCTGTAGAAAAATATCACAAATATGTACTCGAAACCCGTTATTACAATCAACAAGCCTCTCCAGATCCTATAGTAGTAAGCACTCTCTAATATCTAGAACTAGTCTCGTCGTCAGATGTGAATAGATCATCCGGACCATGATTACTATTGGTTCGCAATCGTTTGTATTTCTGTATGTGATTCGGGTGCAGTATCTTATTCTTCTCTCCAGCCGTTGCACTGCTAGTAGTTTCTATTTTATTTTCTTCATTATGTTTAGCCTTACGTTTGCATTTATCCCTATCATCAAAAATCCTTAAAATTTGTACCAATGTTTTTAGATTCTTTTCCTCATTAGAGTTCCATATAATTTTGATGTCTAATTCAAAGTGATTGATCAAATCTTCAAACATCTCACTCTCTGTTATTGTAGGCATTGTAAGTTCCCGAGCAATAATCATTATATCGTAAGCATAATCTTCTCTCGTGGTTCCTTTTAATCTATCATATTTACCGCTCAACAGTTTTTGCAAATGGTTCCTTTGACTTAATTTATCCCAAAAACGTTGCAAAAATTCTTTTTCAAATTCCTGGTAAGTATTAACTGACTTAGCCACTACATTCCACCACTTGCTTGCAGACCCAGTCATTGTTCTAGAAACAAAACTCAATTTTTGTCCTTCATTCATACCATAAATCTGAAAGAAATCATTTAACTTTCTTAGAAAAATAGTTGGTGTCGTGTCTTTACTTCCGTTAAATCTAGGAACCGCAGTATCTGGAAATCGTAAAAAGTTTGATAATAAATAAGAATTACTATGATTAGTCTCAACTTTAAGGTTTTTATACAACTTCAGTAGGTCATTTAGTGACTCATTCACTTTTATTAAGGACTCTTCAATTTGACCAGTCCGTATATCTAATCTGTCAATTTGACATTGAAACCTTTCCTTGTCAAATCGACTTGTAAATGGTTCCTCATGACTGCAATCCTTATCAATGGCTTCATCAAGTTGACTTAAATGGCACCTCAGGTGCCTCTTTAAAACTAAAACTTCGTTTTGTACGATTAAGCACAGTAGCTAAACTTTCTAACTTTTTAGACAAAGTTAAAAAAGTGTCAATAGTAGATTCCTGAAATTGCGATATGACTCTATTTACTAGATCATGCTGTTCAAAGTATCGTTTTATTTTGTTTTCGACTATATTATTGATGTCACAGTCAGAGAGCGAACTCTGAACTTTTTTATTAGGAATCTCACTCATTATTTATAATAGTATTTTAAATTAATTACAGAATTTACTTTCAATAAAATATGAAATTATTACGTACTTACATAAATTAGCCTGTAATGCTATAAAAAAGACCATTTACTTACTGAACACCAAATATATTTTATTAAAGTAATAGTTGACTTAAATTATCGATGTCTATAATAATTTCACAACAAGATAACTTCTCAAATTTTCACATTTATAGAAAAAACTTATGTGTGAAACTCGCCCTGCCGGTTGGGCGCCAATGTAACAAAATATACTTAAAGTTTAAATCGATTTCGGGTAAAGGCGAGTAAGAAAATATAACTAGAATATGTAAATCCAAAATTGTAAATCTTTAATGGAACAGTCTTTAAAATTAAAACAAAACAAAACTTCTTAGATATTATGTGATCATATATCTATAAAATAAACTAAATCTAATTATAAACTTATTTTCTTAATTATGGTGCTTTCCGAATTCCGAGAGACAAGTTGCTATTACTGTTCAACACGGTGGTCGGGGGACATCTGCTGTATTGATTCCTGGAGAATACTTATCTAGATCGATAAGGCTAATCCATAAACACACTGTGCTTGCGTCATTACCCTTTTGTTCCGCTACAAACATGTAGCAAACATTGTTTTTGTATTATTCAATAAAAAAAATTAAAGAAAAGTTATTATTTTATTAATTTTGTTGTAGGATTCTGAACCAGTACTAACTCGGCTAATATTCCTGACAGTCGCAGTCACCGTCTTATTTTTAAGTGCTGTTACCTCAATTTACAGTGAAATCTTGTCTACCAGGGTACTGATTTAATTCTATTACAAAACAATCGGGTACAGGGTACCTCGGAACTTTCTCTGTAGCCACATCGAATTCGCTAGAAGTTCGTCTTTAGAATATACAAATCGTCTAATTTATACTATAGCACGTCTCCGGTCTCACTTCGCTTGTTCTCAGATAGTAAATACATTAAGAGATAAATAAATAGTCTCTCCGCTAAATAGTATATAAATAAATTTACTATAGAGTTAATTTTCTGTCGTATCCGGCCATCATCAGTCTATAAAAAGCCATGATAATACAACAATCTAAAAATAACTAAAAACAAAAAGTACAAAAAGACTAACACAAAGAAAAAGGAAAAATACAAAACAATAACAAAATAAAAATAAATAAATTGGCGAGTAGACAAAAACACGTACCAATCTCCGGAGTGCTAAGAACGATCGTTAGTAGCGATCACTTTCCAGTCTTTATAGGGCACTGAAAAACTAGGGATTCGTACACAGTTAGGGTGTACTCCCCTCTCCTCTTGAAGCCAATATCTCAGTCTCAGTGCTATAGCCTTTGAACTTTCTTTTTTAACATTAATGAAGGCACCATTTTCGATATCTTTGAAAGCTTCGTAGGCCTCGAGAACATTCAGCCTAAGTCCTTTATTTTCATACCATAAAGTAGCAAATTCGTGTGGTCCATTAAAATGGTTTTTATCTCTCATATATTTATACAACCGGGTGTTCCTTGAGCTAAATTTATGTTCTGCCAAACGGGTAGAAAAAGAGCGACCTGTTTGACTTTTACAGGTACACTGACAAGTACCGCAACGTATCATATACACCCCATTAAATTGAGCACAAGGAATAGGGTCCTTAAAGCTTGAGTTCTTCAAGTTATTCTCACTTTTGAAAGCAACTCTTCCCTCGCTTTTCATGACGTTAGCTACTTTATAACTTACGGTACTGGCGTCTATTATATATTCTTGACTATTCTATTTATCTTTTTATGGACTTATTTAGATTAAAAATTCTTAGGGTAACTATTAGCTTCAGCTATATGATTAATGATCTTACTTCTCTTCATAAGCGTCTTGGTCAAGGGAGAATTTTTCTAGCCTAAAAGAATAAAACGCCGCAAGTTTATGCTGCCACGAGTGATTAGAGTCTGATATGACTACGTCAGTTGAAGTATGACTATTTATTTATCTATTATTGGATTACTCCACAGAGCATAATCCTTGGTCAGTACTATTTTCAATTAACGACGTTTCGGGAGCAGGTACTTCTCCCATCATCAGGTTCGTCTTGAAAAAGACGGTGTTGGGAAAAGTGTGTCAATTGTTGGGTGTGTTGTCAAGACTTTAACCTAACTTTGATACCAAGTATCAACGACTTTGTTATACACTTTGAAACCTTGTCTACGATGGGGCCTTCCCCGGTCTATATAGGGTTTAGGGTTCCTTATATACCTCCTAGCTACCTGCGAATACGTATTATCGAGATCTTTCAAGTTCTAATTCTGCCTTTTTAGCTCCTTCTTAAGCATTGGGATCCATATCGGATCGATATTGATGCTTGTTTGGCTTATGGGTGGGTTCTCGGACGTCGCCATATAGGCTGCTTCTTTAAGTTTTTGATTTCTCCAATGCTCCTCTTTATGAATGATTTTTGCTTCATTCCATTGCATACGGTGGTCATTCTCCCATACATGAGAGCTGCTATTTTTGATTCTCTCAAGTTCTCCCTTCGTACGTATCCTTTTATGTTCTTGAATCCTGTATCTAGAGGTCTTCCAGATTCTCCGTAGTATACTTGCCCACTCGCACGGTATTGCGTATATACTCTATTTTTGGAATCCTGAGATCGTTCTTGGCCTTGTTTAGTCAGGGTCTTCCTTAGGTTGTTTTAGACTTGATGTTGTCCTGATCTTATATTTGCTTCCTATTCGTCTTATCTTTTCGGATAGTCCTTTGTAGTATGGTATTACTACTGAGGCCTTGAAAGTTGGTTCTTCAGGTTCGAGACTTTCCGTTCTTGGTGGGAATACCGATTTAATTGCTTTTGCGGGGTACCCGTTTCTTTTCATCGTGGTTCTCAAGTGTTCCTCTTCTTCTTTCAGTTTGTCTGGGTCCGAGCAGATGGCTTTAGCTCTTTGATGAAGGCACTTGAATATACCCACTTTAATGCTGTTGCAATGGTGGGAAGAATAATCCAGGTATCTGTCAGTGTGGGTTGGTTTTCTATACACTGATGTCTTGATAGTGTTACTGCTACGGTCTACAAGAATGTCTAGGAAGGGTAACTTTTTACTAACTTCAATCTCTGAAGTGAATTGTATACATGGACGTAAATTGTTTATATGCTTTATGAACTCATCTAATGCTTGTAACCCGTGAGGCCATATTATGAAGGTGCCATCTACATATCTCTTCCAGATTTTTGGCTTCTTGGGGAGCGGATCTGATGGCTAGTTCTTCGAAATATTCCATGTATATATCACTGAATATTGATGATAGGGGGTTACCCATTGCCGTGCCATCTATTTGTTCATAGAAGTCGTTACCTAGTTGGAAGTAGGTAGTTGTGAAGTAGGTAGACATATTTCTAGTAGATCCATTATAAGGTTAATGCTGAGTTCTGTCCTGTCTTGTAGTGTGGTGTCCGTCTCAAGTTTCGATCTTCTAGTGCTTCTTTTACTGGTACGTTGGTAAATAGGCTTACAACGTCTAGACTTACAAGTAAGTCATCTTGCCCTACCTCCCAGTTGTTACACTGTTCAATGAAGTCTTTAGAGTTAATTACTGCGGAGTCCGTATTTCCTTTAACAGGTGATATTATTGGTAGTAGATATTGACTGACCGGGTGGGTCGGTGAATCTATAGAACAATTTGAAACAGGTGTCTTCAACTGCTACTGCGATATCGAATTTAGGCGGTTCTTTTGGTATGACCGAGAAATTTAGACCTTTATTCAATACCGACTCCTTATCGGCCTCCTTCTAACTTCAAAGAAGTTAGGTTAAAGTCTTAACACCCAACACTTGACACACACACCGTCTTTCTCAATACAAACCTGATGATGGGAGAAGTACCTGCTCCCGAAACGTCGTTAATTGAAAATAGTACTGACAATGGATTACGTCCAACTAATTTTACTCATAATTCACCATTGTGACAAACTTTCACGTCTAAGTCCACAGAGCAGTTATTTATATTAATAAATACATAAGTTTTATTCCAGAGGTCATCCATCCAGGCACTAACCTCGCTCGATACTGGTTAACTTTTTTAATCAAACGAAACCCGTAGATGACCCTTTCCATTTCAAGACAAACGATGGTTGTCAGGCCATCTACTCCGATATGGATGAAATTTGGGTATTTGTTAGTGGACCTCCCAATCTCCCATTACCTAAAAGGGTTTCTAGTGGATCCTACAAAGAAGTCACAGGTGTGAGTGCGACACGTAATAACGCTTTTATTGAAAAAATACATGTAAGTATGTTGTATTTTATTAAGTTTCAGAATATAAGTGAGTCAATTTATTTCAGCGATTGGGTAAATATGGACAAAAAGCATAAGAAAAACCTGCTTATAATAAATGAAAACACAAAGGAAGGGCGATATATTTCTACCAGTTACTTAAATTTGAAATTAATTTATTGTCAGTCAGCCCCACTCTTTCACCAATGTACTAATTAATCACAATACTAGTGCACTGATATCTTTGCCAAAATACGTCTATGAAAGACGGTATCTCTCTACCAGCTACTTAAATTTGGGATTTAACCATCACCTATTGCAATCAGTAGGGTTTTTTAATATATAATGAGATCATGAGGCGTATTTGGAAGAAGATATCATGTTACCAAGATATCAAAGCCATACTAACTAGCTTTGCATGTAAGTTTTTATTAATTAATTTTTCATGAGAACACGATGCCTCATGAAATAGAAATAACTTATATTGCTGAGCTAACCAGCACAACAAGCTAACCTTGATACAAAAAACTGCGTAGGCTTCCGCGGTTATTGTCATGAAGATTTAAGTCTTCCGGTGGTGACCGCGTCAATGTAGATGAAGAATCTGACGTTTCGCTTACACTTTAGGAGGCATCTTCAGGGATGTAGGACATCATGGATACAAAAACTGAACTGAGGTTAGTTTAAACCGAACAGGTCCTTATGTATGTTTTTGCGTTGCTAAGTCGAATGAAACTTGTCCAAAGTCGATAACTGTCTACAAATTTGACCATCTACGCAAACTTCTTTGTGTAGCATATTGTTAAATAAATATTGCAGAATTTTCTATTTGAGTATAGCAAGATAAAAGATGTAAACTATTTTCTTATAGCAAGATGCACGATGACAGACAGTTAGAGAACTCTACAATAGCTTGAGAGTATATAATTTAAACAGATATAAACTATTTCCATAGAATATAGCAAGATGAAAGATGTAAACTATTTCTATAGAGTATAATATCAAGCTGACGGACAGTTACTCTATCACCTTGACAGTGTAGACCATTGACAATTTTTTTTCTCTTTCTATTAAACCTTTGAACAATGAGACACATTGTCTATTACATACAAAGAGATGTATACTAGAGCGGGCATAGCCTATCTAAATACATATGGAAACCTGAAACATTTTTTGGGGCTCTCAGTAATCTCATTGAAACCTCCTTCAATAGTGAGTAAGGTTAAAATAAATCAATTGATTTTTAGCTTCCCGCACATTGTTTGAGTTTTGATGTGCATATTTAACGTTCTACTATATAAGTTACTGTAATTTTGTACTGATTATTTCATTATATTTATAAGGAAAAGTGGTCAGGTTACTTTTTCGATGTTTCAAAATTTAACCCATAGAGGTTAAATCCCCCTCTAGTAATAATATCTCTATGATTACATTCCTATGGTGTAAATAAGGAAATTAAAAATATATCATCATTTGACATTTTGCAATAAAAATTTAAAAAAATATATAATAGGATTTCTGTGTATTTTCATGTTTCACAAGAGTTTTAGTTGTTGAATTGTTAATAATGGAAATGACTGTTTACTTGCCAGAGCATTTAGCACCAACTCACCCCCTGATGTATTTTTATTTATATGTTGCTTGTTGTTGATGTTAAAAATAAATCTTTTAAAAAATGTATCTTATAAATAAATAATTACTTTTTCAACAGTTAAACTTCTCCTTTATATTGTAAATATAAAGGATAGTACTTTAACAGTGTCGATAGTTACTTTAACTAATAAATATTAGCTATTTCGACAATTGCACTGCATATTTTTTCTTAAACTGAAAATTAAAAATTTTTAGGTTAAAAAATATCGGCCCCATAAGGCATTATGGGGCCGGTTAGAGGAGGATAGTGGGAAAGAGATCGATTCCTTCGGGTTCTTCATAGAAATATATATAAGTGTGTATATATATAGTTCAGGAGCCAGACCTGATAAAATGTTACTCATTTTGTACTACTTCAATACACCTTAAATTATGAAGAAAAAAACATAGTCTGCCTATCCAGAGTGGAGCCCTTTATATGATTGCGCATACTCAAAATTTTATAAAATCGCACAAATATCAGTTTTTAAAACATGTTTTTAAAAACTATTACAATTCTCAATAAAATCAAAAGTGTTTAATAATCAAAATCGGATTACTATGACCAAAGTGATGGCTCTTTTAAAAATACGGAAAATGATTAATTTATACCAAGTCATTGAATTTCTTTAGAAAAAATATTATCTTCTGTGCATTTTATAGCCATTTAGCAAATTTAATAATTTTAAATGTAGTTATTTCGATGATTAAACACTCGTTATATAATTGTATTAGCTTTAAAAAAAATGTTCTCTTTATGTGCTGCACACAACCCAAGGGGAACCACTTATTGCAAGAAAACTAAAAGCTGTGCTATTTTCAAAGATTTTGAGCAATTACATTCATATGAAGGGCTCCGCTCTAGATTGTCTGACTATGTTTTATCAGGTATATTTTCAGAAAACTAGAAATTTGGTTTAAAGTAGTACAAAAAGTAGTAGTTAGTTTAAAGTAAAGTAAAGTTAGTTTAAAGTAGTACTAGCTCTTAGACTATAAGTCCCTTTCGGTTTTATTTCGACTAACTCCATAGTAAAAATATTCTATATCTAATTATACACTTTCAAGAATGGATCAAACTTTGCGTAATGATTTTAAAACTTTTTAAAGATAAATTTTATGTTTTTTTTTCAGTAAGTAAGTGATACTTTAAACTATTTGTAAAACATTTTAAAGTTAACTTTATTTAATTAAAGAAGAAGAGAAGACTTAAGTTCTATAAATCGAATAAATTTAATAAGCAATCAAAAAATTAACTTTTATTATTTATTAAATTTCTTTAAATTTAATTTATTTATTAATTTATTAATTATTAAATGATTAACAGTTTGTTGAAAACGTATTAAACATTTATAATAAATAATTTTAAAGTTTAACAAAGACTTAAACCTCATCTATCTTATCTAACATGATACTTCAAAGAATAAACGACTATCTTGATTACGTAACAGCATTTGATTCGGACGAAACAATTAATATGTGTTGGAAAGATACCAATGGCTACTTTACTTTTTTATTTCCCTTCATGTGGGACCTGAGAAGACCCAAGAGATATCGATATATATTGCTAAATGGATTTCTTGTTATTTTGTCAATTTTCTCTTTTTATCTCAACAGTACTACGGCTATCTACGTCTACAATATAGACTACACTCTCAGTATGTTATGGTGCTTTATATCGATCATTTTTGGATTCGCTCACACAATATTCCTAATGTATTTATTAAAAAGACGAGATTTAAGTACAATGTATAAAATATTAAATAAAATGTACATCTACGACGACTTTCCTGATGATTATCAAGAGAAAAAAAGAAATGAACTGATATACTACGATAAACTCAACAGATATATTTGGACGTTTTTATTATACTTCAATTACGTTCTTGCAATGATATTTATCGCTTACGATTTTTGGAATAAAGATACAACAAATTACCCAGACTGGTTCAATGCCTATTTGATTCCTATGCCCATGTTCTTTCCTTTAAATACTAAAACCCTTATGGGTTACTTTTTTGCATCGTCCCTTTGCTTAATCGTATCTATTGCTGCAATCCAGATTATCATAGGACTTTTAACGTTCGGTATAATTCAAGGAATAAGATTAATCGTTGAATTAAAGATACTTAATTATGCTATAAGCATACAGAAGAAGAGATCTATCAACATCTTGTGCAGAATGTTAGAAAATCAAGGAGTCCGTGTCGACATAAAAAGTATAAATTATGACAATCTTTATGAAAATCAATTATTTCTGTCTATATACGACAATTGTTTCAACAAAATTATCAAACATCATCATATTATATTGGAGTAAGATACATTTTATTAGTACTCTCTACTTTATTTGTTCGATTTATATACTTTTATGCATTAATTGTAGCGTCCCGTCAGTACATCGATTCTGTGTACAGCAATACTTTTAATGTATAGGCTAACAATTATATTTGATAAAATATATTCACACGCACAAACACACAACACACAAACACACACACACACAACACACAACACACATATATATATATAATATATATATAATATAATATATAAATATATATATATATATATATATATATAATATTCAGTTCAGACACCTTACTCAACTTTGGTAATCTGTCAAAAACTATTAATCAGCTTATTTATCCAACGAATAAATGTAACCATAATTCAGGGCAAAACTAGAACAGTACGAAACATATAAACAACATAAAGTATCAGTGCATGGTATAAAAAAAAAAAGATAATTACTACAAACCCAGCAAAACATAACTATATATACATACATACGTAAATAAAATAATCACTAAATAATATAAATAGGCATTAAATTCAATATATATATATATATATATATATATAATATATATATATATATATATATATATATATATAATATATGAATTTAATGCCTATTATATTATTAGTATATATATAATATATATATATATATATATATATATAATATATATATATCACCATCATTCACAAGTCCTTCCACTAATACTTCCTACCGTATTCCTTCTTCCTCAACCTGCACCTCCAGCAACTTGGTATATTGCCTTGAGTGCAAGCATTGTGATTGTTTTTACGTAGGGAAAACGTCTACTCCTTTCAACCTACGTTTAAACAACCACAGACAATCGTGCCGTTACCAAAGGAGTGATTTACCAGTTGCAGTGCACGCAAGATCCCACCAATCCTCTACTTTCAATGGCCTATTTAAAGCCCAAATCCTAAGAAAACTCCCTCATGACACCTCCAGCCCAGCTCGACGAAACTGGGAACTCGCTTACCAACTTATCCTGAAATCCCGACATCCCCCTGGCATTAATAAACAATAATCCAGTTTATTAAGTTTGCATCTTTTTTATTGCTCTTTATGTATTTTTATTTATTCTTATTTTATCACCTGCTTAAATCATTTTATTTATTTTGACTATGTTTCTGAGAGTATATATATTTATATTACAGCGGTATGTTTTGCTTGTGTGAGATTTTTGAGTATCTTCGAGCGTTTTGGCACTGTAAACGTTTATGTATATACCGTTCTATCTACCACCCCTCCTTGTATTACCCACTCTACCTGCCCCACCGTGCACACTCCTTTCCTTTAATTCCTTCCTCTCTACCTTCCAGTCCCTCTCTGTCAGACGAAGAACATAGTTCGAAACGTTACTAATTTATGTAAGTATTTTCTTAGTGTTTTCTATCTTAAATTTTGTATATATAGTATGTGTATAATATATATATATATATATATATATATAATATATAATATATATTATGTATATATATATATATATATATATATATATATATATATATATATATATATATATATATATATATATATAATATACATACATATATAATAACTCTATTAATAAAGACAACAATGTACATTAGCATACAGAAACACGGGACTATGCACGATGATCAGCTACCGCACTTCTTGAAGTCGAAAAGGGAATGGGTATGGTGACTAGTTAAAGGTTGGTGTCAAGCTGTAGACGACCAAAAGTTACTTTTACCCACGGATTTGCGAACGGGCCTGATAACATAAACATTGTCTTGAATAACAACAAATAATTTTTAATTAATTTGAAGAATATGTAAATTTTAACTAAAAAATAGAGACAAAAATTTGTTTTTGTGAACATAGTAAATTTTTTAACAGCAATATATTTGAAAGTAGAAATTATTGAAACGTGTCTGCCAAAGAAAATCGTCTTGCTAGCAAAGTGTTAGGGTTCTCCACGTCTGGCACAAACGAATGAAACTTTCGAGTGCCTTAAATAGTTATTGCTGTGTTGAACCTTGCTTTTTAATATTCATTATAATTGTTGCAATGATCCTCATTTGTAAAAGCAAAGCCAATTCCATGAGTATTATTTTTAGCCCAATCAAATAAAGCTGATGGCGTCGAAATTTGACTTCGAAATTTCTAATTAATTAAAAATTACTTGTTATTCAAGACAATGTTTTTAAAACAATTGCTTTTACGAAAAACATAAGAATTCATTTATATAAGAAATTAAAAGTTAAACTATGTTACTTCGTGTAGAATATTTAATTTAGTATAGTAGACAATTCCATAGCATTGTATACAATACCATAGTATAGTATACAATACCATAGTATTGTATACTATACTATGGTATTCAATAAGACTTTCTAGACTACTAATGTTAGTTATATGACAATTTTCTTTATTATTTATCTGTCAATGTGTCAATGATTTGTTTTATTGTATAGTTCTTTACTTAATATATGTATATTGAACCTTTAGATTTATAACGTGTTTAATTACAAAGTGGTGCCGAAACCCCGATGGCAGAAGAGGAATCAGTCATAGACGTTAGAAGGAAGGAAAGAGGAAACAAGGGTAAGCCCCCTTTACGTTATGGGATTATTGACCAAGCCAATATCAATTCTGATCCTGGTCCCAGCTCCGTTAGCCAGGAGATAGGTAGGGTAGGAGAAGAAAGCCAGATATTGGACGACCCGAGGAGTTCAGGGAACCTAGTGTAACCTCAAATAAAACTCTAATGGAACAACAATATAATTACAAAATGTCAAATAAGGAATCTAGTAAAATGTCAAAAAGTAGAGCATCAGCTCGAAGCTCTGCTAGTCATATTAAATGTTTAGAATTAGAGTTATTAGCCCAAGAAAAGTTGTTAGAGGAAGAATTAATAGTCGCACGGGCAAAAGCTCGGCAGGATATTATTAAGAAAAAGCTTGAGCTAGACAAAGCAAAAGTTCAAGAACTGAGCTTTAGCTCTTTACACAGTAGTAGTAACTCTAGCTTTAGTTCTGCTAAATCAAAAGCAGTTAGCAAAAAGTCTATGGACCCAATAGTCAAAGTTAATTCATGGTTAGTAAAAGAAAACGAAGGTCAAAACAGTCCCAAGAGCGAAAAAAATGTTAGATATTCAAGTTTAAATGACGCAACAAAGTATCATAGTGTTTGTAATAAAAATGACAACGACAACGAAAATATAATAAATCAATACAGTAATCGTGAAATAAATAATGACGCAATAAAATTTAAAGAAACAAATAATTTGGGTCAAAATAACCAACTGATGGAATTTGCAAAATCTTTGGTGGACGGTATGAAAAGTTTAACAACTAATTTTAAAAGAAAAGAGTTATATAAATTTGACGGCCGTGCTGAAGACTGGTTTTCGTTTATTTCGTCATATAAGCGAACTGCCCATAATTTTGACCAAGAAGATAATCTGATGAGGTTACAAAAAGCTCTATCCGGAGAAGCGTTAGATGTTGTGAGAGCACTGTTTGTTTCTCCAAACAACTTAAACACCATTCTATCTACATTAGAAAAACGATTCGGGCGACCTGAATTTATACTACGATCAATGATAAAACAAGTTCAATGCTTGACAATTATAAAAGAAAATGACACCTCAAACCTGGTAACATTTTTTACCACGGTCCAAACCTTAGCATCAACGGCGGTTAGTTTAGAAAGAGAGGAATATCTCACTAATCCTCAACTTCTGACTGAACTAAGCAATAAATTAAGTCCGATATTAAAGTATAGCTGGGCCAGGTACGTTAATGAATTAAGCCTAACTGTTCTCACTCTAAAACACTTCTCTTCGTGGTTGGAAATGGAGGTGGAGGCAATGAACATTTATTATTTACCTAAAGAGGAAGACTTAGACCAAGCAACTCTATCGAAGACTACGACGACTAGTAATAATATTAATAATGTGAAACTTTATAACTCGTACCAAAAATTAAGCTCAAAATCTGATACGAACCGACCCGTTCTTTCAAACAAAACTTCTGAAGACAATGTGACATCAAAACCAGCAAGTATAGCTAAATGCCCAATTTGTTTTTCAGATTCGCACACAACAATAGAAAATTGCCCTAAGCTTCAAAATGCCCCTATTGACGAGAGATGGAATATAATCACTGGGCTAAAACTGTGTTTTTCATGTTTTTAAAGACATCAGATACAGCAATGTTTAACGAAAAGGCTTTGCGGTATAAGCGGCTGCAGACTACAACACCATAGGCAAAGCCAAACAAGCGATACCGTGTCAACCACGCAAAGTGTAACAACTTCTCACAAAGTGTTGCTGAAAATTTGCCCAGTTTTTTTTAAGAGGTCCCAATGGAGCAATTGAAACCTTTGCCTTACTTGATGAGGGGTCAACTGTTACGCTTATTGACAAAGACATTGCTCAAAAACTAGGCTTGAATGGCGAAACCGCCCCTTTAAATATAAGCTGGACTAACTCTGCCAAACATGTAGATTTAGAGTCGAAAAAAGTAAAGTTGAAAATCCGTGGTCTATACGAAGAAAACGAATACGAGATGACTGGAGTTCGAACTATGACAGGACTTCATCTTCCTTATCAACATTTACCTCTGACTAAACTGAAACAAAATTGGCCCCACCTTACCAAATTTGAGCACCCGTTGCCAACAGGTGTTGTCAAACCCAAAATTCTAATTGGCCAAGACAACTGTCATTTACTGGTTTCACGAAAGATTCGGGAGGGTCCCACCAATGCCCCGGTATTGTCCTGGACTAGGTTGGGGTGGGTGATACACGGAAACGCGAATTTACTAAAGGAGAGAACAGATAAAGAATTTACATTGACTTGTTCAGTAAACGCGAAACAGAGGACGAGAAACATAACGAAATGGTACGCGACTATTTTGAAATAGAAAAATTTGGATCTAAATCTTTGGAAGGAAATTTAAATTCTAAATTGACGCCGGACGAACCAAGGGCAGTTCATATTTTAGCAAAAACAACCAAATTTTTAGGGGACCGATGCGGGTTATTGTGGAAGAGGGATGAGACCCATTATCCTAGTTACGAGTATGCTTTTTCTTGGATAAAAGATGTTGAAAGAAAGATGGATAGGGATGTAAACTTTGCGAAAGAATACGGAAATAAAGTTATGGAATTTTTAAATAAGGGTTATGCTAGGAAATTATTCGCTGAAGAAGCTAATGTCGGGACAGAGAAAACGTTTTATCTTTTTCATTTCGGAGTTCGTAACTCTAACAAACCGGATAAGCAGAGATTTGACCAAACTAACACGCGTAGAATTCACCATCAAGAGCCGACCCCTAATAAACATTCCTGTAGATCCGATTGATCCAAGCCCTTAAAACCAAATGACTTTCTTTTGGCCACTTTTCAGAAAAAAATTATTTGGAGCTTTCTTGACAAAAGATGCAAAATTCAGAATTTGACCCAAGCTGTTTGGGAGCGTTTGGTAAATGAGTGCTTGCCATCTCTTACTAAACGCGCCAAATGGTTTGCGCCTGAAGCCCCTACAAAAGTTGGAGCACTCGCAGTTTTAGTTGAGGATGTTGCTCCCTCTTTATGGCCTTTGGGACGCATAAAAGCAGTATATCCACTCTTACCAGGCCGAGATGGGCAGGTAAGAGTAGTGGAATTTGAGACTCCTAAGAAGACATATGTCAGGCCATTGAACAAAGAAGCCATGCCATACTTGACGAGGAGGAAGGATGTTAGTTATATGACAATTTTCTTTATTATTTATCTGTCAATGTGTCAATGATTTGTTTTATTGTATAGTTCTTTACTTAATATATATTGAACCTTTAGATTTATAACGTGTTTAATTACAACTAAGTATTCCTTAAGACTTTCAGTTACTTCAGACACTTTTTTAAATTTTTCTTAAATAAATCCCCTTACGATATTAGTATTTTAAAAACATTTAGTTTAATTATCTTATAATTTATGATAAAAAGTAATGTTTACATAAATATGTAAAAACATATACACATATTAAGATGTATGTTGAAAATCAATACTTTTTCTAGTAAAATAATGATTTTTTTTATAAGTTTTCCAAATTTGGGTTACTTGCATTTACAAGCTATTGTGACCAATCCCATTGCAGTCCCTAAATGAAACTTAAGGGACTTTTTTCTAAGGGTTAGACCTACTTTCAGGATTTTTTTCAGATTTTTAAAAAATTTGCTTTTTGACATATTAGCTATTTAAAAATAAATTACCTCATATTTCGATATCGAATATGATTATACAAAACATTGCATAAACCATTTGAAAGACCCAAAATTAAGCTTTAAAATGCAACCAGAATAAAGAACATACCTAAAATAGTTTTTACGATACAGCCATTTTCATAGCTTAAAAATTGCAAATATAGACAAATTTGGGAAACTTTGACATGATACTGTGCACGTCCAGCTGATCATAATGAGCTAAAAATTGGGATTATTACTTCTTTCTATAGTCTCTACGTGTCAGAAAAATTTCATTAAAATTGATGACATCAAGTTCAAAAAGGTGTGTTGTTGATTTAGACAATAAGACGTTTATTACAGGCTGAGCCCAATTTACAAAAAAAATAAACATTTGAAATGATTTGACATGGAATGACCCATATATATATATATATATATATATATATATATATATATATATATATATATATATATTATATATATACATTTTTTTTCGGACATGTATTTTAGGTATCAGAAACCAAAGTCTAAATCAATCCCTCTACTTCCGTCATCTCAACTTTCGTCATCCAAACAACCTTACAAGCGTTATTATCATAATGAAAATTTTCTTAAAACTATTTAATGTAGCTAATAAGTATTAGCCCGGGTGACTAGCCGGGCTAGATAATATGGGGTATATTATCTAGCCCGCAGCTCTAGTGATATACCAAGGCTGTAAAGGTGTTGCACTGCGTCACTGTTGGGGATCGCTTTGTGGCTCCGCACACTCTGCAACCGCTGCGCAGCCTCATAGTTCTTGTCCTATGTTTTCCCAAAAATTAGAGAGACTGTATTAATCGATTGCTCTGATCGGAATAACAAAGATTTATCTTATAGACGTAGGTCTATAAGATATATATCTTCGTCCAAATTACTAAGGTAACATGTGTCCCTCACTATTTCTTGCTTCCCCATAAATGCTATGAGATGCTTGCCTTAATTGAAAGCTTGAATGTTTTTTAATGTTTCTGATTAAGTTATCACAGGACTTTCAATTCAGTTATTGGTGATATCCTACTACTTGTAGTTCATATCCTAGGACTTATATCAGCCCTTGCATTGATTCAAACACTTGATGTAAGTATACTATATTTTCGTAAAAGCACATTTGCGACATTATATTGCTTCTCTACCTCAGAAAAGCTGGTATCTGTTGGAGTACAGTCATTGAAGATGAAATCGAGCCTTACCTCCGATTTGCTTGCCTATCAACCGATTTACCTGAAAATTTGGAATTAGGCTTATCTCACCCTTACCTTCAAAGGTGACACTGGCCCGTAGGGTGCTTTTTATTTTTAAGGGGTGAAAACCACCCCTATATCAAAAAATTCAGATTTAGGCATTTTAACTTGTTAAAACAAAATGTGTGACAATTATTATTATTACTTAACTTGATTATTATATACTGAACCATTTTTCAACCCTTAAATGATTTTACAACCCCCAAAACGACTTTAAAAATAATAATACATTAAAAATAATAATAAAAATTACTTTTTTATAACTGAAAATTATTTAAATGCAGAGTGAATATTGTTTCACGTTCTCCAACATCATTATGATATGTTTTACTCCCTTTCAACCCTTAAAAACTGTACAATTTTAAAAACAACCTCTATATTAAAAAAAATATTAAAAATTACTTATGTATGACTGAAAATGATTTTAATATCGTTTCACATTTTCAAGATGAGTATCATAATGTTTAAACTTTTCAACCCTTAAAAACAACCCCTAAGTTTAAATAATTATAAAAATTTATTTTCATACCATTATATTTTACATAAAATATTGTCATACAATTTAATTATATAGCACGTGTAATTTTATATTCTAGTACATGAATTTAAATTGTTTAAAGTTTTCAACACCCAAAAACCATCCCTAATTTGCAAAATGTATTTTTTTTTTTAAATTAATTTTATGCGATTACTTAAATTAATCGGTTTTTAATGAAAATAATAAATTTATTATATATTATTTATTAAATGCAACATAAAAATAACTTTAGTACAAGAAATCAATGGATACAACTTTACAAAAATCATAAGTTCATTATTCAGCATCGGAGTCGCTGTCGTGATCTTCTTGGTCAATTGGAGGGTTATTCTCGCAGTTGTCTCCACAGCATATATGTTTTACGTACATATATATACGTATACATACATACAATTTACGTTTATTTCACTCTGCTCTGAAATTTTTGTGCTCCGAAAATTAAATTTTACCAAATTAAAAAAAGCATTTCGTATTTTGACCATAACTCCTACAATTTTTAAGTTAGCGCAATCTACAAAAACTATTTTTGAAGGAAATTAAAAGAGCTACAAAATTTTTTATATTAACATATGGTGTAAAACCCATCGTTTTCAAATGGCGAAGGGTCAAAGGGCTAAAAATAGGTTGTCATTGTACTACCGCGTGCTCTTTGAACAGTCACATCTCCGTCAATTTTTAACTGACAGAAAAAAATAAAAAACCAAAATTTTTGTTAAAAAAATACCTATATTTTTTATCTCTTTAATTTTTTGCGTATCTTTCATTGTTTCTTTAAAATATCAAGAAAAAGGCATTTTTTTGAAAAATTTGAAAAAAATTATTTTCTTTAAATCGTAATTTTTTAGAAAATTATGCATTCCAAACCGGCTAAACCACTATGATCCCATTGATATCATCACATTAAAGTAATCTTCTGACGGGATACGATTAATTTTTTATTTGGTGGAAATGGTGCTTACTAAACTCATACATTTTTTGTTTAAAAATTTTAATGTCCTTGGTTTTTATATGACAAATCACCGAATTTGCGTTCAAAAGACTTTTAACAGTGCTCATTTTAAAGGTCTTTTCAGGCACTATAAAAAACCTCTCTATAGACATATTCGTAAAATACATCTGTTGCCTGCTAAATGGCTTTGAATACTCCGATATGAGTACGGACAAAAAAAACCGGATTCGACCTCCAATATCTCGCTTACTATTGCACTTAAAGTACTTTTGCAAAAAGGGATTTGTTTGTTTTTTTATCTACTACAATTTTGTTCCTTATAAAATTATCGCTAAAATGCTTAATTCTTAAGATATTGCCGAAAAATTGTTAAAAAACGCGGGAAAATTCGGAGTTTTCAATCGCTAATAACACGGAAAGTATTGCTTTTATAAAAACTTCATACTACATTTTTTTCTTTAAATAAGTCAATTAATCGATTTCTGGTGTTATTTTGACCGAAAAAATTTCCACCCCCGAGATGGGGTGGCAACACCCCCCAGGAAAAAGCACCCTGTGGGTCAATGTCACCTTTCAAGTTAGGTTGAGATAAGACTAATTCCAAATTTTCAAGTCATTCCATCGATAGGCAAACAAATCGGAGGTATTATGCTTCATTGACTGTACTATTGGAGTCTATTATTGAATAAAATTTTTCTAAAATGGTAATATTAATACCCTATCTCTCGAACGGATAAATATTTTTAAATCAAACTTGGAAAGGGCACAAACACTATTGAAAACCAGGTAGTTGTGACGTCATTAACCCGGTTTGCTGTGTCCAAAAAATCGGTTATTATTTTTTGCCGCGAAAAAGGTCCTTGTTAATGGTTTTATGTACGCTAAATCGAATGAGCCGGAACCCAAAATTGCGGTCAGTGAAAAATAAATTTCAAGCGCTAAATCTAATACAGGTTATCGTACAGGTGTTACGAAGTCGATTCGAACAAAATGTTGTTGAAAAATAATGTTTTTAGGCATATGAGATGAATGAACATTATCCGAAGTCAATAAGAGGTGTACAAGTACTCAAAGCCAGGGTACCTGGGTTTGAACCGTGGTGAGTGCGATAATTTTTTATTTATTTTTTACATTATATCAGTTTATAACTACAAAATAATACTGGCTCTGTGGTCCACACGTGCTTTGCAATCCATTTTTTGCTTAAAGTTAGTTTCGGTCTATGCTTTATAGATTGAGCTGTTACTCATTTATCAAGCACTACTCATAACTCATTATTTTCTGTATTTTTCAAAGGAAATGCGCTAAAATCTTTAAAGAACAAGCTGCTTATTAAACTAGTAAAAAATTATTACTGTTCAAGTTGTAAAGCATAAACCTGAAGCAAAATACGGGCCTTCGGCCCGTAGCCACTATACGGCCTCGGCACTTCGCGCCTCGTCCACTCCGCGACGTCGGCCCACCGGGCCGCTTCTTGTCCGGAGGTCTCCCTGTGGCCGCGAAGCGGCCACAGATATCGTACAGGCCACATTGTTGTTGTTTTGTATTATGTGTTGTTTCATTATTGTTCTTGTTACATGGCATTTTGCCATGTATCTAGCGAATTTTCACAGCCTCTCCACACAGGCCCACTTCGCGGGCCTGAGAGGCTATCTCACAAATTTGATTTTACTAATTGACATTTTATAAATACTCAATAATTAATAGTATGCTATAATATTAAAATTAAGAAGCATTATAAGCAAAAATATATTCAGGATTTTTGTTTTTAAATAAAAATGTCGTTTCCGTCACTTAAGATTGTCTGATTGAGCTGAAGCCGGTCGCAATCGTTTTAGAATGACTTTGACCATATAAAGACTACTTCTTCCGCATTACGGGCCTGCTTTGCTCGGCGTGGTTTAGTGGAAGCCATTTTTGTCCTGTCTGTCTGGGACAGCAGGCTTACCAAGATGGAGCAAGAGGTAGAGGCCCTCTTTTATACTATATCCCACCCTCTAACACTTTATATATATACATACACACATATATATAACACTGTGTGTATATATATATACATACATATATATATATATATATATATATATATATATATATATATATATATATATATTATATATATATATATATATATATATATATATATATATATATAATATATATATATAATATATATATATATGAAATGGACATATTTTTTTGTTATGAGGAAGCCAATAGGAACCGATTCCGCTCACTCCCACCCTCAACTTCCGTCATCCGAACAACCTCATAAGCGTCATTTTCATAATGAAAATTCGCTAAAATGGTTTGTTAAGCACAAAAACACGCATTCCAAAGAAAATCCGCTCGGCATGCAGGCCCCGCGCCGGAATTTATTGATGTTTCCACATCACAAAACCATTTGGAGCTCTTGCTATAATATCTCCTACTATAAGACGAAATAACTAAATAATGCAAAGACGTTGTTGGTGTTGATATTATAGTAGAAAATTCCATTGCGCTTACTGAAGTTCTGCTGTACTTTATTTTCAATGATTTTAATTTTGTTGTAGGATAATAAACCAGTACTAACAAGGCTAGTATTCGTGTCAATGGGACTCGTGGTCATATGTGTATGTGCTGCTCTGTCAATATACAGTGAAATGTTGTCTACCATGGTACTAATTCATTTATTTTATAACAAATTTTCGTAAAACTGGCCGGCGAATTTTATTCCCAAAGGGGATTTGCTAAAAAATAACCTTTGTGTTGGTGAGGGAGAGAGATTGTTCCTACTTGCTGGCATCCTGACTTCAAAAATATAAGGTTATAATACATGGTTTATAATATATATATATATATATATATATATATATATATATATATATATATATATATATATATATATATATATATATATATATTTCTTCGCTTGCGGGTGTGTGACACGATATCTTAAGGACAGTCACTAATTTGTTTAAAAGTTTTTGATCTCCAACAACCAACTAGAGTGATAAAAAAGGCACATGTAATTTCTGGTATACATCTAAGCGAATGATACATCAGGTAACGAATCTCGTTCAACTGGCACCACCAAGTGTACTAGACCAAAATAGGGAATGGTAACTTTAGAGCTCGCAAACCTCCTCCATTTAAAGTTATCTTAACTTAGCAAATCCTTTAATACACTTGCAAATGTTACTGGACCATAATCACGACCATAATCTATGTATATATTTATATAAAACATAAGTTATGAATTTTGGTTTCTAACGACTCAAAGGATCTAGACCAAAGTTTAAACTTAGACTAATTATATATCAAAAGGAGTCATAAACTATTTCAGATCTTGATCAGTGCTAAAAAAACGGTAAGGAATTAGTGTAAAAATTATTTTCTTGAGTGCTTACAGCTTGGAATTTAATAGATAGATCTTGACTAAACTTAAAACTTAGAATGCTCATAGGTCTGAGTAGTCAGTCACCTTTTAAGTCTTATCAAGACCAGTTCGAAAATAATATGGGTTCAGTGCAACACTAAAGTTTAAGTGCTTACAGATTGGAATCTAATCGATGGATCTTGACTAAACTGTATACTTAAACGACTCATAGGCCATATTGACCACAGTATATGTCTCAACGAAATTCCTTCTCGAACAACAATAGAAGATTAGTGTAAAAAAAGTCTTAAATGCTTAAGTATCAGAATCTAAATTATGCATCTTAACTAAACTTTACACTTAAACTACTCATGGGTCAGAATGAACATATTTTATAACTCATCGAAATCTTTTCTAAAATAATTATAGGGGTAGGTAAGTGTGAAAATGTTCAAAGCTTACAGATAAAATCTAAACGATGGACCTAACTTTTAATTATAACACTGACTGTTCACGTCAAACGAACACCATTTAAACCTAAAATAATATTTATTTATCTTAAATAATACTATTCTGTTTTCTAAAATAATAGGAATATTTGAAAATAGTAAAAAATTAGAATATTATATACTTTTAATTTTAAATATAAAAAATATATTTTTTATTGCGATTTCTTTATCAAGATCATTGAAGTTGTTTTAAGTTGCAAGATTATTTTCTGATTTTTTTTTTAATTTTTTGAAAAACATACACAAGCCATTCAATAAAAATTGAACTAATGCTGATAATGCAATGAAACTTATATATTTTATAAATTTCAATGACACATATTTTAGCCTCATACATGGCTACATGCGTGCCAAATAATTGGGTAATTTGAGCCAATCATATCATTTTTTTAGGGGAGAGGTATTCTATAAATTTATACAGGTGACCGTTCAATTTTTGTAATTTTCCTAGGGGCAGCACCCCCAAAATTTATAAGGGAGAGACGACCAAAACAAATTGTTTGTTGGTTCAAAATCCGTTTCTGGGCAAAATAAGTAGTTTGGAGCAATAAAAAATTATTATTTTTTTGTGGGCAGCAACCCCAACATTTATAAGGGGGCCCGACAAAAAAATTATGTCTCAAAATCCGTTTCAGCAATATTTTTTTAATTCTTTTGGTGGCAGCACCCCCTAAATTAATAAGAAGTGTTCGATCTTAAAGAAATAGGATAAAATACAACAAAACGTATTAAAATAAAATCAACGTCTGGAGATAAAATCTTGTATGTACCTTGGAAGTAAAATGCTATTTTCCCCCTCGCAATTACCATCCTCGGCTTCGCCTTGGGAGTTAATAGTCAAAGCCTCCTTCCTCGGCTTTGCTTCGGGAGTTAAACAGATAAATCATCGGCTTCGCCTCGGGAGTCAAATACTTTGGTTCCCTCGGCTTACGCCTTAGGAACCAACTAACTGCTCAGGGAAATAATAGCATTCTTTACTCCCTTGGTACATAAGTAATTATTAACCTACGGTATAAATAAGGAAAAGTAAAAATAGATATCATTATGGCATTAATATTAATTAATGCACTCAATTACTTCTCTCTTTATTAATTTGTTACTTTTCCTCACCTACTCCCTTAGGTGTATAAGAAAAGTATTTTGTCCGCTTTAATATCGGTAACCAATTTTTCAGTATAATTATTTTTATTAAGATTATCTGGTATGTATGACTTATTTCTAAACTGTTATAGTTTCAGAAGGTAAACGAGTCAATTTATTTCAGCGATTGGTTAATTATGGGTAAAAAACATAAATCAAAACTGCTTATAATAAATGAAAACACGAGGAAAGAACTCTATATCTCTACAAGCTACTTAAATATAAGTTTGAATCATCAGTTTTTGCAATCAGTAGGTTTTTTAATCTTTGATTGAACAAAATGAGGTGTATTTGGAAGAAGATATCAGGTTATCAAGTTATCTATGTCACACTACATGCAAACATAACTAACTATAACTCGTAATCTAACACAGAGTTTTGGTTATTTATTTCCGGTTATCCCCACTCTTCCACAAATATACTAATTAGTTATCAAACTAAAACCTGATATCTCTGCCAAGATACGTCCATGATTTTTATTAAAAGTTATATTATATAGGTACTCTATCTAAATCCTGCTGTTCTAGTTGCTAGCAACTGGTACTACAATGGCTCAGGCATGTAGCCAGGTAGGGGCAAAGAGGGCATCGCCCCTCCTGGAAAAGATTTCGTCCTCTCTGACGAAGTTTTTTTTGTAGAAACAACCAATTCCTTTGGGATTGTTTTGGCCCCTTTCCCCCTCCAAGACGTTTTGGCTGACTCCGGACCTGCAATAGCACCATTTTGAACAACGCAGTGAACTTCATTAATACCTTAGGCTAATTAATTAGTAAATAAAAATTGAGTCTCCTGCCCCTTTTTTGGCCATATAATTCCATTAATGTGGTTTAACAAATATTAACCCTTCTTCATAATATCTTATTTTAAAAAAAGAATGAAAGCGTGTTAGTTATTTTTTTTTTAGAATTTAATGCCCTTAACTTATTATGAAGACTCACTAGCTTTATTTAAATTTTAAAGCTCTTTCTTTTTCAGTTTAATTCATATTTTGATGGTTAAGTCATTGTCATATATAACATAAACCATAGAGTATAGCAAGATATTAGAGAGCTCAATCAGGTTGAGATTGTAGATAAAATGTAAACTCAATTGAGTATTGCAAGGTAATAGACAGTGAGAGAGCCATAGTGATATATACTAGAGGGGGCATAGCATATCCTAATATATTGATTGAAACATTTTTGGAGGCTCTCAGGGGCTCTGTGTTATCTCATTGAAACCTCCTGCAGGAGTGAGTCAAGATTATAATAAATCAATTGTCTTCCCAGACATTATCTGTGTTTTAATATGTATTTAAAACGTTCTTTATTATATTTAACTGTATTTTTTTCTGTTTATTTGATTATATTGAATGTCGAAGGTAGTCAGGTTATTTTTTCGATGTTTCAAAATTAAACCAATAGGGCCCCTCTAGTAATAATATGTCTATGAAGAGAGAGCTATATCAGCTTAAGAGTATAGAACAAATTTATACTACTTCCCGAGAGTATTGCACGATGCTACATAGCTTATAAAGAATGTTAAAAAATATAAACTATTTTGTCTCTATTCGTAAAGCCTTTAGCATTGATTGGCAGAAAATTTTCTTTCGAAATTCTCGTCAATTTTTGTTTGTTTTCAGATTTTAGAAACAAGTTATTCGATGATCAGTCTGGTGCAAGCTTTTAAGCACAAAGGATAAGTAGAGTTTCTATCCTTCACAGTCATTTCTAATGAAATTAATTAAATAAATATCAAATACGTAATGACTTACACTCACTTTTTTAAAAAAAAAGTCTCAGCTCAGAATTTGTTGATCTCAATACACCCCTTTCGTGTTCAGCCGCTGGCGTCTCGGTCTCCCCTTCCCAGGAACCTATTATTTGTAAATACATGGTATTTTGCCATATATTAACGAATTTTCATCATTTATTGAATGATAAAAACTCATGCTAACAACCTAACTATGTGACCATGGGCGAAGCCAGCCCCCCCCCCCCCCCCTAGTAAAGCAGGGTTGTTATAAAAAAACTATGGTTCAGACAAGAAAAAGCATTTTTGGAGGTAGTACGTAATTGAGCACTTTATTGGACCGTTTTTAGGATGAGAAGCCTATCATTATTGTTATAGGAGGTAATTTAGTACTTTCACCTCCGAGCACAATTATGAATGTAAAAAAAACTCCTAGGAAGTAAAAGTAATTCATATATTGCCGCCATTACTGTAATGTAGCGTGTTCAAAAAACAATCTGTGTAAAACCTTCATGAGGTTTCTTTAAAAAAGTTCATTTTGTTTATGTTTTTGTTCGTAGACTAATTTATGTAAAGCTTAATAATGTAAAGCTTTTACATTTTTGAGTAAAAGTGTGAAGCTTGAAGCTATGGATGAATAACGAAAAAAAATGACAACAATGCATATATTAGTGAAATTAGAATCCCAAGCAGAACAACTAAATCGATTCCCAAGCGAAATCTATTCCCCTCCCACTCCTACCATGAAACGTGGTACAAAAATAGTTCTAAGAGAGGAATTATTGTTTACATTTAGGCAAAAACCAACATAGCCTCATAGCCTGTAAGGCTCTTCTAGCAACTAAAAATAGTGGCTAACTTAAATTTAAAAAAAGTCTAAATTTGTGGAAAAAACAATTTAAACAAGTTTTTGTTTAACTTTTTTAAATTTTTGTGAAATCTAATATTATTAAATATAAAGTCCGAATTATTTTTTGACGCTTTATTATTCTTTACTTCTAATATTTTTTAAACCTGTCAGTTTTAATCAAATAAGGCGCGGTCGAATATCCACAGCCTTCTAGAACGTTGGATCACCAACAAACTTTTTTTATAACTTTTTTTATAACTTTTTTTTCAAAATTTTCAGTAATTAGCCGGATTTGTGATAAATGAAGCTTATTTCCGTAATCTGCAAGCTCTTTTGGTTAATCTCAAAGAGTATTTACATTCACTCAACGATTTATTTTGAATCTAACTTGGTACATACATAACTACTGTTAGACGTCAATATTTTGTGTTATATTTTGACATGTCATATTTGTTAACATTGACGTCTAACAGTAGTTATGTATGTACCAAGTTAGATTAAAAATAAATTGTTGAGTGAATGTAAATACTCTTTGAGATTAACCAAAAGAGCGTGCAGATTACGGAAGTAGGCTTCATTTATCACAAATCCGGCTAATTACTGAAAATTTTTAAAAAAAGTTATAAAAAAAGTTTGTTGGTGATCCAACGTTCTAGAAGGCCGTAGATATTCGACCGCGCCTTATTAAGTTCTAAATAAACTTATTTTGAACTTTGAAAATTAATTTTGTAAAATGGCGGAAACATTTCTAAAGAGTGTAGTTAGAGAGGACATCGCTAGCACCATAGGAATTATATTACTACCTCAATACCAAGGAAATTATAAAATGTATGTATACATTGAGGGGCCTGAAATTTTTTTTGGGGCTCTCAGGCATATAGATGTATACTAAACAGGGCATAGTCTATCTCAATACATTGAAAGGCTTGAAACATCATTCTGGGGCCCTGTGTTACCTCATTGAAACCTTCTTTATGAATGAGTTAAGGTTATAATAAATCAATTTATTTCGGCTTCACGCAGATTGGTTCTGTTGTTTAACACTCTACTATTTAAGTTATTGTAATTTTGTACTAATAATTTGATTATATTTGTAACCGAAAGGGGTACCAGTCGTTGGCGCTCCAAGTTGTTAGAGCTCCATTCGTTCGCGCGCCATCATTTGCGCTCCAATTCGTTGGAGCGCCATTTATAGGCGCTCCACATCGTTGGAGCTCCATTTAAAGTCGTTGGAATACGTCGTGGGGCTCTGCTACACAGAGAACCACAAGAAACCTGTTTTAATACAACAGAAATCATTTATAAGAATTATTTCTAACAAAAGAAAATTAGAACATACTGAACCGTTATTTAAAAATTATATATAATGAATATAGACCAGATGATACAGGCCTCATACCTATCTCAAGTACATAAAAACTTAAACAACATAGATGTATTGCTACATGGCATGAATACGAGAAGAATTGCGTTGCAGTTGTTAGCAGTACCGTTCTGTCGCACCAGCGCCGCACAGAGGCACTGGTTCTATCAAGAGTGCCTGTATAATCATTATACAGAGGCACTGGTTCTATCAAGGCATAGTATGGTTCAATAATTTACCTCAAGACGTTAAGTCCATAGAAGAAAAAGAAACTTTTAAAAAACATTTAAAAAATTATTTAATAAAAGTTAATAAATAACTAAATTCAATTTCTATGTACATAAAATAAATTAACTTATTGTAAATATTCAAAATAAAAATTATTTATATTATTTAAAAAATAAAAATAATAATTAATAATAAAATAGAAAAGAATAAAATAAAAATGTATAACAATTATATAAAGTTTATAACTATAGTATAAGTATTAAGTCAACGCCTGTTCAGCTCAGGCCTTGGGGCCATCATGAACAGGCTAATCTTTTATGTTCATTGTATGCTATATCATTTAATTTATAAATAAAGATAATTTAATAAAAATAAAAAAAGTGGAGTTCTAGCGATATGGAGCGCCAAAGAATGGCGCTCGAACGACTTGGAGCGTCTATGAATTTTTAGAGAAATCACGCGAGAAAATGTAAGTGCAGGCAATTCGTTGGAGCGCCATTCGTTGGCGCTCCATATCGTTGGAGCTCCACTTTAAATGGAGCTCCAACGATGTGGAGCGCCTATAAATGGCGCTCCAACGAATTGGAGCGCCAACGATTACACCCGAAATCAATAATATTCGTTGGCGCTCCATGTTGTTGAAGCGCCATTTTAAGTGGAGCGTTCTTAAATGGCGCGCGTACAATTTTTATACAAAATAATTAATTGCAGTTCTCCGAGCATAGTAGGGTTTTAGTAACTATGCACTTGATAATTCAAGTATTTCGTCATAAGCTAATTTTGATTGGTTGGCTGGACTGTTTTGCATTTACAAAAAAGGAAGTTAAAAGTCAAGTTTGATTATTACACTGTAATTATTGGAGCTCCAACGATATGGAGCGCCAACGAATGGCGCGCCAACGAATTGCCTGCACTTTAATTTTCTCGTGTGATTTCTCTAAAAATTCATAGACGCTCCAATCGTTCGAGCTCCATTTCAAATGGAGCTCCAACGATATGGAGCGCCAAAGAATGGCGCTCCAACGACTTGGAGCGTCTATGAATTTTTAGAGAAATCACGCGAGAAAATTAAAGTGCATGCACTTCGTTGGCGCGCCATTCATAGGCGCTCCATATCGTTGGAGCTCCATTTGAAATGGAGCTCGAACGATTTGGAGCGTCTATGAATTTTTAGAGAAATCACACGAGAAAATTAAAGTGCAGGCAATTCGTTAACGCGCTATTCGTTGGCGCTCCATATCGTTGGAGCTCCACTTTAAATGGAGCTCCAACGATGTGGAGCGCCTATAAATGGCGCTCCAACGTATTGGAGAGCAAATGATGGGCGCGCGAACGCGTACCAGTCGTTGGCGCTCCAAGTTGTTGGAGCTCTATTCGTTCGCGCGCCATCATTTGCGCTCCCATTCGTTGGCGCTCCAAGTTGTTGGCGCTCCATATCGTTGGAGCTCCATTTAAAGTGGAGCTCCAACGATATGGAGCGCCAACAACTTGGAGCGCCAACGAATTGCCTGCACTTTAATTTTCTCGTGTGATTTCTCTAAAAATTCATAGACGCTCCAAATCGTTCGAGCTCCATTTCAAATGGAGCTCCAACGATATGGAGCGCCAACAACTTGGAGCGCCAACGAATTGCCTGCACTTACATTTTCTCGCGTGATTTCTCTAAAATTCATAGACGCTCTAAGTCGTTGGCGCTCCAAGTTGTTGGCGCTCCATATCGTTGGAGCTCCATTTGAAATGGAGCTCGAACGATTTGGAGCATCTATGAATTTTTAGAGAAATCACGCGAGAAAATGTAAGTGCAGGCATTTCGTTGGCGTGCCATTCGTTGGCGCTCCATATCGTTGGCTCCAATAATTACAGTGTAATAAATGAAACTTGACCTTTAACTTCCTTTTAAAAAGGAAGCCAACCAATCAAAATTAACTTATGACGAAATACTTGAATTATCAAGTGCAAAGTTACTTAAACCCTACTATGCTCGGAGAACTGCAATTAATTATTTTTGCATAAAAATTGTACGCGCGCCATTTAAGAACGCTCCAAATCGTTCGCGCTCCACTTAAAATGGCGCTTCAACAACATGGAGCGCCAACGAATATTATTGATTTCGGGTGTAATCGTTGGCGCTCCAATTCGTTGGCGCTCCAATTCGTTGGCGCTCCATATCGTTGGAGCTCCATTTAAAGTGGAGCTCCAACGAATATGGAGCTCCAACGATATGGAGCTCTAACGATATGGACGCCAACGAATTGCCTGCACTTACATTTTCTCGCGTGATTTCTCTAAAAATTCATAGACGCTCCAAGTCGTTGGCGGTGCCATTCGTTGGCACTCATATCGTTGGAGCTCCATGGAGCTCCAACGATATGGAGCGCCAACAACTTGGAGCGCCAACGAATTGCCTGCACTTACATTTTCTCGCGTGATTCTCTCTAAAAATTCAGACGCTCCAAATCGTTCGAGCTCCATTTCAAATGGAGCTCCAACGATATGGAGCGCCAACAACTTGGAAGCGTCTATGAATTTAGAGAAATCACGCGAGAAATGTAAGTGCAGGCAATTCGTTGGTACTCCAAGTAGTTGGCGCTCCATATCGTTGGAGCTCCATGGAGCTCCAACGATTTGGAGCGCCAACGAATGGCACCCCTTTAAGGCCCGTCTACAAAAGTTAAAGGCCCGTCTACAATCTTTAAGTTAAGTTAGGAAGAATTGAAGAAGTGAAGAATTTTTCAAAATCTCTTTTTCTTCTTAAATAATTATTTTTCCCGCTCTTTTGACTTAAGAAAACCATAAGAATGGTTTTTTATAAGTTACTTAAAGAAGAATGTACTACGTTTATCTTTTTGAATGATTACAATATTTTGTAAACGATGTGATTGTTTTGATTTGTTGTTTGAATATGTGATTATTGAATATGTGATTGTTTTGTTTGTTTGAATATTTTTATATAATATATATTTTTCTTTTTATTTTTGAATTATATAGTTTTTGAAATGGATGAGGTTCCTACTCTGTAGACATACTAGAGATAAGGAAAATAACGCTCCCAACAATTACCTCATCCATTTTGATTTTATTTATTAATTAAAATAATAAAACACGGTCGATTTTAGAAGTAAATTAAAAAAATATTTGCAAAAAGTCTTTAAAAAATGGAAGGAAAGATCATTGAAAAAGCAATTGGTTATTTAAATTGTATTAAATTGTTATTGAGCTCTGCTCGTTGTTACCATAAATAAATAAATAAAATGTGTGTTGACGGTAGAAAGAAAAGTAGTTTATTAGTAGTTTATGTTTATTTAAATTGTATTAAAATTGTTATTGAGCTCTGCTCGTTGTTACAATAAGTAAATAAATAAAATGTGTGTAGAACGATAGGAAGAAAAGTAGTCTAAATACAGTTATGTGTAATGTAACTTTTAAAACTTGACTTAACAACTC
Source organism: Microvelia longipes (assembly GCA_018340805.1). NCBI lineage: Eukaryota > Metazoa > Arthropoda > Insecta > Hemiptera > Veliidae > Microvelia > Microvelia longipes. The sequence goes on along the minus strand of JACMZG010000008.1, from coordinate 42,615,934 downwards.
AGAGGTTGTAGACGTGTTTACGGATCTCTTAAGTCTAAAGAGCGGGAATTTCAAAATAGTTTGTTCTAAGTGAAAAATTCTTCACTTCTTCGATTCTTCCTGAGGAATTCTTCACTTTTTCGATTCTTCCTAACTTAACTTAAGATTGTAGACGGCATAGAGATATATACTAGAGGTGGCAATAGCTATCTTAATACATTGAGAGGCCTGAACATTTTTTAGTGGGGCTAGGGCTCTGTGTAACCTCATTGAAACCTTCTCCTAGGGGAGTTAAGGTTATAATTAATCAATTGTTTTCGGCTTCCCGCAGATTGTTTGTGTTGTGATTTGTATTTTAAACATTCTACTATATATTTACTGTTTTTTTTGTCTGTTTACTTGAATGATAATGATAATCGAATGTGGTCAGGTTACTTTTTTCGATGTTTCATAATTCAACCAAATACGGCCCCTCTAGTAATATATCTCTATGGTAGACGGGCCTTAAGTTAGGAAAATCGAAGAAGTGAAGAATTCCTCAGGAAGAATCGAAGAAGTGAAGAATTTCTCACTTAGAACAAACTATTTTGAAATTCCCGCTCTTTAGACCTGAAGAGATCCGTAAACACGTCTACAACCTCTGAGGTTGTTAAGTCAAGTTTTAAAGTTACAAATTACACATATAGCTGTATTAGATTATTTATTTAATTAATAAATCATTACACAACACAGGGCTCTCTGCCTTAAAAGTGGAAAGATTCCTGTAATTTATCACAGCAGCAGAATGGTCACCAGTTTTTGAATTGACGGTGCAATGGTTCATAAATATGTAATCTTAAGTTCTATATATATTTAACCATCATGTTTTAATGTATTAATTTGTTTATGTTGCTTAAAAATTTATTGTAAAATATGGAAATAAATAAATAAATAAATAAAAAAAAAATCAAAATGGATGAAGTAATTGTTGGGAGCGTTATTTTCCTTATCTCTAGTAATGTCTACAGACGTAGGAACCTCATCCATTTCAAAAACTATATATTCAAAAATAAAAATATATATTAAAAAAATATTCAACAACAAAACAATCACAATAATCACATACAAACAACACAATCAAAAACAACTTCACATCACATCGTTTACAAATATTGTAATCCTTCAACAAACAGATAACGTACGTACATCTTCTTAAGTAACTTATAAAAAACTATTTATGGTTTTCTTAAGTCAAAAAGAAGCGGGAAAAAAGAATTATTTAAGAAGAAAAAGAGATTTGGAAAATTCATCACTTCTTCAATTCTTTCCTAATTAACTTAAGATTGTAGACGGGCCTTTTATTCATATCGCAACTCTTAAATAAAGCTCAGATCCTAAGCATACTCTTGATTCATTTGGATCCCAGAACAAAGAGATCACATAATGTTTAAATTGATATAACCTATTGCTGATCAGGTGTATAATTTTATTTCTCTAATTTGTAACATATAGATATAGCTGATAGCAACCAGCCTCATTTCCTTACCTCCTATCTATGCTGAGATCAGTAATCACTAGCCTTTTTGCTGTATTAGTTTTATTTTTTAATTAAGGGCCAACTTTTTCCAACTCCTGCATCATCAGACATGATGAGTTTAGAAA
>JACMZG010000008.1:42422576-42613314 GCA_018340805.1 Microvelia longipes | reverse complement strand
GGCAGCGAAGATCAACCCAAAGTATAACCTCCATCCCGCTTCCTCTAGATGGTGTAAATCCTCTGTCCTGGCCAAATAGGAAACGTGCCAATTTCAGGTCTTCCCTCAACAGCCCCTGAGGTCCAGTAGCGTATACCTGGAACCGTGGATCGATTCCGATGGTATAAGCGACAGAGAGTAGCTTCAGTGTTCGGCCGCTGCACATCCCGTAGCCAGAAGGCCACTCTAAAGGGCCGAGGGGCTTCAGAACGAGCATCACTCTAAAACCACTTCCCTCGATGGTTGGAGGCCTCCACTCATTTAGAGTCCATTCCATATATGCTACATCCGAGGGGTGACTAGTAACCAACCTGGTTCCACAAGTCCGGCCTGTTCAAACCTTAACTCAGGTCCCTGGTGGTCAAAAGATAATTCTCCTCCCATAGCCTCTATAGAGCTATCATCTAAGTGGCGTCTAAGTTGGTCAGCCTCAGATCTAGACAAAGGAATATTGGAGCTGTCACGTAGAACAACAATCTGAAGTGGATTGCTCCTAGTAACATCTCGGTAGGATTGCTGCCTAGAACCAGCTGGGTGCCTATCCTGTCCAGTTGGGCAGGATTGGCTTCCTACTGGCCCTTAGCGGCATCTGAGTTGTCAGATCCAAGAGGACAGCCTGGAGGCATTAGGCCAGATGAGCCATTGCCTCCCGTCTGCTCTCCGTCACCTGGGTACTGAGGACCGTGTACTTGTTGTTGAGCACCAGCTGGTGGCTGGAGGTTGTTATCCCTACTGCCACCTGCTCGCTCTCTACCTGAAAAAGGGTTACCTGGTCGAGATCCCTGATTAGGTTTCATCATTACATCCCTCTTAAGAGGGATACACCTCCAAAGCCAGCAGGGGGTGGTCGTTTGGCGTGGCGAGTGTTTTCAGGGGTGATAGAGGCAGAATCCCTTTTTCTCTTGGGAGTAGTAGGTGGTGGTGGTGGAAGGGGCAAACCGTCTCTCAATAGTGATGATCTAGGAGCCTTGGAGAGAATTGGCTTAGCAGCCTCTTTCTTAGCAGTTCTAGCTGCGTCTCTGGCTCCAGGTCCTCTCGTTGTTCCCCTTGGGCCTTGGTTCTGGGTCCCTTTTTTGCTGGATGCATACCGTGCCTCCTGCAAGCTAGGGAACCCGGAACGGCCAGGATTTCTTGGGTTTGGTGGTAATGTTGCCCCATGGTCCAGATGAGCCATGGCCAGACTCCCCATCACTTTGTGGAGGATTCCCTGGGGGCATTGTATTTGCCTCCGTGGATCCTTCACTTTTGGATTGTCCTCATATCCCTCTCTTTCTGCCTTCTGCGCTTCCTTTGCCTTTTCTTCCTTTCTTTCTCCTTCAAGAACCTGGCCCTCGCCGCCTCCCAAGATTGCCCTTTCCATCTGACTCCTCGGAGGAGGATTCTGATGAGGAGGGATCTCGGGTGTCGGCGAAGGAGCGGGGCTCTTGATGAGGTCCTCCTCTTCTGCTAGGGATAAATTCCCTATAGTCTCCTTCACAGCTTCTTCTTTCTCCATCTCACTAGTAGGTTGGGGCGGGACCGCCCCGACCCTTGCGCATCAGTCGACTTTTCGTTTTCATTATCGTAATCCATAATGGCTGAAATTATTAGAAAAATAGTGCATATGTGTTATTTATGGGTGTAAGAGTAGGTGTAGAAGGATTTACTTTCAAACCCTAAACCAGATGGCTGGAATTGCTCCAACAGCTGGTCAGACCTGGCGGCCGTGTCAAAGCCCCCCCGGGGTGAGCAGCAGGTCCCATTCCAGGCGCCCACCTGGCACTGCAACTCATCCCGCGGATTTTACACTGACCCTGTGTGTATCCCTTCTTCTCTTTGGGCTAATTGACCGAGGTCAAAAAGAGCTTTAGGGGCTGGGATCAGCGGCCGGGCGCTACTCCGTTGCTAAGAACGCTACCATTCCAGGTCTCGCTTATTGGTTCCTGCCTCCTTAGTTCAGGGAATCCAGCATCCTCCCATTGACCTTTGATAAGAGTGTATGTGTTTATGTCAGTGTTGGATGAGGTAATTGAGCTCAGGGTGAACTTATCGAAGGTCGCTACGCTCCTCAGCTGCTCATTCTCAGCTGCCCCTTGGCTGGAGTTGGATGCAGTTTAGCCTCATGCCCAGGATGTGTCCATCCTTAAGTAATCATCATTCATTTTAAATGGGAACAATTAAAATTTGACATGAATGTCAAGTACTTTATAGTCATCAATAAAAATAATTAACTGTCAGATCTTAAAGACATTAAAGTAATCATACATATCCGTCCAAGTTCTGTACTTTCTGGTATGTCCTTCTAAATGTTGACCCAGTGATAATCACACATAAGAGAGCATAAGGTTATAATAATACTCACAGTACATTACATTACAACTTCTGGACTTATCAATAAAACCATCTGAATTGATATTAAATTTTTATTTAATTAATAAATTTTCTATAATTTGATCTGTGTTACATAGAGAGTATATCAATTTAAAAGACAGGGAGATAAGTGTTACCATTGTAAAAGAATAACAAGAGTTCAATGAACAGTAAGACCATATTTTACTAAATCGTATCTAGTGTGACTTTCTAGCCATAGAAATAAAAGTTAAGGTATCCAAATTAAGTAATTTAATTAATCTTATTAATTAATAATGGTCTAGCCAAAAAAATATCTTTACCTGCCTAAGAAAAATAGGTTAAAATCATAAAACATTTTTTAGGCAATAAGCCCTCATTGCGTTCTTAGGAATGTTAAATCCATGTTTCACCAATAACTTATTTCTCTATGACTTGTCTATTTCTTTGAAACAAATACAGGAAAAACAACATTTTCCTGTTTAACTGTCAACTGATTTAAGCATGTGTAATACTAGCAGAAAACTTAATTCTACCAGTTTGAATGAGATATTAGACCTGAAATATTCAGGTTTAATTGAAAAACAACCAGTACTTGATCTTTTATTGAATTTAACTTATTTTAAATGATAATGTAGTAATAAAATAGCTATACAAACCCTATGTACAAAATATGTAAGGGGGTAATTTAGTTGGTCCAAGGTGGATTTAAATAGTTCAAAGTGGTCCATGAGCTCCCATGGGCTAGAGAAATTCCAGTTTTAGATATTGATTATTAACTTGTCACTCGCCAAAAACAAATTTTTTGCAGCAAAAATGCCACTTTAAAGCCTAGTTACATAATCAATTATTACAGCCACCATCTTATATTTCAGATGCCGGATCATCTTCTTACCAACCCTTGCCTCAGAAATATGCTAGATTCTCAGTTGCAGGTAATTTTTTCATAAAATTGTTTGCTATTAAGTTCATCTTTTTCATTGGTGGAAGTTTACACCGAAAATCGGGATAAGTGACATCACACCATGTAGTATGTATATGGAGGACTGTAACCATAAACAAGCGGTTAGCGGATACTTTAAAAAAGAACGAGGCGGTACCTGTTGGTTAGCGGCGGGCGGAGAGCTAGGCTCGAGTATGTATAGCGTTAAGACGCACACGCACACACTGCTTTCTTCTTGTATTTTCACACCTTTCTTCCGTACATGAACGTTGACCGCACAACAGTAAACAATTATTATCTGAACGGTTTAAACTCCGTATTATTTCATAATTATTTTACCAAAACCGCCGGCCAAGAATCGTGACAATGATTCTTAGTAAATTTTAAAAGTTACAGGCATGAAATTAAGCATAAGTAAGCAAAGTAAGTAATGAAAGTTAAGTTAAAGTTAATTGAAGTATGATAAAGAAATTAAATTTGTAAAAAAAATGATTTTACTTCAGATGTAAAAGTTAAACAAAAATTTTACTTGAAAGTTAAAGTTAAATCAAAATGAAAAAAAGTATAGCTTCATGAATGAAAATAAATTATCTTTGAAAATCAATTTCGACTTCGAAGAAAAAGAATAAGACTCCATTATTCAGACAGATATAAAGGAGCAAGTTTCTCACTGGTCGCTTATAAAGACCGCGAGAAGTTCTAACAGACACGATACGTACAACGCCGTCATCTTGGTTTGGAAAAACCTCCTCAATTCTACCCAAAGGAAAAGTCAAAGGAGAAGCTCCGTCTTCTTTCACCCAAACAAGTTGACCAACTTGTAGATTTTCAGCGTTGTTAGAGAACCATTTAGCCTTTTGTTGCAAGGTTAACAGATACTCTGAAGACCAACGTTGCCAAAAGTGTTGGAACATTTGAGACACTTTCTGCCATCGAGATAATCTGTTCAGCGGCAATTCTGTTAAGTCAAGCTCCGGTACCGCTACTAATGGTGCACCTATTAAAAAGTGACCCGGAGTCAAAGCCTCCAACTCATTAGGGCTTGGAGATAAATCACAAAGCGGTCTAGAGTTGAGAACTGCTTCAACACGGGCAAGCATTGTAACAAACTCTTCAATTGTTAGTATTTTGTCACCAACTACCTTGTGAAGATGACATTTAGTATTTTTAATGTTGCTTTCCCATATACCACCCATAAGGGTGCTCTAGGGCAGATGAAATGAAAGTTGATCTAGTTTAGCTAATTCTGCAGTAATGTAGCGTTGGTTGTCTTCCTGTTTCAAAAAACTGACAATTTCTGTGAGCTCTCTAGCGGCTCCACGGAAGTTAGTAGCTTGATCGCTGTATATATCAGATGGGAGACCACGGCGGGCGGCAAAACGAGTAAGAGTAGCAATAAATGCTTCCGAAGAAAGACTAGTCAACGCCTCTAAATGAACAGCCTTAGTGACCATACAAATAAAAAGGGCAAAATATCCTTTATAAGAGCTGGCGTTTCGACGATAACTCTCTTTAATAAGAAAAGGTCCAGCTAAATCTACACCACAGCGGGAAAAAGGACGCGCAACAGTCACTCTACTGGAAGGTAAATCAGCCATCATTGGAGATGGTGTGTAATGCTAAATCTAGAACAAGTCAAACACATTCTTATGCGTTGACGTATAACTGAGTGCGCTGAAAGAATCCAAAACTGTTTTTGAAGCAAGGCTCTTAATGTTCGTGGTCCAGCATGCAAATAGAATTTGTGATAGTGGTCTATCAGAACATTCGTAAGATGGCAGTGTTTAGGAAGCAGCAAAGGATGTTGAGCACTGTAAGGTAAGTTTGCGTGTTTCAGACGACCTCCAACTCGAAGAAGTCCTTGTTCGTCGATAAATGGAGTAAGCGGTAGTAAAGAAGATGATTTAAGCTGTTTAGAATGTATCAAAAGTATATCTTTTGCAAAGTAAACATTCTGAACTTGTCTGACCAAATTAAGTAAGGCTTTTCGGAGTTCGGAAACAGAAATAGGCTCATTTGAAGGTGGAACTACTCCTTGAGAACTCAAACGGCACCAAAATGAAACGAGACACATAAACTTGAATTTTCTGTATTTAAGAAAAGAAGAGAACTGTGACATCCATTCAATGTCTTTCTCTAAATCTGCTTCGGTTAAGAGGACTTTAGCCGTCGTAGGTTTGAGTTCAGGTAGTTCCTCAGTGGGAATAGGAGACCATACAGGTACAGGCCAAGCCGAACGAGATTGGTGTATCCATTTTGGTCCTTGGAACCACTCAGAACATTGAGATAAACTAAAAGCATCTAAACCCCTAGATACGACATCAGCAATATTTAGATCGGTAGAAATATGTCTCCAATCGTTTAACTGAGTGTGCTCTAAAATTGAATTAACCCGTTACCCACATACATTTTTAATGTGTGGGGCGGTTTATTTAACCAAGAAAGTACAATACTTGAGTCAGTGTGGAGATATAATCTATGACCAATTTAGAAAAAACAGGTTGTAAAGAACCTATAGAACGAGCTAGTAAGAGAGCACCAGCTAGTTCTAAACGAGGAATAGTAGAGCCTTTTAGCGGGGCAACTTTAGATTTTGCCAATAAGAGAGATATATGCGGCGGTGAATTACAACGTGAAACTCTTAAATAAATAACACAACCGTACCCACGTTCGGAAGCGTCAGAAAATCCTAATACTTGAATAGAAGTGTAAGTTTGAGGTAGTATCCATCGCGGGAGGCATATGTTTGAGAGACAAGATAGATCAGAAGTGAGCGAATGCCATTTTTGATACAGGTCTTTAGTGAGATGATCGTCCCATGCTAACCCTGCCGTCCAAAGAAGCTGCATAAAACATTTCAAGGCAAAGGTAAACGGGATAAAAATCCTAACGGATCGTAGATACTTGCGATAATAGATAAAATTTATCTTTTCGTAGGCGGTTCACTACGAGTAGGTAAGTCGATATTATAGGACAAAACATCAGTTGTAGGTTCCCAGCGTATCCCCAATATTTTACAGGTCTGATCTTCGGATATAATAAGCGGACTGGAAGAAGATGCGTTGACAAGACATAGAAATTCTTTTGAAATTACTCTTCCATTTGCTCAATTCGAAGCCGCCGGCCCTGAGCAACTGGATTAACTCATCAGCTAGACTAATTAAACTAGAAATAGACTGGGTCCTGTCGTAATATCATCCATGAAGGTGTCTTCTAATAACACACGTGCAGCGGCGGGAAAAACATCTCCTTCATCCTTAGCAAGCTGTATTAAGACCCTCTGAGCATGCCAAGGGAAGGGGTTAGTCCATATGTGACAGTATTTAACCTATACTCTTGCAAAGGTTCATCTGGATTATCTCGATAAACAATATGAGTAAATTTGCGGTCATCATCATGTAAAAGAATTTGGCGAAACATTTTTATAATGTCGCAACAGAAAACAAATTTATGGAGTCGAAAATTCATAATAATATCCGGAACTTGTTTCTGGAGTTTCGGTCCAGGATATAACGTGTCGTTTAAAGAACGCTGAGATGCTTTCGCGCTTCCATCAAAAACTACTCGTACAGGCGTTGTTTGTGAATGCGGGTTGTGAACACAAAAATAAGGTAGAACATATTCAGCCTTTTCTAAAGTTTTTTCCATATGACCCAATTTTTATATTCATGAAGAAAAGATGAACAATTTTCTTTGAGCACGTTATTGCGGCGAAAACGTTGTTCAAGTGATAAATACCGTTTAACCGCAACTGACCTAGACTCAGGAAAATTTAAATCGGTATTTTTGAATGGAAGGCGAACTATGTATCGACCGTTCTTATTCCTTTCGTGAGTAGAAACAAAATGTTTTTCGCATAGTTCGTCCTCAGGATTAAGAATTGGCGTTATAGGAACTTCTTCAGTTTCCCAGAAGCGAGTTATAGATTCTGATAATGGATCAACAGCGGTACAGAGTGATACTAAACCTCTTGGAGGCTCAGCGTCTGATGATATAGGCCCCATTACAACATCACCAAAAATAGTATGAATAACACTTTCCTTAAGATGAAAATTGGGCTGTGAAGTCAATACTAAAAGGAATAAATCAGCCCCTATGAGAAAGTCAATGGGTCCTGGAGTTCCAAACTCAGGGTCCGCTAAATTAAATTCCGAATAGTTTTTAATAAGCGAATTAGCAAGTGCAGTTGGCGGCGTAGGCCCTAAGATTTCTGGAAGAGCTACTGCTACTGTGGTTACTCGAGGCTCAGACGTATAAAGCGGTTTAATTTCACACTTAGCTAATCCGGTCCCTTCAACAACTGGTACCTCACCAAGTCCAGTAAAGCGTAAGCGTCGGGGAGTAACATCTAAACCTAGTTTAGCAACACAACTCTCAGTTATACAGCTGCGAAGAGAAGCTGGATCAAGAAGAGCTCTGCAAGTAGAAAAAGTGCCATCTTTACACTTTAATGAAATTTAATGCAGTGCCGAGAACTACTGTAGAGTTTATTTGTTTAGTTTGAGTAGATAAGTTTGTCTCTGAGTCCAAGTTATCACAGTATTAGAGCACAATGACTTATTTTGATCCTGGCGTGTTGGAATTTTAACGTCGATATGAATCAATGTATGATGGCGAGCCTGACAACGGAAACATGATGATGTAGAACGGCATTTCTTCACAGGGTGAGTTAAAGAAAGACAATTCTCACATGCCTTTAAAGCTCTTACTTTATTTACCCTTTGCTCAGGTGACATTTGTTGAAAGCTATAACATTTATACAAGGGATGAGCAGCCTGGCAAAGAGGACACGGTGAATAAAACGAATTGTAAGATGATGTATTTGCGTATTGTGGTGTATTAGGATAAATATTCGAGACATGCGGTGCGGATGAAGAAGCGTTAGTATACTGAGAAGCGGTGGCCATCATAGGCGTGCATTGCGACGTCGATGGGAAGGCTGGCGGATATTGCAGCGCGGCGGATGAATAATAAGAACCGTAATGCGGATGAAAAGCGGGTGCGGATTGCATAGGAGAAGCGGTTGAGTGCGTAGTGTCTTGCGGTGCGGTTGTTTGAATAGCTGTTTGTTGATTAGTAGTTGAAAAAGACAGTAAACATTTTTTAGAATTTTTAGATTTAGAAGTGTCAGAAGATGTACCCTTCGAATGAGAAGAAGTCTCTGCTGCTGTATCTCTAGAACCTTAAGCTGTTTCTTGACAAACTTAACTAAGCTATCGTACTTAGGAAAATCAGTACCAACATTTTCTCTTTCAAAGCTTTTACAGTAACAGGGTCCAAACGACGAAGTGCCAAATTTAAAACTATTAAATCAGATAAGTCCTCGACTCTCATGTTAGTCAACCCCACGACAGCGTCGTTGAATTTAGTGAGAAATGTTTGTAAACTTTTAGCAGTCTGGTGTATTGGTGGTTTTTCAAAAGAAAAAAGTTCATCAAAAAAGTGAGCAGCTAGTAACCTCTTGTCTTCAAAACGCTCTTCAAGAGCATTCCAAGCTGAGTTAAATGTTCTGCTGACAATGGGAAACTACTTATAATTTTTAGTGCTTCGGGTTCTAAATAAGAACGTAAATAATAATATTTACGAGCGTTGTCTAAAGATTTGTCGTTTAATAATTACAGCCTTAAACAAATCTCTAAACTCGGGCCAATCTTTAATTTTACCTGAAAAATGTTTAAAATTTAAACGAGGAAGTTGATTTTGATTGCCTTCAGTAGTAGAACACCGATGCATTATAGGCTCGTTAGTAGGAACATTTAATTTTTTCATAAGCAATTAAAATTGCTCCATACAAATCATCGAAAGCGGTGAGTGACTGAAAATCAGGTTCTACCTGATCATCTATTTCTACTTGCAGAGTAGAAATTTCATCAATATAAGAATAATAATGAGCACGGGTCTCTGCTAAAGTTTGATAGCGTATAATAAATTGATTTTTAGCGGGTTCATTGTCTGGAAGTTGAGCAATAAGATCGTAAATAAGTTGAACGCGTCTAAAATAATCCTCTCTCTTCTTCTCTAAAACTCTCAAACGGGCACGTTTCGCTTCCATGACAGTAAAATAATATTACCAGAATAAAATAGAACAAAATACAAAAATAAAAATTAAACTTCGAAGGATTAATAAAGTTGATTCATAAATAATAAATAAATTAAATCCACAATCTTGAAGGAAAAAATGTAAAAAATAATTTTATGAAGTTGATAACTAGGCTAGATAAGCGTGAAATTCGCAATAGAAAGAAGTTTTTTGCAAGAAAATCGAAACAGTAGATGAGAAGATACTCGCGAAACACAATACGCGGGAGAGGTGAGAGCCTGCGGGAGGGGGAAGTATACAGAGAGAGTATGGAACAAGTATAGTGAGGTGTAGACGCGGGGTCCTCGTGCGCCACACCACTCTAACGTCCAAGCACAGAATCCTACCTTCCAGCCCTACTATACAAAACTACTCTTACCTTCACAACACTCTATTAAACTTTATAATAATTATTATAATTGAAGCTATACGTAAATTATTGATTTTTTTTTTAATTAAAATAAAATATAATCATGAATTTTTATAAAAAACGAAATCTACAAAATCATTAAAGGAATGAATCTTGAATAAATAAATTAAATATGCATCTAATAAAATTGATTAAAGAAATATTAATTAAATTTAATAAATCTGAATTTAAAGAAATTACTTTAAATTTAAATCCAATAAGAATTAAATTTATATTTAATATTATTAATTTAAATCTATTAAGTTTCTGTTTTTAAAAAAGGTTTAAAAAAAAACAAAATTTAGAGTCACAATAATTTAAAAAAAAATGCCTGTGGCTCGAAGGCCAAAAAATGATATGGTGGAAGTTTACACCGAAAATCGGGATAAGTGACATCACACCATGTAGTATGTATATGGAGGACTGTAACCATAAACAAGCGGTTAGCGGATACTTTAAAAAAGAACGAGGCGGTACCTGTTGGTTAGCGGCGGCGGAGAGCTAGGCTCGAGTATGTATAGCGTTAAGACGCAACACGCACACACTGCATTCTTCTTGTATTTTCACGCCTTTTCTTCCGTACATGAACGTTGACCGCACAACAGTAACAATTATTATCTGAACGGTTTAAAACTCCGTATTATTTCATAATTATTTTACCATTCATTATTTCTATACTTCCATAAAAAAGAAAAATTAAAATAAACAATACTTGAACAGCTCACATGCTTAATAATAATATTAGATTAAATGGCTGTGGCTTAGTGGCACTTATACTCAATAAAAACACCATGTCTCTTTACTTCCAATTTAATGAGATCAGATCATAAGCTAATTATTTCTTTAATGTATTTGCTATTGCAATATAATACCAGAATTTCAAATTATGTTAAGGATACAACTACTTTAGTTAAATGATTTAAAGTTCTTTATGTATTATTTATCTAATTACATAATTTTTGAGGTTGCATACTGTATTAAAATCGCTTATTAAACCTGTTATACTCTTTTGAAGTGAATTTTCAATAGAAAACTTATTATGTCAATTTTCTTAATATGTTTTTTTCAGTACATAGAAAACAAGGAAAAGATGAAAGCATAGAAGCGCCACCAAGCAGTAATTATATTTTAATAATTATTATAAATAAGACACCACATTGTACAGAGCACAAAGCAAAAATAAATTAGCTTGAGTAATAAAAACATTATTAAAAATAAAACAATAATAAAGCTGAATAATTCAGATAAAATAATTCCAGCAATCCAGCAAACCGATATAGAAATTTTATTATTTATTTTTTGATTAGGGGAAATATTTCAAGAAATTTGTTACAATAGGATAAATTTTTACTTAGGGCAGACTTTTAAAAAATCCATAAAAAGGGTAATCATATGGGAGGGGGGGGGGGCTCTAAGCAGGATTGAAAAATAAGGCTTGCCAAGTGCTAATAAAAGAATTATATTTCTTTCGAAGTTTTGCTAAAACAGAAACAGACCTAAAATGTTTTAAAATAACCCTATAATAATGTCTTTTACCAGACATTTTAAGTCAAGAGAAAATTTTTGTCAAGAATTTGACACAAATTTTACAAATCTTTTAGTAAATCATAAAAAATAGGTTTTAGTGAAACTTTTTTTAAAAGTTAAACCTTTGACATCCCCCACTATATCACTGTTCTAGTGATATAGAAAGATCTAGACTACTAGATCACTGTTCTAATAACACTGTTTTAATAGAAGCAGCAGGCGTCAAACTTCGTAAAGAAAAAAATACCTACAGGTACTTGGATAACGTCACAGGACAACCATTATATGACCCCCTTGGGTAGATATAATAAAACCTAAACTGAATTTAGAGCTTTATTTAATTTAGAGCATGCCCGTGTGCGTGCTCTGAACCCACGTGTCCTGATCTATTTAAAAATTATTTTACTTGCGCTCTGAACTTCGTTTCATTTGTTAATTTTTTCCATAATGGCGAATGAAATATAGTGTAAAGTTGACTTAGACTTAAATTTTTATTTTTGTATGAAGTTGTAAAGAGTAGCTAAATAATATTAAATAAATTACCTTTTTCTCAAATATTAAAAAATAAGGCATACTAGGGGCATTGCTCGCACCAAATTTCAATGGGAAAGATCGCTTTTGCACAAGAGTGCGAAATTGAGAATTAATGAAATCAATTAATCAAATTTTATCAAGAATAATTCATGGACGAAAATTAACCACCTACACATGGCCCCCCTAGCAACTGTAGGCATTTGTTTCTTCCCTTTTGCTGTGTTACAAGCGTTGTATTTTCTCCCTTCCAGCTGATTTTTAGTCACATGACCATGTAGAAGAATATAACATGGCGAGTATAGTAATAATTAAAATATAAATGTTTAATAAGGAATTTGTAAAGAAAGCTTTGTATTACATCTAGCTACATAAAGATATAATACATAGTTTCATAATTTATTAAGATCTTAACTCAATAGATTAACAGATTTAACTGCATCTTAACATTAAAATAAACTTTAACATTATCCTAATGGTTAAAAATTATAAGTATGGAGGAACACTGTTGTCCACCCAGAATAGAAATATAAATAAATTATGTGTTAAGCTCTCATAATTATTAATTTACAGAATTGAACTATAGTTGAATTATAATTCAGTCCCACTTTTATAAATATTATTATTTTTCAGCATTTCGTTCAATCGGAAGTATTAAGGTAATGTAAACAAAGGATAAAGGAAATTTTTTAAAAACACGAGTTGGTTTATCCGAAGTTTTTTTTAGAAGTTTAATGGATTAGAGAAAATTTACTTTACAGCACTTTATTAGGTTTTCTTTGAGATGAGAAGCCAGTCATAGTTGTAGGATAGTAATTAATTGAGTAATAATTGGGGCTTCGAATGCATTTACGCATCAAATAATGTGCCACTATGTCTCATTTATAAAACTAATCTATATTTATTTACATCACAGAGTATAACAAATTTATTAATTATTTAAGAATAAATAAAATTCAAGAAGTTTAATTTTTAACCAACTTAAAGTAAGGGTTATACCAGTGGGTTATACATGAAATGTTTGTAAAAGTTCTGAACACTAAACCTAGGTCAATAGGCCAACTAGCTTGCCTGCTCAGCCAACAACCATTGCCTCATTTTTTGTTACCATTTTTGATATCTTTGAAAAGTTATCAGCAAACCGAAATAATGCTTATTTTGGAAACTACATTGAATTCTTAAAAGTTGTAATACCAATATCACTCTATTCTGTTTTTTCAACAGTTTCTTTAAAAAAAAAATGTGAAAGTGACATATAATTGTTTGTTAAAAAAAACAATTGTTTGATGTACATCATAGGTTTTTTTTTTTAAAAAAAGCTACCAGAAAAAAATATATATTTGTCTACCAACAGCTTGATAACAAATTACCACGATAAAGAGAATAATTTGTACTAATGATCTATTTTTTAACATCATAAGCAGAAAAAAGGTTCATCAAATCTGTCAACTTCATCTGGTTCTAAGAAAAAAATTAATTTTGGGATGTATATTAAAAGAGCCTTTTCTTCAAAATGCTGCAATTGTACAAAGAAAGTAAAAGAAGAAGAGGAGAGTATGATATAGTGGTAATGATGCAACACACTGCAAAACTAAGCATGTTGTAACACATGCACCTAAGGATTAACTAATAAATGTAAATAGGTTAAAAATGTCAAATTAATATATGTAATATTTTACAACTTTTTATCACTAATTTTTCTTTTTTATCATTTTGTTCACCTTTGACATAATCACTAAAACCAAATTAAACAAAGAAAAAGATCTATCAAATTTGAACAATCAAACAACACTATTACTTAGATATTATATTAAACAATTAATTACTCAGATACATGACTTAGAAAAAATAGCACGCTTTAAAACAAAAAACTGTAAAATCTCAGATAGGGGCAAATCAAAGACGGGTCTACTAGTACTGCTAGATCATACTCAACTTCTGGTTTGAACAGGCAGATCTGTTGGTCAGCTATTAGACACAAGTGAATTATTTGTAGTAGTTTAAAAGCAAATACTACAAATAAGACAGCGCAAGTGGAGTAAATCTTAATAAAAAGCATCAGTCTCTCCACAAAATATATTTAAAAAGCAAACCGGCTTTCAACCCACAAAGGTCATCTTCAGGCCTATATAAAACAAACAATAAATAGGACTTAGCAAATCTAAAGGCTGGGTTCATACATCATATTTCTAAAGGTAGAAAAATGGTCCCTCAAAAAATATGAGATTATGAGGAACTAAAAAACAGAGAGTCGAAATTTGAGTCTAAATGCAAGAGGGACGGGTTCTATACTGATAAGGACGCTTGCTAGCGCTGCTACCCCTCTGCGGACTGATAAAATTAATCTTTTTTCAATCGCAGTTATAACTAACAAGGACTCACAGGCTCAATAATTCTCTTCTCACCGGTCAGTCTATTCATACATTTATATTCATTTTATTTTTATTTATTTATTTATTTTTAATTTAATTTTGTCTTTTAGTTTTTTATTTTTATTTTATTTATTTTGTTTTCCTTTTAATCTATGTGTCTTTTTAACTTTTTAGATGTGCTAAGTCCTATTTATTGTTTGTTTTATATAGGCCTGAAGATGACCTTTGTGGGTTGAAAGCCGGTTTGCTTTTTAAATATATTTTGTGGAGAGACTGATGCTTTTTATTTAGTTTAAAAGCACTTTATAACTCTTATATTTATAATATGTAAATATTGATCTTATAATATTTACATAATTTATTTGTTATAATATTAAAATTAAAGTTC
Source organism: Microvelia longipes (assembly GCA_018340805.1). Taxonomy (NCBI): domain Eukaryota; kingdom Metazoa; phylum Arthropoda; class Insecta; order Hemiptera; family Veliidae; genus Microvelia; species Microvelia longipes. The sequence continues at coordinate 42,598,698 of JACMZG010000008.1, read as the reverse complement.
TTATCTCTTTTGCGGGTTGCATTCCCTACCAAGGAGCATAAAGATAATTTAAAGGAGCTACTAAGATTTCGATAAGAAGCTAAGTTATTTAAAATGAGTGTCTAAATAAAAATAAACCAACTGGAAGTATTTTCTGCAGGTATATAATAATCATTTTGGTAAAATGAAATATTTGAAGAGCAATGCTCTTAAGAAAATATGAGTGAAAAGGATATTTACAAAGTAACTAATTTTTACATGAGGTTTTAATTTACCATCCAGGCACAATGGACCCACAGAGAGGTCTTAGTGTCTTGCAAATAATTTCTACCAAAAAAAAACAACCATAAAGTAATTATTTACTCTTATAAAACAGGAAATGATGTATTTCAGGCGAGGTATCATTTCCTGAGTTAGCTGTTAGAATGGCTAACTCAAAGAAAAAGTTCTTGCTAGGACAAATGCCAGGAGTTAAACCTTACAAGCTTGATGAACACTGTTGGAGAGAATGGGGAAGAACGTATGTTATGAGAACTATAAATAGAGGAACATTTAATTCCTATGCTCCTCAAAGTGGTGAAAAAGTTGTAGGATATAAACCACCAAGGTTTAGAGAGGAAGATGTAAGTATAAAACTTAGATCGTTTAAATAAGAACTTACCCTTAAATCTAACCAATATCTACAAAAAAAGATTTAACATTAAAATGTATTAATATGAATAAACTTCCAACTAGATTAGACCCAAACAATATGTTTTCCTATAAAATTTAATAACAACTCATTTCATAGAGGGGGTTAGTCCATTAGATTACCAACTACTATGTATTGAAATTAAAATATAGTTATAGAACTTAGAGACAGCAGAAATATTATTAAACTTTTTTTAAAATATACAGGTGAGTAAAATATACAAAAGTGGCTTGTACATGAGAGCTGGATGGGAACAATGGGCCAAGATTAGATACCCCAATGGAAGAAGAAAAGAAGGGCTACCATTGCCTTAACTTAACGACCCATCACAAACACATGCATATCATTATTTATAAATTAATATATTGTTATGTTCACCATCTTAAATAATGTTTGTGCCACTGATTAGGTAGTTTTAACTATATTCCTCTATAGTTTGTGCAAATAAATTATTAGAGAGTAGCTAATCCACTTTACAAGTCAATAAAGAAATATTAATACCTTAAGCACCGAGAAAGGTGATTATAATGAAAAATGGCAAGTTCATCTTATTAATAATTGTATGCAGCAGTGTTTCGTGACCTACTTGATGATATTAGACCTAAACAATTTGATGGTAACCACCTCAAGACCCCTATTCTACTTTATGTATGAGCAAGTTTTGCGGGCTAATATTTTGTTACATTTTAAATGGTGGTCAAATTAATTAACAAAACAGGTTCTTACAGAGTACTATTTTACTGGAATAGTTAATTATTATTTGCAAAGAACATTTGATATAATTATCCACAGTTGTTTCTTAACATATTTTCTAGCCTGTTTTTTGTAAATACACAATCTCTCGAACAGATAATTTATTAACAAAACTTGGTACATCATTAACCTGATTTGCTATCATAAAAAAATTTCAAAAAGTTGTAAAATTGGAGGTTAAAATTGTTTGTTTTTTGGAGAGCAAAAAACCCAGTCTAGGGTTGGGATAGTTAATCTATGTTCTTATCAATGTTTATACAAGTTTAAACATGATTAAATTGAAATTAAAGTAAGTAAAATATTTTTTTATAAAATTTTTTCAAAAGTATACCAACATAAATTGTAAATATTTCTTTAAAAATGATGTATTTTTACCAATTATTTTTTTGCAACCCAAGGGTTATGAATTGCTGGCATATAGTTCAACTTTTTATAATTTTGAAGAAAATACCATTTTTACCATGGATCATTGTCAAATGGCAGCATTCATGACAATCACAAGGCTCCCTTTAAAATGTATGATTTGACTGATCCTCGATATTAAATAAACTAAAAAAGAACTCTCTATAGATATTTACTTTGGTTTCTTAAAAAATACAATTCAATTTAGAGATCAAACTACAGTGAATCAGTATTTATTATTTAAAATTTTAATTCAATACATTATTTACAATGTTAGTAAAACTGCTCAAAATCACATCAGGAATTAAATAATAAAAAAATAGAATATACACAACTAAAAATAGAATAAAAGAATTATACACTATTTAAAAAAAATACTTGTTACAATTTTTTAACTTGAGCTATAAAAAATTTGGGTACGGGGGTTCCTCAGAACTTTTCCTCGTCACATCGGATTTGGTAAGCTCATCCACCCTTCTTTGGACTTGCTTCCCTCATCCTCAGATTATATATGTCCTAAAATTTATACTGTAACACGTCTTTGGACTCACTTCGCTAGTCCTCAGATAGTAAATGTATTCGTTTCATTCCCAGCAGCCACTGACCACACTAGATGCTACTTAACTTTTATGATGATAGTTATCATAACTTATAAACATGAATATAGTTGTCGTATTGAAACAAAACAAGGTGTACTTATTTATTAGGTAAAGGTAATATATTTGTACCATATTTCAACTTGATTGGATCATTTTCCATTTTTTTTTTTAAATTTACTCAATATATATGATAAAAATTTAACTAATGCTTATGAAACTTGGCACATATGTTAGTCTTATACATAGCTACATGCTTGCTAAATCTCAATCCAATCTCAACATTTTCCTGCGTTTTATGATTTTTCAACATTTTTCTGAGTCATTATTAGAAGTTATGAAGTCATAAAAAAATTATTGTAGGCAAACTAGATCTAAAATGATTTTGTACAAAGTTTCAACTCTATAGCATAAATACAATGGGTGCTACAATGATAATAAACATACAAACACACAGACAACTTTGTGAAAACCACTTAGGTCTTAAACGGATAATTCTGGTTTCGGATTTTTTTTGCTAACACAATACTATTCCTTTATACCTATGGTATAAATGAAGATTTTTTTATTTGTTTGAGATTTTGTACACATGTGGGAAATCCAAAAGACAGGACTTATATAATAATATAATATAATATTTAATAATAATATAATATATAAGCCCAACATATGTGCCAAGTTGTATTTCATAATCAGAATTGGTTCAATTTTTATCCAATAACTTGTATATGTTTTTTAAAAAAATGTAAAAAATCAGAAAATAATCTACTTCAGTTGAAATAACTTTACATAGTAAATAAGTAAACTATATTTGTTCCAATTTGATCATAAATGTCAAACAGCATCGAGCGTGGTCAGTGCTAGGATGGGTGATTGTTTGGAGTGACACAAATGTATTTACCAGATGGGGATGCTCGTAGCAAGTCTGAAGACCTGTTGCACTGTCAATTTAGTTATTGTTATATTCTGAGGACGAGCGAAACGAAAGAAAGTGGCGAGGAAAAGTTTTGAAGTACCACATACCCAATTTTTAAAAATAATTATTAATAATTAAAAGGACAACAAAATTGAACACATAAATTGAGATAAATATACAAATTTATCATAATCATAAAGAACACTATGTACAAAGTTATGAGAGAGGATATTCAGAATACAAGGAACCCTGACACAATAGGTTATCAGGTAGGGCTGACACTTACAGCTAACTGAAGTATACAATTTTCAACAAAGGAAAATAAATGAAAAGAAAAAATATTAGCCTCAACCCAAAATTTATTATAAGTTTAGGTTAAGTTAAATAGTAAATATTGATCACCAGTAACTTTGGTTTGTCTTTATTAAATATTGAATAGTTCACAAATTATTCTAATAGTTATAACAGAGTAGTAGTACTATATTACTTTATGGAATAGCCTTCAAATGCTATAATGTAAATTGCATTTTATTAATGTTCAATACTGTGATCTGTCAATAACAACTGTTAAGTTGAATAAAGTGGCAGGCCAATACAATTAGAATTGCAGTCCTAATAAAATCCATGAAGAAATCAATCTAATTGATTTAGGGTTGTCATAATGAGTTAAGCATAAATAAAATTGCACAGCGCAAATAAATTATAAAGAACAAGACATCCCATAAGTAATTTGATTTTAGGTGCTGCAATATTTAATGAAACCCATTGGTATCTGATTTTTAGTTACTGCAATGCTTTCCTCTCCTTGTTATAGATATGGAATCAAGAATTTAACAATTACTACCAAGAAACATTTTTTCCTCTTTATCTAAAAATTCTAAAATCCAGTTCCGTATCAAAAAATTTAGGTATATACCAATTATAAATTAAAATTAAATAACAGGAGTTTCACAAAAAACACAATATTTTTAAATACAGTCTATAAAAATATAATAAAAAATCACAGAAAAATATCTACGTCACAGAATAATAAATAAAAAATAGAATTAATTACAATTTATATTAACTTTGGCAGAAGTTACTGAGGATTTTTTAAGCACAGCAGTCCCTCTGAAAAAAATCATTAAATACCATTTTTGAGAAAAAAAAATAAAACATTTAATAGCATCACAAACAATAAAAAATATCACAAAATTTAATCGGAAAAATAAATTTGTAATATTAGGGGTTTTGAATAATTGTAACTCCACTTTAATACTATAATCCCCCCCCCCCCATTAATTATACTATGGCACACCCTAATTTTAAAAAGCAAAATAGTTTTAAAAATAAAACTACCTGATAAAACCTTCTACTAATATAGTTCAGAATGTTCAAAAATACCTTATATCACAGCTAGTGTTTTTGTGACATGATGTTTTTCACAACTTTATAACTGAATTTCAACCAGGTCGCATCTGTTCTTCTTAGCAAGATTCATTTTTTTAAATAAATTTTGCATTGTATAAATATATCTGTGTATTTTGTGCCACTGAGGATGGTGTTATTGAGCTGAAATGGATCTCTTTAATTCAGCATGTAAAAAACTATAGCCTGTGCAAGGCCATAAGAGTGTATTCTTATATGAAGTTGTGTATTCATATAAGAATACAAACTTTAAAAAAATATCAGTGTTTTATTTAAGGGGTCCAGGGTTTTTATTCACTGAGGAGCGCTCCATCTTTTCTAAGACAATCATATCTGCTATTGGGTCTATCCTCAGGCAATAGTTCAACTTTCCTCTAATTTTTTATGCATAAACCCTTTTTTAACCAAAATGATGGGAAATACCAGTCCTGTTCAGCTTAAATGAGAGAAAAATGTCCGCTACGTAGATGTTCAATTTGTTGTTGATGAAAGAGTGCATCAGTGACTTTCAGAACACAGTTTGATCATATTATGAATGTCAATTGAGTTTGATCAAATCATGTCAATTGTAGTTGACAAATTAAAAAAAGAATCAAAACAATATTCACACGTTAACATAATTATTTGTGTTTGCTTGCGTCCTCTTTTAATGTGTTTCAGTATTTTTTTTTAACCAGTTAGTTAACTGTAAATTTAATAATTAAGTTATAAATTCAAATAAGTAAGTTTATAGTTTTTAACCATTATCAAGGTAATTTAATTAATTGTTTCGCTATTTTATTTCTACGACACATTTTATCTTTATTGAATCATAAAGTTTATTAAAAATAAACAATACACAATGAAACCTAAGAAAAAGTGCTATGCTGCAAAATATACAATTCTTTGTTTCATATTAGTCATTGTCAGATTTAGTTCTTTTACTTTCTATTAATTTAGTTTTACTTTCCCTTGAAATTTTATGAAATGTCTCATTATAGAGCTGGATCTATTTCTGTTATAGTTCTATTATCTAAGGGCCTCTAACAAAGACTCGGTTCCCTTAGGTTTTAATGTTTAAATAAATTATTTCAGGACTGAAGTCCTCTACTTATTGTTTTCTATTTATTAAATTACATACCCTTTAAAAGTAATTCTTTGAGCTGCTGATTTTTCTTCTTTCTTTTTTCTTTAGCTGCTTGTGTTTTAAGCTTATACTTAGCTTTTGATGTGTCTTGAAATATTTCTTTCTTAATATCACTACTAATACTAGTATCTGTATTTACAAGGTGAAAGAAAACTCCACCAGGTGTCCTTCTCCGAAGACCATCCTGCAATTGTACCAAAGTATAGTATCATGGTATCAAAACATAAATATGATTTGATAGCATAGTTTATATAAAAATTTCCATTACTATCTCACTTTAACAGTATAATATACTGTTAGTCAACAGACCCTTTACCATCTTGCACTCAGCATGGAGATCAGTTTATAACATTATTGTTTTTGGAAACAAGATAACATTGATTAAACCAAAATAATAAAAAAAATTAAAAAGGCTAATAGCCTTTTGGCTATTAAATTAAAAAATTAATAGCCAAGGCTATTAGCCACTTGGCCATTGGGGGCGCTTTACCGCTATAGGTTTTGTTGTCGTGTAGCACATTGTCAAATTATTAGTTTTGTAGGAGGCACTGCCATAATATCAGCAAATTTTGAGAATAGCATTTGTTTAAATAAATTTATACAGGGTAATTCACCAGTACATCCCACTATCCTTTTCTCAAAAATTAAAATAGAGATTGAGGTGCAGTCTACAGAGCAACGTCAAGCGCCCCTGACCACTATGCAGTACGGGTTAATGACTTCATCTATTATCCACAAATAATGAAATAAATATATATTAATATATATATATATATATATATATATATATGTTGTAACAGTATGAGTCATTACAGATTCTCTCTGATACTATTATCAATTATATATACACACACACACAGATATAGTGGGAGGCAGGAGTAAATCTGAGGGTCATCCAAGGTCACTAGGTCAGTCAGGAAGTAAATACCATAGTGTGAACTCTCTGCCTCCCAGCCCTCAAAGTCAGGCTTGTATAACTTATTTAAACTAATATATTTTGGTTCATGAATATTCTCCTCAGAAGAAGCGGTTGGGGCCCCGAAGAATTCTCCGTAAATTATTAAGATAAATAGTTTATTATAAATTAAGAGTGAATGTCGAATGAATGTTTAAGTTAAAATTGATATTTTTTTGCATTTATTTAAGTAAAATAAAATATTTATTTATTGTTTAAAGTTTATGATATTTTAAATGAAAGTTACAAATGGCGTCCAACGTGGGGCAAAAAGTAAATAAATTGAAAATTTATTATTAATATTTTATAGCTAAGTTTTGTTTTCATGATGAGTGGAAAAGAGGAAAAGGATTTTAAGGATGTAAATCCTTACATTACTGTGAAAAGAGGAAGTGGTTTAAGATGCAAAACAAAAGAAAGAAAAGAAGAAAAAATAAATGAGACAGAGGTTGATGAAATAAAATTTAATGAAACAGAGACTAGTGAAATTAAAAATAATGGAACAATAATGAATTGTGAAGTAAATAAAGAAATAGAAGGTCAAGGGACAGAGTTGAGAGGTAAAGAGTTAAATAAACAAGATTTATCAGAAGACAATGTTAGTAAACAAGACAGTCCAGGTTGTAGTAAAGATAATACAGATAATAAAGAGTTATTAATTCCAGAGGGTAAATTAATATTACTTATCAATGAAATGGGAAAACAGATTATGAATGAATTTAAAAATGCTTTATCAGAACAGACTGACAAACTTGACGAAATTGGAAAAATAGTTAAGGAAAACTCAAAAAAAATAACTACTTTAAATAAAAAGACTGATGAAATGTCAACGAATGTAAACAGTTAGCCATTAAAATAAACAATAATTCTGTTATGATTAATGATCATAAAGAAAAAATAGAAACTATTGAAGTGGGAATAAAAGAAATAGCAGAGACTAGTCAAATAAAATTTGACAGTATTGATCAAAGAATTGGTAATATAATTCAAGATTTTGATAAATTAAAAACAGACATAAACAATGAAAAACCATTATTGAAAATATTGAAGGTAAAATTATAGTAAACCAGCAAAATAGTCGAGATATCATTAAAAATATGAATCTTAAATTTGATGGAACTTGTAAAATGAATCCTATTAAATTTATCAGAGATTTAAAGAAAAGATTTTCAGTCAGTAAAATAACAGAAGAAGAAAAAATGTTGGTCATTGAAAATTGTTTAGAAAAACAAGTAAAAGACTGGTGGAACATTTATAGCGACAGAGTAAAGACTGTGGAGGAATTTGAGAAGGAATTTTTAAGAGAATATTGGGGAGAAGATCGGCAAAATGAAATAAAAACAGATTTGTATACGGGTCGATATAATTATAATAGTGATATGTCCATGTGTCAGTATGCTCTACAGAAATATAACTTGGTCAGGGAGTTGGTCCCTAAATTAAATGACAACGAAATAATCAAAGCTCTAATCCAACATTATCCTCCTTATGTCAGTAGAGCTGCGATTAATTGGAAAATAGTGGATTTTGATAATTTAATGGAATTATTGAGATCATATGATCAAATAAAACAAATGATAAGGGTAGAAACTATAATTCGCAATATGAAAAATCAAATTATACATATCGAGGAAATAATTACCGTGGTAAATCTAATAACTCCAGGGAATGGTACAACAGTAATCGTAAAGATAATCAACGTCAGGGAGGCAATAAACCAGCGGAATGTAATCAGTTAAGTGTACAAAATGTTGAAGAAATAATTCAATGTCTGGAAATGAAAATTTAAAAAACGAGTAATAGTTACATCACAGGATGACTTGGATACAAGGGATGTAACTGAAAACCATCCTGATTTTAAATCTGAAAATATTTGTCACTTAAACTCTCTAACTGAATTTTTACTTGAAGAAGAAAATGGGTCCACTTTTAAACCACCGATTATTTGCCCTAGAATTAAAATTCAAATAAATGATGTAAATGTAATTGCTCTTGTGGATACGGGAAGCAATATAACCTGTGTTTCTGATGAATGGTTTGAAGAAAATAAAGGTAATTTAAAGAGATTTGAAAAACTTCCGATTAAATCTACTTCTGTGAAAGGAGCTACAGGTCATTTAAGTCAAATAAAATGGTGTTTATATATTACTATAAGTATTAATGATATAAAAATTGATTTTCCATGTTATATATTACCAAAAATGAATATGCCGTGTATTTGGGTATTGATTTCATGAATGTGTTAAAAGCTACTTTATGTATCCCAAAAAATGTTATGGAAATTCAAATTAATGACGAACAAAAAATTGTATCTTTTGAATCTGTAAAGGAAGGTAGTGAACAGATAAAAGTTAATTCTGTGAATGTTGAACTTGGTCCTGAAACTATACATAAAAAATTAGCTGAATGTGTTTGTTTGAATAATGAAGAGAAAAGTTGGTTCCATTCTATAATTGAAGAAAATAAAGAAATTTTTTCATTAAAACCTGGAAAGATAAAATCATATGTTCATTCTCTTAACATAATTGATGAAACCCCTTTTCATGTCAAGAATTTTCCTATTTCAGAAGCCCATAAAGACCTTGTAAACAAAGAAATAAATCGAATGATTGAATTAGATATAATTGAACCAAGTAATAGTTGTTATGTATCTGGTTTGGTACCGGTTATTAAGAAAAATGGTTCAATTCGTATTTGTTTTGATGGTAGAAGAATTAATAAAGTTTTGTGTCCTGACTATGAATCCCCTCCTTCTGTTGACCAAGTTATTCGTAAATGTTCAAATTCTGAGGTTTTTTCTAACCTTGACTTAACTGCATCCTTTTGGCAGATACCTATAAGAAAAGAGGATAGAAAGTATGTTGCTTTTAATTATAATGGTCGTATTTTTTCAATATAAAGTTTGCCTTTTGGTCTAAAAACTAGTCAAGCAGCCCTGGTTAGATCTCTTAATCAGATTATGATTGAAGTTTCTGAATTCACTGAGATGTATATCGATGATTTTTTGGTTCTATCTAAATCGAAGAGACAACATTGAACATTTGTCCAGAATATTTAAAATATTCAAGGAATATGGTTTAACTTTAAGTTTAGAAAAATGTAATTTCTTTTGTAGTGAAAATAAATTTTTAGGTCACATGATTAGTAAAAATGGAATTAAAATGTTACCGGATAAAGTATCTTGTATAAAAGACTTCCCTTTCCCTAAAAACAAGAAGGATCTTAAAAGTTTTTTAGGTCTGACAAACTATTATCAAAGATTTTCTCGGAATTATGGTACTTTAACTCAACCTTTATTAGAAAATTTAAAAAAGAATAAAAAATGGAAATGGGGTGAAGAAGAAAGTAAATTATTTGAGCTTGTTAAAAAATCCTTTTGTGATGCTGTGGTATTAAAATTTCCAGATATGAGCAAACGTTTCTACTTACAAACTGATGCGAGTTTAATCGCCATTGCTAGCATATTGTTTCAATTTGATGATAATGGGGAACAGATGATAATATGTTGCTCAAATAGAGTTTTAAAGAAATACGAAAAATCGTATACTATAACAGAAATTGAACTGCTAGCCATTTTATACGGCCTACAAAAATATAGACAGTATTTATTAGGAAAGCCTTTTACTATTATTTCCGATCACAAGGCCTTAACTTTCCTTCATACTTGTAAATTAAATAATTCTCGCCTTAGTCGGTGGATACTAGCCTTGCAAGAATTTGATTTTGATATTCAATATTGTAAAGGAAAGGATAATATTGCTGCGGATCTTTTGAGTAAATATCCTCCTTCTGGTGTGCTGATAAATGATGATTCTATTTACTTTCAAATTACGGCTTTACATTCTGTTGATTCGTTATCGTCTGAAGTCATTGACTTTCTTAAGAATATATCTTATTATCAAACAAATGATATTGCTATCCAAGATAAAATAAAAAATAAATCTTTAAATAATATTTGTTCCAACAAAATAATATTATTGTTAAATGTATAGGTAATAATAAATGGAAAGTTTATCTTCCAAAAATCATGGTGGAACCGTTAATTAAGAATATTCATAATTTCTATGGGCATGTTGGTGTTTCTAAATGTTACTATTTATTGAAAGAAGATTTTTACTATCCTAAATTCCGTGTTATTATTAGTAAAGTGATAAAAGGTTGTGATAATTGTCAGAGAAATAAATATCCAAAAGAATATAGTTATGCTGAACAAATGAATGTTATTCCTGATAAACCAGGTGAATTATTGAGTATTGACTTGTATGGTCCCTTCCAGCAACTAAAGGTAATTTCAGATATTTGCTTGTTACTCTTGATTGTTTCAGTAAATATGTAAGTTTATTTCCCCTCAGAAATGCTACTTGTAAGAGTATATTAAATAAATTAATTAATGAATATATCCCGATTGCTGGTAAAATGAAACGTGTGCTTTCAGACCATGGAAGTCAGTTTAATAATGACACTTGGAAAAATAAATTAAAAGAAATTGATATAAAACCTATTTTTAGTTCTGTAAGGCATCCTGAGAGTAATATGGTTGAAAGAGTTATGAGAGAATTAGGGCGTTTCTTCAGATCTTTTAATCTTTCAAAACATACCAGTTGGATAGATTATGTACCAAAAATTCAAGGTATTATAAATGAAACTTACCACGAGTCAACCAAATTTTGTCCTCTTGAACTTCATTTTAATCAAAAACCTGGCAGGATTTGGGAAAAATGGTTAAGACTTGAAAACCACAAGGATGAGGAGGAGTATGAAATGAAGATATACCTAGCGAGGGAAAATATGATTAAACAAGGAACTAAAAGAAAGTTCAGACATGATCAAAAACACAATCTAGTTACGTTCAAGCTAAATGATCTTGTTTTGTTAAAGGCTAATAACATGTCGAAGGCAAGTGATAAGAAAATAGCTAAATTTTTTAACTTATACGAAGGACCTTACAAGATCTCTAAAATCGTATCTGATAACACTTATATCTTATCCAAAAATGATGGATCTGAAAGAGGCATGTTTCACACCACAAATCTAAAGAAGTACATCGAGCAACAATAATTTGTTTTTGTGACTTTTCCAGTACACAAAATCAAGGGAGGCAGTTGTAACAGTATGAGTCATTACAGATTCTCTCTGATACTATTATAATTATATATACACACACACACAGATATAGTGGGAGGCAGGAGTAAATCTGAGGGTCATCCAAGGTCACTAGGTCAGTCAGGAAGTAAATACCATAGTGTGAACTCTCTGCCTCCCAGCCCTCAAAGTCAGGCTTGTATAACTTATTTAAACTAATATATTTTGGTTCATGAATATTCTCCTCAGAAGAAGCGGTTGGGGCCCCGAAGAATTCTCCGTAATTATTATAATATAAATAGTTTATTATAAATTAAGAGTGAATGTCGAGTGAATGTTTAATTTAAAATTGATAATTTTTTTGCATGTATTATTTAAGTAAAATAAAATATTTATTTATTGTTTAAAGTTTATGATATTATTTAAATGAAAAGTTACAAATATATATATATATATATATATTATATATATATATATATATATATGCATGTATGTATGCATATATATGAGTGTGTGTGTAGAAAGAAATTTCATTTTTGAAATCAGAATATATTTTGTTTTAAATATTTTGATATATATCATTAATTTATTTCTGAAAAATTTAATTACCCGTTCTCAAACATTCTATATTGGACATTTGCATGTGCAATATTTAAAATACATTTCAATGTTTAAAATCCTAAACAACTTTTAGAGAAAAAAAAGTTAAAAGATAATTATTTTTTTTATTACTTGTACTAAGAATATATTTATATTAAAATATACTTGTTGTATATTTTAAAACAATATGCTATATAGTTGAAAACTTCCATGATAAATTAGAAGTAAATGCATTGATAACAGTCAACTACCAAATAATAGGACACAAATATATGTCCTTCATTTTTCTAAACTTTAATGTGACCTAAATAAGTTATAGGACAAAACATATCATAGAACACATAATTTAATATTTTACCTTAAGGTGGGGTGGGATTGGAAAAGGAACTCAGCGTCGGAGACCTGACCTGGGTTCCGCTTTATCCACTAGAATGCGCTAGAAGAGAAAACTACTCTTGGTAGTTGAGTGGGAGCAGCTTCTCCCACTCTACGCCACGATTTATATTAGTCTTATCTCGTTTGTCTCGAGATGAGACTATTTTCTTACTTACACGTATAATAACTGTACTTATTGTATTAATACGAACTAAAAATTCGTTCACTTATTAGTATATGTACACAGTTATTCTAGTAAAATGTTTTTTTTAAATAAAGCTTGTTGTTAGGATTTCGAAGATAATCTTCGAAACCCTTATACTTTCTGTCGAGCGTCTGTCTGTCCGATTTCTCATCTCGGGAACTCAATAGCTAGAAAGTTGAAATTTGGTATACATCTATTTTATCCAACAACAGGAAAAATAGAGCCAACAATCTGGCATGCGCATTTGTCGATTTATAAGCGAATGCTTACATTCGCAAAAAATAAATATTGTTTTAAAAATCATGTGGGGTATCCTATTGTAGGTATTGATGGGTAGAACACTAATATGCATTTAAATACTGGTTACACACAAATAGAGTGTAAAAATACACATATTTACACACTAAAAATGTGTAATATGCATCGCTTTTTTCAAAATGCAAAAACCACCAAAAAATTGTCCCCCTCCCTCCAACTAACCCAGAAGGAGCCCTAAAAATATGAAAAAATGCTCAATAAGCCCTATACGGGCCATTGAAATTCTTCGGATAAAAAGTTTCAACAGTTAATTTTAGCATTTTCCAAATTGCACATACGCGCACGCGCAAAAAATAAATATTTTTTTAAAAAAATGTGGTGTATCAAATTGCAATGAATATCTATATATCAGGTTGGAATGAATTATTTATTATTCGTGAATTTGTAAACTACACTAGTCCTAAATACAAGTATTGTCACTATACGTAATGTTTATTCGTGATATTCTATTGTAAGACTGAAGAATATAGTAAACTATGCATTAGTTTAGGTTGCAATAAATATACTACATATTTTAGTGAAGTTGTAGACTACCTACTATTGCTATATTACTCATGAATATAATGAATCAAGGGAGTGAAGCGAACAGTAGCCTTTTTTATCTAATATTATAATGAAGCAATCTTGCGAATGCGCAGTGAGCGTTTTTTATATACTTTCAAAATATATTTAAAGCAATTTAGTGAGCGTAGCGAGTCATGTTTTAAACCCTCACGAATATATTTATAGCAAACTAGCGAGCGAAATGAGCCTTTTTTAGTGTACCTAATTTTACCCTTCACTGTTTTGCGAGCTTAGAGAACCTCTTTTTATATGTGGCTTTTGCATTCTTGCGAGCGAAGAGAGCCCTTTCTAATGAATTTAATATGTTGCCTCTTGATATGAGCCTAGTTATCTTGCGAAGCGAGTCTCTTTTTATACGCTCTTGTATATACTTATCTTACCAAAAACCATTTATATGGTAAAATATTCCCCGCCTAGTCTTTGGTTCAAAAAAGTAGGGAAATCACCTATTCTGTCCCATGCACCAAGTCATGTCTGTATTGGGTGGAGACTCTCATAGGCGTTTCAAAGTAAAGCTGCTAGGTTGACAATAGTTAAGGGCCCTGTTTAAATTAAGAGGCAATCACCCGCTTCTTCTCCTTGGCGGCAAACCAGCTGTGTGAACGAGTGAAATATCAAACAATTCAGGTGTTCATGGAGATTAATCATAACAGATTTTAGCAGTTGTCATAATTGCAGCAGTTTTACTAACATGCATTGATCCAGGCGTATACAAAAGAAATGAATGAATAAATATAATCAGGCACTATACCCTATACTACCTCTAAAGGTGATGATTGAAGGAGAAGAAGCTGATGATTGCCTCTCAATGTAAATAGGGCCCTTAACTATTGCCAACCTAGCAACTTCACTTTGAAACGCCTATGACTGTCTCCACCTAATACGGACATGACTTGGCGGGACAGAAAAGTTATTTCCCTACTTTTTGGACCAAAGGCTTGGAGGGGAGAATTTCCTACATAAGTGGTCTTTTTCAGATTTAATGACTTTTTGTACGACTCCTGTTTTATGTAAAACAGACGTAAACATAATATGTGTAGTAAATAAAGCTGCAAAGAGTGTCAATGTATATATGTCTGTACCACTCTCAAGCTTTGTTTCTGCGGCGCGTACAACATAGGATTGATTAATTTGGGATTTATTGATATAAGAATGTTAAAAAGGCATAAAAAATTCAAAAGTCCTCAAACACCAAAATCCATTTATTAGTAAAGAGTGCAGATGGTCAATTTAAATAAAAGTAGCGATCGCTAGCTAAGTTTCTAGCTCCGTGTTTAGCACAGGAATGTTAAATTTGAGATTTTATCAAGCGTAAGACAAATTCAAAAAGTCACCACATATCAAAATGTGTTTAGTACTCTTGGCTGCAGGCTAGTTTTTCGCTCCGCGTTAAGCGTAAAAACATCGAATTTAGATTTGAATGAGGTAGGAATACACACGAGCATAAGAGAAATCAAAAAAGTCTTTACACATCAAAATCCGTTCAGTAGTTTAGGCTCTAGGGGCATAAACATATAAAACTATCGGTCGCTAGCTTAGTTTTTCGCTCCGCGTACAGCTTAGGAATGTCGAATTTAAGATTTTAGGTAGGAATGCACACGAGCATAAGACGAATCCAAAAAGTTCTCATATGTCAAAATCCGTTCAGTAGTTTAGGCTGTAGGTGCGTCAAAAAAGTGCAGGAAGGGAGGTTTGCAAATATAATTTTCAAACCGATTTGGATGATTTTTTTTTATTTTTGATCTACAAGGCACGCCCTATAAAGATATTATTATATTATTTATGTACCTATAGCCGTTTTTACGCTACAAAACCCTACTTTGTTGCGTACAGTATACTATTATACACTGGCAGCTTAAGTGGTTTTTTGTCTAAGCGGGGTATTTTTACTTTTCTTCTTGACTTGGCGGGGCGGAACGCTGCTGCGTTTCTAAATAGCAAACTTGCGAGCATGTCATTGATTAATTTTATTTTATGTATTCCACTAACGTGAGTTCCTAATATAACCCATTACTAGTTACATTATTGATCATTTTTTGCACCAAATATACAATTAAGACACTAATTACACGTAATATTAATTTATGACAATCTCTATAAGACTAAAAAAACATAGTGAACTATGCTATAGCTTTGGTTGCTATGATAAATGGAATTACGTAAAAAATGAAAGAAATAGCCAAATTCAAAATATTTTATATTTATACAAACTTTTATTTTGATTTACTTAAAAGTTATTAATATTTTATTAATAAAAGTAATTTAAATCTTTTTTAATTTATGCTTTCCATAACAATTAAATGTTTCGCAAATACTGATTGAAAAAAACTAATAAATACTATTTCAATTTATGTGTTAAAGACTTACTAGTGTCAGAATGTATATTTTGATTTCATTGATTGACATATATTGTATTGTTTAATTGTATATGCCTTGTTAATTGTATGTAGTAGGACGAATAGGTTAATAGTGACCTTTTACAATCCAAACTATATTTACCACTAAACTTATTGAAGCATTTTAAACACTATAAATAAAATAATTGTTGTCTTCATTTGTAAATTATGAATATACATATGTGTCATATGATTTTTTTAAACTATAATATTGATTGACATATATAATAATATTTAAGTTATGGTTTACATAGGAAAGACCTAGCCGACTGAAAAGGGGCGAAGGTAGCTCCGCCTACTACTGCTTCTGACGTGTACAGTAAGTTCGAGTATACCTTAAAAAACCTGATGACTGACATCTATCGGATAACGCTGGAACTAAAATCCCATTTTACGCGTTATTTTCGCCAGTCTATTACGCCTTGAAAAAATTGATATTTTATATTGAAATTTTGGTTTTGAGTTCTAAGTCACATGATAAAGGGGGCCTAGTAATTACATTTTTAAAATTTGAAGTTCAAAATAAAAATTTTGATTTTAACCAGCGCGTACACGCTTGATTAAAAAAAATTCAAAAAATAAAAACTAGGTACCCTTTGGCATTTTTAATAGTTTTAAATTAAAAAAAAAATTACGTCTCTATCTTAAAAATTACGTACGGGAGACGTGGGATAGCATTTTAAGTTCGCGTTCCACCCACCCTTAAACCTGTTATCAATTTTTCAACAGCCCTCCTTGGGTCCTAAAGCCAAAAATAAACTTTAAAAAAATCTAACACAAATTTAAAAAAATAACATATTTAACATTTTTAAGCATATAATATATAAATATTTTTATTTATTTTAATCATGTGATATATTCATAACACAAGAGTCAAAGGGGTTTCAATAATCTAAAGTAGAAGGGCCTTATGAGCTCTTAGAGACAATGTTTTTAAAGTACTTAAAAATATTCTCAATTAGTTATTTTACCTAAATCTTAAGTCTCTAAGGTCCTTATTTATTTTACTTATACTTTTAAGGGGCCCCATTCAGAAGAATAGGACCAAAAAAGGCCTTAGCATACTCAATCAGAGCCCTAAAGCAGCTTAATATGGTTCTAGATATTTGATTTTTTAAGTAATTTAAATATATTCTTAATTTTAGATCTTTATTTTTTAACTTTTAGCCCCTTTTCATTACACCAAGATGCTTAAGGATTCCATACAAGACTAGAGCGAATGAAGCCCCTTAACCTTACCACCCGTACCCTTAAGCAGTACAAAGGGGCCCCTAGAGATTAAACATAAAATAAACGGCGTATAAAAGTTATTTCAAACTTACTTATTTATTTTATTTACTTAAGTTTAACTTAATTAAAATTAGATTAAGCTTGCAACAATCATTAATACCACTCTAGTTAAAAAAGAATGCCCCTCTACTTAGGAAACAATTTAGAACACCCCCTCCCTATTGGGCCTCTTTGACGTAGATTTGAGCCCGTTAAGGCCACACCCTCCTCGGGCCTTTTTGGCTCAGTCCGCCACTGGTTAAATTTGATAATAATATGTGATAAAGTCACTTACTTTTGTTAATTACAACAAGAATGTTAAAAACTCTTTTTAACATCATTAATGACCCAAATTGTGCGTGTGTCTATTATCATTATGGCTCTTAGTGTGTTTACAATAGAGTTAAAACTTATCACAAAAATCAGACTTGATTTGTGTACAACTATAACCTGTTTTTCTAAATCATTAAAACTTTAAATAAAAATTGTTAATAATTGAAAATTGTTTTCTATTCAAATAGAATCGTAATAATAAATAATATCAAACAAAACTTACCGTGGTTAATAATCCACCAGAAAGTTCAATAGCCTTGACTTTATTGTAATAAGAAATGGCTTTGTCTGATCCAAGTTTACAAATAATTTTTACTGGAAGAAATAACAAAAAAACAATTATAAGCCAATTACATATTTTCATTTCATTATTATCTTTTTGACAAATTTTAATGTTTAAAAAGTAGTTGCGTGTCTTTATTCTGCATATATTGGTCTCTTTGTATGCAAGGGATCATTACAAGCCAACTTTGTGTTCGTCCTGACCCTCTGGGATTTTCCTATATTCCGACTGGATTCCTTGTTTGCCAGTCAACCTCTCTTTATCCCATATCCTCTCCCATCTTCCTATCTTTACCGATGTACTGTATTCACCTTAATGTGTTTAAAGTTCTTGTCAGAACTGTGTTGTCTGTGTCTATCCCTCCTAATAAACGAGGTGGCGCTCATTCATATGTTGATGCACTGAAGTTTAGGCCAGGACTGATCATTTACCACCCCCTCCCTTTATGATGAACCCGACTGTATATCTTAGAGTTCAAATAGTTCCATCCCATTTTAGTAATTTTAATTTTACAATAATATTAGTTCCATCCTACATAACAATCAATAAGGAGTTAAATGTGGTTAGAGTTGAATTTATAAAGACAATAGCCATCAAGGTCCAAAATATTATTTATCCTTATCTTTAGATATTGATTATTTGCCATATCATGAAAAACCAATATTTTGTAATGGTTTATTTATTACAATATTTAATAATAATAGTAATAATAAAGGGGATTAATAGAGGGAAATAAAACCATGAAATACCTACAGACAAGAGGTTCATTGGTTTCATTTAGGTTATGAGCAATTTCCACAGCTAAATCTTGACTTGTGCTCTCTGATGTGCTAACTAAATCTTTTAAATCCTTGTCACAAATAGTTCCACAAAAGCTTGTATCCATTATAATAATTCTATAAAAAAATCATCAGTAATTACATGAATAAAACATCTTAAAATATTTCTTAATAAGAAATAGAATAGGAAAACCTGGGTACGGGGTACGCCAGAACTTTTTCTCACCCGATCGGATTTGCTATGCTCATCCTTACTACTTCGGACTTGCTTTGCTTGGGCTCTAAAGAAACAAATCAACAAGTTTACTGTCCTCAGACAGTAAATATATTCTTTTTATTCCCAGGGGTCAGTGGCCATCCAACACAACAAAAAACGTATATATAGAAGCGGTATTAAAACAAAACTAGATATATCTGACACAATATAATTGTGTCAAATATACCGAAAGAAGAAATATAACATGCAAAATGCAAACATAATGTCATGCCCCACTCTATTTCTTTAGGTCTCACTCATCAAGGCACCGACAGAGCCTGAACTCACTTTGACCTTTAATTAAAGGCACTGTCGGCACCTGATGAGTAAGATGTTACAATATGTCGAGCCATCAATGATGGTGAATGTCAAATGATAGAACAGTTACCTGATGTCGCTTTGCATTTTGCTTGTTACATTTCCTAGTTGTCTCTCACACAGTTAAATTGTGTATACAACGATATACTTAATATATTTATTTAAAGGGATAAACTTGTATCAAATTTCAACTCAATTTAGAGAATTTTCATCATGACAATGACACTTATTGTTTTAAGGTTGTTCGGATGACAGAGGTTGGGGGGAGGGGGCGATGAAAATTCACTAGATACATGGCAAAATGCCATTTAACAACAAATAATGCAAAACAACAACAATGTGGCTCCATAGCGGCTACGGGCTAAAGTTCTGTATTTAAACAATGTATACAAGTCATTAGACAAAAATTGAATGAGATGAAACTTAGCACATTTGTTAGTCTTATGCATGACTATGTGTGTGCTAAATTTCAAATAGATCAAATATTTTACAGCATTTTATGAGTTGATTTTTTAAAGTAGGTATCAAATTTTTAGCTTGTAGGTAGCAACATAAGCTCACTAACAACTTCTAGTTCTATAAACCCACACACACATCGTCATGTTAGTATTATTGTCTCTGACTGATATTCTCCTACTGCCCCATAATACTCAACCCCAGTATTACAATAATAACAACACCAACAACGTCTTTCCACTAAATTTAAACTTTATTGTGCAGAGCCGGCTTTCGGCAATAATGCCATCTACAGTGCCTAAACAAGTAATAACAAAACTTAGCAAATAATAATAACATCAAGTAGATAAATAAAAAAGCAAATAAATAAGTTAAGTCTAAAAAAGTTAAAACACAATAAAAAAGGTTAAAAAAATAAAAACAGTATATACATTAGAAAAACCCTAAAACAATAAAAAAGATCAGTTACCGTGGTGGGATGTTGAGTCTTTCAGTTCATGGAATCTGACTGAAGGGGTTTTATAGAACTCGCTAGAGTTTTATAATAACAGAACCCCCGCCGTCAGTCTTATCATTCAGACACATGTCACCATCACTATCTAGCGCTCTCCTAATCTCAAAATTTTCTAAGGAGTTTAATTTCATCCCTTTATTTTCAAAATGAAGGAAACCGACCTTATGACCTTCTTTTCCGTGGGCCTCTTTTTCGATGTGGGCGTAGAAGTTAGTGGGCCCCTTTAAGTGTTCTTTAAAGCGGGTGGAAAATTTGCGCCCGTCTGCCCTAGATAGTATTTGCCACAATCTTGAACTCCACATTTAGGGCCACTATCTAGGGCAGACGGGGCGCAAATTTTCCACCCGCTTTAAAGAACACTTAAAGGGGCTGTTGCGGTGTGCACTGGTTGAAAATATTGAGATGAGGACTGTATAAAAAAGGTAAACAAATTGAGTTTTTTAGAAACTATATAATGTTAGGATAAATTAAATTATTAACATAAGACCATACTCGACTCTAGCTCGTGTCTAACTAACTGATAGGGCTAGGCCGGGGGTATCGGTACCCCACTCTTCTACACTAAGGGGGGAATTTGGCCTTCAAACCTTTAAAGACGTACTACGTTTCGAACGCACAAACATTCCGGCCCCCGTTGACTAGTAAGTCAACTAGAAAACAAACAAAAACAAAAAAAAAAAAAACAATTTTTCTATCGAGATAAACAAATGGTAAAAAAAAGCTTAATAACTACAGAAAATAAGTAAACATAAAAAATGAAATAAATACAAATTACGAATTGAAATGAAAAGAACAAACAAATATAAATGCAAAATATTAAATGTTTCGTTGAATCTCCAAAGATTATACAAATTCAATCGTCTAATCAGGTAAGTTATTAAATTGGGTTTCTTCAGCAGGCAAAGGTAAAGGGCACATACGGGTTACAGCTCGAGTGGTGGATTTGCCATTTGCGAGTTTCACACTAGCAACACGTGTGACTCCGTCCTTTCCAGGGTGTAATTGGATGATTCTTCCTAATGCCCAACGCAGAGGTGGTAAAGATTCATCAGTGAGTAACACTAAGGTTCCTTCTTGCAAAGGTAAATAATCTTTCCTCCATTTGTAGCGCTGCTGCTGTTGGCTAAGAAATTCCTTCTGCCAGCGCTTCCAAAAATAATTATACATCCATTGGATCTTCTGCCAACGGGTTAGTAAGCTAAATTTATCATCAAGCTTAGGCTCCGGCGGCAAAGTTAAGGGTCTCCCTATTAAAAAATGCCCAGGTGTAAGAGCCGAGAGATCACTGGGATCAGTGGAACAAGGAGAGATTGGTCTTGAGTTTAAGCAGGCTTCTATTTGGGATAACAGAGTTGCAAGCTCCTCAAAGGTTAAGGGTGCATAGCCTACAGCTCTGCGGAGGTGGAATTTCATGGATTTAACCCCACTCTCCCAAATACCAGCAAAGGTAGGTGAGTATACCGGTGTGAAATGGAAAGTAATATTATCTTCCGAAAATATATCGTTTACGGTTTTAGACAGAGAGTGATCGATAAAACTTTTAAGGTCTTTACTAGCTTTAACAAAATTACTGGCATTGTCACAATGTACATGTAACGGTAATCCTCTTCTAGAAGAAAACCTACGAAAACATGCAAGAAAAGCTTGTGAGGTAAGATCTGATACGAGCTCCAAATGGATGGCTCGGGTAGAAAAACAAACAAAAATACAGATATAACATTTGATTATTTTAGAGGATTTTGCTGAAGATAGTTTGTAGTTAATAGGACCAGCAAAGTCTAATCCCGTGGTTTTAAACGGTGGTGAAACAGTAACTCGGGATTTAGGTAAGTCTCCCATGAGATAAGAATGGGTTTTAGGTTTCACACGAAAACAGATTATACATTTATGAACAATTTGTTTGCAAAGATTTTTGCCATGAATGGGCCAAAATCTCTGCCTAACTAAATAGAGTAAATGCTGAGGCCCAGCATGGAAATGTTTTAGATGATAATATTCAACGATAAGTTGAGTTAGATAATGGTTTGAGTCCAGAAGGTAGGGATGTTTCTGATTAAAAGAAATCTCCGCATTCTCTAATCTACCACCTACTCGTAATAGATTATCTTTATCTAAGAAAGGTGAGAGCGAAATTAAACGGTTTGTAGGATTTAAAGTTTTATTAGTCATAAGGGTTTTAATTTCATCACTAAACATTTCTAATTGATAATAGTTTATAAGAATACGCTGTGAGTCCAAAAGTTCATCGACGGTAAGTGGATTAAGATTTTTAGTCCGAGATTTTAAATTTGAGATAAATCGTTTGACAAGGGCAAAAGTGCGAAATAGAGTTTTCCAGGATTTAAATTTATTGATATTAATAACTTCATTTAAGTTAGGTTCTAAAGGTTTAACAGTAATTAAGATCAAACGGTTGTTAGGTTTTTCTTCGGGTAATTCGCGACTTAACTCTAAATTTGGTTTTTCATAAATCTTATTTTCTAAAATAAATTTAGGTCCATTAATCCAAAAATTGTAGAGTTCAAGAAATTTAGTAGCACTTAAACCCTAGATGCAAGATCGGCAGGGTTTTGTGTAGTTGACACGTGCATCCAAGTACCAAGGTGAGTAGTTTCTTGAATTTCAGATATTCTATTACATACAAAAGTTTTCCATCTATTTGAATCTGCAGCAATCCAATTCAAGACTATAGTACTGTCGGTCCAGTAAAATTTTGTCAATTTTAAAATTTTTTAAGGTTTCTAAAACTTTTGATACAAGTCGGCTTAAGAGCAAAGCTCCACATAGCTCCAGTCGAGGAATAGTTAGTTTTTTAATCGGAGCTACTCTTGATTTAGAACAGAGTAAACAAGATGTAGGTTCACTATTAATGTATGATACTTTAAGGTAGACACAAGCAGCGTAGGCAACCTCGCTTGCGTCGCAAAATCCGTGTAGCTCATAGGATATAATTTCAGGTGAATCAGCGATGTATCGAGTTACTTTAAAATTGTTTAAAGCAGGTAAATCAGAACTAAAAGTAGTCCACTGGATTGTCAGATCTGGTGGTAAAGGTTCATCCCATTGTAGTTTGCATAGCCAAAGGCTTTGTATAAAAATCTTTGCTTTAATAACAACAGGTCCTACTATTCCCAACGGATCATAGAGTTTAGAAATTGTTGATAGGATTGAACGTTTGGAGATAATAGCATCCTGTAATAGATTTACTCGAAAAATAAATGAGTCTTCAATTGGTAACCAATGCATACCAAGGGTTTTGATACCGCTATCAGCAGATAAGTCGTGGGTATACAAAGGATCAGTCTCTTGGTTTATAGAGTTAATAAAATTTTGATTATTGGATCCCCATTTACGAAACTTTAAGCCTCCCTTACGGGAAATTTGAGTTAATTCTCCATGTAGGTCGTATAGATGTTTCTCAGAGCTAACTGATGTTATCAGGTCATCTACATATATTCCTCTTGAAGACAAGCCGCTGCTAGAGGGTAATGGTCTTTTTCATCTTCAGCTAGTTGCTTAAGAGCACGTTGACTTAGGTAGGGTGCACAGGCTGTGCCATATGTTACCGTTAGTAATCGGTAAACTACAAGAGTCTTATCTGGTTTGATCCATAAAATTAATTGAAATTTAGTATGAGGAGGGTAAATCAAAAACTGGCGAAACATCTTTTCTATATCTGCGATTAACATGTATTTACCAAATCGTACTTTTAATAAGATGTTAAAAATATCCACTTGAAGAGGCGGTCCAACTTCAAGAATATCGTTTAAAGATACACCGTTCGTAGTTGGCATTGATGCGTTAAACACCACTCTTAATTTAGTAGATAAACTATCTTCTCGAATCACCTCACGGTGAGGAATAAAATAATGATCATCTTGCATAATTTCAGCTAGTTCAGATGAAGAAACTTCTTCCATATGACCTAGTTGCAAGTATTCTTGTATGAATAAATCATACTGATTCCATAGATTAGGGTCTCTTTGAAGTCTAGTATTGAGTGATTGTACTCTTTTCAGAGCCAGTTCATAAGACTGTCCAAGAGTATTATGGTCTTTTTTGAATGGTAAATGCATTATATATCTACCATCAGAATTTCTTGTAGTGGTATTAATAAATAGATTTTCTACCTCTTTCTGGTAAGAGGTAAGCGTCTTAGGTTTAGTAAGGTCTTCGATTTCCCAAAACTTTGTCAAAGACGAATCGAGATCTGGGTGATGGTCATACTCTACGGTCAAACAGGTAACTGAAGGTAAGTTTCTATTAGAATATTTATTTTTTAAAGGAAACACACATTTTCCAGAAACTAACCAACCAAAAGATGACTGTCTCATGACAGGTTTGTCAGGTCCAAGTCTGATGACACCTTCTTGAAGAATGTCAAAAGCTATTTCAGCTCCTAGAAGTAAGTCAATTTTATTTGGTTTGTAAAATTGTGGATCAGATAAGGTGACAGAATTTGGTATACACCAAGAAGAGATATCAATATTTCGTTGAGGTAAGTTTTTCAATTATTTTCTTAAGAACTAGAAAGTTGAGAGGTATTCGGTATTCTTGTGATAGGGATTGGACGACAGCTGAGACTGAATGGTTAATTATTTCAGTATTATCGGTTATTCCTTTAATGGGTAGATTAACTTTTTCTTATCTAGATGTAGTAATTGCACCAAGCATTCAGAAATAAAATTATCTTGTGCTCCGCTATCTATTAATGCTCGAGCTTGAATTGTGCAACCTTCCTTATTTTTAAGTTCAACTACCGCAGTAGCTAACAAAGTAGTAGAGCTAGAGCTCTCATTCATTGAAACTATATGGTTCTGACTTACATCGGTAGGTCTCGCGCGTACAACTTCGGAAAGTTGTTGTGGGTCTAAATGTAACAAAGTAGAATGTTTTAAATTACAAACTTTACACCCTTGTTCAGTTTTACAATCTTTAGTAGCATGCGAATTATTTTAAACAATTCCTACAGATGTTTAGCTCAAATGCTTTAGCTAAACGTTGTTTCGGTGTTAATTTATTAAATTCGGGACAAAAGTAAAGTCGATGAAAGGCATTCTTTTCAGGACAAATTAAACATTTAATATTATCTTTTTGGTAATTAGGTGGGTTAAATTTATGGTTATTGTTGTTAAACTTTTGGTATGAATTTTGGGGTTTATAATATTTACTAGTACTTGCAAAACTATAGTTTTCGGTATTTTGAGGTTTTTGATAAGATTTATTATGCAAATTGGTGGTAGGTTTAGAAAATTTAGAACAGGTATTATTGTTTTTAGATACCTGAATAACATTTAATTGTTTTAAAATAAATGATTCTAATTCGGTTAAAGTAGGCGATTCGCAATTGGATGGCAAGTGCTCTTCCCATTTTCTCATTATACTTTGATCCAATTTTGAGCACAAAAGAGGCACTAAAAGAAAATCAGACGCATCTATTTCTTTTCCTAATGCTTTTAGTGCTTGTACCTGTTTTGAAAATTCTACATATAAGGTATTTAATTCTTGGAAAGAATTATTTTTCATTGCTGGTAATTCTATAATGTTTCTCACATGACTTTGAGATATTATTCTTTTATTAGAGAAACGGTTCTTTAAAATATTCCAAGCAATAGTATAGTTAGCATCTGTGATCGGTAGGTTGTTAATTTAAATCTAATGCACTCTGAGTCACTGAGGATTTTAGATAATTTAATTTCAAAGAATCAGGTAAATTTTCTTTGTTATGAATTAAAGATTCAAAATTGTCTTTAAATGTGACCCAGTTTCTTGGGTCACCATTAAATGTAGGTAATTTTATAATAGGTAATTTTACATCATTTAAGGTACTGGTGGTTTGGTTAATTATGGTTGATGGCTGCTGAATTTTCTCTGGTTCTAGTATTTTATTTTTTTAAAAATGACATATTGTCAAAATATTCGGTTTCAAAAATTAACAAATCTTCGTCAAATACATAACTAGAGTTCAATAGCTCTAACTTTTCTAAAACAGATTTATATTCGGTAAGAATTGGTTTGTACATTTCTAATCTAGACGGTATTTGTTCTACGTATGATTCATTAAAAGCATTTTTAAATGCTTTCATCCGCTCATTGGCGGCCTCTAAATGTCGTTTTTTGATAAAGAGGGAATCTTCCGGTTTGTCCTCCGACTGACTAGGGCTAACTTTGCCTTTCGATTTAGTAGTCTTAGACTTTTTCATATTGAAGTACATATAGTAAATCAAAGAAACTTATAAATTACGAACGGTAATAAACGGTAAGATTATAATGACGAATTATTGAGTCATATAAGACAAAGAACACAAACAATATTTGAAGGAAGCATAAGATAATTAAAGTTATAATTTTTACATAAGAATAAATTCAATTTAATTTTAATAATGCATAGACAAATATTTAAACAAGTAAAAGATATTGTAAATAAGCATAAAGGACTCTTTTAAATACGTATAAAGAAATATCTTTGATAAAATATAACATAAAGTTTCAAAAAAATAATATCAAATCATAAAGAATTCTTGAAGATAAAGAAACGCGATCTTTCTCAGAAAGTCGTAAAGATAAGGTCCTATAAGACAATAAGGTACGGTAAGGATGGCTGATATGAGAGAGAATGAGGTAGAGTGATAGTTGAGGAAGGAATGTTCTAGAATATTCCACTGAACCAATGACCCTGTCCCTGACCACCTGTGCCAGAGCTTCAACCCAATAACAAACCTAAACTTACTAACTAAATTATAAGTATACGTAAATTTAGTAATATAAGTTAAATAATAATTTGACTCAGCCTTCAGCATCCAGATAAAGAGAATTTATAAGTTCTTCTTTTGAGTATGTGATCTTGTCCATTTAAACAATTACGTAAATAACTTTCGGTAAATTATTTCAGGTTTCAGAAAATAATTTTATACGGTAAATGTTTCAGGTTTCTGTTTTTTCTCGGTAGTAAACATTAAACGGTAGAGTTTCTTAAAAGAGCTAGAGTATGGTCATAGTACGGTTTCTGAATTAACATTCAATATAACGGTCGTAGAATATAACGGTAAATATAACGGAATGATTAATAATAACGGTAAACAATCCGGCGAAGGTCCAAAATGTTGCGGTGTGCACTGGTTGAAAATATTGAGATGAGGACTGTATAAAAAAGGTAAACAAAATTGAGTTTTTTAGAAACTATATAATGTTAGGATAAATTAAATTATTACACATAAGACCATACTCGACTCTAGCTCGTGTCTAACTAAACTGATAGGGCTAGGCCGGTGGGTATCGGTACCCCACTCTTCTACACTAAGGGGGAATTTGGCCTTCAAACCTTTAAAGACGTACTACGTTTCGAACGCACAAACAGGGGCCCACTAACTTCTACGCCCACATCGAAAAAGAGGCCCACGGAAAAGAAGCTGTCAACTAAAGTGATGTAGAAATTCAAACAGTATGGGTAAGGGTGCAGGACACAGTGGTCTAACTCCCCCGGAATAAGCTGTTTTAGATTGGCCTGCCTTAAGTTCACCCTTTCTCCACTAGAGGCAGGTCGCTTCACCTTGGGCACCATGTATAAAATAATTATTTCATCAATTCCAAGATTAAAATTATTTAAAAGGGTCTTTAACAATGTTAAAATTTGTGTTAATTATTTTAAAGGTATAATTTTCATAAAATGTTATAAAAATATACACACTGTGTTAATTTAAACTAGACCTGATATCGTGATAACCATGATTTGTAGAAATAAACAAACATAAAAAAAAACACAAATAAATCAATACTATGAATTAATAAGTATTAAGATCTTATGTATTAATTAAAACATAAATAACACAATGAATGAACGAATAACGAAAATAATGAATGGTTATTTTACGAATATCATTATAACACAATTTTCATAACACACACTCTTGGATAGCTGGCTAATGAACACCCTAAAACTTAACTGGCATGCCTTTGCTGGTGGCAGACAAGCAAAAATGTTCATTACTGGGCCAATTGTAAAAAATACAAATTTTCTAATTAACCTCAGCAAGCCTTGCCTTAGGAACCTAGTTAGTGTTCTGACCGGTCACTGTAGATTAAATAAACATCTTAATACTTTAGGCATAATCCCAGAGGCTAGCTGCCCCATGTGTGGGCATTATGAGGAGACAGCCTTTCACTTGCTTGCAGAGTGTGAGGCCTATACATCTCTTCGTACCCGCATATTTGGCGTAGGCCTCTTGTATGAAGAGGAGCTTTCTTCTCTTAGTTGGAGAGATATCCTACAATATATCAACCTTTCCAAGAGGTTCTTGGTAGAGGTGGTGTAGGCTAAGGAATCGGGGCTGGCAAGAAGGGCCCAACAACGTGGCCTATTTGCCTGGCTTTGCCTCCCCACCCTATTACTACTACTACTACTACATAATTTTCGTAACACACGTTATCCTTTTTCTAAAAAAATATCTTATAAACAACTAAAAGAAAAAAAAGTTAATGAATAAGATAAAAACTGTCTTGTTTACATATTTTATAAACATAAATAGAAGTCTCGATTTACAACTGATAACAATAGTGATAACAGCCGTACAAGGTGAAAACTAGTACTCGGAGCGGTAGTTGATGCAACTAATCCCTGTTTTTAGGACCACCTCCAACCAGGGAGTTGGACCACTGTGTCCCCCGCCCCCTCCCTTACTGTATGAATTTCTACATCACTTTACTGTCAACTGATTTTAGTCGTATGTTATACTTCATGCACGTCCTACTGGATTCCCTTCACTTGGTTCCCACAGCATATTTAGCTAGTGTTCTTAATATGATCCGCATATTTAGTATGCTCTGAGCACATGGTAATTCTAATAAAACTGCAATCTTATCAAAAAAAAATTAATACAGTTCATCAGTTCAATTAAACATGCGGAAATCCCATGTTCTATTGAAATTTCCCAACAAAATTAAAGTTTACAGAACCTTGGAAAAGTTTCTACAAAACTTTGGGATAAAAATCTAATACAGAGTATAAATATGAAGAGTAGGATATAAATTTATGGCACTTACTTGTCCATGAGATATTGATAATCTTAACTCAAAAAGCTTTAAAGATAAATTCTTTAAATCATTAAAATGTATGCATCAAAATACCACTGTTTTATAATTATTTAATTAAATAAGTAAGTTATTAAACATTAAAGATTCTCTGAAAATATACAAACTTTGCATACAATCACCAGAGATTTACAGAACGCTTAGCCAATGGTGAGTATAGATAAATGATTGAGTGCTTTAATTGGCTGGTGAAATTAAGAACACTTATTTATGGAATTTTCCCTCCTAATTTTGCATTTATCATTTTGCTCATAGAGAAGTGATAAATTTAATTTGCTTTTGCAATTATTTGTTGTTTCTGTCTTCTACTTTCGTCTGTTTCTCTTGGTAAGTCTGATCTATCTCCTATCACAAACGTTAATCTACGTGAAGGATTAGTGAGGCAATAGCTCTGAAGATTTAAGATTATTAAATATACAAGTGGTAAATAGGGGAAAAAATACCACTTGGTTGTTGCTTTTGTTAATTTTAATATCTTAAAGAATTATGACCAACAGTAGGAAGTTTGACCTCTTGTTATCTATTTGTTTAAATACCGATTTGTTTGTCTATTCTCCACTAGAAAGTTCTAATTATAGACAGCTATTATATAGTTTGCATTTATACGTAAACTTGGAATAGGGTTGCAATTAAATTGATGTAAAAATTCATACAGTAGGGGTGGGGGCGGGGACACAGTGATCCAACTCCCTGGTTTTAGGTGGTCCTAAAAAAAAGGGATTACAGTCTATCGTTTAGTTTAAAAATCTTGACAGGTCCGTTTAGACACCACTGATTCTTAAGAAAAAAAATCCCTGCAAGAAGGGAGCGGGAAAAAACTATGTAAACAGATCAGGTTTTTTAACCCGTATTTTATTGGCGATGTTTTTCTACATTTCTTTTGTGCAGTTTTATTTTAAAATATAATTTAAGATTAATTTGAAAGTAGTTTTCAAAACGATATTATCAAAAGAAGAACCACAAACAAAGTGAACAATTGCCGGGAAGAAGGTTTTTTCCCTACAGCGGTTATTATGGTAGGAATTTTTTTTTTCGTTTTAAGTTAGAGGTTGGCAGCGGCTTCTCTGATTGGTCAATTCCCAAAATACTTATGACCTTGGGGATTTTTAAACTAAACGATAGACTGTAGTTGCATCAACTACTGCACTGAGCACTAGTTTTCACCTTGTACACTTATCACTATTGTTATCAGTTTTAAATCAAGACTTCTATTTATGTTTATAAAAAAAAGTAAACAAGACAATTTTTATCTTATTCATTAACTTTTTTTTAATTTGTTTATAAGATATTTTTTTTTTAGAAAATGGGATAACGTGTGTTATGAAAGTTGTGTTATAATGAGACAACAAAGACGTAAATTAAATCTATAATTTCCCGGTTTGTTGTTTGTTTACAAACATTTTTGATGTTTTGTTTACAAACATTTTGATGTTTGTCTACAAATCATGGTTATCAAGATATCAGGTCTACTTAAAATTAACACAGCGTTTATAGTTTTATAACATTTTAGGAAAATTATACTTTTAAATCATTATATTAATGATCTCCCTGAATATGGTGCATTGAGTCCGAGATTTGCGGACGACACTACCTATGTAGTTAAGGGGAAAGAGTATGGTAATATATTAAATAGAATAGACGTTATAGTAAGATTTGCAAATGACTGGTTTGTTGTGAATAAGTTAACTTTGAATTAATCAAAAAACCAGATCATTACTCATACTCTTAAACGTAACAATCCCAATCCTGATTCCCATATTAAAATACTTGGTATGTCTGTAGACAGCACTCTTAACTGGAAAGCTCGTGTTAACCAACTAAGCAGTAAACTTTCATCTGTTCTTTACTTGCTCTATAAACTTAGTTTGACATTAGATAAAAATACTTTGAAGCTTGCCTACTATGCCCATTTTCATTCTCGTATGCTCTATGGTATAAATGAATGGGGAGCAGCCCCCGTAGCTAATAACATTTTTATACTGCAGAAAAAAAAGCAATTCGAATTATTAATCACGCTAAATATGATTCCGAATGCAAACAATATTTTATTAATAATCAGATTTTAACTTTTTTTCTCAGCATATATTTTCTCATTGCTCTTGTTTATTAAAAATAAGTACGATGAGGGGGAGTTCAATAATAATAAAAAGCATAGCTATGCTACTAGATTTGCTACCAATATTAACATGCCCCCCTGTAGACTTCATAAATCAGACCAGTCTCCCATTATTAATGGAATAAGATGCTTTAATAAATTACCTGAATCTATAATTGAACTACCTCTCAAAACTTTTAAGAAAAAGCTTAAATGTATTCTGCTTCAGAAATCATATTACTCTATAAATCAATTTTTATTAGATGATTTGGTGTTTCCTCCTATTTAATAATTATGATTGTTTATTTTACGTGAGTTTTATGTAATAATGTTTTTTTTTATTTACTATTGTACTCGTTTTTTAATTTGTTATTGTATATTTATGTTGTATTTTTGACAATTGAGATACTTTCCTTGGAAAGTAACCTCATGCAATTTAATAAATAAAAATAAATAATACAATTTTTAACATTGTTAAAGACCCTTTTAAATAATTTTAATCTTGGAATTGAAGAAATAATTATTTTATATATGGCGTACAAGATGAACCGTGGAGAAAGGGTGAACTAAGGCAGGTCTATCTAAACCAGCTTATTCCGGGGGAGTTAGACCACTGTGTCCCACACCCCCACCCCTACTGTATGAATTTCTACATCACTTTAGTTGCCAGATTTCAGCTAAGATCGAGCGGGACACATGTGGTAAGGGGAGGGGTAGTCCATTTAAGCAACTAAGCTACTCAGCTGTAAAGATTGATTTTAGTCCTGTATAAACTTATTAATGAGCAAAGCGAGAAAATAATACAATGCTTCAGCAATAAATATCATTGTACTGCCATGTTGCATATATTCAAATTTTGAAGCACAAGCAAATTAAATTCTTCATAACATTTACACTTGGACTCTAAACTACGACAGCAAATTTTTTTACAAACCAAACAAATTGAAAATAATTTTAAATTATTGAAAGTATTTTTGGTTTATAAAAATATTAATTCCTTCCTTTAGAATAACTGTTTTTAACTATTTAACATTTCAGATAAAAAATACTTGCACATTTTGTATTACATGAAAAATTAATGTGATAAATTAATAATTTGATTTAATGGATTTAATAATCAATTATAACTAACGTGATAAAAATTCATATTTATTTAATCATATAAAAATATTGGGATAATTTTAGTTTTGGCAGAATTTGAAAGTTGTGCAGGACGAAGGTGTCAATATCAGGACACTTGTGTGTATGTATTTCTGAAAACTATTAGAAATAAATATATTTATATAAATATACAACTTTATTATCGCAACAATGAGAAATATAAAATTGTATTTCTCATTCCAGCTCAAGAAAATCGAATCTCAATTGTTTTCTAGTAATAAATTAAAGAGTAAAAAAAATGCTTTAGTTTTTTTTAGAATTTATGATGCTTGATGTCCAACAACTCCTGGAGCAAAGTTTACCAAAGCCACATAAACGGCAATGTCAGTGTTCTGTACACAAGAAATGGCCTGATGTGAATATCTCAAATTTAGGAGTAAGCGTTTTTATATTTTATGTTTATATATTTCTTATCAATCTGTTCAGCTAGATTTTTAGATATGCCATATCTTTAGACTTGATATATTTTTTAATTGTTCATTGGTGTTTATGCTTAAATATGTAAGATTGCATGTAGGTATTTTAATTCGATGGTTTTTTTATGTTAAATCAATTGTGGTTGGTACATCATGTGCTTTGCATTTCCCCCCTAAAATCATAAAAATATAAACCCCTGTAACATAAAAGAAAATATTTCTACTTATAAACATATTTGGTGAGTCTTAAGAACTCTTGAAATAAAACATCATTATCATGTATTTGCTATCCAGTTCATATAAGGATATTTATACAATGACAAATAATAATTAAACAAAGATTTACCTAGTTAATGTGTGATTAAATTGACATAAGCAACAAAGTATAAACTGTTGCACATTATTATAAATTCTCTCAGTAAATACAGATTACCTAACAACTAACCTAATCAGAGTATGGACAACTAGGTATTCAAAATTGATTGATCTAGTTTAAAATTATTTTTTAAGAAGATGCAGGATATCTTATTAATTCTAAACAAACAAGGTTTGATACATATGACTGCTAAATACACACACACACACACACAGATATATATATATATATATATATATATATATATATATATATATATATATATATATATATATATATATATATATATCTGTGTGTGTGTGTGTGTATATATGTATGTGTGTGTGTGTGTAAATTATTAGGACATGAGGCAGTCTTGGTAGCCATTGGCTGAAGATCTCTTGTATGTGTTCTTTTTAAAAAAGTTAAAAACCTTTTATTGTTTACAACGTTTTTAACAAAAAATTATTGTAGTTTATTGTTATTTATTTTTAGGATATATCAAATTCAGATAAACATGAAGATATTCTTCAAAGCCTATTACTTAAATATTCAATCCAGCCTGTTGAAAACAGCGAAGAATTTTCTCATCAACTTTTAAACTTAGAAAACATCAACAAACATTTTGAGACATCTTTAAAGAATTATGATGGGTAATCATTTATTAAATTTGTTTTTACTAAATAAATAGTCTTAAAAAGCAAGTTAACGTTTATTATAAAATTTTGTATATGACTATTTTATAACTTCTTGAGAGATGGCTACTCCCCAGTTTTTTTTATTTAATCTGTATTGATTTCATTCTTTTTATAATAAGATTTTAATGGCTACTATAACTAAAGAAGAGAGGAGTAAAAAACTGAAGAAGGTACAGGGGAGTAACAAACTGAAGAAGGTACAGGGTAGTAACAAACTGAAGAAGGTACAGAGGAGTAACAAACTGAAGAAGATACAGAGGAGTAACAAACTGAAGAAGATACAGAGGAGTAACAAACTGAAGGTCACAAAATTGAATACTCCTACTGGGCATTGAGTAATGATTATACTTCTCTATGCTATTATTTCTATTCTATGTTTTATTGGTTGAATGCTGTACCTAGTGTTTCTTTTACAAAATATGACATTAAAATAAAGGACTACCAATTATTTTTAAAAGATAATGCAATCTTTGGTTCATTCTCCTGTATTTGCCACATATGCATTGCTCCTGTATAATGCTTAAAGTTATACATTTTTAATTGAAATGCTAAGATAATTTTTAAATGTCTTTACTAAAGTTCACTGCAACCGCCTATGACTAATAATTTTCTATTCTTTGATCTTAATATTAAAATTTGTTGTAGATTACTTCAAATGCAGGCAATGTTTTTTAAAAGAATGAAAAATGAAATAACTATTACTACTCAAGACAATGAGGGTACCACTTCCGTAAGTATTTAGTAGTTCTACATGATAATTTAAGAAAGTACATGGTTCAATAATATGTTGGTCACACTTCTTTATTTATTCCCAAATCTAAATAAAGTATGTAATTGCCCCACATCCAGGCTTAGCAGCTTAGTGGTTTTTATAGTCCAGTGTTACTGTTATTAACATAGTATTATTTTTACTTTTCCTCATTTGTTTGTGCTAAAAATCTGAAACCAAGATTTCAAGGTTTTAATACACCCTGAGTGCAGGGTTGAAACTTGGTACAAAAATGTAACTTCATGTTTAGTTGTGCTGCCTGGAAAATGAAAATTGTTGGAACTTGATCACTCCGTCATCTATGAATTTATCTAATATTTTTATCTGTCACCAACCCATTTTGTTAAATCGTCAAAAAAAATTTTTTTTTTATATCATTAACCGTCAATAATGACTCAGCAAAAGTATCAAATATTAATATTACGTGGAAAAATGTGCATTTGAAAAATGATCCATTTGAAGTTTAGCATGCATTTGCTCCTTTAAAATACCAGCAAATATGCCAAGTTTCATCTTATCATCAGAATGACGATACTTTTTTTATTAAATTACATGTATACGGCATAGAGGAATATATACTACGCTTGTATATATGTGGTATACGGTTCATTTTAATTAAAAAATCATAGAATTAAGTTAAATGTGACATGAGTGTATCTCTTTATGTAATAAACAAGTATACAATACAATTATTTATATTGTAGTATTTGTATTATCATTTGATACTACCGAGTTTTGCAAATATGAATAGTTGACAGAATATAAGTGTGCAAGAGACACCTTGTAAATGTAACAAGCAAAATTCAATGCTACATCTGGGAACAGTTAGACATTTGTCATCAATGATGGTTCAACATAATGTCATGTCCCACTCTGTTTCGTTACAGAGGCTTTATCACTACTGGCTTTATCAGGGCACCGACAAAGCCTGAACTCACTCTGAGCTTTAATTAAAATTTCAAAGAATATATTGTAATGTAGCATTGCATTTTGCTTGTTACATTTCCTAAGTGTCTCTCGCACAATTATATTGTGTCAAGTATACAATTGTGATTTTGTTAAATCACTTGTGTTAAGTAGTATCAGGTGAAGACAGTATGGGATTAGTCTGTCTAAGAATCAATGAAGCAAGTCATTGAAGACCAATCCTTTCCCACTCCTAAAGTGGTATAGATTAGTGTTGCAAATCTATTTTACAACTGAGGAACAGTGTCTGTGGTCCTCTGTTTCTAATGTTTACTTTTTCTCATTTATACCGAAATTATGTTTTGTAGTTAAGAGTGAATTCAAGGTTATTGATTTCCCCTCTAACTACAAAGCAGCTGTTTTATCAGGAGATCGTCTACTGTGTATTCCTTAAATAGATGTTTGTAAATATTTTCTTGCTTTTTTATTCTACCATTTATCACTACTTCATAAAAATAATAAATTAACATCAATCCTTCATAATGAAAAGTTATGACCATGATAAATTTGGCATTAGAAGTAATCACACTATTAGCATTAAAAAAAAATTTTTTAATGACTAGTATTTTATTACTACTGTCTAATCAAATGTCTAAAAAAATGTGGTCAGTATAGTGTATTGTTATACTTTGTTTATTAGTAATCAAGTCAGTTGGGTCTTTAAATCAAAATAAAATAATTGTAATTGAACTAAATACTAATAAGTTGTTTTACTTGATCAGTAAAACAACTTAACTTTAGTTGAGTGTTTTCCTCTTGTTTCAGACTCCAGAAACACCTAAAGCAAAAACAGCAGCATTAGAATTAAATCAACTCATCTCAACTATAAAGGCTTTATCTTGTCAACATGAATCTAGAATGACTAGAGCCAAACAACTTAAAGAATCATTGACACTTTTAAAAACTTATGAATCTAAAGTCCAGAGTTATCGAATTTTACCTTCAAATGAGGATGATATTAAAAAGAAAATCGATGAACTAAAAATGAAACACAAAGAAATTCAAGAATCTATGATGAGGGACGTTAGATAGGCACAATTACTTTAAATTATTTTTCATCATCCACTTGTGTGGGTTTGCTGGAAAAGGATTTGTTCAAAAATATTAGGCACTTTTCGTTAAAAAAGTGAAATCTAATAGCTTGTATGTAGCATGTCTCATCATGTCTAACATTATTTTTTAATGAAAATACATTAGAGTATCAACAAACCCTATTTATAGTCAAATTTTGTATTAAATAATTTAATTTCAAACTTTATTTATTTATAACTTTTTTTAAACTTTAACTTTAGTTTTAGTAAATAGAACACTTCAAATAGTTTTTAGAAATTTAGTTGATTATCTAAATAAAATTAATTCCACTAAATCAGTAACTATGGTTATTTGTAATACAATAGAGTCTGTACATAAAAAAGAACATGTAATCACTATAGAGGACAAAATTATTAATATAGTATCACAATTTGATCATACATAATGAGTATGTCTGAAAATTTGTAATTTCTTATAAATAAATGTAAAAAAGATGTTAATATGTTCAAAATATTTTGTAAAAGAAGATGGGGATTGCATCCTAACACACGAACATTGTTAAACACTGACATAATCAGATCTCAAATTGAGTATCATGCACCTTTTCTTATTCATATAAAACATTTTTAAACAACGTTTGAAGTCATACAAAATTGTGCCCTGTGAGGAGGATTCATAAAAACAACTCCAATAATCACAATGCAAGTCATGTGTAATATTCCACCTATTAAAATCAGATTGGAATATACCCTATTGACCTTAATAGGAAAACTAATTATAACAAATGAAACAATACATAGAGAAATTGAAGGATGTATAGATGCATCACTAGTAGAGCCTAGAGTGCCTGTATAATGATTATACAGGCACTATAACAAAAACAGTTTTGATAGCTAGTAAAAGTCTGACATATTAATTTTAAGACAATTAAATGTGAAAGAAGAAGAATAAGGTTATTCTAGTTTTGTTAAATTTAAAATAATTTGTTTTTTACTAATTTCTGTACTAAAATGGATCCAAATCAGTTTACTTCTCAAATTAGTGGCGAGCAATTAAAATCAGTAAGTATTCCTCTTTATCTACTCCCCTAGAGTTGTTATTTGTGCTAGCTAACTATAACAACCAGATCTGTGTATCTCAGAGTTCAGGTCTGTTAGATAAGCCCTGATTTCACATTAGCTCCCTATGCTTTTCTTTTTTAACTTATCTACAGTCAACAGATAGATCCCTTGCTATCCCCTCTTTATGTTAGAATGGCTCAGATCCTGGCCAACACTAAATGACTGCTAGATTTGTTGTATGACATTAAATTTACCAGGCACACACAGCTGCAAGAACCATGCGGAGGTAATCCAGTTGGATATGCAAGAACTAGGGAGATGGAATCTAAAATCACTCCTCCTATAAGGTGTTGGTACCTTGAGAGGCAATCGTATTTAACATAAAACCTTCAACTAAGTACTACCGACAAACTAAAATTTCACTGAAATATTACCGTTTGTTGTTTTTTGGTATAACTTTATAATTATGCAAAGAAATCGCAATTTAATTTAATATACTTTTTGTTTTTAACTTACTTATAACCCAAGGAAACTTCCACAATAATAGACACAATTTTTGGTGGAATCCATTATAATGCCATCTGACTTTAAACAAATACAGTGGAAGGACCAGATCTTGTTAAATACATATAAAATATTATCACCTGTTAAATATGTATTGTTTATGTAGCAATTGTTATAATATTTGAACAAAGCTCTCTATGTCCACATTATGTGATTAAAAGCAGAAGTTAGTAAATTTTCTTGAAAGTGTGATTTGCATGAAAGTATGGATAAAATGTTGTGTAGAACTGATTTTATATGTATGGGGGTTGTTTGTATAACCTGTTGCAACACAATTTTTTTTTTTAAGAATCCAGGGAAATTGATCAGGTAATGGTACTTCTTCTGCTATGACGAAGAAAGAGAAACAGATAGTTGTGCAAAAATACAAGTATTCTTAAGAAATTTCACCTGTATTTCTAGATTAGCAAATGGTTATAGATGAGCAATGGTTTTGGTGCTCAATGCTACATTTATATTCA
Organism: Microvelia longipes; assembly: GCA_018340805.1. Lineage (NCBI taxonomy): Eukaryota > Metazoa > Arthropoda > Insecta > Hemiptera > Veliidae > Microvelia > Microvelia longipes. The sequence goes on along the minus strand of JACMZG010000008.1, from coordinate 42,559,460 downwards.
AGTCCATGTGTGATGATTAAAACAACCAACATTTACATTGATACATTTCCTGTGGTTTGTGCAAACATTCTATGATTATTAGTGAATCTTTAATTAGCTGCGGTATTTGTCTATAAGACATTACTTATAAACACACCTAATATTCATGTTATTTTATGTATTTCTATTATTTGTGATATTTATTCATTACTTTTATTCCTATTTATTTCCTATTCACTTTACTAAAATAAATATTTATCCTCATAGTATTTATACACAATTATACATACACACACACATACATATATATTTTTAAAGTTAAATACAAAATAAAAATTTTCTATTTCCTTAGTTTCTATTTTTTACTTGAAGTTTTATTAAAATTATATGTTAAATTTTAATTCTCTTATTAGAATAAGTTGATATTGAGGTTTTGTGGGGTTATTTTTGTTTTACTGAAATATTTTTTAAATTATTATTTGTTTTTGATTTTAAGTTATTAAGTATTATTTCTTTCTTCTTGAATTAAATTCTTAATCATTAAATTGAAGTTGACATTAGTTAAATCTTGGAGAAGTTGTTGTCCATTAGTTATACTATTCCCATCTATATGAAAAATCCCTCTGTCTTCTTTCCAAATGAAACTCTTTCCTTCGACTATTAACTCATCTCTTTTCAGAGAAGTCTTTATTCCAGGGTTCTTACTATTTATTTCTTTTTTTATTTTTACCATTTTTGACAGTTTTCTTCTAGTTGATGGAATAAGGTCCCTCTGGATAACAATTTTTGAGCCTTTGAGTTTCTTGCAGTTCTTTAAAATGGTTTCTACATCTTGTCTGTTATTTAAAAAGATTTTTAAAGGTTGTTTTTTCTTGGAATTATTCAAATTTTTATTGGGGAGGGAGATTTTCTTTACTGAAATATCAGTTTTAATTTCCAATGTTTTTTTTATAAGTTGTTGAAATTGACTCTCAGTATTTTCATTATGGAAGGGAAAGCCATACAAAATTAAGTTTTTGTCTAATTGATTATTTTTCAACACCTCTATTTCCCTATCTTGATAGTCCAACCTATCCTTCATCTGATCCAATTCGTTTCTTAACTGCATTGTCTTGTATTAATTTATTAATTGTTGCTTGAAGTAGCTTCAGTTCTTCTGATGTTGCTAAATTCTTATCATCCAATAATTTACTAAATGCTTCTATAAATGATTCTTTGCTCATGGTAATTATGGTTTCTTTATTTTCATTGTTATCATTTTACACATCTTTTTGGAGCCATTTTTGATTTAAGTAGAATAAGAAAGACCAAACTGTGATGTGACTGCTATCTGTTGTATTTCTCCTGAAGTAAATATAAATAAATAAAGAGTTAAGGAGACCAGTAGGGTGGGAGAAATAGCAATGTATTTCAAGGTCAAATTTACACACTAGATGTCTGTGTGACTATATAATGTTTACCTTTTAAGAGAGCAAAGATCAGAATTGTCCAAGAAAATTTAACTTATGAAAAAAACCAACTTTAAATAAATGCAATTTTTACTTACAAATTAGTTATTATTTTAAATTTTTAACTTATTAGTCATTTAGAATAGTAATTAACACATCACTTGTCAAAATTTCACCACATAACTACTATTGTAACTAAGTAAAACAAACTAAAAACTGGGAGCCTGATGTTCACATGACCAGAGCCAAACTCAATCCCCCATTTTTTTTTACAACATTTTTTGTATATCAAGTTTTAAAAACATCAGAATGTACTTTAGACTGATAATTAAAAAGTATGAATAAAACTTACTTATACTTGAAATTCATAATACTTCTTAAGGGTTTTAATACTACTTAATTTTCTTTTACAGTTTCGAGATTTTCTTCTATCTTACAACAAACTCTCTGAATTATGCTTTATGGATTGTGTCTCTGACTTAACTACTAGGAACGTTAAAGATAGTGAGGTATTTATTTATTATAGATAAGTGAGAGTATATATAGATAGGTTTCTTAAGCTCAAAAATAATTCTTGTCACCGCACGTTCTAGCGGTGTGCCCCCAAAGTACACTCTTCAAAATGTTCCCGCTCTTTATTCAAGTGTTAATTTTATTACTTTGATTTTCAAAATTAAAATATTAGTTTATTTTTATTTATTTATTAACCCATTGCTCTATAATCTTAGATTAGAGTGCCACCCCTGTTATTTATTTAAATTAGGTCTGTTTTCTTTACATACTTCATTAATTTTTAGTACAAACACATAACTTGATGTAAACTTACAGTCTAAATATGGTACAAAAATCAACCTTGTTAATGTCCCAAACACTATTTTTTTAAGAAATATGTGTCAATAACTCACAATGATGACCCCACAAACATTTTAAAAATCACAAATCTTCAAGAAACGTTTAGATTGGGATGGAATTTTTTACACACATAATGCTATGTATAGTTACGAAAATTACAAAGTTGCATTTTATTATCAGCATTATTTCCGGTTTTATTGATTGACATATATAAAATTATGTAAACTAATAATGTTTTTTTACATGATTTGTTTTTTACATGAATTTTTGTAAATTTGCTTATATTGTGGCAATATGTTACTTATATTAACTATTAATATGACAGCCACGTGGCCCCAAAGTGGCAAAAGGAGGTGCAGGGGGCCGCGGAGTGGCCCCCGGCACAGATGCCGCTTGGCTGAAGCAAAGAAGCAGAAGGCCTCTTGTTCTATCTTTAGTATGGTTTAAATGTGTTTTTAACTGTTTCAGGATCGATGTGCTGTTAACTGTACTGAAAAATATATGCGAATGAACCAAAGGATATCACAGAGATTTCAGGAGTTCCAAATGATAGCTAATGAAAACACCATTGCTGCTGCTCAAAAACTTGGCAGTAAATAACATTTCTGGTCATGAGCAATTTAGGAAAATATGTTAATTACAATAATAGAATTATGTTGTGTTTAATTTGTAAAATTTGTATTATTTTGTACATTTTATTTTATAATTTTGTGAATGAATGAACTATTGTTGATTGGTGAAAACCTGAAGTTCACTAGAAATCAGTCAAATATATAACTTTTAAAAGTTTAAAATAATGTCGTAAGTCTTACTTTTTTTTAAACATTGAGCTACATTATCTTAATACTTAAATGATTTTATCCTAAAAAGTGGAAATAATTCAGGAGTTCCTTCCAGCTCATTAAAGATATCTTATTGCATAATCACACATGATTGTCTGAAACTATAATGTCTGATAACAATAGAAGCAAGTCCAGAAATGTATTACAATATCTAATAATACTTATTTCCATCAATTAAAATACATATAAATACATTAATATTCACTATGCTAATTTTTATTATGAAGACTAAGACTATTTTATGATTTAAGGGCAAAAAAATAATCTTATTTTATAATATATTATTTTATCACTTTACTTATTGATAAGAGCCCTCAGTAAGTGTTATAGAAACACCTAGAGCGAGGGCTCCGTCTCTTGTATCTCTATTTATTATATTATCATTTATTTGTATAAAATATTTAAAAAATCGTTTGAAGTATTTTAGAATTAATAAAAAAAAACCTCTTTCCCAAAAGTAAAAAAAAAAAAAAACTTCTAATGAGTTGAAAATAGTAAATACTTTGGTAAGTACAATTTAAATAGATTTTTTAATTTTTGCATTTTATTTTAATAGTATACATACACTTCTATTACATAAGAATATATACAGGGTGTTTCATATAAAGTGTCCACCAAATAAAAAAGAGGTGACAGTACTCCTCAAAGGGAACAAAAAATGTTCTATAATATAAACCCGGATCTCCATTCGTTTTCCCACAAGGTCAAATTTAATATTTTTTAAAAATATTTGATCTCACATCATAAAATTGTTAATAGCGTTTAAACTGTAAAAGCTAGAAAAGCGTAATTGGTCTCATTAGAAAGCTGAGTAAATTTCCTAAAGGACAAACTACCAACTTTGCCAAATATTTTGGAACTACTGCCCAAAAATTTGCATGAAAAATGTTTTTTTGAAAAAATTGAATTTTATGGAATTTTTGTGGTAGGGCATTAGAGGAAGTAAGAGATGAGCAAAAGTTCAGCCAAGAACGGAAAAAACTTCTCTTATGATTGCCCTTTAAAAAATCCAAACTTCATCATACATTCAATAGTCAAAATGTTAAGCAATTCATTCTAGAAGTTGGAAAAACTGTAAATTTTTGGCATTCTTGCATATCTCTACAATGTTAATTACATGGTACATAAAATAATTAAAAATCTTTAAAAATAGTAGTTTTAGAGAAAAATGTGTAAGAATAAAATATGTTTATTTTACCTCCTAGAGTCTAAAAATCGTATTATAAGTTTACTTTCGAAAAAAAAATATTTTGTTAAAATAACACATTATTTTCTCTTTTATACGACAAAAATTATCAGTTTTTGTATTTTCTAGGAACAATAGCTTACATTTTTGACTATTGAATATATAAAAATATTTACATTTACATAAAGGGCAATCATAAGAAGTTTTTTCCGTTCTTGGCTGAACTTTTGCTCATCTCTTACTTCCCCTAATGCCCTACCACAAAAATTCCATAAAATTCAATTTTTTCAAAAAAATCATTTTCATGCACATTTTGGGCAGTAGTTCCAAAATATTGGCAAAGTTGGTACTTTTCCCTTTAGGAAATTTACTCAGCTTTCGACGAGACCAATTACGCCTTTCTAGCTTTTACAGTTTAAATGCTATTAACAATTTTATGATGTGAGATCAAATATTTTTAAAAAATATTAAATTTGACCTTGTGGGAAAACGGATGGAGATCCGGGTTTTTATTATAGAACATTTTTTGTTCCCTTTGAGGAGTACTATCACCTCTTTCTTTGGTGGACACTTTATATTAAACACCCTGTATAGATACATACACATTTATGTATACGTATTCTTGAAAATATACATCGTTTCAAACACCTACGCAAATCTATATATACACATACATACATTCACATATATAAGTGATATATACATTTATATTTTTTTTTCTTTTTAAATTTTTAAGTTTATTTAATTAAATGTTATCAAATATATAATCAATACATTTTTTTATATAAGGTGAAAAAGCTGGTTATAATAAAAAATGAGAAAAAGGAAGACTGAACTGTAAGTAAACTGAGTTAGTAGATTAATATGGATCTAATACATATTAAGTCGCTGTCAAGTGAGTAAATTAGGCAGTATTGAGGTATTGATCTAAAAGATATTGGGTTATTTGTTTTTTAAAGCAATCCAGAGATGAAATTTGTTGTATAGTATTTGGTAGCTGATTGTAGTACGTTGGTCCCAGGTAAATTGCATGTTTCTGTTTTTTGTTTGTTTTACAGGGTGGAGTCTGTGTGTTGTGATCTCGTGTCGTGTGTATGTTGTAGTTTATCTTTGTTATCTTGTATTAGTACAGATTTTTTTAAATAATTGTTCAACAGGTAAATATGTCTTTAGATGGGAATCTTTTTGAGCGCTATTATAAGAGTGGCTTTCTGCGCTGTTTCAACCGTTTTTATCAGAGTGTTTGATACACTTCCCCAAGCTAGAATGCAGTAATTTATCACTGACTCAGTGAGTGCGTGATACATAGCTTTTATTATCGGTTTACTTGCGAAGCCCCTTACTTTAATAAACACGTACATGGTTTTGCAAATTCTTTTTAGTACTTGGTTGATATGTTCTTTCCAGTTTAAGTTGTTGTCTATGATGATTCCTAAATATTTAATTTTTGTAACTCGTTCTAAGTCAGTGCAAGTACAGTCAGTGTTTAAGTATGTGTTAGTGTTTTGTGAGTGTGAACATGGTGGGTGGTCAAGTTTTAGTTTTAAGTGTGGTGGTGGTTGACCACGCTTATCTAAAGAAAAACTCATGTACTTAGTTTTGCTAAGCTTCATCGTGAGGATATTATCTTGAAACCAAGATTTTACTTGAGCAACACCCTGTGTAGCTTTCGTAAAAATCTGGTTCCGGTTAAAGCCCCTGAAATATAAAAGTGTGTCATCTACAAATGAAATGACTTCCATGTAAGTATCGTTTAAGTACAGTAAGTTGTTCATATAAATTAAAAAAAGCCATGGTGAAATTACCGTGCCCTGTTGGGTTCCAACTTAAGTTTTTCGGGCGAACTTAACTTGTTTTCTAGTTTAGTTTGTTGTTGCCTATCTTCTAAATAGCTTTTGAACATTTTTAGGCACTATCTCGGATACCTATGGAGTACAAAACATTTAGCAGTTTTTCATGCGATAAGGTGTCAAAGGCCTTTTTAACATCGATAAAAACTGCTAAAGATTTTATACCTCTTCTAAGTCGTTAATAATTAACTCAGTTGTACTTTTTTGTTTCATATAACCAAATTGGTTATTTGAAATTATTGTATTTTTTTCTAAGTGCTCCAATAATCTGTATTTAATAAATTTTTCAAGAATTTTGGGAACATTAGACAAGAGTGAAATAGGGCGATAATTAGAGGGATCTGATTTATCCCCTTGTTTATACAAGGGGATAACTACTACTGGCTTCAATACTTCAGGAAATACTCCTTGGTTAAACAAAGATTGCTGATGTAAGTCATTGGCTTAACTATGTTTTCTATCGCCTGTTTAAGAAATTGAGCTTTAATACTGTCTATTCCGGGCGCAGTGTCGGAGAGTTAAGACTATTGATATGATTTTTCATTTCTTTCTCAGTTATTGGTGTAAATGTATTAAGTGTGGATTTTATAGGTCTATAAAATAATCTAAATGTTATGACATTTACTAGGTTAGATCCTACATTAGCAAAGTAAGAATTTAACTGGTTTGCTATGTGACTCGTCTCAGTGTGTGTGTGTTGTTATTGTAATTTAGTTGTTTTATTTCTGTCCCCCACTGATTAGGTACTTAGTACTATATATTCCTCTAAGCTGTCCCCTTTGCTTTATTTCTATTTAAGCACTCATTAAGTACTTTCCACATTAGAGCAGAATCTGATTTGTCAGTAGGTAATTTATTTTTAAAATATTTTGTTTTGGTTTTCCTAAAGATAATGAGCGTAGCAAATCTGATAAGGTGAGGAATAGTTTCAAGTTACCACTTATATAAAACAACTTGGCAAAAAAGGAACAAAGCTTCCCTCTATATACTCAAACTATATAATACACAAAACATCTCTACCCCAATGACTGCCATACGGAATGGAATACGTCTTTGGACTTGTAAAGTTAAACTTGGTTGTTAAATAAGTTATTTCTAAAGGAAATGTTAGAGAAGTCAACATATTAAGGAAATAAATATAATATATGCATGTGTAAGATTTTGTTCCTAGATATTTCTGTGAGACACTATAACATTTTCCGGTTCTGAATGAAAATTTTTTCTCACTAAAAAATAGAATAATGATTCATAAAAATGCACAATATCTCAAAAAGGTTGCTTATCAGGCTGAAATTCAATATACATACACTATTTATGGTAAACACATATCCTAAGTTAAATTTTATAATCAGCGTTAGTTAACTATTTGTAAATAAATCACATTTTTTTTTATCAATATACTTTGAAATTTGCCAATATCATGGCAGTAGGCCACTTACTGCGATGGGGCAGAAGTCACAGAGAGGAGCATCTCTAGAACCCTTTCGTTTAGGAAAAGTGTAAGATGTCAACACTATTAAAAATTACTTTACAATTAATTAGTAAGTAATCAAGAATTCACATAACCTGGAAAAATTATCTTATGGGGCTGAAATTGAATAACAAATACTATGTATCAGTGCTATGTATATTAAATACATATAACAAAGTTATATTGAAATCACTCCATTAGATTAATTATATGATTTGACGTATACAACTTTAAGCAAACCAATCACTTTTTACTGATACACTAGCAAATTCACTTACACTTTTGCAATGTGCCTCTTAAAGAACTACTAGTACAACAAACAGCTACAGGACCAGGAATACCAGCTTGGAGGCTCTGAGCTTGTGTCCAAGAGACCGAAGGTCTTCTGTTTGAACTTTGAAATCCATTTTTTAACTTCTCATAATGGCAGGGGGGGGGGTCAATAAAGTTAAATTTTAAGCTTTTCTGCTCATGAATAAAATATGTTTTAAAAATATATATTTTCTAATAACTTAATCTTTTTTAAATAAAAATCTACAATTATGAAATATACTTAAATAACACATATTCTGTAAGATCCTGACGAATCTCAAGTGTGAATACAAAAACATATTTCTATTAAATTATTTGATTATTCAAAAACAGCTTCATATAGTTTTGTTTTATATAAAAAAAAGAGACATTTAATGAAATATTCATAAACTATTTTTTCCTAAGCTCCCTTTAATGTTATACCTTATTTAGAATCATCAAGCTCCCTTTAATGTATTCTATAATCCTGAATAGAAGAATATAAAACTTAAGTTTGATAACAATATATAAAAAATCAGATATGTATGTCCATAATAAGCTTTATATACTAATAATTAGCTTTGAATACTAAGCAAAAAATATTATGGAACCTTAATGTGGTTGCAAATATAACCACTAAGATACATATATAATGTTTTATATCATATTTATTATCAGTGAACTGATTAAGAAATACTAAAATGAGTATTTGTCATAATTTTTAATGAATTAAATTAACAATACGTTCTCCAGAATTAATTTTTGATTAGTGAAGCATAAAAATTGAGTAATGTAAGTAAAAAGAAACTTGAAACTCTTCACACTTAACTGTAGTAATAAAAAAGAAAAAAAAATTATAAAACCATTTACTTTAGAGTTATATTAGTTGCTAGTCTGAAAACTGAATAATGAATTAAAAAAAAGATGTTTCCCATAATAATATTATTATTTACCAGATAATACTACTGCTTTTAAAGCATACTTAATTTATGTGCAACCCAACACAACAGGTATTTAAGATGTTTAAATATATGTAGACTTAGCTCTCTAATCTTAGGGCAATTGTCTATAAGGTCCCATCTTCAGTAAACAATAATGTTAAATCATAACTAATTAAAATAATTTACAAAGCATGCGACGAAGAAGGTCTTTGGTTTGAAGGCAAGGCAGCAGCAGGAAATTCACCATCAAGCCAGAATATAAGATTATGTTCAGGCATTTGAGAAGATTGAAAATGGTCTTTAAGAAGCATTTGAGAGAAATTGCAATGCATCTTGTAAGCGTCCTGTTCTCTGGGTTGATCACTACACATTCGATAGAGATCTTTGAGAATAGCAGATGCCCATAGTTGTACATGAACATCAGGTATTTTACTTGCCAACTGCATAGCAGGAGTAACCATGTTCATACTCTCTCTGCTGTTGCCTAACGATAAAAAGATGTGACCTAATAAAACAAGTGAACAACTAGTAAGCCTGTTAGAATCTTCTGCGTTAGCCATTTTAAGAGTTTCCCTTAAATATCGTTTTGCTTCATTGTGTCTGGATTGAAAGAAAGATTGAAGACCCAGAACATAATATGCTGCAGCTCTCAAAGAGTGAGAATGAGATGGGAGAGTTTCAGGATTAATTCTGTCAAGAAGGTTGTTAAAATCAGATTCCCTTTTAGCTCTTAAGTACACAATACCTAAATTTAAGTTGGCAAAAGTCCAGAGATCTCTCTCTTGAGAACTAGTAATGGCTGTAAGAAGCTGTTGTTCAGCCGCCTGCATGCAGTTCATTGACATAGCATACAGACCTAAAAGAATATGAAGCTGAGCTTTATGAGATTTTAAAAGGGATGGGTTTTCCTTGCAAAGATAACAAGCATTAGCCATTTGAGTAAGAGCCATACTTTTATTTCCCATGATGAGTTTACACATAACCATATGCTCAAAAAACATAAGTTCCAAAGCGTTAAGTATCTTGTTATCATCTAGATGTCTAAGCTTTTCTATTTGCATCAGAGCTTTGTCAGTGTATTTCTGAGCCTTGTCCATATACCCAGCCTGAGTACTGTGCATGACAGTGACTAAATAAACTAGTATATAGAGGTATTCTTTCTGCATCCATACAAACATTTCACCTGCACTAGAACAAATAGCGGAGTCATCCTGGGGCCAAGAGGTACTCATGATAGTCTGAATGCTTTGTTGGAGCTGTTTTAGACAAGGTTTAACACTTTTCACTTGACCAGCCATAAGATAATGGCACACTTGTAAAACTAGGAAGAACACCTTTAGATATTCTTTCTGATACTGATTACCTTGCCATGTTTCAATGAGATGACCAGCCTGATTAAGTAAAGGAGAAACATCACTGAATTTCTTTTCAATAAGCATCAGCATACACCTGCTTAATAGAAATAGCAATCTTGTGTACTGAGCAGAAGAGATATGTGCATAGTCGACTCCTACACTTAATAAGCTACCTGCTAATTCATAATCTCGCTCTGAAGCATGAATCTGAGCTAATTGAAATAAAAGGCGACAATGCCAATAAACATTATGTTGGCTCAGCTCTATAGCCTTGCGAAGGATGGATTTGGAGTGATTCTTTTGGTTCTGCTGTTCATACACTGAAGCAAGGATACTTGCCGCTTCAAACTTGACATCGTCAAACGAATTCAAGTTCTGAGATATTACCCAAGCCTGCTCCAAATAATTTCTAGCCAAATCAATATTTTTAGTATGGTTTAATAGTATATTACCAAGCTGTAGATGAGTCCGGGCTTCTACGCGGCTGGGAGGTTTAAAAGTAAACACTGCATGAAGGCACTGAATGCATTTTTTTATATCAGGTGGCGTACAAGTTCTAAAATGTTCTGCCAAGCCAAGTAGCGAGAGGTACCAAGCATCTTGAGAAGATGCCATCGTCATTTAAACGAAACTCCAAAACTATATCATTCTAATAAACACTCTCACAAAATCGTTGATATTCACAACTCCAAGAGATATTAATCGCACATTAAGTTTAAACACTAAATAAAAAGTAAATAGATTCAGATATGACAACAAATAACATTAGAAGGGGGCGGGGCTAGAAAAAATTTCTTCTTCATCTTTTTTATTTTTACTTTTTAATCAAGGCTGCCAAGTCATTTTTTAACCTAAACAAAGAGAAAGAAAACGGTTTCCCCGCCGAGATTATTTTTGAATCTACCTTATTCTTTATGTGTGTGTGTGTGTGTGTGTGTTTAATATATATATATATATATATATATATATATATATATATATATATATATATATAATATATATATATATATATATAATATATTATATATATATATACCTTCTCGATGTACCTTCTATTCTACGATCTCGATGTAAATATTTATTAGGAAAAACAACTAATCGAAATTTGATTAATTAATTAAGAAAATCATTACTAAAATTAATTAAATCATTACTGGTTAAAACTGTATAAAAAATTAAAAGAGAAAGTGTAAAAGAAAAAAAATATTACAGAAAGAAATCAACCGAAGAAATCGGGTACGGGGTACCTCGGAACTTTTCCTCTTACATCGGATTCGCTAAGCTCATCCTCCCTGCTTCGGACTCGCTTCGCTCGTCCTCAAAAATAAAGTTCGCTAAATTTATACTGCAGCATGCCTTTGGACTCGCTTCGCTCTTCTTCTGATACTAAGTGCATTCGTATCATTCTCAGCGGACACCCCTACAGCACTGACCACGCTCAATGCTCCTTAATTTTTATGATCCTATAAAAATCATGGATATACTTGTCGTATTGAAACGAAACTTAGTGTACTTATTTATTATGTAATAATATACACTTGTACCAAATTTCAACCCAATTGGACCATTTGACAATTTCGTAGACTAATTTTTGCAACAAATTTTACCTCTAGCATAAATACACTGGGCGCTACGATGATAACAGACCCACAAACACACACACATACAGACAGACAACTTTGCGAAAACCACTCAGGAGGCCATAAAACGCCTGAAACGGATAATTCCGGTTTTATCCCGGTTTCGGCTTTTTTTAAACACAATACTTTTCCTATATACCTACCTACGGTATAAATGAGGAAAAGTAAACGTGAAAAGACAAGAATTACTTAAATGACTACTTCCATAATTAACTTTAAATGTGTTGCTTAAAGGTCGTATTTTAGGCTTTCCGGTAATTTACCATGGTTTATTCGATTTGTTGGTCACTTAGAGGGGTCGTTTCGACTTCGGACCTGTTTCATTCGATTCAGCATACCCTACTTGAAATTTTATATTCAGCCACCGAAATTTTGGTTTCTATTAATTTATTATGGTTTATTCGACTTTCTAGTCACTTAGAGTGGTCGTATTGACATTGGATTGGTTCAATTTCATTTTGCGCCCAAAAGAAGATTGATAAGGGCCTTTTTCGCTGTGAAAAATATCAACCTTAAATTTTGCTGATTTTTGAATATTTTGCTAACTCAGCAAACCGGATTAACCGTCACAACAATCAGGTTTTTACCCTGTTCCTCCTTAAGGTTAAATTTTGTAACAGGTTCCTGATCTTCCTACACTCACAAGAGACATTCTACGTTACAGAAGGACAGTGGCGTAGCCAGGGGGGGCTGAGCAGGGGGCTTCACCCCCCCCCGAAATTTTTACATAACCTAAACCCGCAAAAAATGTGTGGAAAAATAAAACTTATAATATAAATATCATAAATATATAAAAATAAACAATGAAATTAAAAGATATAAAATAATTTGAAAACATTGAACAATATACAATATATATGTGTGTGTGTGTGTGTGTGTGTGTGTGTGTGTGTGTGTGTGTGTGTGTGTGTGTGTGTGTGTGTGTGGTATATATATATATATATATATATATTATATATATAATATATATATATATATATATATATATATATATATATATAATTATATATATATATATATATATATATATATAATATAATATTATATATATATATATATATATATAGTATATTATATTTTTTTAGTATTATTTTTTTTGCTATTACCAAAAATCAGTATAAATAATAATACTATGACTCTTTGATTCTACATACGGTAATATTGAATTTTCTAATAAAATTAGCAAATAATGAGAACTAGAACATTAATTACTGTATGAATGATAAAATATTGTTAATCTTTGCTCCAAGTGGGCATTATTGCCATGGCCTAATTTAGACAACTCAGCCAGGCAAATAAATTTAAATGGATATGTATTCTAAACTGGACAGAGATTTTGTATTAAAGCTTTTCCATTTTTTTTAATCTTGACAATCAAATTAGAGTATAGTTAGAAAAATGACGACTGAATAGAGACATTGATGTAAAGATAAAAACATGGTCAGGCAAACTATCTCTAATGCGCGTTGTCTGCCCCTAAAACCATATAAGTTACTTTTCAACAAGTCCGTCTTCTAACCATAACATCTGAAAAAGGTAAGAATGGTAATTTATAAAGCAGGAAGTAAAAGAACAATGTAAATTTATTGACTTCTGCATGAATTTATGTTACAAAAAATATAAAAATGATACAACAGAAAACTAATAAACTGATGAGCACTTTAAATGTAATAATAAGCAATCTTATAATAATGATTATAAATTTTCACAAAAAAAATGTTAGAGATCAACTGCAGCACGAGTTTGGTTGGGTTTCAATGTTTCTTTGTAATCTAACTGAGTTTTTGGATGAATGAGATTCAACACTGTTATTTTCAATATCTTCAACAAGCTTAAATGCCTCCCGAATAAGTATATTCATACCTTCATCTAAAACAAACCATTTTTTTCATACAAAAAAATAAAAATTTAAAACAAATAATTTTCATCGAATACAATAATAAGACTTGCTCATTCTATGGAGTGATTTTTTTATATTTAAAGAAGTGCATGCTCATCTTAACCTATCACTATGTTCACCTATAGATGAATGACTCACATGACTATGAGCCAAAATCCCTGGTAAATTAGGACATTAAATTGTAAGTAGAAAATAATTGAAAACATTTAATTTTTTAATTCAGAAAATATTTCATGTCTTACCCACTGGTATTACCCATAGAGGTCTTACCATAGTATAACTATACATACTTATATTACTCTTATATTTTACTAAACTATGTTATTATACTGTAACTATACAGTGGTCTTACCTATATTAAGATTATCCTTAGCAGAAGTAAGGAACCAAGCACATATGTTATTCTCCCTGCAGTATCTATTGATTACCTCAGTAGAAACACACATTTCATTAATATCACTCTTATTAGCAAACACTACTACTGGTAAGTTTTTACCATTTTCTAGATAAATTTTTTCACGGATATCCATAAGCCACTAAAAAATAAACAATAAAATATTAACAAAAATAAAAGAATGTAACATAGTGAGAAAAAGAAGAGAGCATTTTATTTTTAAATATAAACAAGGTTGTTGTTGAACTTATAATATTATATTTCTTTAAATTCAAAATATTTCATCTAGTCCAAGTAGTGGATTTATTTCAAGTATTTCTTTCCTTTAAAGCTGCAATATATCACAAGTGTACGGTATTCTACTAGGAGAAGTTCATTGAAGCACATGGTGAGAGGGAGTATGTAATTTATGGTTCAGTGCCTGAGGAACAGTGCTTATAAGAGCAATGAATTACTTTGCATATTTAGAGTATATTTAAATAAGTAGAGATGTTCTAATAAAGACTCAAGGGTGAAAACATTATACTTGACATCATTAATCATTATATTTATTAAATAATTTATTTATTAATAGTATTAGTAAAGTATTGTGATTTTTATTAGTGCATTGTCTTTGGTATTATTTATTAGAATGTTATTAGTTCATAGTGTAGTCTTTATTTTAAGGAGGTTGCGTTATTTTTACACAACCTAGGTGGTACACTACCTTTAGGTAGTTTTGTGTTATGACTTGAGCAACATTATTCTTTTAGAAAATTGCTAAAAAACAAAAATATACCTTGTGTACAGATTCATAGGTTGTAAACCTGGTAATATCAAATACAATAGCACATCCAATTCTAAAACATAAAAATCAAAAACACATTTTTTTAATTGCACTTTATAAATTACAAGCCGGGATACTTCTGCTTTGGGTGGCATTAGTAATTTGTTTATTTTGTTAATTCTGCTCCAATTTATTCCAAGAGTTGTCTAATTTATGGGTGGAGAAAAGGCTTGAAGCTAAGATGGTTTGGCAATTTATAGTAACTCTGATTTTAGTTTGCAAAATGTCATTTTTCTTTAAATAAGAGCATTTATATGTAAATAAAGTAAATATAGTAAGGACATATCTATGGAGTATATGTAAAAATAATGTACAAGAGCAAAAAAACTTACGCATGTTTGTAGTACACCCTTGTCATATAACCAAATTTTTCATGACCAGCAATATCCCTAAACACATCACAATTACTAAAAAATAATGATTACAAGTAAATAATAAGAATAAATAAAAAATAATACATATATATATATATATATATATATATATATATATATATATATATATATATATATATATATATATATATATATATATATATATATATACACAACATATATATATATATATATATATATATATATATATATATATATATTTTATATATTTTATAATAATATAAAAATAATAAGAGCCAATCAGAGGGTCTGACATGATGAAGGCACTATTCAGCTGCCAGTGCTGTTAATGTATGCTGTTCAAAACTATAACAATCCCAAGCTAATAGTTTTTGTAGTCGCAAGACCTGCTTATGCTCTTGATCACATGCTGGTTCAGTCACAAGACTGAAGCAGAATTACTACTCAGAATTACTACTTCTTATTTACTGTTTCAGAATAACAGAGACTTTTTTAGAATAAGACTAGTAGAGTGCCAGCATACACTGTAAACAACATGGAATTCCTCTGATATACTGTAATCAACATGGAATTCCTCTGATATACTGCAAACAACATGGAATTCCTCTGATATACAATAAACAACATGGAATTCCTCTTATACCATGAAAGCCAGTTTTTGTGGTGGTCTTCGTAACAAAAGATTTTTTTATAAATGTCCATGAATGGAGAAAGTGCATATAAAAAATACAAAACATAAAAGAACCAGCTAAGTATTTATTAAAATTGGTCTGCAAATAGGTAATACAGAGAACAATAATCTAGAGGGGTCTTTACTTCAAACTTCTCAATTTATTGATATAGGCTATGCTCCCTCAGTATACATCTCTTTAGCAAACATATACAAAATATGTCTAGTATAAACTGGAGCCATATAATATTTTATGGTTTGGGAATAGTTGGGGCCTCTTTATGTACATTTTTTTTAATTTTTGGCTAAGAAATTTGTTATTTTCTGGGGTGATAATTTTAATTATTAAAATTTTAAAATTACAATGAACTAATATGTACATAGGTATTTAATAGCTGAGGATTCATACAAGTTTTGCCACCTTTTTTAAGAAGAAAATTTAATGAAAGAAGAGAACATTTAATTCTTGAATATAAACATAACTAAATTCTATTATAGTATCGTTCTAAGCACACCCCACTGTTAAGTGGCTAGAGGTTAATTTCTAACACACTAAATAATACCATATTGGGCTCTAAAGATCTGTAGACCATGTTTGGCCTGAAAATAATGTAAGATAAAACCACTTCAAAACATGGATTTTACTAAATTCTATAACTCCAATCCACATGTCCATGTCAATATATTGATTGTGACCAGTCCAAATTAGGTTTTATTGTTTTAGGTCACTACATAGTGGAATATATAGTACTTATCAGTGGGCCACTATTGGATTTTAGAGAGTTCTTTGTTTATTTTAAAAACTGATTTCACAGAGGCATGTTCTATAGAGATAAGATAGAAGCCTAACTAAAAGTAAAAGGATATATAATATAATATATATATATATATATATATATATATATATATATATATATATATATATATATATATATCCAAAAATAAACAAAGAACTCTCTAAAATCCAATAGTGACCCACTGATTAGTACTATATATTCCTCTATGTAGTGACCTAAAACAATAAAACCTAATTGGGACTGGACACAATCATGTGTCATGTGGATATATATATATATATATATATATATATATATATATATATATATATATATATATATATATATATATGTGTATATATATATATATATATATATATATATATATTATATATATATATAAATATATATATATATATATATATACTTTTGCTACAAGCTTGAAAAAACTTACAAAATCAGATTTAACTAATAAACTAAACTCTTGACCCCAGGTGTTATCCTGAAAATACATTTGAAGCAACCAAAACTTTTTATATGAAAAATTTAACATGATTTCAATCAATAAAATAAATGATTTACTAACCACAACTGCAAACTAACTTTAGTGTCATCATCCCAAATTAACCGCTTTAAAGAAAAGTCTGCACCGATTGTAATCTTGTAGTTGGATGAAAATTTCCCTGTGATGAATTAATAGATATTACTACAAATCTGCATCCAATAAATAAATTATAACAATAAAATAATAGAATCAGATAATGAATTTAGAGAGCAAAGAATGTGTAGACATAGAATGTCGGAGGGAATACAAATCAGACAGAAGGTGGGGAGGTGGCGCCGCAATAAGGTATTGGTCTCTAGCAGCAGCTCTGAAACTAACCTGACTTATCATAACATAATTCCAGTTTTTCATGTTATTATTATGATATGTATCATCCAGTGGTATCATCTGATACTACCGAGTTTTGAAAAACATGAATAGTTGACACTATATATTGTGTCTCTTACGCAATTATATTGTGTCTAATATGATATTATCTGGATCTTTATCACCATTTTAACAACTTGAGTATTTAATTGAAATTTGTATATAAAGAAAATAATTGGATAAATCAATTTTGTGATTAATTTACAATTTATCAACAATAACAGGCCTAGAGTCTTGAAGGGAGATCTATTAGGTCATACTGTCAATTAACAAATTTTAAATAATAAAAGACTTTAAGGAAATCAACATTACAGTTCATCAACAAAAAATCACCAGTATTTAGGTTAAAATATGATTTATTGAAGCAAGTTACAGTGCAAATATTTGCTGTGAAAGTTTAATTTGTCTCAATAGTTATAATACTAACATATAAAACAAAATAAATGGTTTCAATGAAAGAATGACATACCAACAGCATTTGAAGTGAGATAGTATGAAATTCAGCACAATAAAATAAAATGGACAAACTAAACACTGCTCAACACATGAAATGAAATGTTTAGGTCAATCCCCAAATAAATCTCTTCAATAGATACATGCTTTGTAATAATTATATCATAGTCTAATTAGTAAATTTAGACAAACCAGTGAGACAAAAATTTCATTAAATCAAAGCACTAAGGGACAAAAGTTAATTTTTGCAACCAGTTCATTGACCTCTTCAATACTAAAAATTTTGGAGGGGAGGTCCGCAAGCCAGGCGAATTTTCTATAAAATGCACACTTTTTTGCTTATTAATCCAATTTTTGCTTGTTTTTCGATATAAATAAATAAATATTTAATAACCTGAGCAGTAGCGTCACAATTTATTATAAAATTTTGTTGAATTTTTTAGAGAAAATGTGCATATTTATCCTATAGATTATATGGAACAGTATTATTTGCACTTACTTGAAGCTAAACTAAGTGTTGTTTCTTTGAAAAATTCAAAAATTTTTATAATAAGTTGTGATGCCATCTCATTTTCTCATTAGAAAATTTGCGAATAGCTAATGGATTTGAAAATATAAGTCATAGATTCAAATTGTGGCATATAACAGTAGGAATAACTATGCTAAATTAACAAATATCATACCTTCAGCATATCTCCTGACAATAGCAGTTTTTCCTGAAATATTAATTCAAATTCATAAAATTTAATGCATGGAATTATGAATTCTGTGGTACAGGGTAACACAGAACTTTTCTTCACATCTGCCATGGTGGCTTAAAATTTAATGTCATTTCACTTTGCTCATCCTTAGAATTTTATGGAATTCCAATGCCTAAAGTAGTATTACTTTGGCCTGGCTATTCTCGACCTCAGGATATGAAGTTTACCTACTTTCACATAACAGATGAGATACTTGGCAGCTTTGACTTAATAAATAATATTTTTTACTACCAACACAATATTCTATATTTGATAACAGCCCAGAGTCAATACAAGCTCTCAAAGTACTCAAAGCTAGGGTACCTGTGTTCAAATCCTAGTAAGGCTATAATTTTTAATTGTTTTATTTTCAATAAAACGTATTTTGTAGTTTATAACTACAAAATAATTCTGGTAAGGTGGTCAGCATGCCGGGAAAATTTCCTTTGGAATTCATGTTTCCGTGCTTAACAATCTATTCTTTCTTAAGGTTCTGGTTTATGCTTGATTGAGCAGTTACTCAATTATCAAGCACTACTTTTAACTCATTTTATCTGTATTTTTCAAAGGAAATGCACAAAAACCTTTAAAGAAAAACACCAACAGAGCATTCAAATAGGGCAAATAATGGTGTGCACCACCAATTTTAAAGACATTATTTTGCAGATAAATGGATAATTGTGCACATTTCCTTTGAAAAATACAGATAATAAGTTACAAGTAGTGCACAATATTTGAGTAACTGCTCAAGTTATAACGTATAAACAGAAACCTTAAGCAAGAAGAAGCCTTCTAAAGGAAATTCACCAAGCATGCAGACCACCACATCAGAATTTCTAGATATTTGAATTATAGCAGTAAAATGTTTTATTAATGAAAGTATGATTCAATATATTGCAACAAAAGTAAAAAATATATAGATTTCAAATTAATCCAAAAAAATCCATTTACTGGGCAGCACAACTAGCCCTCAAGGCTGATTATTGAGCTTAACTTAAAACTCTCCGTGATAACAGCCAGAGTTATATGTGACACAGACACACATATAGCCATCATAATTAAAACTTCTCAGGGCATCTCAAAAAGCCCCTAAAATGAATAATCAGATCAGATGAAATTTCGTTTTCATCTGAAGAAGAGTACAAAGAGAAAAAAATTATAAGAATAGTCTTATGACAACATGGAGAATCATTGAAATGAAATTTATAAATTTTAATATTAATCCTCTTTCTAATTTTAGTTTAAAAAATTCAGAAGAAATAAATAGCTTATTCAATTACTTTATTTCAAGCTACTATGCTGTAAGTTAGCAAGCAATCTTATGTTCTGTATTCTAATATTTCTAAGACAAATAAAATCTACATAAAACAATAGATGTTAGCCTAAAAGTATACAGCATTTGTCATTCCACTATGATATATAGTGTATATATATATAGTCAGCTATTGACCAAAGCAATTATCATCAGTGCCGGTGAGATGAATCTAATACTACTAGCCGGTTATTAGGCCTTGTCTTATAGCAGACAAATGCTGTTAACTTTTATTAGGATACTCCACATCTCAAAAATTATTGGATTAGATGTTTTAACCTGTAAGTTATACTATGAAAGTTGTATAGAGGACTTCAAGCAAATAACTGTACTATATATATATATATATATATTATATAATATATATAATATATATATATATATATATTATATATATATAATATATATATATATATTATATATATATTATATATATATATATATATATATATATATATATATATATATATATATATAATATACATATATATATTTGCTTTAACTTTAAATTTACACATCTATACACAATGATTTGCAAATTTTGATCAACAGTTTCTCTGATGTCCTGGGACACCCTCTCAAAACTAATTAATTACCTAAGTTATGTTACCTATAAATGCAGAGGACAATACTAAACATAGAAAAATATCATTACTTACCAACTCCATAGTCTCCAATAATAAGGAATTTAAATACATATTCTTTCTTCTTATGAGGATTAAATGGCAAAGGAGTATTCGGATAATTATTGTCAAAAGACTTTTTGTGAGACATTATAATTAAATACTGTATAAAAGGAGAACAACATTTGTATCTTAAATTTTAGTCAATATTTTTTTATACAATCAAGAAACTGTAATCAGGATTTAATATTTAGACAGTGTTGGGTGACCTCTTCTTAATCAAAAAGAACTCTGAGATATCAGAGAAAATACAGTTATTTTTCTGTGCTATCCTAATCAGGGCTTATCTATATGATAAATCTTATCTGGTTGGGTTTAAGTGGAATAAACAAGAGTATGACTAACTTTAAACAATTTTTTTTTTTTAAATATTTAAAGTAACTTACAAGATCTTTTTTAATTTAGAAAACAAAATAAGTTAGTGTGGGGTCATTATATGTTCTTAAATAGGCAATAAGTCAGTGGAGATTTCTCATTAAGACATTTTGTCAATAAGATTTGTTTACAAATACTGGGGTTTAAAACTTTATATTTTTTTATAAAAACATCTAATTGCGAGTATAAAATTTGTTTAAAAGCTAAGTATAATAAATTCCTATTTTTAAACCCAATAGAAATAAATATTAATTATAAAAATGCTTAACATTTTAATAAATACTTTGCCCAGGAAGCATGTATTACTGGTAACGAAATCATGTAGATACCATAGAACAAATTTAATGTAATTTAGTTCCAGACTAGAGGGACGATACGAGGGCTCTTATCATTGCCTGGGTAGTTTGGTACCATAACTGTACATTGATGATGTCATTTTGATTTTTCATAATAATTACAATTTTATGTAAATTTTAAATTATTTTTTTGACTTGTCTTAAATTAAGTAAAATGAACTCAAAATAAGTTTCTAATTCTTATCCGTTACATATATTCTTCAATTATCTGTGTTGTGTAAAGTAATTTTATGTGACGTTAATGGAATTGTCCGTTTCAGGTGTGGTGTTCTGTATGTGGGAGTGTTTTGTTAACATCGTAGCTCCCAGTGTATTTTTGCTCGAGAGTTAAAACTTTGTACCATAATCAGTCTACAGGTGTAGATTTACCATCCGGAAAATATTTTTTTATGACATCATAAATCTGCAATAATCACTCGGCAAAATTTTTTAAAAATCAAAACGCGGAAAAATCAATTTGAGATTTGGTACCCATGTATAATACCAACATATGTGTCAAGTTTCATTTTATTATCAGCATTAGCTGGAGGATGTGTGTAGCGAATCAGAAATGGTGGGGAAAAGTTCCAAGGTACCCTATACCCAATTTTTAACTAAATAAACTTGGTGCTGGGGATTGCTTCGCAACCACATGGTTGTTGCTCTAAACCAGTTTGTCATATTACTCGTTTATGTAAGTGGCTAGCTGCCACGCTATAAGTAAATTTTTAAATGTGTTAGTCAAAAAATTGATTTGTTTCAATAACACCGGAACTAAAATTGATATTAAAATGTAACTTTATTTTTACATGTTTAAAACATTTTATTAATTTTTTTAAAAAAATTGTAGGGTCATTATTGTGGGTTAATGACATCATACATATTTCATAACACCTAACAATAGAGTTAATTTTATAAAACTTTTATTTATTATAGACTACTACAAAATATTTAATATGAATAGTTATCTTACATAAATATTATAGAAGAGACGGAGACATATTTTAAAGGTTCGCACAAAGTTTATTGTTTCAAAGTAAGTAATAAGTTTATTGAAGCTTATTTAGTTTATTAAGTTATCAATTTTATTAGAAGCTTGGTAAATCAACAGGTTCTGGTAAATCAACTAATGTCATAGTTAAAATATCATTTTCATATTTCTTCTAGATCTAAGTTGCAATAACAACTGAAAAATGTTGTTTGACATCAATAACAGCAATTGATCAACATAACAAAGTAATACAATCAACTTACTTAAAGGTTTCATACAAAACAGGTCGAACAAATTAATCAACAACTACAAAGAATAGAAAATGTTTACCAAATCTCCATAAAAATGTACAAAACTCAAAACTTGCCGCAACATATAAATTTATTCTTAACATAAATTTTTATAAACATAATAGCTCGCATATATCTTACAGTAAGATTATAACAAACACATGTATTAATTTAAGTTTGCGAAGAATAATACTTTATGTTGAAATAGGTATATTTAAATTAGTTAAGGAACTTAATTAAACATTTCAACTGATTTTACTAATTATCATCAATATATTTTCACATATTTTCTACTCTATCATAAAAATGATAGAATAGAAATAAAATAAGAATAAAATAAAAAATGATTGCTTCAAATCATGGAATTATTTTTTATCATTAAAAAATGAAAAGAATAATAAAATAATTTTAATTTTGGTGCATATTAAATTCTACTTATTATTATAATTAAATTAATTAATATTATATAACTAAGAACAAATAACATTTGGTTACATGTTATTTCCATCAGTTAATTATTTACATTTATATTATAAAAGTATCATTAAATTAACTTTAACAGTAAAATAAATTGAAATAATCAATAATTAAAATGAAGTTTTATTCAAATATAACAAAACTAAAAGTAGAGTACAAAAGAGTTAACGCCTCTAAATAGAGCTAGAAAGAATTTAAAACATAACATTATTATAATCACAGTACTTTTAAATAAAAAGAAACAATTGGGAGGTTTCATAATGAATAACAACAAGTTATGAAAACAATCTAAGGTTATAGTTAATGGAGGTATGTTGTTTTCATTTATTGCCAAAATCAAGATGGCTGAAATCAATTTTGCAGCCGCAAGCTGAAATAAATTAATATTGTAATGAAAACCTTGTTTTTAATTAAAATTTAAATTAGACAGTTTACACTATTTTAAAAAAATTCTTCATAAATGTTTCTAAATCATAAAAAAATTTCAGCAAAGTATCTAGGTAACAAGAACATTTGATTTAAATTTATTTAAAAGAACCATGATTACTTTATAGTGAGCGGTAGGCAGCAAAAAATAAAATTCCAATGAAAGTGAATTTCAGAAGTGCCATACTATTCAAGCGTGCAAAAAACCTTTAAGTCTTTGCCTAAATATATCTTTTTGTCTAACCCAAAAGGCTAAGCTAAAGTTAAACAATTCATATATTATTATTTTTATACTTCAAATCATCTAACTTAATAATTAATTATTAAATCAAGCAACAAAAACATCATTACTAATATAACAGGCAATTGAGCATCTGTTTCAAATGTACCAAATAGTTAATTTAGGTGATTAAAAGAATTATAATTATCGTAATAAATAATTTTTCTTCACAAATAACTAAAAATAATAGCACAAAAATAAAATGTTAAATAAAGTGAACACAAACAAACAGCACCAAATATAATAAATTCGTCACATTAATTAATATAATAATAATATTTTAATTACTTCATATTATAAAATACTATTTGTTTAACATGTAATAATGACGGAGAGTATTTGGTTTTATTTACACAATAATTCAAATCAATTTGATTTTAGCGAATTTTTTTGATTATCAAACAAACTTATAAATTACTTAAATATACTAAGTTTATCTTTACTTTTATCTTTACTTTTAGTTTAAATCTTTAAATTTATCTTACTCTATTTCCCCCTTAAAGAAAGATTTTAATTTTTTAGGGAGTATATTAATTTATTGCATTTCATAAATATTTATTAGAATAATAAGAATAAAAAAACTATGAATGCAATGCAATACATATAATCTGGAATGCCGAAACTTAAAGGCATTAAGGGTGCCCCACTTAAATGATGAGTTAAATAAATCACTGGTTAAATGCACATAAATAAAGAAATATCTCTGGTTCTAAGCACAATACAAAATGTCTAAGCCGGTACTACACTATTGCTTTAAATGACATCTCCATTTAGTACACAGACACATGTATCAAAAATTATTCAAAAAAAGAATAAAAAATATGAATATAATTGTAAACAAATATTTTAAACAGATGATAGATTTTGCAAATCTATCAGTACTAGTATAGTACGAAAATCTCAAATTAATCTATGCATATATTTCATCCATTGATACCTTAAAGATAACATCAAATGTCAAAAAAATACAAGAATGTCATTGCTCCACGGTTCACTTTGCTAAAAGGTAATCAATGGTCTAGTTGAAAGTAGAGTTTTAAATATTTACTAAAGAGATAGTAAATCAGAGATGCAGATAAAATATCAACATAATGAGAGTAAATAAATTAATACATAAATAAAAAATAATAAATTTTTGATTTACCCTACATACATTATGGGTTGGAGCGCCAGGTCAAAACCAAATTCAGATGACACTTCTTGCTAAATTGATAATCTTCCAATAAAAGTTCATTTGATTCGACAATAAACTTAAATGGAAACCATTTTATGATTAAAGTATATCACAAAGGTAAAAAACCACAGTTAATTATCAATTGTTCTCAGGTTAAGAAGGTGGTGGCCTACTCTGAATATGCTCAATTGCATTTTTAAGAATTCTTTTTTCAGAGAGTCTCAATAGAATAGAGAGTTCCTTGGGTGAAGTTAGTTCTTCTTTCATTTTAAGCATTTCTTCATCTTCCTGTAAGATAAATCAAAATTGTTCCAATAATATTTATTACATTTGTATTAAAAAGTAAGAAACCATTCCATTTTCTGTTTAGCAAAAATGTAACATTAAAAATCATAGACATCAATATTTAGAAAACTGGGGCCTTTGGTTCCTTGCTGCTTCGTAGCCTTCCGGACGCCTGCTCAGATGAAGCGCCTTGTGTATTGGTACTTATTTTGTATTATTCATTGTTTAATTATTATTTTATATCATATGGCTTTTTGCCATATGGGTCTCTACAGGGCCAATTATTTAGTTAGTAGGCTAACCAAGGTGGAAGTAGACAAATGCTATAACCACCAATTATGATGCTCCCATTAAGCTGAAACTGGTCTCAATCGATTTTGCTCTTTTAATGCCATTTCAAACAATTTATTTTTAGAGGCCATATGCCTGGTTTCATTTGGATTTGAGAAAGCTAATTATTATTCCAGAAGTCAGACTTACATGCAAGTTTAAGACATACTAAAGTAATGTTAAAATCCTAATCTTTACCACAAAAAATTAGCATATGTGGAAACATCAGAAGTATTTTATATTTTCCCTTGACTGTGCTTTTTATATCAATAAATGCACATCTACATTTACTCTGAGGAACCCAAAAGTAAAATATGGTGGTTTATATACACTCTTCTCTTAACCAGATTTCCAGCAGAGTCTGGGAAATAACCTAGAAGGATATCAAAATAATCTTAAGCGCATTTACCTGCACAGTTGTAGGATAAGCAGACAAAAGTAATTTAAGTCTTTGCTCAAAGAAATTCCAGGCTTTCTCAGAAGATTTAGAATCCTGAGGTATTTCAGTGTTAGCATTAATAACTTTGTGCTTCTCTTCCCATTCATTAAATGCTTCTACAAAATAAATAAAAAAAACACTTGAGATAAACAAAGGTAAAAAGAAGACATCAGTCTGAAACCTGGTAGAACAAACAATTTCAAATAAATCTATCGTATTACTTATGAAGTGGAATCAAAATCATAAAATTTTGCATTCAAAAATAAAAATATGCCTAAAATACATTGTACAAATAAAACCCATATGACAGGAACATGAGCATTTAAACACCCTGTCAACAACAGACTCACAATAAAGAGGATTTTTGCCACCACAGATACAGCTATACTAAACATAGAATATAGTAGGCATCAGTTAAGTTATAGCCCATTAATGAATGAAATTAACCTTTAATTCATACTCAACTTCAATACATACCTTCTGACATATTAAACACTTTGAGGAAAGTAAGAAGATTTTTTGTAAAGGGTTGAGGTCCGGGCCTTAATACATATTCAGAGTTTGGAGGAAGAGCAAGTTTCTCTAGCAAGTGACACTTAGCACCATATAGCGGATCAGATTGAGATACTCCTAGTCTGACCTGAAAAGTATAGTAAAGTTAGTAAAGTCTAACAGCAAGTATCAACGGTAGCAGATTCTTCAATCTCTTCGATTAAAGTTAAATTATTTATCCAAAACAAATTTAAAAAATGAAACTATTAACTAGCATTGATAGGAAGGTTTTAGGAGAACATTTTTGTCAGAGTTTACAAGAATAAATATCAAAATCAACTAGCTACAACAAATTTAAGCAACTAAATATACCCACAAGCTACTGTTAAGCTCTCTCAGGAATAAAGTCAGAAAAACAATTACAACATTGAGTATACTATTTGGGGCAATGATAGCAATAGACTGTCATATGTATATTTCGGTCTAGGTTCATTGCGACCATCATAAACTCCAACAAAGATCATTGAATCTTCAAAACAAATGACTTCACATGGTCGATTTGTAAGCTCATAGTTAAAAGTATAAATAATATACGTTTTGTAAAGGTTGTTGAGATAATAAATAGCAAATAACGTAAATTATATAAGTGTTCAATCAAATTTAGAGATATATTTTAATTCAAGAGTATTAAGTATACTATATAATCTTTTGAATTTTTATAGTTATAATAATAATCAAAATTGACTATATAATGATTATATGTGAAGTTTGAGAATTTTAAAGTAAATTCATAATTGTAATGTAAAAATAATTCTAAACAAAAAAGTTGTAAATTCATTGATAATAAGTAAATAATAGATAGTAATATAATAATGGAGACTAATATTAAAACTTTGATTTTAATTTCTCCATTGTTAAGAATAGTTGATTGCCAGGATGATTTCTGTATCACACATAAAATCTCACAAGACTAAAATAAGGACAACAAAACAGAGTTGTGGAGACAAAATATAAGGAAAAATAAGAAATAAGTCTCTCCACTAATGTTTTAGTTTAATGACAGAGCCAGCTTTTAGACTTAACAGTCCATCATCAGTGCTTAACCAACAAACTATAAAATACAACTTTACAAAAGACTAAAAAAAGATGAAAAATTTACTAGTCATTACAAACATCATAATGATTAATTAATTAAAGGTAACCCATAAAATGTACAAAAAATAAATATATAGGTATGTATGTATGTATGTATACAAACTAAATAAACAAATGGATAAATAAATGCATAAAAATTAAATATAAATAAGCAACAAAATAAAAGATGAATAAATAAAACAAAATGAAAATAATAACAGAGAAAAGAAAATTACTGGCGAGATGCAAAGAAAGTGTTGAGAAACTGAAGTGGTTGAGGCGTCCAACTCGTTGAAATCAACAGAAGAGAAGCTAACTAAATCACTGGGAGTGCTTAACTAAATTACTCTGTATCATCGTCATCGCCCCACTTTACCCTTTCTTGTCAAGAGTTTTATCTCCACTTTCCTTAACATTCCTTGCAATTTCCATATTTTCTAAGAAATTCATAATATGACCTTTTTGAGCCCGTCATATGTAAAAACACCACCTTGTGTTTGTAACTTATATGGTCCTTTTCAGTGATGTGCTAATAGAACCAACTATTTTGATTGCAGAATGCCCTTTAAGCCTGGTAAAGTAGCCTCTTTCAGTGTGGCCTCTTAGACAATATCAGTGGTGTCATAGACAATAAGTAAGGTGATGAGACAAAATTGCTTTAATGTTGGTTTCTGTAATTTGCATTCCCCGCGTAGCACTCTTTCTCATGCCAAGGATAAAATCGAACCAACTGATAACAGTGGTACTTATGCGCTAAAGTGTGGAGGCTGTGGAAGTGTTTATGTAGGCCAAAGTGAAAAATTAGTGAAAAAATTGAGAAAATTATTTTCTCTGTTTGTTTTATTTATAGTTATGCATTTATTTGTTTATTTAGTTTGTGTACATACATGTTTGGGTACATTTGAGTCGCGCACAAGCCTTGAGATTATGTGACACAAATGGTCAATATATATTATTTTATTTATTTATAATTTGTAATTTAATCTTTGTAAACAGGTATTTATATATAAATAAACAATTTATTTATTATTATTATTTACATACGTATATATTTACTTTCTTTCAGAAAGTAAATGGGTATCTTTAATTTATTTATCATTATGATATTTGTAATGACTTGTAATTTCTTTTTATCTCTTTTAGTCTATTGTAAATTTTTTTTGTAAGATTGTATTTTATACTTTGTTGGTTAGGCACTGATGATGGACTGTTAAGTCTGAAAGCTGGCTTTGTCATTAAATTATAACATCAGAGGAGAGACTTGTTTCTTAGTTTTCCTTAAAAAAAGGAAAAACCTAAAAGACTAAAATACCTTTAGTTCATCATCAGGATTATCAGGGTACACAAATCCATTATGAAGAAGGAGTTCGGAGTTAGGTCTCTTTCCATAAGATATGAGCACTTGATCTCCTTCATTAAACTCTTTGAAAGCAAAGCATTCACACTGCTTCTTCTCAACATTGTAATCAGTCGTCATCTAAACAAATAGTAATAATAACATTGTAGTATTATAGAGAGCTGGATATAGTGGATATTTTGAATTCACAAAGTAGTCATGTTCTTCTTAAGGTTTGGATACAAAGAGAATAAGAAGCTCATTTCTTTCCAGCTGGGTGTATTCTTTAACATCCTTATTATTAATGCCAATACAAGTAATACTAAGTATGTTGAGTAATGAAGTTGAAAATTGGAGTAAGCTGTTTAATAAAGTCATATGTTTTTTAGATCAAAACATAATTTTCTGAAATAAGAACAATTTTTTTTATCAGCACCAGACAATGGAACTGAGTCTAAAAAATGTGACTCATTTTGTACTACTTCAAAACATTTTCTGAAATTATTCCTCAAATTATAAAGGGCTGTGTCTAAAAGTTTGGCTATTCAGAATGAAGGCTTTCTGAAAGACAACTGTAATTTTTTTTAACATATAATAGAAAATTACAGTTTTCTTGCAATGAGTGGTTCGCTGTGGGTCGTGTGCAATATACACAAAGAGAACATTTTTAAAGCTGATAAAATAGCAATCCAAGAATAGTACCTGAGCCTGAGTGTGATTGGCCATATCCCAGTAAGGTATAAGGGCATGGACGGAGACATCAACTCCTTCTTCGCCCGGTATAGCATTTTGACGAGTCATTACAGTTGAGACAGCCCATCTAGAACAAATATTTGATTATTTAAAATAAGAAGATTATTAAAAATAAAAGGTTACATACCAAAATTAAGAAGCCAGAGGCAACAAACATTACTGAGATTTGGCTTACGAATCTTCAGAAAAACCTAAAATTACTTAAGTAATAATATCTTGTGTTTTACAAATAATTCAGGACAAAATTTTACACAGCATTGACCAATTTTTAAAATAGAAAACATAATAATTCCTTCTTTTCCCGATAGTTATTAAACTGCAAAGGGCAATACCGTAACCCCTAACGCAAGCAACTTCTCTATGTCAAAACACTTTCGCTTGTACCGATTCTCTGGTTCTCCGATTTCTTTTTAGTTCTAATCAAAAGAGACAAAAAGGAACCAAGAACAAAGCTACATTTATTATTTATTATTTCCTTTGGAAATAAATTCCCTAAAGGGATAGGGGTCATGGCGAAAGTCGAAACTCGGAGAGGTTCGACCTCTAGTCAGAGGTCTCAACCTTGGGGAGGACACGAACCCTATTAAAAACCAGGTTTTTGTGTCGTCATTAACCCAGTTTGTTGACTCAGCAACAATTTTTTTCAAAAACGGCAAAATTCAGGGTTAATATTTTTTGCCGCAAAAAGTCATTATAATGTTTTTGGGACGCTGCATTGAATGAAACCGGTCCGAAGTCAATACGACCAGTCTAAGTTACCAAAAAGTCGAAATAACCACAATAAATTAAAAGAAACCAAAATTTTGGTCGTTAAATAATAAATTTCTAGTAGGGTGTCGTTTTCTATGTATTTTTGGGCGCCGAATCGAATAAAACTTGTCCAAAGTTAAAACGACCACTTTATGTGACCAACTAATCCGATAAACGGTTGTCAATACTAGAAAAACTAAAATTTGGCCCTTAAACAACACAACATAATTATTTTGAAATTTCGGTTTGAGTTTTGTAATGCAAATACAATAATTTTCCTACACATACCTAATGTATAAATAAGGAAATTCTGGCGCGGTGGTCCGCATGTCGGGCGAATTTCCTTTGGGATGTGTGTTTCCGTGCTTAACAACAATCCTGGTAGGGACGATAATTTTTTATCTTTCTTTACGTTATATAAGTTTATAACTACTAAATAATTCTGGCGCGGTGGTCCGCTATCAGGCGAATTTAATATGGAATGCGTGTTTCCGTGCTTAACAACCAATGTCTTGCTTAAGGTTCCGGTTTATGCTTTAGAACCTAAGCATAAACCTGCACGTAACTCGTCTCAAAGGAAATGCGCATAATTATCCAGTTGTTGTACAAAACTATGCCTCTAAAATTTAGTAGTACGCACTATTATTTGCACTAGTTTAAAGTTTAGTTACTGTTTATCTTAAAGTGTTTTAGCGCATTTCCTTTGAAAAATACAGACAAAATGAGTTACGAGCAGTGCTTAACAATTGGTTGCTAAGCACGGAAACAAGCATTCCGAAGGAAATTCGCCAAACATGCACACCGTGCCAGAATTATAGTAGTTATAAACTATGAAAAAACGGTAAAATTATCGCTCCCACCAGGATTGTTGTTGAACACGGAAAGGAAATTCGCCCGACATGCGGACCACCGCCAAAAATTTCCTTAATATTATGTGTTAGGAAAATTGTATTTGAATTACAAAACTCAAACCGAGATTTTAAAATAATTATGTGTTTAAGGTATTTAAGACCTCCTGCGTGGATTATAGCAAGTTGTCTTACCAAGTTTCATCTTATTATTACCATTTCAATCAAATATTATAGCCCAAGTACCCATTGCAAATTTCGTGACAAGGAAGCAAATTTCGTGAAAGGTTTAACCGGCTAGGTTAATTTATTTTGGCTCCCTTAGCGTCTATGGCCAGGGGCAAGTGCCTGTGTGATATAGAACATGGTTGTTGTTCTATATCAATTCGTCATATTACTACTTTTCTATAAGTGACATACTGCCACTATATAAGCGAATTTTCAAATGTGTTAAGCCAAATAACGTGATTTGTTTACATTATGTTATACATGTTAATCAGAAATTTATGTTAATATATATGTTAACCAGAACTAATACTGATAACATTAACAAAGATTGATTTTGTACCAAGTTTCATTTCGATCCAAAAGAGCGTTTGAAAGTTATATATCTTACTATGTTTTTGAAATGGATGTTTGTTTATTTTTTGCTATAAAAATTTGGTTAAAAACTTCTAAATTCCTAGACTTATTCAAGACATTCACGTTTTTACAAAAAATCTCTTAAGCTTTTTTTCTTCTTTTGAAAATTCATTATAACAAGGGTATTAGAAATGATATAATTATAATAACACAAATAATAGTTATTTATGCCATAAGGCTGAGAAGTGTGTTTTTATGTCACGGCAATTAGATTTACCGACGAGCGAAGCGAGTCGGGAAAAGTTGCCAAGACATAAAGACATTCTCAGCCGGATGGCATACACTATTTTTTTGAGGTAGCACTCATTAAATAAACTGCGCTATATACTTAATTGAAAAAAAAAAATAATAAACGTCCAATTAACTCCATATTATCGTCGACATTGAATTCATCCATAGCTTCACAATTTTACTCAAAAATGTAAAAGCTTTACAAATAAACACACAAAAATTGTCAATCAGAACACCTTTTAAAAAAGAAAAAAAAATAGTCTACGAACAAAAACTGAAACAAAATAAACGTTTTTAAAGAAACCACATGAAGGTTTTACACAGATTGTTTTTTTTTAACACGCTATGTTACAGTAATGGCGGCAATATATGAATTACTTTTACGTCCTAGGAGTTTTTTTTTACATTCATTATTGTCCTTGGAGGTGAAAAGTACTAAATAACCTCCTATAACAATAATGATTGGCTTCTCATCCTAAAAACGGTCCAATAAAGTGCTCAATTACGTACTACCTCAAAAAAATAATATTATAATTATAATAACATTAAAGTTAATAAACAGTTTATTAACGTTAACATATTTGTTACAATATTTTGTCCATTAGCTCACGGGCCCCCATAGGTCCGCGGACTACATATGGAGTAACCCTGTAAAGGATGATAGGGCAGTTACCACCAGACTTGGCGGGGGCACTGGTGCACCCCCAGACTTCGCGAACGACAGTAATAATACAGTAGCTTTTACTTTATGCATGGAGTTTCAAGGAATTACTTTGCTAATTAATAACTAAAAGTGTCTTTAAGGTTAAAAGAATTTATCCCTTGAATGCATTTTATAGATTTTATCATAAGCATAAGAAACTAGATAAGGTGTTTTGATAAATACTGCGATCTAGATCAGAAGTTAAGTTATTTCTTTTCTCAGTAGAGAAAAGTAGTTATTTATATTTCTACTAAGGTCTTACAAAAGAAAATTCTAATCGAAATAATTTAAACTATTGTAACAAAATATATTTGACTTGCGTAGGTGTCAGAACAATAAAGTTTTGTACGTATATCTGACGCAAATACAATATTTCACAAATAACTGATAAATAGTTCGCACAAAAGAAAGATATAAAAATATGGATATCTATAAACTCGGTAAATGAAAAGCTATTAGTATTGCGTACTCGTATTGTACCTGGACACATGGCTACAGGTATTGTCAGGTAATGTTGTAACTATAATATCTCTATTATATCCTGATTATTTGCAATTAGTAACAATAAGTTTATCTCAAGTAAATATTCCTTAAACCATAAAATAAAAATTTAATATATTACTTGGCTTCTTATGCACATGAGAATACATAAGTGAACAGAATATAACGTCTTATTTTCTCTCCTTATCTAAAAACTATCTAAAATATATAACATTTTAAGTAAATTTATTGGGGACAATAAAATTAGAAAAACTCTAAATCACTAAGTGTTTCTCATTCACTGGCTGATAAAATATGGCAAAAATAACAAACGAGAGCAGTAAAAAATCAAAATTAGCAATAAATTCATTTAAATATCTGTTTAAATTCTAAGGCTGGAAGCAACAGGGTTTACGTTGGTTAGCCGTGTAATCACTTTCGATATCGAAGTGTAAATAGTTTAGGATCTATAATGAAATGCTGGGATAATTACATACATGCAAATGTTTAGGTTAGTTTGGTACAGTTATTTGCCATTATCAGTTATTGACATTTACACATTACTTACAGCTCCTAGGCTGAAGCCTGCCCACTGTCTAGCACTAATGAACCCGGGATATGTCGGTTTTATTTGTATAAAATTTATATATATATATAAATATATTTGGCATAATGTGGCCAAGCGAAATTGATTTCATTCATTCCATCATTATCTGATGAAGATTCTATAAAACTGGAAAAACAAAAAAACAGTTTCAAAACATAAAAAAAAATGATTTAGGAGTATTTAAGTCTTAAATACAAACTTCCGAAACCACTGAAAATAATAATGAAAAAATGAAAAGGAATAACAGGGAAGGACAATTCACGACGTAGGTAACGGGTATTTATCATCAAAAGGAACAAAGCATCCATCACAAACCTCTAAAATGTTCTAAACAGATATCTATTACAGGTATTACAAAATAATTAACTTAACAACTAATTTACTGCAAACCACGGAATCCTAAAGTTATATTAAGAATGAATTAAACATATAAGTGGGAACCAAAATGTCCAGTTTTCATATTATACAAGGAAGTCTGAAGCCACAAGAGACTCGGATTATATCATACTTTACCTTTGTCTTATGAACTATCTAATCTTAAGATGAGTTTTTATTGTTAAAATTATAATAATAAAATTAAAAATAATAATGTTTTAATTTGCATATTATGTAGGTGAAGATTTCTTATGTTCGTAGATCCGTGACCTAATAAAAGAATTGCATTAATTTATACTATTATTCTCGATTCGTTAAGAAAATAATTAAATATAATAAAATTAGCTTATCATGAAATACTCATCGTTTTAAGTTGGCAATAGTTGTATGGAAGTTCACATACTCGTATTTTCTTTGTAGAGGTTTATATTATGGAGTGGTATATTTATAGCTATAAATAAAGTAAAGCAGTAAGTAATGTAGAACTTTACCAAGTTATTTAATTTTTACATAATTTTATGTTTTTCATGTCACATTTATTTTAAAATAAACAACATGCTGAGGTTGAGTCGGTATGAATAAACAAGTTTTAACGTAAAATACTTTCTTATTCTAAAGTAAGTAGGCATGAGAAGTTAGCAAATAATAATCACCTTCCATTCCGCTAAAAAATTCGAAATTGCAATATCTGTAGTAGAGATTAAAAAATAATTTTACTTTAAATCCGTAAATGCCAACCATAAAATAAACTATAGGCAATTGTCGTAGCATATACAGGTTCTGCTGTGAAGAGAATCATAATATTCTATGATCTTATTGAGTATGAAAATAGGCATTAGCAAAAAGTACAAGTTAGTACAACATTTTCGTCAAAAAGGCAATGATAACTGTTAGCTTTAGATAAGATAAGATAGATTAGCTTTAGTAAAACTGTCTAGCTTTAGATGTATATTAAAATGGGGTATATAATTTCCAAATGAGCAAATAATGTTTTTTAAATCATAAACAAGAGTGAGATTTAAATGTATGTTGATGTTTAAGACTCTTTAATGCTAACATTAGTAGGAAGCAATGACATTACAAAAGAGGGGCCCTTTTGTCAACGCTAAGAGTTAACAACATCGATACGAAGTTTGGTCCTCACTGCCTTGAGGACCAGTTTACGTCTGATATAAAAATATTGATAATAAAACTGAAAACACAGTGACAACAAAACACCGATAAATAATTTGCATAAAATATATACCTACAAAATTTTAATATACAAAGTATATTCCCATTTAAATTCTTGTTTGTCCTCTAACTCGTTTCTTATTCATTTTATGCCTCCTATTGTTATCATTAACTTCTAATTAAATCAATTACATTTTTAAGTCAATGTTTCTGGATTTTTACAAAACGACCTCCCCCTCGGCCTAAATATTAATCTTTAATTTTATTCATTTCAAAAATTAATTTTACAGATTTTACGACTCAACCACCAGGTGTTGGTCGATATAAATAATACAATTTTTTTTTAAATCAGGCATGTATAAGAATTTTTTTCTTCTGCCTAAACGTAAATAATTTTAAATACATGAAGTAGATTCAGTGTTTAAGTAATAAGTCTTTAATTTCATAAATGACAATCTATACCACGAATAACTATAGAAGTAGAATTTTTATGAAAAAGTATAGTGTTTGCCGAAAAATCCAAAGCCGGGATTTCACATTCATTAGGCGTTTTAAAGACCTCACGAGTGGTTTTACTAAGTTGTCTGTCTGTAGGTGTTTGAGTGCCTGTTATCATTGAATCTTTCCAGGAAAGTTGCAACGTGAACAACCATCAATCTTTAGGCCTAGTTGAGCTATCTGGAAAATAAATTGTTCATGACATCATGAACATGCCTCATCAAAAATTTAGAGAATTCTTAAAGCACAAAAATGCTTGGATTAAATTGAAATTTAGCACCTATGTAGTCATAAATAAGATAAACAAATGTGCAAAAGTTTTGTCTCAATATCAGCATTATATCAATTTTTATCGACTGATAACAAATCAGATAGTAGCCCAATTGAGATGAAATTTGTTACAATATACCTTTATTAAATAAATAAGTACACTAAGTTGCGTATTAATAAGACAAAAGTATATCCAAGGTTTTTTAGATCATAAAAGTTAACAACATCGAACAAGATTAGTTCCTGGAAGGGTGACAGCTCGGAATAAAACGAATTTGTTACTGTCTGAGGATGAGAGCGAAGTAGTAAGGATGAGCGTACTGAATCTGTTGTATTAAGTAAAAGTTCCGAGGTACCCCGTACCCGAGTTTTTTATTACTTAGTCCTTTCCCTTAACTATTACAAGAGATAGAGAATAATATAATTAAAAAACCACTAAACAAGCTTAAGACCTTTCTCCAATAAATTAACCTCCGAAATAATATTAATAACACAATAATATTAGATATTAACACTCTCACTATACAATTATTTTTATTATACTCGAAAAGAAGAAAACTAGCAGCTTTATAGAATAGGATAAAATTATATCTGTATAATAGAATTATTATTTTCTTGTTTAACAAATACCAACGGGTTTTTTACAATTTCCATTCTTAGCATTTTCACTCATTTTGTTCCCTTTTCCTTTATTAATTTCGATAATAAATGTTTTTTTATTTAATTTTTTATATTATGATTTTTCAGTGAAAAGCGGTGGTAATTTGATTAAAAACTAGACTGTATCGAATTTTATTTCATTATTCTATCACTAAAATGAACAAATAGATCACTAGAATAAAATCATTCAATAGTCAATAGTATTATTGACTATTTAATATTTGAAGTAATGTTTAAATCCACAATGACTTTTACTTAGTTCATACCAAATAAGTTTTATTTTTTAGCGGATTAAAAAAAATAAGCTTATGGGATTGGAGTCATGGGCGGGGGGAGTGGGGAGATGTAACATATAATAATATATATATATATATATATATATATATATATATATATATATATATATATATATATATACAGGGTGACTTACTCTTCATGGGACAAAATAAAAATCTTGATTCTATGGACCAGAATGAACATATAATGTCATGTAAGCATAGGGTCGATTCTCAATAGTTCTCTAGGAAAAATCGATATATCGAATTATTCTTACTACTACTAATTCTCTAAACGATCTACAACTTGAAAACTACTAAAGCTGAAGAGATGCGTTTTCACTATTCTAAGGACATTAAATTCCCTTTAAAATGGTATACTTTATGTCGCAATCATCAAACTAAACTTTAATTTATTTGCATTTAAAATAAAATTTTTTATTAGTACTAAAAATGTTAAAAATTTTAAATGCCAAAATTTTCGATATTTGTTCACTCATAGTTGAAACCTAAAAATCTTAAAAAACAGCCTCATTCCAATCCCTTTAAAAATGATATAACATAATCTATGGCTTGTTTTTAACTTTAACCAAAAACTTGATGTAAGTCGCTTAGATTCTAATTATTCACTAGTAAACAAGACATTTATATTTAAATTATTTCAATTTGATTTACAAATAACTTTATTTTATTAGTATAAATAATTATTAATTTTCTATGTTTTGTTAATAGAAAATAATCAACCTCCTCCCTAGACTTAAAAAACTTAATTTAAGTCTTTAAATAACAAACAGAACAAAAACATTTCTTGAAGAATTTTGATGAAAGAATACAAGTAATAGGTATAGGTATATTTATACATAATTAAATATAAATAAATAATTAACATTTTACTGCAAGGGGAATTAAAAATCATTCTTCATGTAATCATAAGAGAGATTCAAATCTTCCTCCTTCAACTCTAATACATAGTCTGCATCTTCTAACAACGATTGTGTAGTTTTTTCAATTTGTGCTGCAGTTATTGCAGCTCTTGACTCATGCTCTTTTAGCATCAGGCCATCTCGATTTTGTGGGGCTTTAATGAAATTATCCCAATCGCTGGATTGGACGAGAGGACCAAATAGCCTGGCCTCCGAGATCTCCTGATCATACACCTCTAGATTTTTTTCTCTGGTGCGCAATGTAAAATGAAGTATACAGGCAAGCTCTTGAGTAGAGAGTCAACAGCTCTTGACTCATTACTCTTTTAGCATCAGGTCATCTCGATTTTGTGGGGCTTGCCTGTATACGATTGGGATAATTTTCATTCAGCCCACAAAACGAGATGCCTGATGCTAAAAGAGCATGAGTCAAGAGCTGCAATAACTGCAGCACAAATTGAAAAAGCTACACAATCAGTGTTTAGAAGATGCAGACTATGTATTAGAGTTGAAGGAGGAAGATTTGAATCTCTCTTATGATTTACATGAAGAAATGATTTTTAATTCCCCTTGCAGTAAATGTTAATTATTTATTTATTATTTAATTATGTATAATATACCTATACCTATTACTTGTATTCTTTCATCAAAATTCTTCAAGAAATGTTTTTGTTGCATTTGTTTTTATTATAAGAGACTTAAATTAAGTTTTTTAAGCTATATGGAGTGGAGGAGGGGGTTGATTATTTTCTATGATTAACAAAACATAGAATAATTATAATATAGTTATAACTAATAAAATAAAGTTTATTTTGTAAATCAAATTGAAA
Source organism: Microvelia longipes (assembly GCA_018340805.1). Taxonomy (NCBI): domain Eukaryota; kingdom Metazoa; phylum Arthropoda; class Insecta; order Hemiptera; family Veliidae; genus Microvelia; species Microvelia longipes. The sequence goes on along the minus strand of JACMZG010000008.1, from coordinate 42,520,182 downwards.
ATAATTTAATATAAATGTCTTTTTTACATAGTGAATAATTTAGAATCTAAGCGACTTACATCAAGTTTTTTAAGAAATATCTTGGTTAAAGTTAAAACAAGCCATAGATTATGTTATATCATTTTAAAGGGTAAGGAATGAGGCTGTTTTTAAGATTTTTAGGTTTCAACTATGAGTGAACAAATATCGAAAATTTTGGCATTTAAAATTTTTACATTTTTAGTACTAATAAAAAATTTTATTTAAATGCAAATAAATTAAAGTTTATTTGATGATTGCGACATAAAGTAACCATTTTAAAGGGAATTTAATGTCCTTGAGAATAGTGAAACCGCATCTCTTCAGCTTTAATAGTTTTTCAAGTTGTAGATCGTTTTAGACATTAGATAGTAATATTATAATACGATATATCGATTTTTCTAGAGAACTATTGAGAATCGACCCTATGCTTACATGACATTTTTTGTTCATCCTGGTCCATAGATCAAGATTTTTATTTATCCCATTAAGAGTAAGTCACCTGTAATATATATATTATATATATATATATATATATATTATATATATATTATTATAATATAATAATAAAATAATAATAATAAAATAAATAATAATAATAATAATAACTTACAGAGGTGTGAAATATAAAAATTTGTCTTCGTCGGTCTTGAGAGAAAGGAAGTTTCCAAGCTACTTTATATGTATATGAGATTTTTGTGTCCTAGGCGTTTCTGCCGGACACGATAACTTTCGAACGCTTTCTTCGATCGAAATGAAACTTGGTACAAAATGAACCGTAAATGTCTCGAACCCTATGTGTATGAAATATGCGTGACGTCATTAACCCTCAAAAATACAAAAATTACCCACAAAAATCTTTATATAGTGTTCAGATTGAGCTAAATTTTTTACACACATACTACAATGTATGGTTATGAACTATTGGTAGAGCAAAATCTAATTAAATCTGTTTTAAACTTTAATGAAAAGTATAAAAAAGTTTGCTATACACCTGGCTAACGGCCTCGGGACAGCAATCATTACTAAACATTAAATATTTTGCTTCATAGAAGTATGAAGACACGAAGCACTTAATTATAACACCAATTATTTAGATTTTGAGATCTGCAGGGGCTGAAACGCTGACATGAGTACACCAGATTTAAAAAAGAAATAGAACATTGATATGGAAAACTTAAACAAAATGAAGTGATTGCAGCAGTTTCCTCCCTTTCCATAGGGTTTTATTTTGACTATAATTACTACTTTTATTTTGAACCCTTACTATATTACACTCCAATATTTAATAAATAATTATTATCTTAGAAGCACATTGTATAATAAGACTAAATATATTATTAATAAATAATAATACATTTTTAAAAAAGTATTCATCGACAGAGTATTCAACATCAAAACATCATTAGAAACACCTTTTCTCAAACAAACATTTTTAAGTCTTATTAAAGTTTAATTATTTTGATTTGTATGGTGTGATTAACCCTAAAATCTCAAGTTCCATCTCTCATAGGACTTGATTTTTGAGTGAAGTTTTATTAAAACTGGATCAGTGATTTGAGCTGAAGAGTGTTTATAAGAAATCTGTACATCCAATCCCATATCTCAAGAACTGTGATAGCCACGGGTGTAGTGGGGTCCTCTTTTTATTCAGAAAACTTTAAAACATCATATGAATCACTTTTTATCAAATAAATATTTTCCGTATTTTTTTATGATTTTTTTATAAAGTGATGCGATTTCGATACGCCGAGTTGGTATCACCCTAAGATCGATTATTTTTTAGTCTCGTAAGACCTTAGTTTTGGGCCAACTTTTGTTATAAATGGATCACACGTTTGAGCTCTAGAGTGTTAACAAGTAATGCGCACATCAATACATACGTTTGAGCTGTAGAGTGTTTACAAGATATGTGCACATCCATACATACATATAGACACCAATTGTTTCGATATTTAGGATTTAAAGGTGCTGAAACGCCAACATTTGATGAAAGAAGTCGGTGTTATGTTTTTCGAATTGGGTGTTATGTTGGATCATCTTGCGAAAAATCTAAGAACACCATAAGAATATAAAATACCTGCAAGAGATCTAATATCAATATCAAGAAAGAAAATGTTAGAGGACTGCAATATCAAACTCTACGAAGAACCAGAAAAGGGTAAAACTTTTAAAGAAATTATCAAGAAAGTTCCTGTCAAACTCTGGTTCTGGAAATCAAGATTAACAAGAGGAGATATTGTCAAAATTAACCGATTAAGAAGCCAACTTGCGAGATGGATCCAATACCACTACAACAAAGGATTAAGCGACTCCCCAGCACGCCACACAATAGACAAAACCGTAGAAAATATTCTATTAGAGAGTCCCAAATACAAGACAAAACGATAAAAATTATATCTAGAAGTCAAAACTCAAGATATCCATGGCAAGACTGAAAAATTAAGACTTTGCTCTCTAACCTAATTGAGGTTTTCTGTGGTTTTCCTCAATTTTACAGGCAAATGCCAGGTGTATTCATCAAAAGTCAGTCTACAGACTCCAAAACCATTATTGACACCCCTGCAAAATCCCTTTACAATATAAACCTATTTAAAACACCATAGAACATATCATCTTTTGAAAACCCTACAAGAAAACAAAAATTAAAATACCCAAACCCTTAAATATGAAATTATCCTTAACCCAATCAAACTCATCACACCCCAAAAAATAACCAAAATTCATACTAAAATAAATAAATGAAAAAAATAAAAATAAAGAAGAACAAATTATCCCAAATCAATAAATAAAATATGGCCCGATATACACAAAATAAATTTGTATACTTTTGCAAATAAAGAACTTGTTTAAATTTTTTTTTAAAAAAAAATGATTGGCATAAATTATCAGCCTCCTATAATCGGGGAAGGGATCCTTAGAAACCTACAACAATATGGAAAATACATAAAACAATTGCAATAATAAACTAAGAAAAAAATACTAGATAAATAAAAGTATTAGAGGGAAGAATGGGGTGGATTTGACACAGGGGTTGGTGAGGTAAGGGTAAAGTGGGATAGACTGGCTACTGGAGGCACAAGTCAGTCTGTCAGTGAACGCGCTATCAAAACTGTACCGGTGAAACTTTATCTCGGCATTCTCAATATTTACGAGGTGTTAACAATATTACACGTGTTCATAAGCAGCTTTTCACGTCTCACAATCATAAAAGAATAAACTAATTTGGGTAAGCAAATATAATATTTTCCTACACATGAAAATTGGACTTAAATTTTAATCTAAAATTAAAACTTAACTAACTTCGGTTTCAATTTTCTTTGACTGGTTTAAATTGCCAATACATTGTTGACAATATTTAGGTTAGTATATTCTTAATTACATTATCTTAGTGGAAAATCATAACAATTTTAAACCTATTGTGATAGTGTAAATATTCTCAATATAGCATCCTATAACATGGATAACATTCCATATAATCCTTGTAACCTATTTACTGCATACAGTCGAATATCTTAACAAAAGTAAAAATATAATAAATAAAATTACTTTCCAATTTAAAAAACTTTCATTTTTTCACCTGAAACAAGCTTTTACTAAAGTCGCTTAAAAATATGATTATGATATATGATACTCATAAAAATTTTTCTAAGTAGATTCAACGAAGTTGGAGATCTAAAAGTTCAGAGAAATTTCTTTGAAATTAATGTTTTTCTGCCTAACAGTTCATTTCTTTTTCACAAGGAAATTGTCAATTTTCTTAGACAATAAATAAGAGGCGCTTATTTAATTTAAGGTTGTACAGAACTAAGCTAAACTTTTCTAAACTGTGTTTATACAAAGCTCAGTTTACTGATATTTCTAGAAAATCGATCAACAAGTTGAAGTTTTATTGTTCAGACAGTGAAGCATAAATTGATATGTAAGAAAGCAAGGATTACATGGGACATTCACCCAGTTGACGGACATTCGTGTCAGAATTATTATGCAGTTATAAACTTATACAGTATCAATATAACCATAAAATTTATGGCCGACACTAAAATTTTAAACTAACTTCCCTAAAAGAAATCTCTCCTCGAGTCAGAATTAATTATTGTGACTTGTAACTCGAGTTATTATTATTATGTCTTTGTAATTTGTATATATGTATTTAAACTTAATGTTCTATCGGCGTATTAATAATAATCATTATTATTAATTATTATAATGATTAATAGAGAGATTAACAGAGCTCTGTTAACGATCAACTCTAATTAAGCGATATATAGGGAAAATGTTCGAAGAAAAGTGTTCAATGCATTCCTCTAGGGAAAAATTAGGATGTACCTGAAAATGACATTTTAATTAAAACAAAGTGCAAAATATCGAGCTTCGCTTCCTTTCTTTTTTAACTTGATATAAAAGGACGGTCTACCTTGTGGCCCGCCTATTATTTTTATTTACTCCGAAAAGGACTCTGCTAGTGCTAGCCACAAATGTAATAGAAGTTTTGCTGAACTGAATAAAAACATATCAATTGGTCTCAACTCTTATAGTAACATTATTTTGCTAGTAATCTTCCTCTTATAGGATTCGAATTAAGACACTAATCTGTTCTTCCACTAATAACTGCTAAGTTTCATCTAATTAGTTTAAGCCAATGCCCTGTTTAAAATAAAAGAGCATGTACAACCATACTCATCCTTACAAGAGAACAAGTGCTACCTGCATACTGTTTTTAAATTTTTCTACTTTGGGATCTGTAGGTGCTGAAACGTGGTCGTTTGATGAAAAATGTGGGTAACAGGGTTTTAATAATACAATGCTATAATGACTTAACTATTATAGCTGATTGAAAATTAGAAACAAGAATACATCGTAATCCTACTTCTTTAAAACTTGAGCAACCAATGAAAAAAATCAATAAAAAGTCAGCATTTGTTTAGGACAAACTGTTACTCCAATGAATAACGGACTAGAGCTAGAACAGTAGGTGAACTGAATGACTATGTCAATAATATAGAACTATGTTTTTACAATTATAAAGAAGAGATAGAAATAAAAGACATAAGCTTTTATAAATATTGTAACAAGTCATGGTATAGCTCGATAAATCTCAATAGCAAGTATCGAGATATTTGAATAATTAAAATAACGAAAACTAAACTACGAGGCTCAGTTTGTTCTGACACATAAATTCTTCTTGAGTCGATATAAATATTCATCTAAGAAATAGGATCCACAGAAATCTCCCACAAAGAAACCACTCATAGACTTTGATTGACAGAAAGACGAGAACACGTGGCGAAGAACCGTAGGGTTACCAACTCATATTATGACAACATATTTAAGTTTCAAAAAAGAACTGAGTACAAGCCCCATGAGTAAAAGAAAGATATTAAAAAAAAATAAAAATCGGGTACAGGGTACCTCGGTACATTGCCTCACAACACCGGACTCGCTTCGCTCGTCCTTAGAGTGCCATAATTATCAAAATCTTAGGGGACTTTTATAATTTTAATAGTTCCCTTACAAATCGTGATCCCTTGCACAAAAATCTGTTTTTTTTAAATCTTTAGTTTACCTGACTTCAATAAGAATGCGGTAAAACGTACTAAATCGTATTTCCAACATAGAGAATTTCAGTAATTATTACTTGAACGCCCATTCTTTTTGTTCTTCTTACTATAAACAGGAAATAGAGATTCATGTTAACCAATAAAAACTTGATTGGCAATTCCTTGAATCATAGACCATTGATAAATCTCAATAATACGAGATTTTATATATTTATTTAATTTTCATATATTTTAAGAGTCGCACCAGATATATACATATATATCTGGTCTCTCTAAATAGCAAAACACACAACAAATTAGTACTAAAATTTCCATAGCTCTTCAACTTTTAGTTTTTAGTTATTAGCGAACACACACAACACACACACACACACACACACACACACACACACACACACACACACACTATATATATTATATATATATATAAATATATATATAATATATATATATATATATATATGTGTGTGTGTGTGTGTGTGTGTGTGTGTGTGTGTGTGTGTGTGTGTGTTGATGTGTGTGTGTATATATATATTATATATATATATATTATATTATATATATTATGTGTGTGTGTGGTGTTGTGGTGTTCGCTAATAAAAGTTGAAGAGCTATGGAAATTTTAGTACTAATTGTTGTGTGTTTTGCTATTCAAACATAAGTCGAATATCAAAAGAAGCTAAAAAAATTCTGTTAAAATTTTAAATTTTTATTATACTGTAAATAATCAATTATTAATAATTAATTATAAGTGTAACAGTCAATGTTTTCAAAATGACAATTAGAGAAGTGAAGATTATATAAAAAAGTAGAATTTCAGCAAGGATGTTATACTCGGAAATGGTAAAATTAAAATTACATAATTTTTAAAACAAAAATAAGTAAATAACTCAACAGTAACTTGAAATAAGCGGTACAAGGCGTTTTAAAGCAAGTTCTGCTTTTACTACAAGAACGACATCTTAGGATTCTGTAAGATACCGTCCCTATCCACAATCCAGATAATTTAATCCATACACAACGTGACAAATGGTTTTTTTAAAACCGGATACATGAAACGCAGGTTATAAACTCATATGTAGTTGATAACTTGAAATATAATGATTTATTGATTTTTATTCGCTTAGTAAAACCATATCTTTCTAAGTTTAGAAAGTAAGTCGGTACATCGACTTGTGTGTATCACGTATAAAATTCAACTGCTGTCGTCTATTTGCTTATATAACTGTAGACTAAGTCGAAGTGCAACCCTGTAGTACAGTATAATGAAAACTACGATGTAAAAATTGTTTATTGTTGTTAAATAAAATTATAAATACAAATACAAACATTTCAAGAAGATTTAAATAAAAAAGTGTAATGAGAAAAAAAGAGTATAATGTATAATAAAACATTACCTCAAAAAATTACGTAAATTATGCATTGTACAACTTATGAATTTACATACTATAACATTCGCTGGGACGTATTCGGTCAACATTGTACTTAGTTCATAATAATTTTAAAAGTTGTCTTGGAAGCATTCGAAGGGAAGAAAGAATTATTAAAATGAGGAAGACAATTAGTGCATTAAGTAAGTTAAATAATATAACCAGTATGGTAAAGTAAAGGTTTAAATGACGTAACTTAGTAAAAAAAGACACAAAGTTTATAGCTTTTGGAAAACTATAAACGTAATAATACACAACTAATTAGAATAAATAATATTTATCCGTAATAAACAGTCTCTTTTTTTGACACTACACACTTCCCTCCCTACGGAGTGTAAAAGTAATTTGAAGGAGGAGTATTAATAGGGGTTTTTTATAAAAATTGTTAAAATTATATTTTTTGGTGCTATGTTGGTACTAAACTAGAATTAATACCACCTATTGTTATATAACTTTAGTAATTTACTAAAGCGAAAGTACTAAAGTAATTTATTTGAGTCTAAAAAGAATAAAGTATTGCAGATTAAAAACAAAATTAGAATTTTAACGTAAAAGACTAGTCCAACAAGACACTGGGAAGATCAAAAAAGACAGGAAAAAGATACATCGAAATATATTTATATTCACACATAATAAAAGTCGAAGATACAATTTAATATGCAACAGGGATGCAAAAGTTGACAGCTATTTTTGCACCAAGGTAGTAAACAATATTACTGTCTATTCCCCTTAGCATTATTCTGAGCTTTGTAATATTTTTTATATTTTTAGGGGGTCGAACCTCCCTAATAAATTTTTGGTAGCAGCCCCTCAAAAAATATAAAAACGTTTTTTAATGCTCTAAACAGCTTCTTTTGGCCAGAAACGGATTTTGAGCTAATAAACTTTTTTTTCGGGTCCCCCTTATAAATTTTGGGGGTGCTGCCTCAAAAAATATTTTTTGTATTGATTCAAACAACTTCTTTGGCCTAAAACAGATTTTGAAGAATATAATTTTTTTTTTGGTCGGTTCAATTATTCTGTAGTTGAACTTGTCTATGTTGAAAGAAAGTGCACGTACATTTATACCTATTCATCTATGCATGAGTCGAGAATGGACCCTTTCCACACTGAGGACAGAGGTCTAGTCTATCGTAAAATGCGCACGAATATTATTTTTTTGTAATTTTTGGGATCTGCATGTACTGAAACGCGAACATTTGATGAGAGATGTCAGTGTCACATTTTTCTTATTACACTTCTTCTCCTAGTAATATTCAGTATAAAGAAACGAAAGTATGTTTTAATTTAAATAAATTAATTTTTGAATAGTTAGAGCTAATTTAATGAACTAAAGGTAAGCAATATTTCTAATAACCATCAAGTCGTCAACATACAACGAATTTCTTACATCAATAGAGATAAAACGTGCCATGTCGAATTAAGAAATAAAAAAACAAGACAAGAATTATGAAATAAAAATTAAAAAATAGTAGATGATATCTATTATTTAAGAATTAAGCTAAAGCAATAGTTTTATAACTCAGTTGTAATATATTTTACTGACAAATACAATTAGTTAATATGAAAGAAATCGAGTTCATTACTAACATCGAAAACAATCAGGAGCTGCTGACATTCGATGATGAAATTAAACGTTGATAAAGTATCATTTAATAGATAATAAGATGGTATAGATCTGCACGTGGAATCGATAAACTTTCACTGTTTGTTTGCATGCGGTGGGAACATCTGCAAGCAGTAATGAGATGAGAAGTTGGCATTATGTGTGAACATTCGAAGCCAATTGTAGGTAGGCAATAATGATTTACTAACTTCTAGAAACCAGGCACGAGTGAAGCATGAGACACCTCGGGGCTGTCTCATCCAAATCTACATACAAATTGAATTAGAAACCCCGCGAGAGACCAAATTCAAAAAGGATTGCTACAAAAAATATTAGCAAATTTATTGTTATATTAGCAAAAATAACTTATAATTCTTAGAAAAAATATTAAATCATAAATTAACTCACAAATATAAATTATTTTAACTCTTAAGCAAATTACATAGTTGCAAATAACCTCACATTTTAAAGTGAACTGCAACTGTACAATATACTCACACTTCGAAGACTAAAAAAATACCTGAATTTAAAAGTAAAAATTGTATCTTTTATACAGTTATAAAGTAATAAACAGTAGTACAGCAGTAAGTAGTTCAGTTATAAAATAGTATTAAAGCACGAGTTTGCAAAAATATAAATGCAGTGAAAAAGTGCAAATGTACAAAAAAAAATATTTCACTTTTAATTTTAATCTCAACCAGGAAATTAACCTGTTCTTCTCCTTCTCTTTAGCTGTCAAAGGCTGTAGGCTCTTTACGTTTTATTATTATTTATTTATTTAAGCTCTTCTAATCGTTCATTTTTATAAGTTTACTATTTTTTATTTTAACTACACCTGAGTGCAGTCACTGGATTGTTTCTCTACTGTCTAATAAACCACTAAAATTATCACTACTCTAATACTTGTAACAATCACAAATGTTTTTATTGCATTAATCACTAAAATGTCTAAAAAATAATAATATGACACTCTAGTTTAGATAAAAATTAAATAATAAAGCTATTGAATTAATAATTTTCTCTTTTCCCAGCAGAAGAGTTCAAGAAATTTTGAGAAATTTCTGGGCCAGGCGAAGTGTTTAGTTGAAAAGATGAATCAAATTATTCTTATTTTTAGGTCATAACACAAATTTTTTGTGGATAAACTGGCCTTGCAAGGGCTATAGAACTTTTAAGAAGTTGCACCTATAGAAGCATGCATACGAAATGGACAGTCCTTTACATTGGACATATAAGTCAAATGTGTTTCTATAATTATCTATATAGCTTTGGATACTTCAATAGTTTGTTCTGCCCTTCGACATTGATTATGCTAAAACTTAAAAAAATACATAAAACAAGTACATTAAAAAACAAGATTAATAAAACGTTTTATGTACTGATTTTTAAATATCTTAATAATACTAAGCAAACAAGAAACACCTAATAGTTGAAAGTGGTCTTATAAAAATCAGCAGTTGATGTTACAAAAGAGAGATCTTGATCTAGAAGGTAATAAATAAAACACATTAATAGAACTATCATCCGTATGGAGATGATAATAAAAAGGTAGAGCAAAAGGCAGCGTCCAGTTCCGAGAGAAAGCCGGTGTTCCGAGATGGGTCGGTCTACTTGCTTTACAGTTTACAGTCCTATTCAAGTATTCCATTTAGATTTGTCGAAAGTCGAGCAATCAAAACAGCTTTATAAATGACTATTTATTTTGGAAAGTAGTGTGTCCTTTGTCCCACCTTAATAATATCAAATTAACGCTACAAAAAAAATCAAATCTTTTATATTAGGATAAGAGATATTAATGTTTAAACGACAAGATTACTAAAAATTATTAAAATATTTCATAAAGGTATTAGGCCTTCAGCAGATTCGCTGCGTTTTTCTTGTATTATTTGTAGATAGTTTGATATATTGCCATGTCTTTAGCTATTATACATGGTGTTCTACCGCTCTACAGCCAACTATCTGATAACAGTGCTCTTCCTATTTTAACAGCAGTAAGAGTGGAAAAGTGAAAAATTAAAGAGGAAGTAAAGTACACTTTTTAACACCTGTTGCAATAGAAAATATTGGTAACGCGTACAAGCATGACGAACGTATGGTGTATACTATAATACTGCTAAATACTGGCATGTGCCTGTGTATAATTTAACTTGAATATAATTAATACTGTGGCAACTCTTAAATTGGCATAAGCAAAGTAGGATAGATATTTTCCTAACCAGATAAGATAAGACATTGACAAGTTTAAAAACACTACAAACAGCTCAAACTAATACACAATCAGGATAGGCAAATGCGTCATTGATTAATCATTTAAATACATTATTAAAATATTTATTCATATAAATGAATTATTTTTCCCAAACTTCGAAACCTAAACAATCCGGCAACAAATCTTTACAAAATGATATTAAAAACACAGTAAAAGCAATAATATTAGTGTTTAATCGAATAGCTCTGCGTCGACAATGTCTCCTGGGATATTACCAAAAATGAAAAAGAGTTATTTAATTTAACTTTTAATGGTAAATCAAAAAGAAAGTAAAAGGAAAAAAAACAATGCCATTTACAGTAATGAATTTCTCACCAAATGAGACCTTGACTTAAGAAAAATCTTTCAGATTTGTTTAACAAATCAAAAGCATTATTAATTAACAATAAGGCATTATTAATTAAAATAATTCAAAATACTGAATTAATAATACAATTAAATGATAAATAAGACTAATTACGAATATTTAGGCTCGAGACATCTGCATAGGAAGGCCAACAGGATGACCAGACCAACGCGACCAGCAAGGAGAAAACAATAAGTCAAGTTGTGAAAGGTAGCGTCCATTGTCAGCTTAAGTTCGAATTCCCATCAATCTGTTACCTCTTTAAAACAATGTTTAATATTAAACTATAGTCTCATATAAACACCGAAACCTGAATGGTAGCATTTTGTAAAGATCGTTTCTTCTTAAGAGAAATTACTCAATATATTACAAGCTAACTCCTGTAAGGCATTCTCGGAAACTACACAAAGAAGGAAGAAAGTGATTATTATAAATTTTTCCTTTAAAATAATAAAAAGCATGGGAAGCATATTAATTTTAAATTACGACTAAATATTTTTAACATAATAAAAATAAACTTTAATAATACTCTTGTCAGTTAAATTTAAAGACAAGCTGCTCATAAAGAAAAGAAAGCCTTCGTAATACACTTTGAGCGCATATATTGAATAACATCCATTTTGTATAAAATAATTAACTGAGGATTTTAATAGACATTTTAAATTTTAGTCTGAGAAGCAGAAACAAGGACAAGAAGATTAAAAATGCATAAAATTCGTAAACGGATGATTTTAATGATGCTGATTTTAGTCTCCTACAGATAGTCTAAGTTCAGATACATATTTAGGGTACCTTTCAGTAAGATCCTGGTCGTGTTGTGTAGCATGTTAATGAAAGAGATGAAAATACTTACCTATGCCGTTTATCGACTTGTAACTTATTAAAACTCTTAACTGACTCGCAAAGAACTTAAAACCGGTATTTCCAAGCTCGAGCAATATCAGGAATTCGCAGGACATCCTCAACCTTAAAAATAGCTCAATCAAAATAAGAAATATTTTTTCATTTTAACTTTTTAAGAGTAAAAGAGCTTAGTTTTACAGTGGGGCACGACTTGTTCCTAATTAAAGCTATAGGAACAAATTTTATATGATGGTTTCTAAATTTCTAAACTTGGAGTCATAAGGATCCAAGGATGAAGACCAAGTTAGTGGGTGACCTCGTCACAATCACAGCTACAGTACCAGACAATTTAGATCCCTAAATCTCTAGGGATCTACCCAAAGATAGATCCCAAACTCCCCCTTTATTCGTCAGTAACACTGTTCTTTAATATATTATTAGAAAAGAATACATTAACATTTTTAAGAGAAGCGAAAATTACGTCAGTAATAATACTATAAGATCATCAAATAAATAGTTAGTGCGGTACTCAAACCCGAAGTAATTATAATTATATATGTTTCGAATTTTTCGAGCTGACAAAAGCGGAATTGAAAGGTAAGGGCCAGACGTATCTCAGAAATAAGAGGATACAACCAAGGAGTAGAATACAAATGCACTCCCTGACACAACTCTGCATTGCGTTAAAACTAAATTGACCCTAACGAACTAAACTGGACGGGGATTAATGACAGCTGAACACTCAAGACATCCTGTGTGACATACCTGTAAGCGTAGTCGGGAAAGAATCGCGCCGTTTGTGTATGAGGTTTCGATTGCCTTATTGTTTTTTTAATGTTATACATTGATAATTTTTCATTTAGGGGTTTAGATGTGATAAATTAGAAATAAAATAAAAACAACTACGGATATGGGCAGTAATAATAATTAACATACCACGCAAAGAGCTATAAAAATAATAAGTTAATGGAAAAAAACAATAATAATACAAATGCGAAATAATAAAGTATGAAAACATATAAAACATTTTTCAATTTAATAAAACACATTTCGGTACTTTTGACATGCAAATCTAACTGAGTGGGAAAATAAATACTTCATGAATGGACTTAAAATCTAGAGTTGGATCTCAATGAGTAATAATTCTGGTCATAAAATTATGTCCATTTACTTTTTCCTTATTTCTTCTACAATGTTATCAAAAATTATAAATCTCATTTTGTAAATAAACAAGTAATTTTTCATGAATTATTACTGAGGTTTAGCAAACATTAAATTAAAAAACACATGTACATTAATTCATAAAAATACTTTTTTTTACTTCTTTTATTACTCCTTTCAACAAGAATTCAAGTTTTTTAACAACATTTTTTTCAAATTTTAACGCAATTAAAGTAAATTGAAAAAAAGTTTCATAAATATTTATCAGAAAATAACATAAACAAATATTTCCCGAATAGCACAACTACACGTATTGATTTATTTTTGTACAAAGTTTAACTCTCAAGCGTAAATACAATAGGAACTACGATGATAACAGACAGACACACACACACAAATACAAACAGACAACTTAGTAAAGACCACTTAGAAGGGCTTAAAACACATGAAACAAATAATTCTGGTGACATCCCGGTTTCGGATTTGTTTCGCAAACACAACTTTTTCTTTATACCTACGGTATAAATAAGGAAAAGTAAAAATTACCAGGGCTAAAAATGATTGTTTGTTTCTTTGAGTGCCACAACTTTTATGTAAAACTTTGGTCAGAATTTTTAAAAATAAAAAAAGTGAATTCATTTTAAAATTTTGCTGTCAGCATATTACCTAATCCCGTAGTTAAACACTAGTTGGATTTCATACTTTACTCTATGCTCAAGTTAATCCTATGACCGAATGACTCATACATTAAGACGTAGAACATGGCCCCTAGGCTCCCGGACAATATTACACGATAGATCAAACAATACTCAATTTGACTATCACCTCATCTCAACAGATTTTTTGTTGCAAATTTTGAGCATAAAGTTGATTTATATAAAATAGGAAGTTTTGCAAAGAGGTAGATATAGAAAGTAAGGGAAGACGTGATAGTTATTTCATTGCCCTAATTTGGATATTTGATATTTGGCTGAGAATCTTAAAATAATGTTATACACTTTACTTGCACTATTATGGTTAAGCACGTGATTTTGGAAAGTTCAAAGAAGTAATAAGTTTAACTATACGACTATAAGTTCCAATTTGATACTTTTTAAGTTACTTTACCGTCTAAACTATTACCCTTCTTATGCAATAAAGCATCGTTATGTATAACGTTCCTTTTTCGAAAATAAAAGTAACAAAAATCACTTAGTTACACTATGATTGGGAGTAAGTGACAGAAAACGAGAATCAAATGAAAATTATCAATGATAATAATGAAAATATAGAGCGAGAAAATCGCTAAGAATATGACAGCATAAAAGACGTATGAAAATGCACGGAACAAATTCCTGTGTAAAAGTTAGTAAATGAAGCTAATAAATACATAATAAAGGCTTTGTAAAAGAATTATATTTAGTAAATGACAGTATATATTTAGTAATAAAAGGGTACACCTCGTATCTGCGATTTTATTAATTGTCCTGTTTCAAATTTAATTCTTTAACAAACTTATATTATTTATTGTCTTTATTTACTTCCTTATTCTTTTTTTTGGATTCAGTAGGCTCATCTCTAACAATCCAGACTCACTTTGCTGTGTCTTCCACGATCTATCACTTAGCTCACTTTCCTCGACATTTGTTGTCTTATCTGTTTCAGTAGTCCTCAGTAATCAAATTTGTTTTAGTCCTAGCGATTATCCATCAACATATTGACCGTGCTTGTGCTAGCCGTATTAAAAAAAACGTTGTGTATTTGTTTCATAAAGAGACACCGTTGTGAAAAAAATCAACACCCAAATGGAGAGGTTTTTAACGCATTCATGTAATTTGATAAACGTTCAATTAATGCTTATACTAAAATGTAAGATGCCCTATTATTGCTGTTTTAGCAATATATATATATATATATATATATATATATATATATATATATATATATATATATATATATATATATATATATATATATATATATATATATATACAAATACATATTTATGTATAAACTGCGTAGGCTTCCGCGGTTGTTGTCATGAAGATTTAGGTCTTCCGGTGGTGACCGCGTCAATGTAGACGAAGAATCCGACGTTTCGCTTCCACTGTGGGAGGCATCTTCAGGGATGTAGGACATCATGGATAGAAACACAATGCTCTACAAAACTGAACTGTTCAGTTCCAGTTCAGTTTTGTAGAGCATTGTGTTTCTATCCATGATGTCCTACATCCCTGAAGATGCCTCCCACAGTGGAAGCGAAACGTCGGATTCTTCGTCTACATTGACGCGGTCACCACCGGAAGACCTAAATCTTCATATTTATGTATGTTTGCATGTACGAGATTTTCGTTCCTAGACGTTTCTATAAGTCACGATAACTTTCGAACGCTTTATCAGATCGAAAAACTTATACAAGGCCCGAACTCTATTTTTTATGAAATATATGTGAAATGTTTAATTTAAAATCAAAATTTCTATTTTTATTGCTTGACATACATAACATAATGAAAAAAAATCACGTTTTTTTTTACAAATATATTTGAAAATTCGCTTCTATTATGGCAGTATGCTACTTACAAAAACTTGTAATATGCCAAACTAATTAGGACAACAACAATATGGGCACAAACTGACTCTTCATTTTCATATCACATTCATACTTTCGTTTAGGAATCAATCTAATGGACATCTGAAGGGAGTAAATTAGTTTAAATGCTTTAAGTTGACTGAACCTGATAGAGAAAAAATTATTCACGTACTTATTTATACGTACTAGCTTGAAGAATCTTACAATTCGAAATAACTGTGCCAGTGGTTGCCCGGGAATTTATTAAAAAATCCGTTTTAAAGAATTAAGTATTCCAAGTATATTAATTTGAATTTGCTTCGCACAATAAAAAATAATTTATTTATTGATATTAAATAAAGTATACAATCAAAACAACTAAAGCAAAAGATTTACTACCAATGGTTTCTCAACTGTCGACTTTTCAATTTACAACTTTATAGATTACTCCTGTTATATGATATTTCTTTTAGAGTGATAAAACCTAGGTTTTTGTTAGATAGTACTTGTTATATTTCTACTTTCAAGTTTGAACGAAAGCGCTACACTGTAATAACTTAACTGTGTTTTAGCTACAATATTTATACGATAAAAATCGCTTAAACAACCATTCGTAAACACACATTCTTAAATTTTAGATGAATTTAGCGGACTCGACCATATTTAATTTGATTTGATTATACGGTTTTTATAGATATGGACGTCTACGCGACTGTACATGTTAGCTAATTTAGTGCTAACATGTACAGCTAATAGTACAGCTAATAGTACAGCTAATAGTTTTAACAATCGCGTTAAAACTATTATTTTTAGCTAAAATATACGGTCGCGTTGTCGACCAGTCGCGCTTAACGAACCCAACCCTAGCACCCACTTAGCAGACATTTGAGGAACTTCACTAGCGTCTGTAAAAAAATACGAAACTGTCACAGACTGTAAAAAACGAATTTCACCTACTTAAAATGCCTATTTTACTGCCACTCAGAAAATTATAATTTATTATAATAACATTGCAATAAGTATCACGATTTTAAATTAAACTTAAATTGATAACACAGTAAATACTAAAATTGACAACTCTAGAAATACTGGACTACGTACCTGCTTAGAGTACTAAGTGCACAAAAAAATTGATTTAGTATAGTTAAAATTCGTTTACCAAATAGTATATTTTATTTGTTTTAAATTAATATTTTAAGCAAAAGCACGGGCCTCCTGCCTGTGCGACGCGAACACAAAAAAAGTATTTGCCTTACTCAGTAAATTACTGAGTTTAATAGTTTTCTTAAAAATAACTAATACGTATCCAATACTACAAGAAGCTACATTTATAAATAAGATAATAAAAAAGAATAATTACTTTAAGAAAAGAAACTTTAATAACGGAACTTGCTTAGCTACTTTCTGTCTTTAAAAGGTTAATAAACATTAAAATAATTAAAATTTTACTGCAAAATGTAAAAACTTTGTTACAGTGGGCAATTATGTAACTTAAGTGTCACCGCGTAGAAAATACCGTACAATACCAAGCCTGAAAACTAGCCAACCCAACTGAAATTCATTACACTATAACTTTAATTAAAATGATAGAAAAACATCTCTCATACTTGATGATATTTAATGCCACACTAAAACAGTATTTATGGTAAAAAATCGGAGACGCACACATCGGATTCGCTACTTCATCCTCCCTACTTCAGACTTGCTTCGCTCGTCCTCAGATACATTTGTTTCTTTCTTAGCACTCACCTATTTAGGCACTGGCAATGCTCAAAGCTGCTTAACTTTTATGATCTAACACAAAACCATAGATATAATTGTCACATTGAATCGAAACTTACTTAATGGTATACACTTAAATTTCAACTTAATTTTTCTGATTTCTTTACAATTTTCTACAACACCTACACAAGTCATTTGATATAATTTAAACTAATGCTGATAATGACATGTAACATGGCACATATGTTAGTCCTATACATAGCTACATGCGTGCAATTCAATCGGATCGCATAATTTTTCTGAGATTTATGATTTTTCCAAATTTTTGCTGAGTCTTTAATGCGGGTTAATGACAATATAAAAAAATCATACTTTAAATCCAAAATAAAATAAAAAATATTTTCCGTATAGCACATCTATATCGGTAGACTAATTTTTGCACAAAGTTTCAATTCTCTAGCATAAATAGACACGATGATAACAGACAAACAACATTGTGAAAACCACTTATAGGAAGCCTTAAAAATACCTGAAACGGATAATTCTGGTGACATCTCGGTTTCGGAATTTTTTGCAAACACAATACTTTTTCTATATACCTACGGTATAAATGAGGAAAAGTAAAAAGTATTACTTAAAGTACTTAAAAACACTTAGTATTATTTACTGTAAAAAAGTTAGCATTTTATCTATGTGAAAAACAAGAAGTCATTTCAAAACAGTATAGGACTATTTAAGTGAAATATTAGATGATAGCTCAGTATTAAACGCCAAGTAATAACAAATACGAGGTTGACCTAGCCAAAACCACGTGAGAGAAATGTCCGACAATCTCACATTATAATAAACTGTAATGTCTACAATGTATTCTTGCAAAAGAAAATAATAAAAAAACTTGAGAGTATAAAACTTGGTGTGATTTACTTGTAACAATGCAAAAATGTGAAATATCCTGTAATACCTTTTATCAATTAAGCATCTTGTTTCAAGTAAATTGTGGTAATATTTTAAACGCATTTGCAATTGACTATTATTTAAAGTGTCCAGTATAAGTAATATTTAAAAAAAATGTTTCCTCATAGACTGGTTATATATAGGAGTAGATATAAATAAAGTTGCGAATAATTAAAACAGGGGGCCAAACAGAACCTCTCTATCCACTTTCGTCCCCAGAAAATTTGCTCGACTTCCTGGTGTAAATTTACTAAAAACTAGTACAGGGTACCTTACAACTTTTTCTCATCTTACCCGATTTAGTCTCTTATCCTCAACATTTCACTCCTTAGAATATAAATATTCTCTAATTCCATTGCATTACGTTTTCGAGCTATTTGGATTAAATAACTTTTTTATAAAATAACATAGGTAACTCAAGAAATAATTTTATTTGACTAAGGTCAACTAAAATCATGTACAGGAGGAAAATTGTAAAAATCAGTATAATGAAGTCATTTAGTCGAAATAATCATCACATGAAGTGTGCTTATTTCACCCCTCATGATGGGGGGAGGGGGGGGGGTGATATTTATAGATATGATAGGTTTAATTAGGTTTATAGTATTGCCAAGAATAAGTATGCCGTAGAATGTTACAGCTAAAATTGGGAGAGAAACTGCTGCTCAGTGAGCTAAGAATAAAAGTCCTTAGATCAAAAACTTTCATTTGATTCAGAATTCCGACAAATACAAGACAGATGTGGTATAAGTATCTCGATACTTTTCATCATAACTTTGGTAGAAACTTAAGTAGTTGAGGAAAATTGAACAATTGACTTCTATTCGACCCAAGTGGTGATTTGTCCAGATAAACTCAATGAGATTATGAATCCTTTATTGTACATAGTTATCCTAATTTACACCACAATATGTAGTCCGGTGTTTGTGTATTAATAATCCAAAACCGCGATATCACCTGAATTATCCATTACATATATTTTTAGGACCTCCTGTATGGTTTTTAAAAAGTTGTCTGTATGTTTGTGTGAGAGTCTACATGTTATCACCGTGGCTTTAGAGTATTTGTGCTAAAGAGTTGATACTTAGAGCAAAAATCAATCTTTAGGTCAAATTGTGCTAAACGAAAAATAATTTTTTATATCGTCAATAATCTTGAATAAGTCATCAAAAATTCATGCAACACAGAAGAATTATCAGATTGATTTGGCACGCATATAAGTCTACATAAGACAAGACATGTGCTAAGTTTCATCACATTAGTTCAATTGTTATTGAATAATATGTATACATCCTAATAAGTGTAAAAAAGTGTTGAAAAATGTAAAAACCGTATAGAATGGAAAACCATCCAATTGAGTTGAAATTTGACAAGAATGTGTTGCATCGTATAATTTTACGTTTAATTTAAATACGGCAGATATATCTACGCATACACATTTTCTCGGTTCAATGTTGTAGAGCAAAACCAAGCGTCAGAAGGTGAATAGGAAACCGCTAGAATTCAAATTGCTCATTCCTATCTGAGAATGATTGAAGAGAGTCCGAAGACATAATAAATATAAATGAGGCGTATTTCAAACTCTGAAGACAAGCATACAGGGTCGAATATATATTAAATTATAAATTTGACGTATTTTAAATTCTGAGGATAAACGAAACGATCCTTAAGTGGAGAGGATGAGAGTAATGGATCCGATAAGGTGAGGAAAAGTTCCGAGCAAGTAAAAATTGCGAAGAATCTCATATCTTTTTTAAGTTTTTATTGATTTTTTAAGTCTTCATTGATTTGATCCAACCCTCACTATCCATTTTTGATCATATTTACAACCCAAAATTCTGCATGAAACTGTATACAAAAATATATAAAACCTCGGGAACAAGCATAAGAATAAATCTCATATACTAAATATTTTAAAGAATTCACCACCAAATTTTAGTTTAGTATTAGAAAGTTGGTGTTCCTATTATAGACCAATATCCTAATAACATCCAGAATAATGCGCTCTAGATTTTACTTAATTATTTAAAATCATCAAAAGTTACATAAAACTTGGAACAAAAGACAGCAATATTAAATTGGCTCGTAAAATAAAAATAATGTCTTTGCAGTTATTAGAAGCATTATTAGTATTTCATGTTCTGATGATATAAACGTTAACAGATAATGGCTGGATAAAGTGATGAGACGCTATGCTTTCTCTTGCAATTACTTCCTTATAACCCAATAGAATTGATAAGAAACACTTTAGTAACCTACTGTAATATGTAACAGCCACAAAACTCTTTAAAAATCTACTTTAACGCTTATTGCAATTATGGTTTTTACTTTGTTGTATGATTTATTTACTAGCTCCAGAAAATAAATTAATTTTGAAGTAATCATACTTTTAAAACAAATAAAATAAGATTCATTAGCATTGTTGTTTGATTTTTTTAAATCAAACAACCCAATAAAAACTGGAAAAAAAACAATTTCACACAGAAATCGTGTACTGATTTTGTGTGAAAATCAGTACACGATATTTCAAAACTTTTCGTAACAACTCTTAACTCGCTTCGCTCGGTCTATAGCGATGGACTCGCTTCTCCTGTCCTGAGAATTCCATGACTAACCAACGTTTAAAGCAATATTGGTTCGGTCTTGCTGCACTGGACCTTAGAATATGAACATTACTTATATTATGAATATCTAGAACTTTCAATTAATAAAGGCATTTTTTACTAGAATTAATAATTTAATTAGTTAATTATTAAAAATTTGATAATTAATAATGCAGCGTTTATGAGACGACAATTTAGGAAAATAGATATTTAGAAAATCATATTTGAGTTCTCAGAAGTTAGAAGAGGTAGGTACAACCGTGCTGTAGAATCAGCACGGTTGTAGTTCCGTTTAATGTTATACAAGGAGGTTTATTTATCGATATCGATCTCAGGGTTACAAATCTATTTTCACACATCCGCCTTATATAAGAGAGAATAAATAAGACAATAAATCATGCAAAATAAATTATCAAAGAATAAAATTATTTAAATGTAGTTTAATATTAAATATTTATTCAAAAATCAGAGACAGGCAACCAAAAATTATTTCTCACGGTCTTCCTTGTTGCGACCTCACCTTTAAAACGACATTTTAAATGTGTTTTCCTTAAAAAGTTCTTATAAAGATGAGCGGGTCAATTGTACAATCACCTGTATCTTATATTGTAAATATTAAGCAAAATGTTGAGAACTAAATAGCTAAGGGTATAATTAAGAATACCAGTAGAGAATGGCACGTGCCATTAATGACTTAGCAAAACCAATTTCGCAATGTCACCAATGCTTCAACAAATTGTAAAAAATCGAACATTTCACTAGTTGAGTTGAGAACGCAAATCTACCTATCTAATGGTTTGTCATTTAATTGAACTCAAGTTAAATAACTGGTGATTTCCATAGCCTACCCTCGCCTGCAGCTCAGGGGCTAATTTATAAAACTCGCCTGCTATAAATTTCATTTTGCTGCCCAGTAAGTTTAATCATTTCCTAAGCTTCATTTTTGACTTAAGCTTTCCCCTAATTCTTGTTCAAACCTTCTGAAGACCATCGAGGCAGTTGTGGGGAAAAGTACCGAGGTACCACAAGCCCCCGAATTTTAAACTTATAGAACTTTAGATGAATATTTTACATATGATGTATTTCATACAGAGCGAAATCGCAATTTTAGACAAAACCTAGGATAAAAAATAATTCTTACTGAGTTGATAAGAAAACAAAATGTGTATTCCTCTAAGTATATTCTTACCTGGAACAGACAATTAAACAACAATATGAAATAAAATTATAAAAACAAACAAAATAAAGATACTCTAAAATCATGGATGTTTTTTATTTGGTAGAATAAACACTATACGCTTATTAAGCGTGACATGGTTTTTAGAAAGAACTCTTGAAAAATATAACAAATTTGGGTACTCCACGGCCCACTTCGCAGCCCCATGGTTGTTGTCCTACATCAGTGCGTCATATTACTAGTTTATATAAGTGACATACTTTTTAAATGTATAAGTCAATAAAATGTGATCTGTTAACATTATGGTATATACGTCAATTGACAAAATCGCAACTGGTGCTAGAAATAAAATTTAATTTTATGCATGTGTTTGCCATACACAGCAGTATAAGTGTAAAACAACAACTTTTTAAGGTTTTGTGTTTTTTTGCTGAGTCAAAAAACACATGCAAATCTCTGTTAATGTCTCCTATTATATTGGTGGTTAATAGCGTCATGAATATTTCATAGTTTCATCTCGAAACGAAAAAGACCTCAAAAGCTCTTTTGGAAATTCGCTAAAAGGGAATATAGGTTAAGGGGCATATAATTAAATAGTAGAGTATGTTGTGTTTTATAGACATAAATTAAAGAAATAAAGAAATTCTATAAGACTAGTGTATCTTTTAATATTTGATCAATGCCAGTTAAATATGTTTAATATGTTATAAACAATATTTTTATTACCATTAAAAAAATATAACAAAAAAATGTTCGTTAACGAAATATTAAATAAAGCATAAAAGGAAAATTTAACAGATCGACTGAGTTAAATAATTTTTTATAATTAATTCTTAATTTAGTTGTTTAAAAGATGATTTAAGATAAATTATTAGCTAATATAATGCAACATGAACTTTTCCATTGGTTTAATAATTAATATTAATATATTTTTCACTTTCTATATAACCTAGTTCTTCACTCATGAGTGGACAAGCTAAACATTATAGAATCATAAGTGTAGATGCGTGATTCATCCTTGCAATTACTTTGTATTTAACAGGTAGGCATTCCCACATATATAGCCACTTTAGAGCATCACTATCCTTTCCATTTCTTTAAACTTAGACGAAAAAAGATTTTATCTACTTACAGCAGCAAAACCAGGCATTACTGAACTGTTTTTAAGATGCTAAATTTAATTTTACCAGCACTATCTACAAAATATTTAAGAATAGTAGGGATTGTTTTTTTATAATACTCCACATCCCAGGCAGTTATGGTACATTTCAATATAATGATAAAAAATAATTCAAAACTCCCAACTAAGGAGAAAATATTAATTCCAGGTTGGTTATAAACGTTGCACGGTATTAAGTGAATTTTGGGATATTCTTATACTAAAAAAATTACTTTTTAGCTTGTTTAAAATAAAATTAAACATAGTACTACGATATAATATCACCATTATATCGTTTTTATTATATCGTATTTATACGTGACCTAAATATAATTTTGAGTAAAATATTGGCTACAATGTTACTTTTATCTTGTTTTTGATTTTTTACCAGCTGAGAAAGAATTGTCAGATTTTATCATTTGTTTTGTTAGTTATTTAATTTTGTGATGATTCATTTTGTTATAATAAAGTTGCAAATCTTTTACATTGTAAAGAATTACAAAACTTTAGTACTGTAAACTGTTTACAGTTTTACAAAAACTGTAAACAAGGTAAACTGATTTTGCTATAAAATATAATGAATCAGAATAACAGCTTTATATCACAATATTTGTTGCGATTTAAATAAACTGACACCGATTAAAATTGAACTTACCAGTTTAAAGAATAATAATCTTTAAAATATTTTTCTACCGTAAGAAGATAAAATAGTTATGTATATACTATATTATAGTACATGTTAATATGCAGCAAAGAAAAGATTGCTGCTCGTGCAAACAACTATTCGGCTTCATCTCGACAGTAAAATAATTAATAATCAGCCTCAGCTTGCGCCTCGGCAGGTAATTTCTAAAGCCCACCCTAGTCCATTGGCTGGGGGGCTAAATATAACACTCGTCTGTAAAATTCTATTTTGTTACCTAGTATAGCATAATATACTATTGCAGCTCTACAAAAGGCAAGTCGGAGTCTCACATTGTACTGCAAAAGATTCTGATTAAGAAATTATCTATGTATATTCTCTCAAAACCCGAATCGAATATAAATAAACAAAAAATGAAGACATTAGTGTCAGGAATTCCCTCTCTCAACCTAGGGGTTGTAAAGATTCAAATGTAAGTGCTTTAAAATAGCGCCAAAATAAATAAATATAAGAAATGAAAAATGTTTCATTCCTAAATTATTAGGATTTCATCCCAATATTTTAGAGAGGTTATATTCCTTCGAGAAATTAATAATAATTGAGAACCTGAAGTTATACCTGGTTTAACAAAGGATATAACATCATATTTAAATTAAGACTAATTATCATCTAAAGTAAATAACCCTTAGAATAAGATTCAGTTTCAAAAAAAATATGTACGGGATACCCGGAAACTTTTTCTCAATACGTATGATTCGCTGCATTTATCCTTAAAACTTTCCAACACCCTGCTCCTCCTCAGATTATAAAATACACCAAATTTATAATATTACACGTCTTCGGACTCGCTGCATTCGTTTTATTTCCAGCGGTCACCCATCCATGCACTGACTTAACTCGATGCTACTTAACTTTAAAATTCAACAAAAACCGTAGATACACTTGCCGTATTGAAACGCAACACATTTATTAATTACAAAAATATTTTCCGGATGCAAGTTTGAACCTCTAGCATAAATACTCTGGGAGCTACGATGATTACAGACACACACATAGACAGACAACTTAGTTATAACAGAGATCTTGACAATACCAAAAACGGATAATTCAAGTAAAATCCCGATTTCGGTTTTTTACAAACACCATACTATTCCTATTTAACTACAGTATATAAGAGGAAATGTAAAAACGAAGACAGCCTAAAGAGGTGAAAATAAAAAACTTGCTTGTAAAGGAACAAATCTTTAGGATTATAAGTTAAGTTACGCACGTAAAGCGGACGTAACGTAAGTAGTCTGTTATGTTTTTGCGTTAATTTGTCTTCATAAAAGGTAAATGAATTTTTGTTATGACAAAAACCAAATGTGAAAGGCGGAATGGAAATATATTAGTCTTCAAAATGCCACCAACTAACATACAAAATAAACTGATGTCAACAATTTTAAAAAAGTTGTAAAAACCTCTTAACAATTTTTTAATAGGAAATAACGCTTATGGTAGTCCCAGGATAAAGAAAATCGAAACCACTTTTCTGCAATTACACACACACACACACACAGATATATATATATATATATATATATATATATATATATATATATATATATACACATATATATATAGATATATATATATATATATATATATATATATATATATATATATATATATATATATATATATATATATAAATTTAAGCAAGAGTTTTGTTTAAGGAGCGCCTATCTTTTCTAAGATATCATACCCCCAAAGGGTCTATTTCATAACGCCATAACTTTTTTTTCTAAATTTTTTACCGCCAGGAGTGGGTATATATGCTTCTTGAAAAAAACCCTTTAGGTCTGAATAACACGATTTGCTTATGGTGTTCGGAGTTTATTCTGATATGTTTATAACAGACAGAAAAAAAACAAGACTCAAATTTAATATCTTAGTAAAGAAATTATTTAAATAATGTATGATAAAACTGAAATTAGTCTAAAATTTAGATACAATGAGTAAAATTTACAAAATAATTATTTATGAGATTAAACATATACGATGCAAAGAACTATAAGACTAGAACTTAAAGAGGCACTAAAAACCTTGAAATGGTAAGGGTTCAAAAATAAGTTTTAGAAAGAGGAACGATTTCAACTTAACTTTGCAAGTATTTGTGTTTGTAAACTAATTGCAAATGAAACTTAATTTAACTGAACACATAGCGTACCAAATAATATATCAAGTCACAGAGAAAGTAAGATGTACATTACTACTCATTATATCATTAGTTCAATTTAAAATACAATTTCATTCTCATTTACACTTCTTTAAAGATTGTATGCAAGTAAGACTAAATTTCTAAACTATTATCATCAAAACACAGTAAAACGAATCTAAAGGATCACTTACAAGGATAATTTAAGTAAAATTGTGGATTAAATAAGGTAGTAAACATCAAGGATCGGAAATAGGATGAGAAAGAAGAGTATTTAATATAATTTCACCAGCTTGTTTCCTTGGATTAGTGAAGGTGAATGTCCAATGTCATGTTCCTTTACTCACTCTTATACGGTGGTTTATTTAGTGTTAAGAAGTAAAAAGCCTTTCACACGAAGTGATAGTGCGTGTGTGTTAAAAACATTATCCAATACATACGAGTCTCTCGCAGATCCAACAAAACTTTTAAGTAAGATGGGATTTATTTTGGCAAAAACTTTCCACTTTCTTACCTTTAGTATCCATTGACCAGACACAATGACTTTGTAGAATATCCTGTCGAATCAATCACATATCAGATTGATAAAGGTATTCAGGTGTGAAAAATTCACCTTTCGTCATATTTTCACTAAGATATTAGATTTTTTGTTGTATATTTTGTTATTTTTACTTTTCCTAATTTAACCTGTAGGTATAAGAGAAAAGTATTACGTTTACACTAACTCTCCGAAAACGGCTTTTTAACAGAATTATCTATTTCAGGTATTTTTAAGACTTCCTGAGTAGTTTTTACTAAGTTGTCTGTCTGTATGAGTATGCGTTTGTTATAATCGTGTTAACAGAAGATAGTTCAAATTGATACCAACATTTTTACATAAGGTCTATCCGGAAAATATTATTTCTGACTTTATTAAATTTCGCTTATGACTTGGCAAAAATTTTATAAATTCATAAAGAATGGGAAAATGGTCGAATGAATACGAAATTGGCATACTGTACTATATAACAACATGCAACAAATGTACTAAAATTCATCTAATTATTTAATTCAATATTCGTCGAATGACATGTCTACGGTTATAACAAAAATTAATGATTAATCAAGTGTAACCCTTCACCCATTCAATAACTGGGTGGGTGACCGCTGGAAATATAACGGATTTATTAACTGTGTGACAACGAATATAGATCGTAATAAAACATATTGAAAAAACAATAAAAAAAAACATATTGATAATAATTAAGATGGAGAAAGATAAAGATAATATCTTGTGGGATCTTGTAAGATCCCCTTGTTGTATATTTCCTAATATAAAGATTAATTTTGATATCAATTTAAACTTTCTTCTGTAAGAGACCTTATGTTATGTCATGTCATGTGTACAATACATGTTATGTATGTTGTAGCACGTTGTAGTAGAAAGAGCCTTAAATACAAGTCTTAGAATTTTAAGGCTGTGTCTTGCTTACATCATATAATTATTACTTGTTCAATATATTTTTTTCATTATGTTCTGCCTCCTTTTGAACCACTGATGAGCAATAAGCTCGAAAGTTTTTGTTTTTTTTATATAAAAAAATCGTGGAGAGAAGTGTATTTATATCCTTTTTAAAATACATCTTGAGACCTTAAAGAACCAGTTAAATATTTAATTTCATGATAAAATGCCGTTATTTATTTCTCCAAACAAAAATTTTTATCACAGAGCCCGGTAGCTCAGAGATACAGTGCTCGCCTTTCGACCTGGAAGTCAAGAGTTCAAATTCAAAAATTATCCGAGGGAAGACCTCAATATGAGGTTATCTCTTGTACCGTACACTCGGGAGGTCTTAAATTCAAAGCCGGAAAACTCAGCCAGGGCTTTACGAGGTTTCCTTGGCTACTAATACGCAAATGCGGGGTTGGACCTAGTTTCATCTGAGACAAGTCTGGATCCACGTGTCCCTTGTCTCCAGCTCATGAAAACTTAATGTTCTGCGGGCTGGGGGAGAAGAAGGTCGGAAAGATATACTGAGCCTTCGTATGTCCGAAAATTTCAGTCAGTGAAATTGAAGGCGGTGACACGAATAACGTAAGTGACAAGGAACGAAGTGCTCGGTTTTTGAAGACAGACGTCTCAAGAGCAGGCCCGTAGCCAGCCAAAACTCGTAGGGGGGGGACCAATCCATAAGGGGGCGAAATTCACACATCTAAAAGCACACCCTGACTTTTAGGTCAGGGCTAAAGAATGAGTTTGTGCACGCTGACATCAGGGTTGCTAGAGTTCTCTGTTGCGTGGCACTGGAATGGCTAGAACGGTGAGCCTAGCTAGAGTCTTGTGATGCTAGAGGAACTGATGAGATTGGTGAGACTGGTTGAAGCTAGTAAGACTAGATGAACCAAGCACACAGTGAACTAATAGTCGGCGTTAGACAGAGCAGTGAGCCTAGCCAGAGTCTAGCTGGTCTAGATGAATCAACTAGGCAAACTGTGAACTAGTCGCAGGCACTAGCTAGAACAGTGAGTTTGGAGTCTGGTTGGGCTAGATGAACTAGACACACTGTGCCAACTAGTCATATGTGCCGCCATGTACGGAGGGTGTGCTTCCTAGATGATTGCAAGTGTACAAACTCTGGGGTGAATTAGATAAGTGGGGTTTGAGTGAAGGGAAAACGCAAAAATGACCCTACGGGTTTAAGAGAAAAAAAATTGTTATCTATAGGAAATTTCTTCTATAAAAGTAAACAAATATATTAATACAAATACTGACTTCTGTGTATTATGCATGATGTAAATATGATGATATCTGCCTGCGGTTAGATTCAGATCTAATTTAAAACCGCATGATTTCAACTCAAATTCTAAACCTATTCTTTCGTTTTCAATACATTAGAAGAGGAAATACATTTACAATACACAATAGGAAAGAGCGCAGTCTTGTGGTTTAATCATCTTCTTTGAATCATAAATAACACACATTTGATAAAATAATGTAGAACACATTGAAGAAAAAGAGTACAAATAGAAATTATTAGTAAAGAAGCAATATTTTTATTACATAAGAATAATTATTATGAATACGCAGATAAATCAGAACAGTACGATTACATAAACAATCAAATACTTGATTTGTTCATTTTTGTAGAGGTGATCGTCAGGTTTTACATTTATGGGATAAAGAAGACGTGATTTCTTCACTCTCTATTAATATGACATCTATTATTTTACTTTCGAAATTTACACATAGACTTATCTTAATATTTTATTTGGCAATAAAGAATCAAATATCAATAAAAATGTTAACATAGAGGTCTGCATGTCGGGCGAATTTCCTATGAAATGCGTACTTTTGAGTTTAATAAGTAGTATTACAAGTTACTAATTATTTTGAGGATTTTATAAGGAAATACGACTCATAATTAGAATTACACAAATATATGCTTATTCTCGTAAAGTTGGTATCGCACTCCATTATTTTAAAATTTAGTAAATGCCTATCTGCTTATTATTAGAATTTGCGTTAGTCTACATGTCTCACTAGTGCCCCATCATCAATTATATTTTAATGCTTATTTCCTTGATGTACCTTAACAGGATTCGAACCGAGGTAACCTGGCTTGAGTGATTGTAACGATTCCGAACCGTTATCATTCATCTCAAACACCCAACAATATTTCATTTGAAGACATTTATTTCAACTCAAACAGCGATATTTCAGTTTAACCACTGTATTTACGACTTTTTGGTCACTTTATGTGGTATCTTATCAACTTCATCCAATTTTATTTACTCTAAAGCCTTAACCCCCATCAGGAACGACCCCCACTTGAATTTTCATGTATACCGGCCGTCTTGTTTCCACGGGTTTTCGACTTTTTGGTCACTCTTTGATACAGCGCCCCAAAAAACATAAAACATTTTTCCCCGCTCAAAATTATATTTGCTTAAATATTTATTTTTAAACATTTTACTGACTCAGAAAACCAGGATAATGACGTCACACACCTGGGTTTTAACAGGGTTCGTGTCCTCCCCAAGGTTGATTTATGTACCAAGTTGATTAAAAAATATTAATCCGTTCATGAGATCTACACTTCACATAAAGATAAATACACTATACATCAAAATACAACAAATATACACAAATACGCAAAAATTTAACCATTGGACCAAATCATACCAAATTTAGTATGATGGTTCTGGTGTGGAAACATGTAAACAGTAGCAATGCATCGAGTAATTAGTGGTGTAATAATTTATAAAACAACACTTTTAACAAAAATAAGATAAGTGAAACTATTCTTTGTTCATCGTCGCGTCTCCTACACTATATTAAATAATGCAGTGATACTTGACAATCAAAGCATTTATTCATTAGACCAGGTTTTGTGGCTGACAATTATAATCATCATATACTCACTTTCAATTTCTTTATAAAGTCATCTAATAAGCCGGTAATGTAAGAGATGTCCAGGAAAAAAGGACAGAGTGTAAAATTGTTGCAACTAAGTTATTACATCATTAAAAAAGTGGCAATAGTTTAATTAGAAACACAATAAATGCTTTTATTGTCGTTTTTGTAAAAAATAATGATTTTCTGAAAAAATCCAGTGTAGTTCCTTCACACAGATAAATCAAATAGAAAGTTTCGGTTAATTTACTTTTGTAAAAATAATTGATTAAATTAAAAATACAAAACAAACATATTATACATCAGTGTTTTTAAATTAAAAATAAATAAGATTTTCTTCTTGATTTATAGGAGCAGAGGGGAGTGAAAGGCGGCAGGAGAGAAGCCAACATGTGATTAAGTTATGATAATCAACTATCGTCATAACCTAAGATATAAAACGATTAACTCCACCGATACCAGCGTAACACTGGATTTCGAACAATTCTTTGAGTGAATAATTAGGTTAGTAATAAAAACCAATTTTAGCAAATTTACTAAGGAAAAATAAGCTTACAATTTTGAAGGCATGGAGGGAGGGAGGCGGTTTTTTTGGGGGGACTCACTGATCAGAAATGTATATATATATATATATATATATATATATATAATATATATATATATATATATATATATATATATATATATATTAGTTTTTATATATATATATATATATATATATATATATATATATATAAATATATGTGTGTGTGTGTGTGTGTTCGAGATTTTTGTTCCTAAACGTTTCTATGACACATGATAACTTTTTTCGGATTTGAATGAAACTTTTTACAAAAAAGTCAACCTTATTGATGTCCAGAACCCTCAGTAATAAATCAGCAAAATATCGACGTTTAAAAATGGATGGGAAAGACATTACGATTACTACTAACGATATCGCAATTTAAATTTGCAACTAGTGGCAAAAGCAAAGATAGCTGACAGGTTAAAACTTAAACTCCATCCACTTAGTCCAACTTTTGGTCGAGAGTGTAGACTCAGTTAGTAGCTGTAGACGTCTTCCACGAGCCAGACAAGGCCCTGTTTACACAACGTAAGCAATACTATACAGAACTTCTAAAAATTATCTTACATTATAGAGTTTTAAAGTACAATGCATCAATCTATATAAAGAAACACTTCCAAATCAGAAAATAACGAAATGATAATGAAAATTAGAAACAATAAAAATTATTCATCTTGAATAGATGAACAATGCTGAGACACTAAATGCTGACCTTGTCAGTCAATTTCCATGTCCTAAGAAGGTTCTATTTACCTTGCTGCCTACTCAGGTAATCCAAGGCAATACTATAAAATCACCCACTACAATAAACATCTTGAGTAAACTATTTAATTATTAATAGAATAAATTATCCCAGAGATGTCAAAGACTTGTCACACAATGAACCTAATCGATTTGAAGACTCCCAGCCTTTGATTTTACCTTACTGTCTTGAAACAATAATGATGTCCATAGAAAATAAATAGATCGACATTACTAGGTTGAATAAAAAAAACGGATGGTAATGAAATCTAAATATTATATAATATGTTAATAACGCAATTGTAAATTTGCAATAAAAAAAACAATAGGTATCAAATATATATTTTAAAACACACCGAAGAAAACTGAGAAGAGTCAGAAGATCGTTTTCAAAACCATGAAAACTATGGAAAAGACCGCAAAGTCAGCAAAAGAAACTTTATTTTCGAAATACACTAAAACTAAGTAACTTTTCACTGTCATTATTGCAACGTTACTAATTCAAGATTTGCTTAGTTATAAAAAATATGAACTTAAATAAATACTTATAATATAAAACGAATAAAAAAAGCATAAAGATAAGTAGTGTATTTTGATTCCTAAATTTATTTTTATATTCCACAAAATATCATTATAACTTAGATATCACTAATAATAGTTACAATGTGTAAGGCAAATTAATTAGTTCGAATGCACAACAGGTAATACTTAAGACAATAAAACTCATTTAGTTGGCAAATTAGACTAGTTTGGTCATAAAAAAGCTACAAATTATTAATCTAAAAGTAATTATACCACACTAGAGAAGCATTACTCAATACATTAAATGTTACATGAATTTTGGAAATATACTAAAGACCAACAATTAAAAAAAGATTGAACTAATGACAATTAGTTTATAATCCTCGACTGATTTCCTTTAAAAAATATCACAGAGCATTTTTTATGGGGGTTTAAAAGTTATAATAAACCATAAATAGAATAAAATCAATACCATCTAAATATAAAAGGAAATAAAAGTTTGGTTTCGGGGAAAAAATCTAGAAAAAAACTTTAAAATACTATAACTGGAGTAAATGATTTCGGTTGGGTTAAAACTACCGAAGTTCTTTTACGTAATTCAACATAAAATATAATCCTTCAATCTAATTGGAAAAAAACTTGTTTAAACAAAAAGTTCGCTGATCGGCACCGCAAGACAATAGAAAAAAACTGGAAGACAATTTTTACCAACCGAGGAAAGAAAAAAATACATAAAAGAACGTGGTCTGGATCGGTATTAGATAGAATGAATATATTGAATATTCCTGTATTACAAGACTACAAGATTAAAACACTTTCACTCGTGCTTTATAAACTGTTTTCGATATAAAATGAATGTTTAATAAAGATGAAATTAAAAAAATCGGGTACGGAGAACCTCGCAACTTTTCTTTAATTCATCGGATTTGTCACGCTCGTCATCGGGATATGGAAATCATCTAATTTATATTGCTGTACTTCTTTAGAGCCGCTTCACTTATCCTAGAATAGTAAAAACAAAAAAACATACATTTTATTCCCCTCGGTCACTTATCCATATACTTCACGGCATCTCAACATAAATGACCCGATTAAAACCTGCCGTATTTAAGTGAAACGTAATATTTTTGTTTATTATTTAAACAGATACATTTATGCCATATCTTAAATCGATTAGATCATTTTTTCGATTTTGAACGATTAAAACAGACACATATACAAACAGACAACTTAGTATAAGGTGTACACAAAACACAGTACTTCTCCTCTATACCAATATAATAGGTGATAACAGTAAAATAATGTCATTTTTTGTACACAGCAGGTAAACAAACTTGCAAAAAACATTCAATGAAAATATTAAACAAATAAAAATTAAATATTATTATTTAATATTTTAAATATTTTTTGTTTTTATAAACATATTTTATTTTTATTTATTTTATTTATTTGTATCATATGAACAAAATCCATAAGAAAATATTTGTTATCCCATTTATTTTTGTTATATTTGATTCATTTTGATACAAATTAAAGGACACAAACAGCACGAGAAAATTGGAATGAGCTGCTTTAAACAAATAATGCTGGCGCGGTGGTCTGCATCTCGGGCGAATTTCCGTGCTTAACAACCCATTTCTTGCTTAAATTTCCGGTTTAAGCTTTATAACCTAAGCCGTGACTCAATTATTAAGCACTGCTCGTAACTCATTTTGTCTGTATTTTTCATAGGAAATGCGCATTTCCTTAGATCATACAAATAATTCTGTTGGTTATACAAAACTATGCCTCTAAAATTGGCAGTGCGCACTATTATTTGCACTAGTTAAAAGCTCAGTTAGTGTTTCTTTAAAGGTTTTAGCACATTTCCTTTGAAAAATACAGAAAAAATGAGTTACCCGCAGTGCTTGATAATTGAGTAACTGCTTAGGTTATAAAGCATAAACCGGAACCTTAAGCAAGAAATGGGTTGCTAAGCTCGAAAACACGCATTCCAAGGAAATTCGCCCGACTTGCGGATCAATGCGCCAGAATTACTTAGTAATTATGAACTTATAAACCGTAAAAAAGACGATACAAAATTATCGTCCTTACCAGGATTCAAATTCGTGTTTACAAGAAAGTGCCTAAATACACACACACAAGCGAAACGAATCTGTGTCGTGGTCCAAGGTTCGCCTCCCGCCACGACGCTTATCTTATTAGCGACTTTTTTCCAAAGGAAATTCGTTAACAAGAGGCCTTTAACCTCTTAACCGCTCTGCGGCGTAAGCGTTAGGGGGCCGCTTCGAGGCCTCATGGTTGTTATCCTTTATTAGTTTGTCATGTAACTAGTTTATATAAGTGGCATACTGCCAGGATATAAGCAAATTTCCAAATGTATTTGTCAAACAAAAGGTCTTCGGCCTCTTAGCCGCTATGCGGAGTTGACCTGGGGGCCGCTTCGCGGCCACATGGTTGTTTTCCTATATCAGTTCGTCATATTACAAAAAAAATTATTTAATGTATTTTAAAATGAGTGAATTCTACATTATACAAGTGAAACTAAAGAAAATTACTTACAAATTTTAATAAACCAATTTAAAGCACGAGCCAATTAAATGCTACTCAATACATTAACACTGACTTAGTAACTCTTACTAATTTTGTGTTCCATAATATTTTTATTATAATATAGGGTTGCTATAAATTATTCAATAAGATAAAAAGTATCGTACAATCTATTCTGCACAAACAACACACGTGTGCTTTATCATTACACGAAATTACAAAATAATAAAAAATTGAAACAACCGCAGACACAATGCAGATCGTGGGTGCTATTAAAATTACTAGAAAGTTTTCTGTTTATTTAGGCCCAGAGCCTGATACAATCAATTCACTATACATACATGTTAAAGATAAAATCTAATTAATAACTATTGTAACAAAATTAAGTTATTACTTTACGCAAGTTTTGTAGTAAAAAACCCCCTTATCTTCGATGCAATAATAAAATTTATTGATAGATTTAGGTCTTCAGATGGTGAATATTAATTAAATCTAACGTTTCGCTTTCACTGTGGGAGGCATCTTCAAGGAATTAAGGCATCATGAATGGGTTCACAATGCTCCACGAAACTGAGCTGAACTGAGTATATACCACATTGTGAACTTATCCAAGATGGCCTACATGCTTGAGGATGCTTCTCACAGCAAAAGCGAAACGTCAAATTCATCATCTACATTGACGCGGTAACCAGACCTACTCTTTGTGTGAAAATAACTGCGTAAGCCTACGCAGTCCGTCACGCAAATTTTCAGTATAGATATCATATATATTGTAGATAATACGTATAAATATTAAACCTTTTTAAAAAATTATAAATAAACATTAAATATTTCAGTTGCACAAGCTTAACATACCCCCTCCTTAAAAATTAAGTCTATGTCCATACACACAATAATGGTGAGGGTACGAAACGGCAACAGCTCTAATAAATTAATTTAAGTGCCATACCTCATAGTAGCTAATTTACACTTAATTTACGTAAGGCATGGCCAGGTCTAAGATCTAAAGTCTATTAATCATTTTTGTTAAAAAAATCTTAGGATAGCCAAATCAAATTAAAAACACAAAATATCACTAGAAAAAAGGGTTAAGGTTACTTTGTTTTCGTTATTCAGTTTTAAGTTTTTTAATAAATCAAAGTTTTCCGTTAGTTTTGACTTGAATGTGTTTTATATTTATTAAGTATAAGAATAAGAAATATATTTGTTTCAAAAGACAATGTCTTATACAAAGGGTGTTCAAAACATTTAAACATAAAATAAAAACATGCATATATAGCTTGTACATATAGCTAATATAATACTAATACTAAGCTTTTCTTTGAGTGAATCATATTGCATATTCAATATTAATCTTTATTATTATCAATCATATATATTTTGGTTATTATCTTTACTAATATTTTTCTACACTTTTTTTTTTTTTTTTAATTTAATTTATCTTTCCATATTTTTACTTTTGAATTACTTAGATTTTATTTATTTGTGTTATTTTATTATTTATTACATTATAATCAAGTAAAATATAGATTTAAAACTATATAAAAAGAAATATACTTACTGATAAAACTAATGTAATAATTATTACTATACTCACTACTATTATAACCATATACATACATACATGTATATGCAAACATTTACACACATACATATACACACATATAGACAGAACACATATACATAAATACATATCAGTGATTAATTAATATTATAAAATTGTTAAAAAATAAATAAATTATACGAGAGGTGGTATATAAGTAAATAGATATATGGTTAGGATAAAAATTATTCATTGAGGCAAAAGGCTCTCAGGAGAAGCAAATTGTGAAAGACGTTATAGAGGTTATAAGCTAGGAAAGTGTTTATAGGATTGAGTATAACATCAAGTTGATTAATGTAATAAGAAGATTGTTGAGGGAAGAGATATCTATTGATATTTAGAGCTAGGTAATGAGATCTTAAAGGTTGATATATAGGACAACGAAATAGAACATGCACTAAGTCTTCAGGTTCTTTTAAATTTATTAATAATAATAATAATAAGTTCATTTGTTTTTAAAGTATACAAACTTCATACAAATGGTTCACAGTAATAGATAGTAAATAATGAATAAATTAAATGTTCACATCTTGGAAGTTAGAAAAAAATTGGGAACTGGGTACCTCGGAACTTTTCCTCATAACATAGGAATCGCTGCGCTTATTCTCCCTACTTCGGTCGTCCTCAGAATATACAATTCGCCGTCCTCAGATAGTAAATGCGTCCGTATAATTCTAGCGGTCACCCATACAGCACTGACCACGCTCAATGCTGCTTACTTTCCAACAAGAAATCATAGATATACTTGTCGTATTAAACGAAACATAATGTACTTATTTATTAAGTAAATACACTTGTACTAAATTCAAACTCAATTGAATCATTTATTTACAATTTATTAAAAAATGTACACAAGTCATTCGATAAAAAATTGAACTAATGCTAATAATAAAACTTAACACCTATATTAGTCTTATACATAGCCACATGCGTGCCAAATTTCAATCGGATCCCATCATTTCCCGCGTTAAATGATTTTTCTAAAATGTTGCTGAGTCCTTATGGCGGGTTAATGACGTCATAAAAAAATATTTTCCGAAAGGTACAACTACAGCGGTAGATTAATAATAAACTAGCATTAATAAACTAGGAGCTACGATTATAACATACACACACATACAGACAGACAAATTTGTGAAAACCACTAAGGAGGCCTTTAAAACACTAATTAAACCGGATAACTTCGGTTTCATTTCGGTTTCGTATTTTTTTGTAAACACAATACTTTTCATATATACCTACGCTATAAATGAGGAAAAGAAATAAAAAGTTAAAACTTAAGTTTAAAGGAAAAATTTAAAATTTAAATAAATGGCCTTTTTTAAGACGTTAAGAAAGATATAATAAATAAATATATTATAAATAAATAATATAATAAATACAATATATTTATTATATTATTTATTATATTTATTCGTGAAAAACAGTGAAAAATATAAAAGTAGAGATTTGTTTGGAAATCAATAAGTAAAAGTTTCCCTCTGTATCATCAAGTGCTCAACACTTGAAACTGGGTTGAACATCAAGAACTATCGATGTTTTTCAGGAAGCTAAAAAGCAATATGTGAAAGAGAAATAAAAACTTAGTTACTATGTACATCATTGTATGCATCCTTTTACGCAAAATGAACAAAAATGTCAACAGATCACATAATACACAATGGAGTGCATGTAAGCATTTTAACAAAAATATCTAACAACAGAGAAATGGATAAAAGTTTTTTCGCAAAACCAATTGACGTAGCATTTTTTCTGAATAGGAAGACTACAAAAGTAAAAAAAAGTTATGAGAATGACCAGTGGCAGCGACATAATAATTGTATAATTCGATAATAACACATGTTACAATATAAAGCTTGAAGTGAAGACATATCGCACGCTTTTATTTCCTAGTCGCTATAAGATCTGTAAGAAATCGGAGTAAAGTTTGTTATTATAGGTATTGAAAATCACGGAAATAGTTAATTGAGTACATATGAAGTTGATCAATGCTTAAACACACCAAAATAACTCAGAATAACATAATAATTCATAATAACGTCATCATTTTAAGTTAAAAAAAATCACTTCGCCTAACTAAGGTCTAGATCTAGTAACTGAAGTGTCTTTAAAAAAGGCTATATTTTTAACATTAGATTGATACATAGAAATAGAATTTTGTTAAGTCGTCAAAAAATAAACTAATAGAATAGGAATTTGACACTCTTTACCTCTATATACGACTAACAGATTTAAAACATTTCATTTTGTTATTGACAGCCATTTTTAAGTTGACTTTTATATTTAAAATTTGGATTGATATTAAATTAAAAACTTAAATAACTTAAAATTTAGCATATTTTTTGAACATAGATAATATGTTTTTTTAGATAATAGAAATCTAAAAGTTGTTACTTTTGATGTTATCAACGAATATAAATAATGCATGTTGGGATACATACATTACTTAAATTATTATATTCATAGGCTGAATAATTTTTACATTTGTCTTTCATATTACATTCTACCGCACTAAATCATTTGTATAATTTGAAAACACTGCACAATGATGATTAATTATGCATGCAATTATAATTGCATGCATAATCATTAATTAATGATGATTAATTAATAATGCAATCATGATGTCATAAAAATATTTACTGGATACCACAGCTACATTTAAGGTTGATTTGTCTACCAAGTTCCCATTCTGTACCATCGTATTAAAATGAACCTTGGTGCACTTATTTATTACGTAAAGGTATATACGTTTACCGAATTTAAACTCAATTAGAATGTTTTCTGAATCAGATCGCATCATTTTTCCGCGTTTTATGATTTATTGAAATTTTCGCTGAGTCATTATTGCGGGTTAATGATGTCATAAAAAAATATTTTCCGAATAGCACAACTACTGCGGTAGACTGATTTTTGTACAAAGTTATAACTCTCTAGCATGAATACACTGGGAGCTACGATGATAACAGACATAGAGACGGATAACACGTGAAAACCTCTCAGAAGGTCTTTAAAACACTTAAAATGGATATTTCAGGTGAAATCCCAGTGTCGGATTTTTCGCAAACAAGACTTTTCCCATATACCTACGGTATAAATGAGGAAAAGTAAAAATTAATTTTAAATGCGATTAACACATTTATCATTCTTTTGAGCTTAGTTACCTGTTGCCTTCAAACAAATTGCATACACTTATACAGATGACAAAAGAAAAACACGAAGGTACCATCTTGCGCGGGCGAAAAAGGTCGAATTTTATACAAACCATAATCGTTCACTTCAGAGGGTAAAAAGATTTTGTCGCATACTTTGCCAAAATAATGCTGCGTCATCCTTCAACATTTGTTGTTGAACACAGTTTTCCTAAAAACACATGTCACCATAGGGAACGAGCCAACTTTACTTAGTATTTTTTTTTATTTTTAGTATTTTTTATATCTATTATTTTCTAGAAAAAAGTTAAGTAACAAGAATTATAGAATAGGTGTTTAGAAAGACATAATACTTAACTAAACGATGCTTAGAGTTACTTGAGCACAAAATACAGATATAATGAACCCAGTTAGAGGGGTGGAGACAAGCCTGGGCTAATAGATCACAAGGAGAATGGGTTTGACGGTGAAACCGCATTGCAGCTCGTTAACAATCTAAAAGGCTGAGATTTGTTTTATTTAACGAATCACTTTCACGACTTTCGATGAAACGCACAAAAATTAATAAATAAAAAAACGGTAAAATAAAATACAAGAGGAAAGCAAAACGTTTTTAGAGCTAATGAATACCCGGAAAATTGCTACCTTCTATTTATTACATCATAATTGAAAAATTCTTTGAAAATTTAGTTAGAATGAAAAAATAGTAATATAGTTATAACCATGAATCTATCAGTTATTGTACAACACATTAAAAAACCATGATTACCAACTCAAAACCATTTATATTTATAAATTATAGATTTTCTTGTGCTTAAATTTTAATTAAGTATTTAATAATAATCTTTATTTGTATATAACTTATAGTTTTTACAAAGTATCATATGCAATAAATACAAAAAACGTAGTTAAAAAAAATTAAACAAGTCCTCTTGAGTTAGAATAAATAATAATTAATGCAACTTGCCTTGATAAAATGAAATACATAAAAAAAAATAAATAAATCAGCTACTTTTATATTTTGCTAAATTAGCATTAGAGGCGTAATGAAGGGTAACTAGACCTTCTCCTCATAGCGTGAACAGTAAACAAATATAGCTGGTGTAGATTTGTATCATTAAGTTCATATAGAGAACAGATTAATTAAGTATTTAGATCAAACAAAAATGATACAACTAAAAAAATGTGAAACCTTTTCACATACTATTGATTCAGATAAAAAAAATGGGTAGTTATTACCTAGGTAATTTTCGTTACAACTTTTGAGGACATACTTTTTTTTAATTTTAGACGCTCGACCTCAGAATAGATAATAAAGTATTACGATGACTAGGTTGTTCATAAATTTGGTCTTGTAAAGGTTTGAGTCAGAAGTGTATTACCAGCAAATAGACATTTAATCAAGTTTTAGAGGATATCTTCACAGATACATAAATATACCTGTGAGCGTCACTTTTGTTAGCAGAATTTTAATTAATTTTAATTCTTTATAAACAGAAAAGCCAAACGTATCTATGTACAGCACATATTCCACATACCTTATAGCTATCAAAATTTTTAAATAAAAAAAATCATAAATAAAAACATGCATTCAGAAATTCAATAGTTTTATGATTCTGTGACAACTAAAACATGAAAATTTGATGACAAATTTGATATTACAGGAAAGATACATCGTCAGATAATACGCGGCAAAGTGATCAATGCTACTTCCGATATGTATAGTTAACTATAACAAAAAGTAATTTTGATTGGGAAAATATTTTATTCTAAAGTACGTAACATGAATGGTACCTTGTTAGACTGATTAGACACAACATTTATGTATTTATTTAAAAGAGTGACACTTTTAATTTTCAAATTAAATGTAAGAACAGTATAAAAGAATTTAACTAAAATAATTAAGTTAAAACTAGCTAACTAAAAATTGCAATTTATAACTACTTTTAAAAATTGTTAAGTTTTAGGAAAGAAAAAGTGTTATAATCTATTTATTTTGTTGTATGGTTTTTATTATATTTATTAAATTTAATTAACTAGAATACATTATTTTTAACATTAATTATTATTTAACATTATAAATAATGTTAAATTAACTATCGCAGTAACGCATTTATTATATTAGATTTTAAGAAAATAATATTAATGTTTGTGGCTATGTATCAGTTTTAAAGAATATAAGATATATAATTACTATGAGCACGCGAGCATGATAGTTTATATTTTAATTATACAAAATTTAGATAGTTGTAAAATAAGAAAATAAAATAATAAGTATAATAATAATAAAAGTTAAAAACAAAAATTATAAAAAATAGAAACAAGGTGAACTAACCAATGTTTCCGACCTCAAAGAGAGCTACCACGGCTCTTGCCGAATTATTTTAAAATTGTAATAAACAGGTATGAAAGATCTTATACGTAAAGATAGCAAATAAATAGTTATTTATTTATTTAATTAAATTAAAAACATAATACAGTGCAATAAATTCAACGCGGCATAAAAAGGAATTAAATAATAACAGTATATAATAGAGCGAGCCAAAAATCACTTTTCCTTTTTTAAGAATCCTTATTAGAATGCAAGAGTAATAGAAGGAGGAGCCTCCTTGATCCACAGGATCAGATAGAGTTATTTCTAATACAGGTTCTACAGGTTTATAAAGGCACAGGATACACAATACTCTTACTATCAGGTACCGGTCGCTTTCTCTGAATCTACATATTGACCTTCAATAAAATGTTCCGTATTCACACTTTTAATTTATTTACACGATAAATAAATTCTTTTCCTTCCTTCCTCCAAAATTTATCATGTTGTATAATACGCAATATAAATTTCACCTTTAAAAATTCACGTATATTTTTAACCCATATAAAACGTAATACGCGCATTAATTACTTTAACTAATATTTTTGCAGCTAACTATTAAATATGATTAATTAATTATTACATATAATAACATATTTTTTAATATTAGGACACAGTTTACTCTAAAATAAGCTGCTTGTTATAGAACTAAGCTTTCCAACCTCGAACGTCGAACAAAGTTTAGATAAAATTTTATTTTAATTGGACATCTCTATAATTTATTGGTTTAGATCAAGAGGAATAGTCACCCCTCTTCTTTTATATTTACAACAAACATTATCTCTTACTTTGATAATTATTCTCGGACTCAACGAGTATTTCCTTAGGAAAGAATATTTTGAGTCAATCCCATAAGCGACAAGTGACTTTATATATATTTAAGAATAAGTTGGGTCATTCCTAAAAATCATTTAGCACAACAAATAATCGCACATACAAACCTACCAATAAATTTTAAAGCACATCGATAATAGGCAGAAGACCCCATAGGCATCAAGGAATAATAATGACTTCCATACATATATCTACTCTACAATAACTCCATAAAAAACACATTTATGTGCTTAGAATCTACTCAAAAATAGTTAATGTAATAACTAATGAACCATGAGAAAATTATGATCATTACGTTCATAAATCTGTGTAACTTTTTGTTATCAAAAAAGAAACACAATCTTTCGATAAATATCGATTAATGAACATTAGAGGAAGGAATTACGGCTGAAATTCACTTCAGGATCTGATTAAATTTCACTTATTATCTAATATACTTGCCTTATGTTTTTAAAGACTCTCATAAATAATCAAGAAAAATTCTTAATTTTGATCATTATTCTCACATAAGATTGTTATAAGGTAGTTAGGTCTGTTCACTTGATACAATACGATCACTATTAGTTCACAAGTCAAACCATTACAGAATACAATTATAAACGTTTTCACGCTTTTCTTTCCCTTTTACTTCCTATTCCCGTTCCTTAAAAGGTTTTTTGTCTTTAATCAAGGGCGTCGATTGCTTTAATAGGTTTATCTTCATAACAAAAAATAATGTAACCTTTTAAAGACAATTTTAAAACAAAAGTTTTTCCTCATTAAGAGAAGGTTTGACAACATTATTAAAACCCAAAAAATCTCGAAAGTTTGCCGTTTAAACAATTGAAATTGTTTCTTGAAATATTAAAGAATAAATAACATTAAACACACAACTCGGTTTGCATCGCCTAGACCATTAAACACATTGGTTTTAGACCAAAAACGGCACTTACTAATTAAATAGATTTATAACTTTGATTTACATTAAAGACGTATAATGGCCTGAATTTAAAACGCATTATTTACTTATAGAAAGTAGTTACGTCCGTGTGTGAAGTTTTGGAACATCTTAAATAAATTATGATAAATGATTTATAACTTGCAATATGCGCATAGAATTAGCATATTTTCCAGCGAAAATGATCAAAAAAGGGTAATAATAATTTGATACAAAGTATACAATTGGCCTCTTGACAGATCATCGGCGCCCTGGTTTTGTCGTATATGTGATATAGTTTTCGTAAGAATAATGCCACATATACACACTGCCAGGATACAGACAAATTGTCAAATATATTAGTAAAAAGTTATATGTTTGCATAGGCATATGCTTATATAGGCCAATTGATAAAAAAAAATTGATAACACTTTAGAATTCCTACCGAGTCATTATTGTGTTAATGACGTCTTAAACAAAAGGGCTCTGCACATTAATGAGGTAGACTTCCGTACCGAGTTCAATATATATATATATTATATATATATATATATATATAATATATAATATATATATATATATATATATATATATATAATCATAATATTACTGTCCAGGAGCCCCCCCCCTTTAAAAACAAGAGGCCAGATGCCTTTTGGCCGCTGCACAGCGTCGCTAGTTACCGCTTCGCGGCCACACGGTTGTTGTCCTATATCGGTTCTTCATATTACTAGTTTTTATAGAAGCGAATTTTCAAATGTATTATCAACGTAAAAAAACGTGATTTATTTACCTAATGTGATACATTCAATCAATAGAACCGGAACTAATGCTGATAATAAAATTTGACTTCGTATATTGTCAACTATACACAGTACAAGTGAAAAAATTTTCAGCCCGATCT
Source organism: Microvelia longipes (assembly GCA_018340805.1). Classification (NCBI taxonomy): domain Eukaryota; kingdom Metazoa; phylum Arthropoda; class Insecta; order Hemiptera; family Veliidae; genus Microvelia; species Microvelia longipes. The sequence continues at coordinate 42,475,394 of JACMZG010000008.1, read as the reverse complement.
AAACACATTTTGAAGATTCGTGATTTTAAAAGGTTTAAACCCTATAAACCTTTTAAAAAATAAATAATGACCCTCATTATTGTAGGTTAATGACGTCACACATATTTAATAAACAATAGGGTTCTGGACATTAACAAGATAGATTTTATATCGTTTCATTTCGATCCGAGAAAGAGTTCAAAGTTATCGATTCCCATAGAAACGTCAAGGAACAAAATCTCGTATATATGTATTTGTATGTACACATACATATATATATATATATATATATATATATATATATATATATATATATATATATATATAATATATATATATATTCTTGATCAGTGGTTCCCCACCCGTACCCTCTCCATGATCCCAACCCATAAGCTCATTTTTTCGTCCAAAGTCCCTCCATGAAATCTTTCTTAGCTTTTTTAAAAATTGAAAAATGATAAAGAAGATAATAAAAAATTGAAAACTTTGTAACAAAACATAAAAATACATTCATAGATAATAAAGAATCTTAGTTGTCGCCAATTTATACTTTTTGGATTACACAATCCCACTTATTGGAAAAACAGTACTAATCTATTTTAGTACAACTGTTACATTTCATCTGCTAAAATACAAGAACAAAAGAAACTGAAAGAGAATTAAAGATTATTATCTTCTATAAGTATCATCTTGGCCAAGTAATCATATTAAACAGATCTCTAAAACTGTTAATGGCACAATACGGAAGTTTATAATAGTTCACAAGACTCACTAAAAAAAAGTAAAATTTACGGTTCAAGAATATAATACAGAAGGAAAGAGCTTCAAATAGGTAGTGGACACTTCAATAGATACAAATTCTTTTATTGATGCAGTGAATGTAAAATATACATAACACATCGCTTTCATTTTCCACAAGCTGGGTAAAGCAGAACAGAATTTACTCTTTACTGAAGTAATATATAAACCAAGTAGGGAAACAAATGCGATATCTGTCAGACCTGGCATGTAGTTCACATTTTGTCAACCAGTGAGTTGGCTCAATTTTTTTACACAGGTTAGTATAGGAGTTTCCCTACTAGGTTTGTATATTACATAAACCAAGTATATATAATATTATATTTTATATATATATATATATATATATATATATATATATATATATATATATAATATATAATATATTACTTACTTCATAGCAAAATGATACAAGACAAATCAAAACATATCAGTGATTATAATAGAACCAATTAAACATGGTGGAAAAGAAGCATTTTGTTAAACAGACTCCCACCTTCTGTATTCCTTTTACCTTTATTATTGATGATTTTATTAATTTATTTATTTTTAAATTAATTATTCAGTGTATCATGAATTTTTTAAATCTTTAAAATGTGGTAAATAGACATTTACATCTTTTTACCACAAATAGATATACCCATAATTAGTACATTAATACATAAAAACCAGGTAACATTCTCTTTTAAAAAATAAATCTCGGTTATCAACACTACAATTTAAGAAATTAGGAACTTTTACTCTTAAAAAAAAACTAAAACTGATTTTAATCCAATAATAACATAATAACATTACCTTATCAAACATTTAGTTAGTTGTATAATATTTTAAATTTCTTTAACTTTCAATCGGAGGAAGAGAGTAAAGTTATAAAAAATTCCCTAGGCAAAAAGTCGAGTAAATTGGTTAATCACCAATTTACTTATAAATAATCCTCGTAAATAATCCTGAGACAAAGTCGAGTAAATTGGTTATTTACCAATTTACTTATAAATAATCCTCGTAAATAATCCTGAGACAGAGTCGAGTAAATTGGTTATTTCTTTGAGAACCATCCAATTTTAATGTCGCAGTAAGAACAAGATTTTTCTTCAGAAATGATAATGATCAATTTACGTTAAAAAATTGTATAATTAAATAAATAATTATATAAGCGCAAATAACGCTGTGGAGAGTCGATTTTCAAATGTTGACCATAGATTCGTATAACCTGTGAAATGCATATGCGCATTTCCTTTGAAAAATCCGGAAAGATTGTGTGACAAGAATTAATGCTACTGCTAAGGTTATAAACAAAAACAAGAGCAAGAGTTGAATTATTAAGTATCATGTATTGCAGGATGTAGATCTCTGAGCCAGAATAATTTTGTGGTTATAAACTTTTAATGTGATGGAAAAAAATTATCGCTAGTACAAAGATTCCGACCTGGGAACCCTAGCTTTGAGGACATTAAGTGGTCGTATTATTACTGGACCAGTTTTATTCACTTTAGCACCCCTAAAAATTAGAAAACAACACCCTACTCGACATTTGTTGTTTACTGACCATGTTTTAGGTTTTCCGGTTATTAACTACAGTTTTTTCGACCTTAAGGTGGTTCAAGGCAGAACCACCTTAAGGTGGTTCTAAGGCACCTTAGAACTACCTTGAAGTGGTTACTAAGGCAGACATAAGGTCTCAAGTTAAGAAATATACGAAGTTATATTTCGTAGCGCAGCGAATCCGATGAGAGGAGAAAAATTCTGAGTTACCTATTTATTATACGATATTTTATTTTTTTTAAGACTTATCCAAAACTGTGAGAGTAATTATTTATTACTTCCTTTAATTGAGTCTATAAATTAACAAATTATGTTTTGATAATACTTAATAATAGCAAAACAGCCACAAGTTACGCGAAAGTTATAAAGGAACTCACAAAGCGCGATGTTCTGGTAGAAAACTTCTGGCAAAATGAATTTATGCTGACCTAAATATAATAATTTTTAAAAATTAAGAAAGAAATCTTACACAAAAAATAATTATATAAGTGAAAAACTATAAATATCGACTGGACGGTGAAAAAGGCGTGAAATGTGATAGAACTATAGGTTATCTGAGAACATCATGCCCGATTTAGTTATTCGACCGTGTTATTAAATTTTCTCAAAAACAATAAAAATATAATACTACATAATATCTATTCTTCGAAGAACTGAGACATATTTGTAATGCCGTATCACGAAACTATGGAAACAATTATTGTTCAGAGAGGTTTACTTATAGTTAGCTCAAGAAGGCGAAGCCAGAGGGATTATTGATTTGAGGGATTGTTAGTATTTGAGGATTGCTGAGAGTAAAGATTCAGTTAACTTGACGATAGTTAATACCAAATGTGATAACTTATGAATACAAATGTGCAATTAGTTTTCGAGGGAAGTTTTTCTGTTCATATTGCGATTTATATGAGAAAAAAATTGGGTACGGGGTACCTCGGAACTTTTCCTTATCATATCGGATTCGCTAAGCTCATCCTCTCAACTTCGGACACTCTTAGCTCGTCCTCAGTATATACAATATGTCAAATGTATGCTTCAACACCTCTTCTGACTCGCTTCGCTTGTCCTCATAAATTAAATACATCCTTTTCATCCTCCGCGGTCACCCATACAGCACTGAGCACGCTCAATGCTGCTTAACTTTTATGATTTAACAAAAGTCATAGATAATCTTGTCGTATTAAAATGAACCGTGGTGTACTTGTTTATAACGTAAAGGTATATACGTGTACCAAATTTCAACTCAATTAAAATGTTTTAATTTTAAAAAAACGTACACAAGTCATTTAATAAAAATAGAACTAATGCTGATAATGAGATAAAACTTCAGATCGCATCATTTTTCCGCGTTTTATGATTTTTCGCAATTTTCACTGAGTCATAAAAGGGTTAAGGACGTCATAACAAAAATTATTTTCCGAATAGCTCAACTACAACGGTAGACTGATTTTTGTACAGTTTCAACTCTCTAGCATAAATAGCATAAATACTCTCTATAGCATAAATACACTGGGCAAATTTGAGAAAACTACTCAGGAGGCCTTAAAAACGCCTAACACGGATAATTCTGGTTTCGTCCCGGTTTCGTATTTTTTTTGCAAACACATTACTTTTCCTCATATATACCTACAGTATATATATGAGTTTCCTGATGTTTTTAAACGAAGAATGAAAAAACATGATATCTGAAATCAGATATTCTTCTAAAATACGTCTTAGCGTCAGGGATATGCAAATTTCAGAGCCCCCCCTATTCTAGATAAATAATACTTGGCGGACCCCTATTCTTCTGGTAACCCCTCTCTCCCCCTAACTAAGAAATTCAATATCATATACCCATCGCTAAATTTCCTATTTATGTCGTTATAATTTCAAGCTCGTGAAAAGCTATAATAATTTATAGTAGACTCTATTATAATTTGTATAGTTCCCTAATAAATCGCGATTACTTGAACAGCAACCAATTTCTTTCATATCCCTCGATTTGTCTTACTATATGAAATGTGAATATAAGAACGTCCTTAATCGTACTATCAACTAATGGAATCACTAATCCCTTTTCGGCCTTCTTACTAACAACAGGAAATAAATCAAAAATGGTTGATTCATATACGTATTAACAAACAAAATTAATTATAAGCTCATATTTTCTTTGTAAATTTCCTATAACGATAATGAAACACAAATGTTTTAAGGAACAAAGAAAAAAACTAAACAAAAACATTAATTTATTCAAAGCACTTTCAACCTAACATGAGGCCATTATCATATGATAACTGTTATTGTCATAATTACTCTTATCATATGATTACATATTTGTCATAATATTTTATTCATTAGCTCACGGATCCCTAAAATATTTCCACCGACCCCTAGGGGTTGCGGACCACACTTTGCGTAACCCTGGAGTACAGTACACCCTGCACTGTAAAAGGTTAAGGTTTGATAACTTAAAAATGCAAAAGGGTATAAAAATATATAACTAAAGAGCAATATGATAATGAGGCAATATTCTTAACTTTGCTCATTCTTAAATATGATAAATGTAGGTGTTATTGTATTCTAATATAAATCGTCATTTTCAGTCATTTATTTAAAATATTGTGAAGTAAGGTATATCTTCCTTATCTCCTAATATAGGAGAGGATAGCATTGCAAGGAAAGAGCATGTTTTTATTAATACATTTTTTACGTTTCATGTAATCTTTTCTAATTCTTACAACAACCCTAGGTCCAAGGTGATTAAACAAATAATTGCCAATAAAAAGAAAGAAAAAAGAAAGGCATAGATAAAAAGAGAAGATATTATTAGTGAATAGTTCTTTAATAATAATTGTTCCAACTACATTAGCAGCTTAATAAAGTTGTAACTTTCATTAAGATTAATCTATTCACACGGCTTTACTAGGTTAATGAAAACATAATGATGGATCAAATAATAAAACAAATTGCAACATGTAACTACTGCAACACATCATCTACTCATAGATCGGGTACGGGGTACCTCGAAACTTTTCCTCATTACTTCAGATACGCTACGCTCATCCTCCCAGATTCGGACTCGCTGGGGAATAATTCGTTTCTTTCCCCATGGTCCAGGCACTGACCACGCTCGACGCTGCTTAACTTTTATAATCCACAAAAAATCATGGATAGACTTGTTGTATTATAACGAAACTTAGTACACCTATTTATTACGTCAAGGGATAGACTTGTACCAAATTTCAACTCAATTGAATTATTTTCTGATTTTTACAATTTGTTAAAATATAAAATGTATACAAACCACTTAGGAGGCTTTAAAATACCTAAAACGGATAATTCTGGTAAAACCCTAGTTTCGGATTTTTTGCAAACAAAAGACTTTTCCAACAACCTACAGTATAAATGAAGAAAAGTAAAAACTCGAAATAACAAAAAATAATAGTAGGAAACCAAAGAAATTTGATTTAGCACAAACGTTTCGAGTAATGTCTCGTTTAGTAAGTATAGTAAGATGTGATTGAAACCGGTCCAAACTCAGTACGACTATTTGATGAAACATAAAAATCATGTGGTTGGTTAGTATAAATTTTAGTGAGGGTATTTTCATTAATAGTTTTGAGTCAACAAATCGAATTGAACCTCTTCAGGCACGATACGACTTTTTAAAGTTACCTAAAAAACAAGCGTTCGTGAATAAAAAGTGTCTTTAATATCAAATGTTTTTAATGATTAAATTAAACCGGCCTGGAGTTAATGTGACCATTCAGTGTTAGAATCTTGGTGCAGCCGATAATGTTGTTACTTATTTTTATTTAGGGATTTCAAGGAAAACATTAACTGACGATTTAGTCAAAGATAATAAAACCCAAACGGAATTTATTTAATACTGCAGCCTTTATGGCTCTCAATGACCAAAGTGTTCAATTTTCATCAAACATTCCAGGGCAGTGGTTTACAAGTAAAAGAAGAACTAAAGCATATCACTATACTTATCCTTACAGCATATCACTATCTCTAAAGCATATCATTATCGCCAAAGCATGCCACTATCCCTGAAGCATAACATTATCCCTAAAGCATATCACTATCCCTACAGCATATACAAGAGTATAGATCATATCCTGTAAACGTAAACGAATGAGTATGAAATGAACTACTTTTCAATCTTACAGGCATTCTTAAAGTAATTAGTCCAACTAGCAGAACTGCGTCAGTATTTAATTTAATTAGTTTCGCAGATGATTCAAAACAAATCAAACTCGAACTATTTTGATGTTACCAGGACTAATATTTCTTAATCAACGAATAATAATCACAACAAAATAATAATAGTATAAATATGACGAATCACAATGATGTCTTATTCAACGTTCCCACATAATAAAATAATTTGATTTTTCATTATATCACCGTATTATACGTACATGGGTAAAGCATTTAATTCGACACTATAGTTCATAATATAATTAAGATGTATAGTTTACTTCAACTTGGGAAAAAGGCAAATTGTTCAAAAGAAAAAGAGTTTAATAGAAAAATAAACTTGTGTTATTGCAGCAATAATAGTTAAGTATTTATTACGTTTCCTTACCTACGATAAAGTTACTTGCATTTATCTTACAACATTAAGTTAGAACGGATCTGAACAGTTTCAAAGCAATATGAATCCACTTTTTATTTTAGTTAATTTTATTTAAGACTAAAATAAGAATTCATATAAAACTTTTTAATTATTAATATGAACTAATAGGACAAAGTAGGAAAATAAATAATATGTTGCCAAAACTTAGAAAATGCCTTTATCATTTTATGGCAATGAGTGCTAGTGCAGTCATTTTTTGCGTCTAATCTACAGAAGAGTCGTGACTTTGCAATAAGTTTCTATAGCTTTAACTAGAAACAACACGTGCCCCACTGCCAGACTAAGTTTCCTACTCTTGTTGCCACCACAAGTCCACCTAAACGATACCTATCGAGCAAATCTAATAGAGGAGGAGTTAGGTAGGAATCCAGCAAAAGTCCGAGAGGTAGTGCCTCTAAATTCCACCGTTAAATTAAAAGACAGGGGTGAAATTCAAAGCGTGACTTAATTTCACCTACAGGTGAGCTAGATAGAGGTAAATCAAAAGACAAGGCAATTGAATTCAGTTCTTACTTTTATTTAATTCTAATTTCTTGATAAAAAACGGAAATATGAACCAAAAAATGATAGTTCTCAGTTCGCGTGTATTTTAGGTCTAAAATGATTTAACGTGGCACAGGGTTACAGTTTACTATCATACATGAATACTCTGAGTAAAGGAGGATCCAGCTCCATTTTTTGTGTTCATTCAAACCCGAGTTGCAACCGGTGTTTAACTCGGGGTTGAATGCATATACGTCTTTAATTATTTTGTCACATCTAAGCTTGCTCTAAAAGCATCAAAGATTTTCGTTAATTGCTAATTCATTACTTGCGATCGAAAACGCTATGACAATGTATAAATTAAATTATAAAATAAACTGTGAAAGCCAATTAACTCATCATATTATTTAATACTTTCACCTAAAAAAACACCATAACTAATGATCTAAAAAAAACAAAAGAATTTTCATATCATCGCAGACTTTAAAATTACTTTGATGACGATAAAATAGTCTTTATAAAATAAAGAATAAAGAGAACGAATGAGAACTAACTGTTACGTGTCACCATAATCTGTCCCGTAAACTTAATAACGACCACTGCTAGGATAGTTAAGTGTGAGAACATTATGAATCAAAACAATAGTACCTGGTTGATGGCATACTAAGTATTAATGAACCTGTACCTGTACCTCTACTTGGTCCCAGGTTCCAGTGTTTCTATGCTATATAACACTACTTCAAGTATACAGGCAGAGACCTAATTGTTTATATCCATTCTTAATACCTTGTAAGCTGTCTTTATTATGCTATGGATTATATACACAATGTAGCATAGTCAAAATACAATTCAGCTAAAATATTGTCCTCTACAACCGTTTTTTTTTAGAGAAAGTTAGACTTTGATTTTTTCCTCATTCTAACCACCCTTTAAAATGAAAAAATCGGATACGGAGTACCTCATAGCTCATTTTCTTTAAAAAAAATTAAGTAACAAGTCGTGACGTCAATGCTCAGGATATAAAGCACATACAAGGAATATAAGCAAAAAAAGATTAATGAGCAATAAACATGCATTGCAAAGAACTTTTGCCCTGCTAGCATAGTTTTAAACTTATATACCGAAATATGACGATAAAAATCGCTGGTACCAAAATTTGAACCAGGGAATCCTGGCTTTGAGTGGTCGTATTGATTCCAGACCGGCTTTATTCGATTGCGCCCCAATAACATAGAAAAACGACACTCGACCATATTTTAAGTTTTTAGGGTAATTTACTGCGGATTTTTCAACTTTTTGTTAACTTAAAATGGTCGCAATGACCCCAGACTACCTCTAATCGACATGAAATTTACGGTTTTTTACGACCGTACATTAAGTTTTTCGGTAATTTACCCAGGTTTTTTCAACTTTTTGGTCACTTAAAATAGTCGAATCTACTCCAGAACGGTTTCATTCAATTCAGTACCCTACATCGAAAAAAAAGGATTCCTTCCGCAATAAGGTCCATGTTCGCCCCAAGGTTTACTTTTGTATCAAGTGTGATTTAAATATATTATTTTGTTCGACAGAGTGTATTTACAAAAATCCGTTATATAAATAAATTATATATATATATATTATATATATATATATATATATATATATATATAATATATATTAAATTTTTTAAAACCTTTTTTCGTCATCAGGAACCTTTGAAACGGCTCTCCTGCCATACTACGAACCACCCTAGTAGTGATTTTGTTTCAAAGAAAATACTGAAAAACTGAATGTGAAATGTTCTTGATGCAGACAATATAAATAGATGAAAGTTGCATAAGAACTAATTAGATTTTGAGCAACCCGACATTATAAGACGCCACATCACAAATTGGTGGATGGTTTCTTTCATTGATCATAGATATCTTGAGTACAGTGCAAGCCAAATATGTGGTTGAGGTAAAATTGGATTTAAACTAGCACTAGGAATTAGGTTTGGAAAAAATAAAAAACATGAGGCCCATGGAGTGGTTTTGCCCTTAGCGGCTACACAGCCATATGGTTGCAGTGCTGTAGTAGTTCGTTTTTGTAGTATTTTATGTGTATACTAGAAAGTAGCGAATTTCAAACGTTTTAGGCAAAACCCTTGTTTTTTACATAATCTTATGATGTCAATCGATAAAATCAGATTAAATACGGTGGATTTCATCTCTGTTTTAGAGTTTTTAATGGATAAATTTGCTAAAGAAATAGATTTCATGCAGTGGCGTATCTATGGGCCCGCAATGCGGGCGGCCACAACGGTTAGGCCTCCAAAAAGATAAAGTAACCTCACTAATAAAATTGATCCATGTCCCATTAGAGATTAGTATAGTCTGTCTTAACATCATTAAGTCGCGAGGCCCCCTATAAGAGTTTTATACAATCTCTTCGCCTAAAAATGGAGGCCTGTGTTTAATCAATATAGTCTTTCTTAAGATCATCAAAGTCGCGGGGCCCTTGTTTGGTTTATCTACAATCTAGCAGAAAATAGGGCACGTTTTATCTTAGTATAGTCTATTCTAACATCATCAAGGAAAGGGGGTGGTCCAATCGAATGTTCCGTCATTTTTCCAGGCTTTTAGAGCTTTAGGTTCAAAAAAGTCGCTTTTACTCCGGTTAGTTCTATTTGCTTCAGTGCATCAAAATACACAAGTAACGGCATAATCCTTATTATTACTGATTTGATAAATTTGCAGCTGTAAATATATATATATATATATATATATATATATATATATATATATATATATATATATATTATATATATATATTATATATATATATATATATATATATACATATATCGGGGTACGATGTTACAGTTACGCCCCTGAGTGTATATAAATATGTATGCATATGTGTTGTGGATGTGTTTGTATGTAATTCTAGTCCATTCTTTAAACATGCTATCTTCCGAAAGGGATAAATATTCTTAATCAAACTTGGTACTAAAATCAACCTGGAGGAGGACACGAACTTTTGATAACCTTGCTGAATTTGATAATTTGCTGAATCAGCAAAATTTTCAAAATATCGGTAAAATCCAAGGTTATATTTTTTGCGGCGAAAAAATGTCCTCATTCATGATTTTCAACACATAATTAAATGAACTGGTCGAAAGTCAATACGACCATTCGTGGCCAAAAAGTCAAAAAAAACATAATAAATTACCATAAACCAAAATTATGGTCAATAAAAATAATTAGGATCAATAGGAATTAATTAGGAAATTATAGGAATAATTATTGCCTAAATAATAAGTCAGGCAGGTGGTTTGCATGCCGGGCGAATTTCATCAAGAGTATGTATTTCTCTGCTTAAAAATTCATTTCCTACATTATTACTTGAGCAGTAACTCAATTTTACAAGAAAATGCGCTAAAACCTTTAAAGATAAAGATAAGCTAAAGCTTATTGTACACATTAATTGCACTAGTTGAAAGAACTAGTGCAAAAAATGGTGTAGTACCAATTTTAGAGGCATAGTTTTATATGTCCTTATTTTATTATCCTGTATAACCAACAGGATAATTATATGCATTCCTTTGAAAAATACAGAAAAATGAGTTATGAGTAGTGCTTGATAATTAAGTAATTGCTCAAGTTATAAGCATAAACCAGAACCTCAAGCAGGAAATGCATTTTTAAGCACGGAAACACGCATTCCAAAGGAAATTCGTCCGGCATAAAGTTCGCTCTAAGATTTAATTTATTTAAGCTCTCCTGACAAGATTGGTGGGAACTTAAAAACTTCACTTACTTCACTCACTTCTCTGTTGCGGTGGATCTGTTGTGGCAACTATAAACCTTCTAACTAGATGAATAAAAATATAATCTTTCAGTTTTATTTTTTCTTAAAAATATAAAAAACAGTTCAAATCCAAAATATCTTTATCTCTATGTTGTTTTCCTTGTTTAACTAATGTTAATCACAGTTGTTGCATGGAGCTAATAATGCCTAATAAAGCCCCACAATAAATAAAATAAAAATATAATCATATTCCAAGAGTGGAATCAGTTATGTTGAGATCCACGAATCCCATTAATGACAATTCATAATAACGGATCAATAAGAACTAATTTGATTGCAAAACTAATATCAACAAGTCTCCCAAAATAACAATTGTTTTCTTTAATTACTTTTCAGAAACTAACCTAAAATGAAATGGAGAGTACTAGTGGGAGTGAGCCTTACAATATTAGCAATAACAGTGATCACCAAACAAGAGGAAAAGGATGACCAACAGCCTCAATCCAGCATTGCACGAGCTCAGGTCTGTATTCAAAAACAAATTAAGTAACCATTTGTTTTAACGCATTTGTAATTAACTTATAGCTTTTTCACTATATAGTTACTTTTGGATTCCTTGCTATTAAAAGTAAAAGAAAATTACAATATTTCAAAAATATTTTTCCATAATTTGTTACAAATTCTTACTGTTTATTGTAACAGTACTGAAACTGTTTTGCTGGAACTGAAATATCTAGCTTTCCTTAAGAAATCACTAAATTAAAAAACCTAAAATATAAATGAAATTTAAAAAAAACACATATATAATGCACTGCACATTTATATTTTAAATTAGTTATATTGAAGTGAATATAACCAGAGGCATTCTAGATACTGGAACCTATTTTAATGAATACGACAAAGGCTTTACCACAGAGTAAGTTGAGTGGGGAAAATTATAAATCAATCTTCAAGTTTATAAATATTATTACAACCCATAAGCAACAATTCAACTATTTGCAATGATTGAAATAAATTGTACAAAATGTATCCATTTTTCAGTGGCAAGATGTTCAACATCCAAAACATGAGACTGCCAAAGGATATGAAGACAAAGAAGAAGAAGGAGAAGAACAGGCAAGAAGAGTTAGGGTTAGAAATGGAGCAAAGAGAAGGAGAAGGTTAAGAAAAAGACCAAGAACAACAACACCGCCAACAGAAGAGCAGGTTCAAGAGGACAATAGAGAGACACAGCATCCAGGAAGAGGGAGGTGGTCACAAGAGGACCCAGACTATCCTCCAGTTGATGAAGATTTCAGGCCTTATAGGAGAAGACCAGGAAAAAGAAGGCGAAGACCATTGAGAAAACAACAATATGAAGAACAGGGGGAGAATACTGATAATTTGGAGGAAGAATACTATAGAAGACGAAGAAAAGGCAACAGAAAGAGAATTAGAATTCAAGAGGCACAAGTCACTGAAACAGGAGCACAAGAAGAACAAACCTTGATAAAAAATAACCATCAAACAATTGAGACAAAAGTTACAAGGACTGAACCAACACCATTCAGGACAAGTAGTAGAGAGGAAGTATCGAGATCACAGCCAAACAAACAATTAAATAGACAGGAAGAGTCTGTGCTTAGTTTGGCTGCAACAAGAAGACAACACTTTGAACAGTCTACAACCACTATGAGGAGTAAAAGTGAAGAAACAGAAACAAATGATGATATTAGACCAATTATCAAACAAAACAGATTTCAGGAAAAACAAAAGGATAAGACTCAAAAACAAGATTTAGGAGAAAGAAAAGAAAATAGAGCTGAAATTTTCAGTAAAGAAAATAAAGACTATAGCAGAGGAGAGAAAGTATTTGACCGAAAAGCCTTATTTTCATCATCAAGGAGATTACCACAGACTTCAGCAGTCATAAGAAGGCGTCTTCGACCTAAAAATGGCACTTCTTTAATTAAAACTGAAAATTTAGTTCCCAAAGGATATAATAAACAAATGCCAGAAATAATACCCCCTTACAAACTTATAGAAGAGATGATGTCAACAAGATCAACTACCGAGAAAGATAGTTCTGAAGAACCTAATTATCCAAAAACTCAAGAACCACGGACTAAGATCACAGAAACAACACCTCAAGCTGTAATAAGAACATCGACACAGAGATATAATGTCGATGATCAAAATATGTACACCACAATAGAGGAATTTTTCAAAGTTGGAAAAGAACCTCAAACAACAACTACAACAACTAGCACAACAACTTCCACTACCATGCAAACAACAACAGAGAGAGAGATATTGTCAGATGATAATGACTCCTTAGAGAACTTTAACATAGCAAATGTTGAGGATCATATTCTTGACTTGCTGTTAACTAAAAATAGTTCATCAAGGTTGGCTAAAATATTAGAATTAAGAAATATGACACTTATTCAATTGATCCAACACAGAGAAAGAGGTTCAAGCCAACTGCATTTCTCTGGAAATTTGAATAAACACAATGACACAACAGTAATTAGAAATGACATAACTGAGGATAATGATGCTGATGATTCAGAAGTCAATTCTAGTGTTGAAACATCAATACCAAACAATGATAATGAAAGAAATCCAAGAATATTTGAAAGCTTACCTGACTTCAATAAAAAGCCTGAAAATAATATTGAAACTAAAACACAGCCATATCCTACTTGGAGTGTTATACCTAATCCAGATTTAACACCAGTGTCAGTTAATAAGTTTGATGAAATTCCAGTCATTACTAGAGCAACTGTGGAACCAGTATACACCAATAATATAGAAGAAATAATTCTAATAGAAGATAATACTATAGACAGGTTTCCTGGAACTTTTAACTTAAATCTCGCAAATAAGATATCTGATGGAATAAAAACATTTAAGAAATTTCCACCTGGAGTAAAATCAGCGATAATTGTGAGTTTAGGTATCCTTGTTTTAGCAATTATCGGGTTCTTATCAGTTTTGATTTCGTGCCGAGTCAGACAGAAAAGATCTCGTTTAAGAGCTAAAAGAGACGTTCTTAACGAACAACTCCACACTGAAGAGTTTATGAATAGCCAGAGGAGTTTGAGTCCAGTACTAAATAAAAACCAGGCTACTCAGCCTTCATTCACACAAGGAATTCATTCCAATACAGCATCAAACAGACACTACTACCTATGGAGGACTTTAAGAAAAACATTTCAATATGACTAATGCAATAAAAGCAAATTACATTCCACAAGTTCCTTCTATGCCAAATAGAGATTCTGGTTTAAAAGTGAAGTAAATAAAAATAATGTAACTAACTAAATAATTAAAATAGAAACAAAGGTAAACAATACTTTTCCCTATACCTACGGAAAAGCCATTTTAATTAAGCATTATGTATATATAAAGTAAGGAAGAACTTTTGAAAAGTTTTCTGTGGAATCTCAAAGCTTTTCATATAATACACATTCCAACACGTGCAATGTTACAAAATTCCAAAGATAATATGAGACAATAAAATATATTAGTTTATAGAATAATTTGCTTAGTAAATGTAAAATTTATAAGACTTTAGTCATGTATAGTGATCTTTAAATTTTAAGAGTTATAAGTCTAAGTATAACCAGTTAAACCTAATAAAGAATAATAACAAAGAATAATAATAAAGAATATTAATTAAAGAATGATAAATTAAAAATATAATATAATAAAAAACATTATAGAATTTTGTATAACTACCAATCAGGGTCAATTCAAAGTCAAAATGAAATATAACTAAACAAAACCTTTATCTACCAATGAGTTAAAAAATATAAAACCCTAAGGGCCTAAATGTTAAGATTTCTAAGTAAAGATTGTTTAGTTATTTTTTCTGATACATAAGTTTTACTCCTTAATATAAGAATCTAGAGAGTCACACAGATGACTTTTAAATGATCACAATCATATAAATAATCATCAAAGCTGTAAAATTGATAAAGAATAAGTGGAAATTACTTTGGTTTTTACATGAACCCCACAGCTTAGATTTTTATACTGTGGATATGGGCAGAGTAACACTTTGGTTGTAGGAGTCCCTGTTTCCACAGGCCTACCAACAACTAAGTTGAGGTTTGGTCCACTTCCTGGCATAAATATTGAGCAAGAAGCTAAGTTGCAATCACTGAAATACTTAATGGTATGAGACATTGAAAAGGAATGACTAAATCGTGTTTTATTTTTAATATTAGTTCTTTATATCACACAAAATATTTAGTACAAATATTAGTACTACTTTTGTGAAAGGAATCAATTTTAATAATGTTTTTAGGGCAAAACTATTAATAGGAAGAAAATAAAGAATCTCATTTCTAGCAAAAACAAAAACTATTGATTTTAAGTCTAATTTGTACTTCATTTAACAATATTATTTATTTGTTCTAATTGTGAAATTAAATTTTATAAAGTGGTTATAATCAAATATATAATATATATATATATATAATAATTAAAATATATAATATAATTATATTATATATATATATATATATATAATATATATATATAATATGTAATATGTTTATACAATATAGTTATTGTAATAATACAGACATTAAATATTTAAAAATATGTATACAAATAAAAAAAATTAAGAACAATTTCTATTCATGTGAAATATTATATTATATATAAATATATATATATATAATATAATATATATATATATATATTTATATATATGTTTGACTACGAATATATTATTGTAATTAATAAACATAAATATTTAAAAAATAGAATACAAATACAAAATTTAAGAACAATTTCTTATTCGTTAAGAAGTGTATTTAAATTATTTTGTAAGTGAAATAAATGTAAATAAATTTTTATATGTGAAAGTGTAACAATAATGTTTTTCTTGTTCAATACGCAAGTAAGATCACCCAATAACTTATAAAGTCAAGCCAGAAGAGGAAGGTTTAGGCCATTTTATTGTTAAACATGAAACAACCTTCAATTTAAGAACTAAATATACTTCATAGGCAGCTGTACTACTATTTATGACTTGGTCTAGCCTTAATATTAATTTTATAATAAAAAAAAATTAATTATCTTATGTCTTCAAAAGCGAAATTATAAACAAATCATAAAAAAATTAAGTCAATCAATCATTTGATTGAATATTATAATCAAATTGCAATTTGTCCCTATCCCCACAGTTATTTCAATTATTCAGTTACTTAGAGTTATTCCTCCAGCACGAATTTATTCATCAGGGCTTTAAATACATTTAAAATAATCTATTAGAAATTTTATTTTACAGAACATTATTTATTTCCCAGAATTTACCATGGTTGCTTCTGTTTACTTAACATTAGTTGTATCGAGTCCAGACAGTTTTAAAAATTTAGAATAAAAAAAAAACTCTAGATAAATATTAAGTAAGCACTTTTAAGGAAAAACTATCCAAAATTTAACTATATAAGACTATATTTTGCCTTTCCCAAAAAGCATAATCATGTCTCTAAATAAGTTGGCATAGATTAGTTAAGAATTCCATATAACCAACGGGCTATTGTACCAAAATGAAAGAAAATTAAAAATAACTACATATTGTCAAGAGCCAGACCTGAAAAAATTGATCATTTTGTACTAATTCAACAAATTTCTGAATATGTGCCTTAATTAATGAAGGAAAAACATAGTCTGCCTGTCCAAGAGTTAGCCCTTCATATGATTGCACCTGCCCAAAATTTTAGAAATCTCAAAATTTTCAGTTTTCTTAAAAATTAGTGGTTCCCTGTGTTGTGTGCAGAATATGGAAAAGAAAATTTTTAAAAAGTGATAAAAATAGTTGGTAAAACGAGTGTTTAATCATCAAAATCGGAAAGAAAACTACAACCAAAGTATGGCACTTTCAAAAACACTACAAAAAAAATGTTTTTTATGCAAAGTCAGCGAATTCTTTGAAAAAATATTAGCTTTGTGAATTTTTTTTGGCCATTAATAATAAAATATAACGTTAGTTATTAATAATCCGAATTTGACGAAAAAAAACTAGATTTATACCACATTTTATTAGCTTTAAAAAAATGTCTCTTAAAGTTTCACACGACCCTCAGGAACCAAATTTCAAAAAGTAAACTGGAATTTGAGGAAAATATGATTTGAGAACAAAACCAATATGAAGGGCTCCACTCTACAGGCAGACTAGCATATTTTCAGCAAAATTGTTTGAGAGTAGACAAAATGAGATAACATTTTAGGCCTGCTCTTGGACTAATTCTGATAGAGAATTTAACACAGCAGCTTAAAGTTCTATAATAACAACAAAAACTTAATTATTTAGCATATATTCACTAACATTGTAGCATTTGTTGTATTATTAGACTTTAAGCTGTTGTGTTTAAATTTCTATCAAGATTTGGGATCTAAAAATAATATCCTACAAAAGAACATTACTTGACTAATATAAAAAAACACTAATTAAGGAAGATATCCACCAGAAATCGGCACAAATGGGGTGATATCATAATTAATATCAATTTTTTTATCGATATTTCACTCTCAACACAGAGTGTTAGAGTGAAATGAACATTCTGGAGAATATTCATTATGGAGACCAATAATATAATAATGTATCTAACTCAAGAAGGAGCTTTATTTTTTATACATTATAACCACCGACATATATTAAGAATCAAAACCATAATGAGGAATAATACAGAGGTGCAATTCTTAACTGAATATAAGAGATTTGAGATTTCTTGAAACAGATATGTTATCCTACTGGCTCTGACTATCAACATCCACCCAACTTAAGACATTTTTCCAAAGACAATTTTTCTAAAGATGTTATGAGAACTATGTCATTTATAGTAAAAGTTGACACAGATTTTGTCTTTCCAATTATCTGATTTTTTGCAACAGTTAGTTATTTATAATGATAATAATATTGATAAGCTATTTGACAAGTGCTAATATTTCGGAATTTAAATCTTCTAGTTGAAAATAACAACTTTTACACAGATTATTTACTTCAAGACATCATTAAGGTAAGAAAAAAAGAATGTCTCAATTCAATTTAGAACAGTAATCAGAAATGAGCCTCTATAAATAAATACTTAATTTTTATTGCGAAGATATAACATCAAATAATGGTATAAAACATACCTGTAAAGTCATAGGTAAATATCTTCAAGAAACCAAGATTTGATCATTTGAATTCTAAAACAAGCATGAAAATATGTACAATATGTAAACCACTCTAATTAAAAATATGATATATTCAAATAGAGTATACAATATTATATTACTAATGCATTATAATGTAGTAATTTACATAATGTAATTAAAAGAAATTAATTACTTCAATCGATATAAGAATATACTACGCATAATGCAAACTCAAAAATAAGGACTCCTCAGTGTCTTAATTTAAACATAATTCTTAAGATTAATTTTTTTAAAATTAATAAGTTATATTAATAAGTTATAATAAAGAACACCTAATAAATTATAATATAAGACCACAGTAATCAAAATAAAAGTTATGATCTTTTCAACCAAAAAAACTCATTTTAAAATAACAATTTGATTAAAAAAATGCAGAAAAAACAAAGACTGGAACAATTTAAAAATAAAACTTTGAAGCTAAAGTTTACCAAAAGAGTAAATAAACAGAACTGCCCACTTACTTTTACACAAAAAAACAAATGAGATTTAATAAACTCTGTCATGAAGTAACTTTAAATTTGGAAAATCATTTAAACTTAAACAATGGTGTTTAATAATCAGTATTATGCTGTCTTTTATTTAAAATTTCATTTCAAATCCATTTTTAGTGACAAGCCTAACCAAAAACAAAGGAAAATAAATATGATGGAAAAATGATAGTGAATAAAACTTATTAAGAAAACAACCTGAAACAAACTGTAGAATTTAAGCATATGACGATCTATATTTCTACACTGCTTTAATGCTTATCTAAAAAAAAGAAATAATTATAATGATTGCTAAAAATATAACTTCTTTTAAGTTACAGTTAAAGAGGAAAAACCAATAATAAGTAATTATACTAATAATAATTACTTTTCTTCATTTATAATCATAGAATATATTGTATTTGCTTTATAAAACACAAAAAAATCAAAAGCCAGACTGATTTTTACCATTTCAAGTTTTTAACACCTCTTGAGTGGTTTTACAATATTTCTGTTGTTATATAATAGCTCCCAGAGTTTTATGCTAGAGAGTAAAAAAACATTGATTAATCATGAAAATTGTCTTTTAGATGATAACAACTTAATTAGACATCCATAATAATCACATCTATCATTATGCACAGATAAACAATATTCTAACAAAGCGATCAACATAATAAAGTGCTGGTAGCAAAAAAAACAATTAAGGGCGACTTAATACATATTACAAGTTTGCCTAACCATTACAAGGTTGCTTATACAAGTCGTTATAATATGGTATATAAACAAAATAAAACTACCAAAAGACAGGGAACCTTTCAAATTTTTAAGTTCATCTAAAGTAAAAATACATACAGTATCTAGGACTGGAAGTAGCACACATATATAGGATACCAACAAAAGAATTCTATCTAACCTATGCACCAATAGCGAGGTACGCCAAACTTACATTGTGCATATTATGACAATAAGATCAACCTTCCCATACTTTTCTGAAACACGATGACAAAAAATAATTTCAAAAATGTATGTCTAATTATGAAAGAAAAAACATGTTTTTTCAATAGCAGCGATTGTAATCAGGACAGATCAAGACACCTAGCAAAGTCCGCCAAATTGTTGACCTATTTCACTAATTCCTACAGATAGAATGTTAGTCCCAGCAGTTTTATGAGGAACTACGCTTAACATCCCTTTCAAAGAAATCATACTTAAAATTTTCATCCAGAGAGTTAAAATTCATGTTTTTATTATTTATTATTATTTACGATACTAAGATTCAATATGATAGAACAGTTTGAAGGTGATTCAATTTAATTTTTAACAAATCAAACGCAGTCGGACACCTCATAAAGTACTTATGAAGTGTGTGAATCCATTGCAGGACTTGTATAGACATCTAGAAGGAAAAAAATTAGCCCGAACTGATAACATAATTAAAAATATCTTTAACAATTATTATTAATTTTTACTTATCTATATCATGAAAAAATTCTAAATGCTTTTTATAGAATCCGCATCATTCAACAAAATCAATAAATTTGATAATAACTTGTACAACAAGAGGTATGCAGTGGGCACATTCCACTCTTTATAAAAACAAAATTAAATGCCAGTATCATTCTTGTAAATGCACTATGTCCCTTAACTTTCTCACGCATTAATAGAAATGTAAACCTTATTTATAATAGAATTACACCTTATTTATAATAGAATGTTTTTATTTGTGTACGATAAAATTATTGATAAGAATAATAAAGTTATTATTAGATTATTATATTATTAGCTTACATGAAAAATTTAAGAATCNCAAGCTTTATGTGGCGCGTTCACGTGGTTTCTTGATAAGGTGTACGTAGAACTTGCTGGAAGTTCGCTTAAGGTGCTCGAAAGTCTTGATGCTTAGTTTCCTACCGGTCTGGCCTAAGTATATTCTAGGTCCTGACTAGTATCTAACCCAACTGTCAGGGTGGCAGGTCCATATACTGTACCATTTTGACAACCACACCTCATTCCTAGCCATTACCCTATCAAGTTAAAACACACACTGCATATAAGCGGCTAGAAGCTTGAACAGAACAAGAGCTGGAAAGCTTTAAGAACTTTTTTTGGGCATTGGCCTTTATTAGCCATACAACCATTTTTATTTTAAATTTTATATTATACCATTTTTTATATTTAAAACTTTAAGTTAGTATATAAAAGTAAAAGTATTATAACTTTTAGTGTACATTGATTTAAGTATCAAATGCATGTTTGTAAAAAGCCAATGAAGCAGCAAAAAATTTAAATGCAGGCAATTTCAGAATCAAACAAGTACAACAAACTTTCAGATGTAAGACGAAGGCAGAAAGAATTAAAAATTATAACTTACTCTGAAAAGAAGTTTATTCACTAATTTATTCAGTTCATTCCTAGCACTGGTAGTTAATTTGAAACGAGCACTTTTATTCATTTCTCCCTTCATTGTTTTACCATTTTTACTTGGCGCATTCTTTCTGGTCATCATTTATAAAAAAAATAACTTCAAATGACCACAAATTTCAATTCAAAATCTAATCAAATATATTTGACTTTACTACACACGATTCACTACTCAGTAACAAATTGATTTACAGCATGTCTGTCAAATCTCCAAGAAAAATTAATTCAACCACTAGAAATACTTTTTTCTAATACAAACGTATAAACATTGAACTTAAACTTCATAACGCATTCACAGGATTAACTGGAAATTTGGACACGAAATTGACACCATCCCCTTCTTTGGGTTTGCATTTCCAGTGATAGCAAATGAGACAGCTGATAAAAATGTCCCACTCAAAACAACAACAACATTTATTTTTGGTTGTAACGATTTTTAGTTAAAAATAAATATAAACAAATGAATATATATTAAGCAAAATAAAAAAAAAATAATTAAGATTGATTTAATTTTATCACTTTTACCCAATAAGTAACTATTAAAATAATTCAAGAAAATTATTTTGTCGGCCATATTAAGTTTTTACCATATATCTCCGGTTCTGCTTCATCTCCTGGCGCGAAATATGATTTTCAATGCTAATATAAGATTTGTATTTTAATACAAAAATTTATTTCTTTGTGTGTAGAACTGAAGTACAATCTATTATAATTTATTGTGACTTTCTAATTTCATTTTTCTAGTGGTAATTTACAGCTGTATATGAAATATATTTAAATGAGGACTATTTGGAGATTGGTAAAGAATTTGTTAATCACTGCATGGTACCCTATTTACTAAAGTGAAATGTAGAAATTCATACAGTAGGGGTGGGGGCGCGGGACACAGTGGTCCAACTCCCAGGTTTGAGGTGGTTCCTAAAAAAGGGCTAGTTGCATCAACTACCGCAGCGAGCGCTAGTTTTCACCTTGTTCAACATAGAGATATATTATTACACAGGGGCCCTAATGGGTTATGAAACATCGAAAAAGTTAACCTGACAACCTGCCTTATAAATATAGATCAAAATAATCATACAAAATTACAATAACTTAATACAGTAGACATTAAAAATACAAATCAAAACACAAACAATGCGCTGGAAGCCGAAATCAATTGATTTATTATAACCTTAACTAACTCATGAAGGAGGTTTCAATAAGGTTACACAGAGCCCCAAAACCATGTTTCAGGCCTCCAAATGTATTGCGATAGGCTATGCTCCCTCTAGTTTATATCTCTATGTTGTACAACTGTTATCAGTTTTAAATCGAGACGTCTATAAACTAAAATAAAAAAAATTTCTGAACCATTTTAGTTGTTTTTAAGATTATTTGTTAAGAAAATAAGGCAAATTTAGCATTTTTCCAATTTAAAGAACAAATAAATAATGCAATAAACACGCAAATTAATTTATATTTCTGCACGTCATGGTTATCATGATTTCCAGGTCTAGTTAAAAATAACACAGCGTTTATATTTTCATAACAATTTATGAAAATTATACATTTTAAATAATTAATAATATTTTTTAACATTGTTAAAGATTCCTTTTAAATAATTTAAATCCTGAAAAGGAAGAACTAAGTATTCTATATATGCCAATTGCAGGTGAACCGACCTGCCTCTAGTGGAGAAACGGTGAACGTTAAAGCAGGCCATCTAAAACAGCTTATTCCGGGGAGTTGGACCACTGTTCCAGCGCGCCCCCACCCCTACTGTATGAATTTCTACATACTTTACCTATTGCTATATTAATTGTGGTATAACACACAGTTATAATTAGTTCTTAATATTTTTAAAGAAAAAAATTAAAAACATTAAAAAAAACTAGGAATAGTACGATTTGTTGAGAAGACTCGTCCAATTAGTATGCTGCCAGGCAGGGCTCTAGTGCCAGGTAGATTTGTTAGTCGTAACATAGCAACAGAAAATAACAAGGTTTTTAATGGCGTTAACTCGGTGGCATAATAGTTGAACTAGACTCCTTTTGACTAAAAGCAGGGCCATTTGCATCCATTGGGAAAATGGTGGGAGTCGATTCACTGTCTCTATTGCCGATTTAAAACAGTTTATATTATAAACTGTGATTATAATATTTGTATTAAACAATATTTGTTTATTATTAAATTAAACAAAACAGTAATACTTCATTACACTGAAATAACCAACACGAGGGTTGATAGATCATCTTACATCTTATTAGTTAATTTAAATAATTGTTACAACTAATATTTAATATTTAAACAATTTAACACAAAAAGAGTAATTTTGTGAGTTTGTGCAAACCTAAATTATTCAAAAGTAAAATTAATTAACAATAAATAAAATAAAACACTTATTGTGATTTTCACCTTCTTATCAGTTTATTTAAAAACTCGTGACAACCAATTTAAAAGGTTTTTAAATGAGAGAAGCATAGGTAAAATATAATAAGTAACATTAAGTTAAATACACCTAAATTAAAATAATTAATAAATGTTAATTTTAATTAATAATAATAAGTTCAGTAAATAATTTAAAAATAATTAAAATCTTTTAAGATCACATTGAATAAGCATTGATATAGCAAATTTGAGTGAAAAGTTAGTTGTCATCATCATTACAGTATACAATCTGGATTTAAGATTCCATGATAATAATATAGTAATTATTTTTACACCAGTATTGGGATCTTACAGAGTCTATAATATTTATTTATATATTGTCTTATTTCAGCTTAATAATTATGCTAAAAAATCTGCAATGCTAAAAAAAAATACTACGGATACAATAAAACCATTTAGAGCTTTGGGGCTTTGTTTATTTCCTGTAGTGTGTGCTCTTGACTTATCTGGTACAAAGAGGATTGAGGTATTATTATTTTTTTCTGAATTATTTAATAATATGAGTGGGCGCGGGACACAGTGATCCAACTCACCCGGAATAAGCTATTTTAGACAGGCCTGTTGTTTTGGTTCACCATTTCTCCCCTGGAGCAGGTCAGTTCACCTTGTCCCACCTATATAAAATAATTATTTCTTCATTTTTAAGATTATAATTATTTAAAGGGACTTTTAACAATCTTAACAATTGTATTAATTTTTTAGATGTATAATTTTCATGAATTTAAATAAAAATATAAATTATGTGTGCAATATTGATAAAAGCAGAAGGAGGTGGCCCCTGTTTTAGGACCAACTCAAACCAGGGAGTTGGACCACTGTGTTCTCTGCCCATACCCCTACTGTATAAATTCGTACATCTCTTTAATTATATTTCCAACATTAAAAGTGGTTCCCCTGCTCAAGAATATATAATTATAAATGATGACTAGAAAGAATGTGTCAAGTAAAAATGGTAAACCAATGAAGGGAGAAATGAATAAAAGTGCTCGTTTCAAATTAACTACCAGTGCTAGGAATGAACTGAATAAATTAGTGAATAAACTTCTTCAGAGTAAGTTATATTTTTAATTCCTTTCTTCCATTTTGTACAAGTGTATTTCTTTACTTATTAAATAAGTACACTAAGTTTCTTTTCAATATGACAAGTATATCTATGATTTTGTTGGATCATAAAAATTAAGCGTGGTCAGTGCTGTATGGGTGACTGCTGAGAATGATACGGATGCTTTTAATATCTAAGAACATGAAGACATGTTGCAGTATAAATTTGGTGAATTTTATATTCTGAGGGCAAGCAAAGCAAGTCTAAAGCTGGAAGTATGAGTGTAACGAATCCAATGTAATAAGGAAAAGTTCCGAGGTTCCCCATACCTGATTTTTTAACTATGGTATTGTCGCTTATGTTATATATTTTTATATATATTTCTTATACTTGTTTTAATAATTACAAAAAAATTAAACTAAAATTTTTAATTTTGTTTTTCAAATGCAATTATAAGTATTCTTTTCTTACCCAGATACCCAATCAAAAGGATTTATCTCACGAGCATTTGATTCAACAAGCTGCCAGTGTCTCTGTTAATGCTGCATCACAACTTCTGACTCAAACTGTTGTTGCTATAGTTGATATATCTAATAATTACAAGTAAGTTCTGTTTTAGAAAACATTTCTTTGTATATCCCACTACTAGGTGAAAAAAAAATATTTTAATTGTGTTAAACTGGTAACTAATGATATCTAAAGATCTTCTTTAGTTTTAAGTATGGACCATATCATGGTAGACTTAAATTTCAATTTTTCAGGGGTGTCTGTCTGAAGTGTTACAAAATGACATTTTTTTTAATCATACACTATTAAATTTTATCTCCAGATGGTGTATAATGTAAAGTTTATTGACGAGTTTTTAGGGAGTGAAGAAGCACTTTTCACTCCCAAGGGAGAAAAAGTTACTTTTCACACCCATAGGATTTTTTTGGGGGCAGCACCCCCTAAATTTATAAGGGGGAGCCGACCAAAAAAATTTTTTTATTGGGTTAAAATAGTTTAGAGCAATAAGAAAAAAGTTTTTATTTTTTTTGGGAGCAGCACCCTCTAAATTTTTAAGTAATATAAATTTATAAAATGCAACAAAAGGTATTAAAATAAAATCAACGTCTAGAGCACTGATTAGCAACTGAATTAGAACTGATTAGTTTATATTCCTCTATGGTCTAGTGATAAAATCTTGTATGCACCTTGAGATCAAAATGCTATTTCCCCTCTCCATTACCTCCCTCGACTTTGCTTCGCTTCCAGAGTCAATAGTCATAACTCCCTCGGCTTTGCCTCGGGAGTTAAACATGTAAATTCCTCGGCTTCGCCTCGGGAGTTAAATACTTTGGTTCCCTCGGCTTACGCCTTAGGAACCATTTAACAGCTCACGGAAAATAATAGCATTCTTTACTCCCTTGGTGCATAAATAACTATTATGTGTGTATTGTTTGTTTTTTTTTTATAGGAAGGCTCTACTTGAACTATTATCTTTGCTTGAAGAAAGTCAAAATAATATTGTTGAAGCTTCAAATATTAATGATGATATTGTAGCCTTACGAGTAAAGGCCAATGAATTTAAACAGCAACTATTGGTAAATCTTTTTATAATAATTAGTTTTAATCAATTACAAAGAGTTTTAAATTCATCTGCAAGTAATTTTGTCTATATATCAGCGATAATGTATTAATTTTGACATGACCTTCAAGAATATTCATGTTTGGTGTAAGGCATAAATGCTTTTTACTTTTTGTCATTTATACTGCATCTAAGTTGAAATTTTCCATGACTGTATCCCTTGTGTGAAGAACAAGTATTTAGCTTCATTTCAGTACCCCTAGTATATCTATAGTTTTATTAGATTATATTAGTGATAAACAGCATCAAGCTAGGTCAGTACCTGAATGGGACCCCTGGAATAAATCAGATCTTTTAACTGTCTGAGGGCAAGCAAAGGTAGTCCGAAGACATACTGCAATATAAAGCATAACTGCTATGTGCATAGTGAATCCGATAAGTTAAGGAAATGTTCTGAATTACTCCATACCCAGTTCATTTGTTTAGTTTCAATGACACTAAAATTGTAATTTTATTTAATTTTTAAAAATATCCTTCAATATTACATGTAGCCTTAGTATTTTATTACATGAAAAAAATATTAAAGTTTATCTTCTTAGGGTATCAAGTTTATGACTAAAAATATCTTAGTAATCATGCTATTACTGGTTTTGTACCATAAGTTTTTGTTTGAATTATTTGGCTATAAAAGATAAAAACTTCAATTTATGGCTTTATCCAATACCCAATACCATTTAATTTTATTTTATTTTAGGATCTGGACAGTCTTTTAGAATATGTTGAAAAAGTAGTTATTTCTACAGCAGAAACGTCTTTCCTGATTGGTGCAGAATTTGTATCTTCCTTGTTAACTGAACGACTCTATAGTATTAAGCTGCAGGTAATCTCTTTAAATTAATTTAGGAAAACTTGCACTTGACATTTTGGCAATAATTTGTGAACAAAAACATGATTGGGTGAAAGAAATATTTTTTGAGTTCATAAAGTTAAATTGATCTTTGTCAATTCTCTATCCGTCGATGTTTTGATTTGTGCAACATTCAATTTTAACTGTAATATTTTATTTAATTTTTTTCAAATATACATTTTACATCATAGCTGTTCTTAAAAATCGTTACTAATTATACTATATTACTTTATGATCCAAGATTCGGACACAACCAATTGGAGAATTAACACACATACTTGGAAGGAGAATCTCTGAAACTCAATCATAAACTGTTTTTACCCCAAAAATCGGCAAATGTTTCAAACATGGCACTTTTCGAAGCTTTTGTTGCTGATTGTAAATGTTTTTATTAATATTTTTACTCCTGTATGGTTTTATAAATTTGTTGTCCCATCAGTTTTTCTCAGGATAATAAATTAAAATGTTAAGATGTTGTTGCTACATAGACTATATTGTATAAATTAACAATATATTTGAATTAAAAAATATTCATTAGTCGAAGTAAATCAATGAGATAACTCCATTGCAATTGATGAAAAGAAGAATTTCCTCCACAAAACAAATCATGTTGGAAAAGAGCTTTTAACCTACAAAGAAATCATCATCAATGCAAATCTATCTGATAAGTTACAATATAATAAGTATTAAAAAACAAAAGTACTATCATGCAAAATATGATTAGCCTTATAATGTAATATTAAGTCAAAAATGTGTAAAAAAATTAAAATAAAACTAAACTTCCTCATCTTATTTTTTGACATCTAAATTATATATTAGTTTTGACTTTTTTGTTATTATGGTATCTAATTTTTAATTTTCCTCATTTATACTGTGGGTATATAGAAAAATTATTGTGTTTGAAAAACTATAAAATCTGGATACCACCTGAATTATCCTTTCCAGGTGTTTTGTTATGTGACAAAACACTATGTTCAGTCATTGTGACAACAGCAACAATATTTTGTTGCTGGAGCAATATTATTATAATAAGACATCCTACATGTTTTCTGTCTGTATGTGCGTGTCTGTTGTTATCGTAGCTTCTAGCATATTTATGCTTAAGTGTTGAAACTTGGTCTCCTTTGTGTTAGTCGCAAATTATTTTTATATAACATGATTAGCCGGAAATAATGACTCTGCAAAAATTGTAAATTCATAAAATGCAAAAAAATGTTTTGATTAATTTAAATTTGGCACGCATGTAGTTGTACACAAGAGCAATATATGTGCTAAGGTTTATCTTATTATTAGCATTAGTTCATCAATGACTTGTCAACATTTTTTTATTAATTTTAAAATATTGAAAAATAATTCAATTGAGTTTAAACTTGGTAAACGTATACCTTACCTAATAAAGTTTAACAAAGGTATAAACTGATAAGTTTTATGCCTTTAGGTGATAAATAAGTATACTAAATTTTTGTTTCAATGCAGCAAGTATATCTACAGGTTTTTCTTGGATCATAAAAGTTAATCAGCATCGAGTAAGGTCTATGCCTGGATGGATTACTGCTGGGAATAAAACAAATATATTTACTTTCTGAAAATGTGCTGATGTACATTTGGTGGTTTTTATATTCTGAGGACGAGTGAAGTGAGTCCGAAGTAGGGAGGATGAGCGTAGCGAATCTGATGTGGTGAGGAATAGTACTGAGATACCCCGTATCTGATTTTTATTCTTTATAAATATTTGACTTCATATTATATGATTAGACCCATCATTTTTTACACAATCCATTACTTTATAAATATTTTGTTTGTTATGCATTGAAGTTGGCATCATTGTAGGTTGAAAGCATTAGCTTATACATTTTTTTAGTCTTCTTTTAATTTTATCATTAACTTAACTATAGTAATCAGTTGTTGTTTGTATTTAATAAAGCTTGAAAAAAAAGAAAAGAAGTAGCAGAGATAGAAAACGAATGCCTTTTATTGCAACAAAAAATAATTTTTGAATCTAAGTAACCAAATTATTATTTATCAAATGTCTTAATGTTAACTTAAGTGATAGTAACTAAACTATGTCATTAGCTTTGTTAAATTTAAATACATCTTTTCCTATTATATTGCTCAGTTCATTATTCTTCTCCTGTTTTATATTTATGTTTATTGTTGAATACGAAACTTTAATTTTTAAAATGCAATAATGTCTTCTTCAGTCTGCTTTCAGTATAAAGGGGGAAAGTGGTAGATACAGCAGTTTAAATGCTGATTATATGAACTGATTTTTATAAACTAAAATCAGTTAAAAATACCAAAAAGTACTAATATAATATAATTTTATTAACACGCAATCAAACATAGGGTGCATTTGCAATAGTTGCCCAGTCAGAACATTGGGATCATGGGATTAGAGTGCATAGCTAAGGTGATGAGGTGAAAAACTGCAGCGTGTTCTCATTTTAGTTCTTGTTTTTTCCTTTGTGTTCTCGAATTCGGTGAATTTTATTCTTTTTTAAACAACTTAAAACATGGAACTGATCACACAATACTATTAAAAGGCCTTTCTGATATACAAGTTTGGTCAATAAGATGTTAGGTCAATTTTCTTCCCTCTTACCCCCTTTAACCTCTAAACATAATGATAACAACCCTCTGAATTGACGGTCATTGCAAATCCACCCATAGTTACAACTATAACATTAATTGTATATTCAATATTCTTTAAAAATAACTTTAAAATATTTTTATTATAAAAATAAAATATTTCTTATAATTCTATAATCACATTTATTCTAATAAAATGATTAAAAAACTTACATTTGTCAAAATATTAAAACATTAAGTTCAACTGGTTTACTTAGCAGAAAGAAAATGCATCATAATCTAGTTCATTATTTTATTGCATGGATAATACCAGTAATTGCTTGGAGTATTTTTGTGATAATAGAAAGATTTGTCAATACCTATATTTTGGCACAATTTTTGGTTTACTGAACACTTATCAGTTTTTTTAAATCATAGATGATCTTAGTTACACTATTAAATAACTGACCATGAATATAATTTGCTTTATTAATAGAGTTTTTTTTAATTATACGCCTTGAAACTAGTTACTAGAGGAGGACATCGTCTTCTCCTTCACTTACAAATGGTGAAATTTGACACTTTAGAAACTAACTTTTTTCTTGGCTGTGATATTTAATGATGTTCTAATATGTTATTAATTCAAATATTTTGTCCCTCCTACGCCCCTACCTTTATTGCTACTCCACAGATCCATTATTCTAATTGTATAGTTTTATATATAAAATAATAACCATTTTTATCTATGGATTTGATGTTTTAAAAATTGTAAATACGTTTTCAAGTAAAGAGATTACAAATGAGGAACATGCATGTTTTTTCATTGGTTTTGTTCTTGAAAAATATTGTGAAACATTATAGAAACGATGAGTAACTATTACAATTTTTATTAAACTGATAATTAATTGATTTTAAATGTATATATTAATAATTAAAGGTCAAATATTTATAATTTTATGATTTCCCCTTCTTTTATGGTGTGAGGTCACATGGTAAAATCAGCTTTATTTCAAAAACTCTTAATTTCTACATGTGATATGGCGGTATTTAAATGTCTTGGCTGTTTTTTTATTATTTTTATTAGTTTATTTTTTATGCTTTATTTGTATTTTTCCTCTTACCAACGTTACAAAATTTGTGTTAATTTTAATAAAATATAATATGCTGTTTTGCCAGATGGAAAAGAAACTAATTCAACAAGTAAGTAACCGAACATAACCTTATAAAACAAAACAAAATTAGCTGTGAGATCACATTAATTTTTTAGTTCAATTGCCACTTGATACGGCTCAAACTAATTTTATTTACTGCCCACTTTTAATTAGTCAAACCTAGTCAAACTTTAAAAAATAATTTAAAATTCAAATAAATTTTTTGTGGTAGTAAACTCTTTATAAAAGCATAAACTTTCATATTATGAAAAAAAAACATGCGTATTCCTCATTGTTTATAATTTGTTTGCTTTTAAAAAAGTCTTATGTCCTATTTATGTCATTTATGTCCTATTTCTAAATGAGATATGATAAAATTACTTATTCATTTGTTTGAGCATTCTACGCAATATCTTGCCGGATGCATTACGTGGTATAGCATCTATGAAATGTATTTTCGTTACTCTTTTGTGAGGTGATGACACTTTTCCTTTTAAATATTCTATTAGTTCTTTTTCAGTAACTTCAGTATTTGGTCTTTTCACAACAAATGCAACAGGTGTTTCTCCTGACCTTTCATCAGGCATACCAACCACTCCACTATCTGCTACTCCTGGATGTGTTTGTAAAACTCTTTCTAGTTCTACTGGTGCAACCTGTGAGATTAAAAATATGAATACATTATTCATAAAAAATAAAAAAAACTTTTTATGTTGTGAAATTAAATTATTTAATGAAACAGGATAGTGCAATTGTCATCATTTTAAGGATACTAGTGATCACAAAATCAGGGGTGCCTCAATGGAAAAGGGATGGTGCATGGGCCCTTACAGGATTTTTTCCAGGGGGGTCAAAGCTGCCAATTTTGGTAAACAATAATGTGTTGAGGGTTTGGTTTTCAGTGCCTTTTGACAAAAGTCAGAGATAGGAGTCCATCAAAATTCAGGAGTGGGGATTTACTAAACTAAATGTTAGTATAATAATGTAATCATTTATTTATTGTGTTTAAATAAATATTTTAATTATTTTAGTACTTTAGCGAGTGAAGCAAATTCCTTCGAAGATATTAAATAATGAATTTATCAACCAAGCTAACAAAGCAATGAGTCATCATTGACCTACAATAATGACTCAGTGTAAATTTCAAAAATCATAAAACTTTAAAAAAATGATGATTATGTTGAAATTTTCTCAAATACTAATATGTATAGTGCACACATATTGGAGTTTAAAATGTATTATCAGCATTAGTTCAGGTTTTATCGATTGACATATATTAACATTATGTCAACAAATCAAGTTTTTTTACTGTTATAATTAAAATGGGGACTGCTTTGTGACCCCACCCGCCCCATTCTACTGGTAAGGCATGTACTGGTTGAAGCGCTAGGTGCCAAGGCTGTGGAGCGGCCAAGAGGCCAAACCCACTTGTTTAATGCACTTAATATGATATTTTAGCAATTTTGTGAGCGAAGTAAACTTTTTAGCCCATTGCTAAGGAAGTGATCCTCCTTTGTTCATTGCAAGTGAAATAAGACCCTTCCAAAAATCCCATGATCCTAACATTATAAATTATTCACGCAATATAATTGTGCTAGAGACATTTGCGACAATTATTTTTCAATCCTGTTAGTATTTTGAGCCTGCTGATAATTAACTTTATTTTATTTATTCTATTGACATGAGTTCTTGAAGCAACAAATTACTAGTTTAATTATATTTCCAATTTATTATTTTAAAAAAATTAATCTATTGTAATAAAATTATTACTTTTCCTCATTTATACCCTAGGTACTACTGTAAGTATATAGGAAAAGTATTGTGTTAGCAAAAAAAATGAAACAGGGATGTCACCGGAATTATTTGTTTAGGTGCTTTTAAGGCCTCCTGAGGGGTTTTTACAAAGTTGTCTGTCTGGATGTGTGTGTTATCATCGTAGCGCCCAGTGTATTTATGCTAGAGAGTTGAAATTTTGTACAAAAATCAGTCTATGCTGTAAGTGTGCTATTCGGACTTTTTTTTATTAAGTCATTAACCCGCAATAATGACTCAGCGAAAATTTCAATAAATCATAAAAAACGGAAAAATTATGTGATCAGATTGAAATTTGGCACCCATGTATCCATGTATAAGACTAACATATTTGCTAATTTTCATCTCATTATCAGCATTAGTTCGATTTTTATTGAATGACTTGTATACGTTGTTTAAATCATTTGTAAAAAATTGGAAAATAATTTAATTGAGTTGAAATTTGGTTCAAGTATATATATATACCTTTACGTAGTAAATAAGTACACTAAATTTGCAGTACGGGTTAATCTAACTTTTCTGAATTTCCAAAGGGGGTCAAGTGACCTGTTTGACCCCCCCCCCCCTGTGGACGCCCACTGCACTGGGATGGTGCAGTGCCATATAAAAATTAAGGCATTAAAAGAATAGGGATGTTTTATTAAATTGAAAGAAGTGTTTAAATGGTATTAGCACCATGGGTTTTAGGAGAGGGGAGAGCACCCCTGCACTCCTTAATGCATTTAGTTGTTTATAAGTCAAACACTTTGAAGTTACCTCCAGATCATTGAAATAATAATACCAAAAGCCTTTGTAGGAAAAATAAGAAACAAGTCCCTCCAGTGATGTTAAAATTTAATGACAGAGTCAGCTTCCAGACTTAAATGTCCATCATAACTTTCTTCGCATCTTCCCAGCGCTGATAATGGTCTATTGAGTCTGCTTCAGACTCAATAGACAGATAGAGAATATAACAGATGTTATAATTTAAAACTGGTTCAGTCATTAAATTATAACATCAGTGGAGAGACTTGTTTCTTATTTTTCCTTATATTTGGACTCCACAGCTCTGTTTTTTACTATACAAGCCATTGTGCTTAGTTAAAAGGAATGTTTCCTAAAATAAAAATTCATTGTAATTACATTCATACTTGGTTTAGCATTAAAGGAGTTATTGGCTTAAACAAAAAATTTTATTAGATTAGGTTGTAAAAAGGAGTAGACACTTTTGATATCCTTATTCTATAATAATTATTCAAATTAGTGCTAATAGTACAATGGTACAACTTTCTGTTGACAAAAATACAAGCAGCACAAAATATCAGTGTTGAATATAATTGTCTAATTACACTATTATATATCTCCATAATACTCACTTGAAAACCTTTGACTTTAATCAATTCCTTCAACCTATCTACTATGTATAGTTTTCCATCTTTTCCAATGTGACCTATATCCCCTGTATGGAGCCATCCATCTTTTACTGTCGATTTAGTTGCTTCTTTATTATTGTGGTACCCCATCATTATCTGAGAATTTCGGACAAAATAAAAATCAATTTACATTTTTGTAAAAAATATATACCCTACCAAAAACACTAGAGTAAAAGTCTATTGTAAAAAGAATTGAAGTCTTATCTTATGCCAGTCTTATCAGCCTCACTCATTTAATTTTGATGAGTTCACTATGTGATTTAGGTAGTATGCATCATACTGTCTTATTGAAGCACTGGGTTGCACTGCGAAGTTGCATGTTAAGTATAAATTAAATAAAACAACAATACATTGTGTACATGCCAAGTCGAAAAGTGAAATTATCAAAATTAAATGTGTGAAGCTGATAAGACTTGGTGTAAAATAAGATCCCAATTCTTTTTACGTTAGACTTGGCTTTAAAGAACGAAGAAAACAGGGCTTTTACACTAATGTTTTTGGTGTGGGTTTCACAACTTTTTTTAAGTTTGCTTTAAAATCTTAGGATGTTTTGCTCTTTTTAACTCCTCAAAATATAACTCTCAAAAATTTTAGTTTTGATGTTCTCAACAAGGTAGAAATTTAATGTATTTAAATCTCATCATTAGAAGAAAATTTTTTGTCAAGACTAAACACTCAATATTCTTAGTTGTTGAGTTCTCTACTAAGTAGCGCTAAGTTTCAGTTTCTTTTGGTAAAAGTAGTCTTGAGATGATTGCTAAATTTGGCAGAGGCACTGCTGTGCCCCTAGTTGTTTTATCATTGTTTATTTGTTATCTTCTATTGTTTTGCAAAATGTTAATAGCACAATTATCTATTATTATCTCTGTAAAATATTTTTTATAAAAAAATGACAATTTTTGAACCTTGGTTAATTGTTATAACCTTGAATTAATTTTTATGATAAGATAAGTCTAATTTTAAACCCTAAACAAGAAAATACAAAATCAGAGGAAAATGTGAACAATTGTTTAGTTTATAAATCTTGAGTATACCAACATCAGTATTGTCTGTTATCACAATCTATTTATTTATAGTTTTGACTGATGAGTCAGTTGAAATCAAAGTTAAGTCATGTAAACACAACCAGGGACCCAAATACATTTTAATAACCCCGCAGGCAAAGGGTTGAAATTAATAAAAAAAGTGTTTATAAAAATTATAATAAAGTGATTACCTGAGGCCCTTTACAGCAAATTTCACCATCTTGACTTGGATCCTGAAGTTCACCAGTTTCGGTATTAACTATTTTTAATTGTGAATTCGATACTGGGTACCCAAGTGAGAATAGATCTGTCGCACTATTTGGGCAAGTTGCTATGGCGGGAGATGATTCTGTTAATCCATAGCCTAAAAATAAATTAAATAAATAAAAAATGTCTATATATATATATATATATATATATATAATATATATATATATATATATATATATATATATATATATATAATATATATTTTTATATATATATTTATATATAATTTATTATAAATAATTTTTCACATTCCAAAAATAACAGAAGGAGAGCTTAAGTTTGTCATTTGGTTTATTCATATTACTATAAAATAAACAATTGAAGCTAATAAAGCAAAATGTAATTATTATAATAAAAATAAAAAGCAAAATAAAATTAAGTATTTGCACAATTTTTTTATTGATTCATTTTAAAGTATGTCTTAAAAAAATAACTCACTGTTATATATTTAAAAGAAAAAATCGGGTACGGGGTACCTCAAAAATTGGCCTCAATACTTTGGATTTGCTACGCTCATCCACCCTGCTTTGGACTCCTTTCGCTCGTCCTCAGAAATACAGTTCCCCAAATTTATAATGCAACAAGCCTTTGGACTTGCTTCAGATAGTAAATGCATCCATATCATTCTCAGCAGTCACCCATACAGCACCGACCACACTCAACGCTCCTTAATTTTTATGATCCAACAAAAATCATAGATATACTTATTGTATTGAAACGAAACTTAGTGTACTTATTTATTAAGTAATAGCATTCACTTGTACTAAATTTCAACTCAATGGGACCATTTCCTAATTTTTACAAATTTTTAAAAAAATGTACACAAGTCATTTAATAAATTTTAAATAAATGGTGATAATGAGATGAAACTTGGCAAATATGTTAGTCTTATACATAGACTACATCACATGCGCGCCAAATCTCAATCCAATCGCATCATTTTTCCGTGTTTTATAATTTTTCAAAATATTTGCTGAGTCATTATTGCGGGTTAGTAAGATGATAAATTTTTTTCCGAATAGCACAACTGAAATAAACTGAAATGTCAACTCTCTAGCATAAATACACTGGGGGCTACGATGATAACAGACACACACACATACAACTTTGAGAAAACAACTCAGAAGGCCTTAAAAACGCCTGTAACGGATAATCCCGGTTTCGGATTTTTTGCTAACTCAATACTTTTCCTATATACCTACGGTATAATGAGGGAAAGTAAAAATTATACTTCGGAAGATATAGTAATAAAGAAAATAGACAACCTTTTGGCAGGATAAATTATCTTTATTGATTAGTTGGTCGTAATGGATCTATATCACAGGATCCTACTAAGGGTAATAAGAGTAACATACTTAAAAATTAACTAATAATAAGTAATATGAATTATCAGAACTATAAGACTTGAATAACAAAACTGGCACAAGACACAACAATGTTCATTGTTTGGTTGACATTTTGCAAGTGGTGAAGTGCAACTTGTGATGTTATAACTTGAGACTTTTCTTGCTAACACCTTTTTAAATACCTTTAAAAGAAGCAATCATGTTTATTCTGTTTTCTGTCCTATTTCCATTTGTAACTGTCTGGCCTATTTCCTCTATTCACTTACTTTAACAGCTTAGTTTTTTAATCATATTTACTTAAGAGTTTTTACTAATCATGAAATTAGCTCACACTCTGTAAACTTTTGTTAAAAATAATAACATATTAATATTACCTGAGATCAATTTGAAATCTTTTTTACTCAACAATTTCTCAGCATGAGCTGGTACTAAAGGTGCTGCACCATTAGAAGCAATCCTCACTTGATCCAACGTTTCCTTCGAAACCATTGGGTGTGCTGCTAAAAATTGAATCAGAGGTGGCACTAGGTGCATCAATGTAGGCTGATAAAATATCAAATTTTAATTAGTACTGATGTAAATTAATCTCAATTGAAAAAGAAAATAATTAGTATTTTAAATTTTATCTTACATTGAGTAGACAAAAATATAGGGAAAAAATGAATAGGAGGCAACATATTTTAATTTTTTAGTTACAGTTATAAGTTAAAGTGCGTCTCTCAATTTATTTTTCTATTTAAATATCCTAGGTTTTGTATAGCCACCCAGATTAAACTTCCTTTTTAGAAAACAAGTACTTTATGTGTATGAAGTTGTCATAAATAGAAAAAAACTTTGTGAAAAGACTCGTTTCAACCTATATCTAATCACTTATAACCTAGAATGACTTATCTAGATAATATAATTCTCACTTTAAAATTTATAAATGTTTAAGAAATAATTAGATACTTTACCTTGTATTTATTTAAAATGTCAATGAAAGACTGGGGCTCAAATTTAGGAATGGCGATAGTTTTAGCTCCTTTGTAGAGATACAATACCATTCCAACTGTGAATCCATATATGTGGAAAAATGGTAAAACACACGGATTTACTTCCTGGAAATCCTCTAAACAAATCAAATAAGAAATAGTTACTATAATAATGCATCTACTTTAGAGCTATAGAATTGTTTTGTTAGAACAATTTATTTTATTGTTTTTTTTTCTTTATTTCTAAAGATATATTTTTTAAATAATACTGTTTTTGCTTATGATATCTAACATAATATTTCCATAGCAAGAGAAGAAGTAAAATAAAAGACTTTTTAGCTTTTCTATTGTTTAATATTATAATTTTGTTAAGATTAACATTGAGGAAAAAGCTGTCACAAGTTATTGTAGCATTATTTAATATTATGGATATTTATAAAACTATTCACCTTGATGAATCTTAAAATTTTTGCATATCTGTTGACAAATTTTGGAAATATGCGTTTTTTATTTCTATAAAGATTAGCATATTTATTAATATTAATTATAATAAGTCAAAAGCAGTGGTATCTCGAAGGCTATTTGCTTAAAAAAAGATATGACTTATTATAAATAAATGAATGATAAAAATATAAGTAATGAATAAATAAATATATAAAATTGGAAAAATTACTTGTTGCTTCAGCTGGCATCCTAGTTTCTACGTGGTCAAACTGAACAACATTTGAAACAATGTTTGAATGGGACAATTGGACTCCCTTTGGAAGTCCTGTAGTACCACTTGAATAAGGTAATATTGCTAGAGAATCTGGATGTGCTGGTGGCGGCAGATCTTTTCCCTTTCCTTTAGCTCTCACCTAGGAAAGACCAGAATTTGTTTTTGAGTTAAAGTGATTAATAACTTTGTGCAATAAATAGATTTAAAAGAAAATTTTATTCAAATTATATTTTAGAATTTTTCTGGAAGTTTCCAGATGAAAAATCCTCTAAAATTACATTAATCTTACCTTACATAAAACTCATAAAGAAAAGTATTTTGCCCCCATACAATGACTGTTAGTACAGCCCTATACATTTTCCTGCTATATAAAATTTGTAGGAAATTTCATCAAAAAATTATGCACATCATTTAAATCATGCACATTTTTTACTCTTTTAAAGGTGTTTTGTACATAAGGGTGAAGCAGTTTGACCAGAGGTCTTTCTTTATGTCTCAAAAAGTAAAATAGATTTTCCTGGCAATAGAATAGTAAGTACTATTTCCCTAGCATATACAAAAAGAGCTATAAAAATTAAATTTTTGTCACAACTCTAATTTTGAGATCCAAGAAGACAAAATGTGCAGACAAAGAAGGGTATGGAACATGGGAAGAGAGTAGGAATGGAAGGCTTCAGAGCATGGAAACCCCCTCCCTCACCATAGTGTCTTTCTGTTTTAGAAATTAATGAGTAATTTTCATGATATGTTAAAAAATACGAATTTTATGTAGCCATAAAATACTAATTTGCCTCCTATGTAACAAAGTTTACCAATATATTGTGGCCTGCCTTACAGCATAGCTTTGCTTGACACAAGATATAGTTTCAAATGATTGAATAAATATATTTTAAAACCTATTGTAACAACAAACTAATATCTGTAATGTTAATAAGTAGGTCAATTTTCCCTGGAAAATCCCCTTAAATATATCTGAGGATCTAAGATACCGACCACTCTCTCTAGATAGTGTGTACTTTAATATAAAAATTACCTGATCTAAAGCAGGAGAATCTGCTCCAATTGGTATTACTGGAATATTTGGACAAGCTGTTTTTACATCAGCCACCTTAGCAGGATGAGCAATAACTAATTTAGCTCCAGAATCAACTACTTGATGTTTGATTTCAGCTAAAGTTTAAACAAAGAATTATACATTGAAAAATAAATCAATACAAATTTTATTATCAATTAATAAGTAACACTATATAATTGAGCAAGACACCTGGAAAATATAACCAGCAAAATGCAACATCTAGAAACTGTTATATCATTTATCGTCGAATGATGGAACCCTTTCCAGATGTAGCATTGCATTTTGCTTTTTACATTTCCTAGGTGTTTTTTCACACAATTATATTTTCTAAATATTCATGTTTTGCAAAACTCGAAAGCATAGAGAGAGCACTGCTCATCTCTAGTATATACTTCACATTATGTTTTCTTTGGAATTTTAATAGAAGGTCAGAGTGAGTTCAGGCTCTGTGAGTGCCCTGATGAGTTAGACATAAGGAAACAAAGTGGGACATGACATTATGTCAAATGATTGAACAGTGCCAAAATGTTGCATTGCATTTTACTTGTTACATTTCCTTGGTTTTTTTTCACACAATTTATATTGTGTCCAAAACACCAACCCTCTATTACTTTCCAAAGACCTTTACACCTAAGAGACATGCTAGTTCATACTAATAAAATACTGCTAGTCCTTTTTAATTAAAAAGGGTATACCATAACCATACTATATTAATGCTAGCCCTTTTTAATTAAATTTTCCTTTAAAATAGCTTCTATTATTTGAAAATTACCTGGCCCATATGATGGATTTAAGGGTGATATTACAAAACCAGCTTCCAAACATCCTAACATAACAAGGGCATATTCTGGACAATTTGGCATGATTAAAGCAATAGTAGATCCCTGTGGAAGATCAGCTAAAATTCCTGCTCCAAATTCTTTACATGCTTGCCTGAGTTCTTTATACTTATAGCTTTGTCCACTATGTCCACATACCTAGCAATATTAACAGTACACTTAGTTTTTGCAAGTAATTTATCATTCTTTGCTTTTAGTTCTCTTTTTATTGGTAACATATTTTGGTGACTTATATTATGGTCAAATAATAGCCAAATGCTTATATGAGTTCAAATGAAGTTGATGACGTAAATCAGCATGATTTTGACTCATTTATTACATATAATGTCACTAAAATATAATGAACTTTTATTACTAAAACATTATAATACCTCATTTACTTTACAATTGTTTACAGCCACTGTGTGATGAGTTCACTTAAACTTCAAATTTCTTGTATTAAACAAAGAAAACTTATATTTTTCCTAATACTTGTTTACATGAACAAATTAATAATAAAGAAACAATAGACAATTTTCAATTTTTGAGGTCTGTAAGTTGTTGATAGGTGGACTATATTTTCTATAGAAACGCTTCCTTCTACATACAAGAAAGGGAAAGCTATAATTATAGCTTAAGGCTTGTAGAAGAAACAATTCAGTAACTATAAATTCCTTGGAAATTATTGGTTAAATCCGATAAATTATTCTGACTATATCTAATAGGCATTAGGTCTAAATCAAAAATAAATTGATACTCACGATAGCAGTATGATCAGGCCATTGATCTAATTTGCTCCATACAAATTCAACAATTGATACAGATGGTATTTGTTGGTCTTTATAAGGAGATGGTATAATCCAGTCTTTACTGTAAGCTATGGTCGATGATGTTAAGAACCTTTTTTGCTTGGTAAGTAATTTTTGGCTGAGTCTTCCCAAAGAACTAGCTTTCCTGATGGGATTCATCTACAAAACATTAAATGAAGAATAAAGATCCTAAAGATTTTAATAATCATCCTAAAGATATGGGTGTCAATATAAATCGATCCATAGATGTAGGCACTTAATACGTGAATATCTTATACAGATGCCTTAATCATCAGCAACATAAAAATTAAATACAAATTATACTTATTAATAATGGACGTTATAATAATAGACGCATATTACTTTATAATACAATATTCACATGAATGTGTGAGTATGAATGTGGATGAGTGTCTATATGTCTGTATGCATAAGTTATATATGGTGTATACAAATTAACAAGTATAATTAAAGGGATATTGCAAATAAATTTTCAAATACCAAATTGATAATTTTGGTAAATCTTCGTATACGGTGCACCTGTTATCAAATACTATATTATATCGATATATTTCTAGTTACGCGACACGAAACGAGAACTGAGCACTTAAAATATACAGCACGTCGTTAAATTATTAATTATAATTATAAACATTAAAAAACCATACAACAAATAAATGAAAACATTAACAACAAAATATAATAAAAAACCTGAAAATAGCAACCCAAAAATACGTAAAAAATAGCGTAACATAAAATTAGATTGTGGTGTATCATCGATTATTCTATAATAAAACATAGTTAAAACATTATAAAAACATAAAAAAATATGAAATAGTTATAAACCATTTACAACAATAATAAAAAACACAAAACACAAAAAACATTTTAAAAATATAAATTATGTTCATGAAAATAATACGTA
This sequence comes from Microvelia longipes, assembly GCA_018340805.1. Classification (NCBI taxonomy): domain Eukaryota; kingdom Metazoa; phylum Arthropoda; class Insecta; order Hemiptera; family Veliidae; genus Microvelia; species Microvelia longipes. Next base: position 42,433,263 of record JACMZG010000008.1, on the reverse strand, counting down.
AAGAAAACGATATATCGATTATTCCTAGTCACATCTTAAACTAAAAAATATCGATACATAGTATTGATAACAGGGTGCACGTATACCGAAGTTCAGCCACATATTTATTAAATTGTGATTTCTTTGCATAATAATGAAGTTACACTAAAAATAATATTCTAAAGTTATTTGGAATATATTTTAACAAATGCTTAGTAAAATAATATAAATAATAAGGTATATAAGTATATTAAAAATGTATAAATATTTTTCTTATCATATAAAAGATATAATTTAAAATACAAATAATTATAAAATATTATTAAAAATAATTTAAGGTTATAACTAAAAATACATATAGTGTAAATATATTAATTAAATTATTATTAAATAAATGAATATAAATATAAAAAAAAATACTTTATGAAATTATCTATTATATCAATTAATTTATTATTTTTACTTGTTAATTGTAATGTAAATTTAATTTAAATAATGATATAGTGTTCAGTTGTGATGTATAAACTCCATACACCTACCTCCAAGTGGAGGAACCACAGCAACAGATGATTTGCATGATGTTATTTTAATATGTAAATTATTGTAAAATTAATAATAATAATAATAATAATAATAATATTAATAATTAATTAATATGTAATAATGTAATGTTATATTAATTTGTAATTTTTACAATAATTTTATTGTAAAATTGTATTTTTATTTAAGCAATAATGGTTAATATAATGATAATAATAATAATAATTCTACCACGGTGGCTTGCTTATGCCGTAAATATATAGGAAATGTATAATGTTTGCAAAAAAAAACCGAAACCAGGTTATCACCGAAATTATCCGTTTTAGGTGTTTCAAGGCCTCCTAAGTGGTCAATAAGTTGTCTGTCAGTATGTGTGTGTGTGTCTCTGTTATCATCGTAGCTCCCAGTGTATTTATGCTAAAACGTTGAAACTTTGTACAAAATCAATCTAGCGTAATAGTTGTGCTATTCAGAAAATAATTAATTTATGACGTCATTAACCCACAATAACGACTAAGCAAATATTTCGAAAAATCATAAAACGCGGAAAAATTATGGGATTGGATTGAGATTTAGCAGGCATGTAGCCATGTGTAAGACAAACATATTTGCTAAGTTTAATCATATTATCAGAATTAGTTCAATTTTTATCATATGGCTTGTGCACGTTTTTTTAAAAAATGTAAAAAATCGGAAAAATATCCCATTAAAATGAATTTTAGTACAAGTGTATACCTTAGTACCTTTACTTAGTAAATAAGTACTCTAAGTTTCGTGTCAATTCGACAAGTCTAAAATTATCGTCCTTACCAAGATTCGAACCTAGGTATCCTAGATTTTAGTACTTTAGGTGCTCAAAATAACTCTGGACCGTTTTCATTCAGATCAGAGCCCAAAAAATGTCGAAAACGACGCCCCATTCAGAATTCGCATATTTTCAGACTGTCGGTAAAGTTTTCCAGTAATTGTCACCGTTCGACTTTTTGGTTACCTTAGGTGGTCGTATTGTCTTAGTTGAGGTGAATTTCATTCAGATACAGAAAAAATTCCCATCAATTATTTTTAACCTAGAGTTTTGCCAATTTTTCCCAGAAATTGCAGCAATATCTTTGTTTAGATAAAAATAAAATTCTAAAAAATGCCGATCTCATTATTTTGTGGGGTGACTAAGCAAATAGCTGTCACCTCGCTTCGCTAGCTAGATTGCGATAAATATATATGCAAAATATAGGCAAAGAGTCACGCTTCGCTTATCAGATTGCTATAGCTACAAATCCACAGAGGCTCGCTTCACTCGCAAAGTTACTAAAATATAAAATTAGGTATATTAAAAAATTCTGGAGCGGTGGTCCGCAAATCAGGCGAATTTCCTTTGGAATGCTTGTTTCCATGCTTAGCAATCACTTGCTTAAGGTTCCGGTTTATGCTTCATAACTTGAGAAGTAACTCAATAATCAAGCACTACTAGTAACTCATTTCTTCTGTATTTTTCAAAAGAAATGCACGCAATTATCCTGATCGCTATATAAACTATGCCATTATGTAAAAAAGACGATAAAAAAATATTGTCTTTACCAGGATTCGAACCCAGGTACCCAGGCTTTGAGTGCACGTATCGACTTCGGACAGCTCTCATTCAACTCATAGGCCCAAAAACACCGAAAACAACCCTTCACTTGAAATAATATGGTTATCGGCCGTATTTTAGGTTTTATGGTGTTTGACCTAGGTTTTTCGACTTTTTGGTTACTTAGCGTAGTCATGTCGACTTTGGACCGGTTTTATTTGATTCAACACAAGAAGTAGAAGAGATATTATGGTTCGAGAAAACAAACCATACTTGAAATTTAATATTAATGAACCGTAAATTTGGTTTCCGGTAATTATTTATGGGGTTTTCGACTATTTGGTCACTTAGAGTAGTCGTATCGACTTCGGACCGGTTTCAATGTATTCAGAGACTAAAAAACATAAATAAAGACTTTTTTTGCAGTGAAATATAATATCTTTGAATTTTGCCGAGTCTTTGAAAATTTTGACTCAGCAAACCGGGTTAATGACGTCAAAAAACCCTAATTTTCAATAGGGTTTGTGTCCTCTCAAAGGTTGACTTTTGTATCAAGTTTGATTAAAACATCATTATCGGGTAAAATAAGGTTTCCTATATATTATTACTTAAAACACAATGTATTATTAGGTAATTAAGCATTTGTTTAAAATACCTAAAAAATATAATTTTACATAAAATATTGGCAAAACTGATATTCATTGCTTTTTTATAGTGTAACACACGGCTAAAATCAGTTGACAGCGTAAGAAAATAATGCCTGGGAGCTAATAAGTTTATTCCTGGATATTAAAACAAGCTCACTATTTCAAATCGGACCAACCTCATTGGTTTATCAACAATATTTTCTCACGCTATCGACTGATTTTCATAAACTATAGCTGTTTATGAATCGTCAGATTTTTATTGGGGTTTCCCCTATTTCATTATTTGTTGATTTATTTTGTTAAAATAAAGGCACAAATATAAAATGTTGTAAAGGATTACTAAAACGGTAAACAAGGTAAAATAAATGTTTAATACGATGTATTTTAAGTAATAATATCTAGAAAATATTATTTTACCCAATAATCATGTTTACGAAACGAAAGACACCGAAATTAACACAATAACCAGCAACATAATAACCTCAACTCATTTATTTCTCCTCCCTAGGAGGTAAAGCATTACAAAACAATTTTCCCGCACTGTTTTCAAATATTTTGACGACAGTATTAGTAAAATGACACTTCAAAGCTTGCAAACCAGTTTAGTAATAACTAGTTTTGCATTAATAACTAATAATAAGTAGATAAAAAATATAAATTCTGATATAACTAATGAAAATGATGTGGGAACTTCGAAAATCGGCCCTTACGTATGTAGGAGAGACTTCTAAATCTAATCATACTATAAATGATGAATCGGACGGATATGATGTTAATAGCAAAAAGTTTTTAGCCTCAAAAACATGGCCTAACCACAGAGGCCATGAGCCTTTGGTGTGATGGCCTTTTTGTGTAAAGTGTTTGGTTGTTCAATGAATTCAATAAAAAAAAACATTAAGAAGGAAGTGGTATTTACCAAAGCCAATAAAATATCAATTTAGCCAAGAAATTGTTTAACGTAGTATTCACTTTTATGAAGATGATAATAGTGATAATCGAAGTTTTATAAATAGAAGTTCTTTTATAAAACTTTGGTGATAATGATAGATAATATCAGTTCAAGACTAGTATTAGTTGCATCAAGAACTCTCATCAGAAGAATACATCAAATAAAAAAATGCTTTGTGATGACATTAGAGTGAGAGGAATATCAATACCCAAGCAATATTATATAATTAACTATTATATTATTTTAATAATATAAATTATTAAAATATTATATTTTAATAATTTTAATATTCTTGATTAAACTGCACAAGGACTATCATTATTAGGATAAAAATGAGTTTAATCAATAATTAAAAGAAACAGAAAAAGTAAATTACGAAAAAAGTTATCAGGTCTATTAATTTATCAATAAGTATTTTAATGAGACAGTTTTCGGGTTATTATGGAAAAATCGGGTACAGGGTACTTCAAAACTTTTTATCACTGTATCGTATTTCCTATGCTTATCGTTTTCCTTATACTTATTCTCGCTGCTTCAGACTCCCTAATTTATATAGCAGTTCGAATCAGCACTAGCTTCGCTCGTTCTCAGATATAATTAAAACAACTGTTTCGTTCGTAAAACAAAACAAGGTATTAATTATGCGACGGCAAGCTAAATTGGTTGATAACGATTTCAGCTGATTCGGACAATTCCAACCGGCGTATATATACGACGGTTGGGCACAAACACACACATATTGTAAAGGTAAAGGATATTGTAAAAGTCACAATATACAGAGTGTCCACGGATGGAGTTGTCTATACGTGTAAATGACAAAAAGTTTCATTTTTCGACAAAAGTCACTCTTTATAAAAATGTTTGCTTGTTTTGAAACGAAGATTGAGCAGACTAAAAGTTTCGTACCATGTACCTAGTACCCAAAATGTACAATTTTTTAAATTCAACAAGAGAGAAGTAGGTCTAATTTTGATTTTACGACAAAAAGTTATTCTTCAAAAAGTCACTTATTTTTTTAAAAAATCAATTTATGCAATAAAAACATGACAATCATTTTTCACCATTTTTACCATTTTCGGTGTCCACAGATGAGTTGTCTATACGTGTAAATGACAAAAAGTTTCATTTTTCGACAAAAAGTCACTCTTTATAAAAATTTTTGCTTGTTTGAAACGAAGATTGAGCAGACTAAAGTTTCGTACCATGTACCCAGTACCCAAAATGTACAATTTTTTAAAATTCGCGAAGAGAGAAGTAGGTCTAATTTGATTTTACGACAAAAACTTATTCTTCAAAAAGTCACTTATTTATAAAAAAAAAAACAGTTTATGCAATAAAAAACATGACAATCATTTTCACCATTAATGAATTTTTTTTTATTTATTTGTTTTTGTTTTTTTATTTTGTTTTGATTTAATGAAAACAAAATCAGCTGATTAATTAATTAATAATAAATGTAAACAAACTACATATTAAATCTGTTCTACTATGTATTAATAAATACAATGTTCTAAATCTAAATAAAAATAATAAATCTAAAGTAAGAAAAATAAAGGAAAAGTAAAATAACGCAGTCGTATTATTCAATATGTAAACCACCACGTTCGACGCACAGTTCTAATCTTTTCTTGAATTCATTATAGACTCTGCCTAACATTTCTTCGGTCACTGTTTCCACTGCTTCTCGTATCTTGTTTTTTAAAATATTTACATCATGAGGAACAGTTTCGTGAATGCATTTTTTGTCTAAAGTCTAAATTTTCTTCGTCTAACTGTGGCCAAAAAAAATTGTCTAATAAATGTAAGTAGCTGTCTTGGTTCAGTGCCCCGTCTAAAAAATATGGTCCAATTATTTTTGTTGGTGTCATGGCGCACCATACATTTACTTTTTTAAATTTTTGACTGTTTGTAGTAATAGAATAATTTGGATTGTCCTGTGTCCAGTATCGTGCGTTTTGTGAGGATACATGTCCGTTGGTACTAAAAGTCGATTCGTCGCTAAATATTATTCGTTTGTGGAAATTTCGGTTTCAGTCTATTTTTCACCTAATGTCAAACACCTAAAAGTCAAGTCTTAGTGCGTCGTCTCCGTCTTCTAGTTTGTGTAGAAAATGAGGTTTATATGGATGGTATTGGTTTACTTTCAAAATTTTCTGTATGTGAGATTTACTGATCATTAGTTCCTGCTGTCTGATTCTGAGCGACTTGGAGGGATTATCCCTTACGGAATCTAGTACCAACAATGTTGCTGCGTCGTCTTCATTGTATTCTTTTCTCTGCTTTTTTACGTCAGCGACACTGCCGGTTCGCACAAATTTTTCAATTATTTTTTTAAATTTTGCCTGGTTGCGTTAACATTAGGAAATCTAATATGAAACAGTTCTATAGCTCGAGCGTATGTTACGTCCCCAATACCGTAACACTGAACCAAGTATATTCTCTGTTCTTGCGTTAACATCTTGAATTAATAAAAGAATTTAAAAAATTAAAAAGTTATTTAAATTAACTTTAGCAAACAATATTAATAATATCGTTTAACTTACCATTTTAGAAAAAAAAATGTCTTAGTTAGTACAAGTTCAATAATTATTTAAGTACGAATAATACTTTTTCGTATACTGTTTCGTACCATGTACTGGGTACATGGTACGAAACTTTTAGTTTGCTCAATCTTCGTTTCAAAACAAGCAAAAATTTTTATAAAGAGTGACTTTTTGTCGAAAAATGAAATTTTTTGTCATTTACACGTATGGCAACTCCATCCGTGGACACCGAAAATGGTAAAAAATGGTGGAAAATGATTGTCATGTTTTTATTGCATAAATTGATTTTTTTTTTAAAAAAATAAGTGACTTTTTGAAGAATAACTTTTTGTCGTAAAATCAAAATTAGACCTACTTCTCTCTTGTTAAATTTTAAAAAATTGTACATTTTGGGTACTAGGTACATGGTACGAAACTTTTAGTCTGCTCAATCTTTGTTTCAAAACAAGCAAACATTTTTATAAAGAGTGACTTTTTGTCGAAAAATGAAATTTTTTGTTATTTACACGTATAGGCAACTCCATCCGTGGACACCCTGTATATATTTGTGTGTTAAGAAATGAACGTTTATCAAAGCCACAATTCTATGGCATTAACATAAGGTATTTAAGGATAGCAAGCTTAATTGAGGGAGATCTGTTTCAGCTCATTCGAATCATTTTAACAGGTACAAACGGCTTATAACGTTTTAGTCTAAATGGTCCCGAAAAGTAAAGAGCATGGCGAAGCGGATCTGTTAGAAGAGCCGATGAAAATTCGCTAAAGACACAACAAAATGCAATGTAACAATAATTCATAATAAAAGGGCGACAGTGTGTTTCCCAAGAGGCCATAGGGAGCATCACAGCCCCGCAGAGAATTCTTGTTTTGAATCGTAATAAGTCACGTTCGTTTAATATATGTATAAGCAAAATTTCCGTGAAATGTTAAGAAGTCTGGCGGAAAACGCGATGGTAACGAAGTTAAAGCTTTCTATTTTCTATAATCTCAGCTGGATTAAAGCAATTTTTTAAATAGAATAAATTAAATTACACTTGATAAATATCAGTTTAGGGCACAAGAGAGACTAGACTTTATTAGATTAAATAAACTTTATATATATATATATATATATATATATATATATATATATATATATATATATATATATATATATATATATATATATAAATTAAAATGTACTTACTATATACTATTATATTATATTATTTTTATTTATTTATGTTATTATATATTATATTATATACCATATTTTTTCGATTAAATAAACTATATTTCACTACTTGCACTAATCAGTAAAAAATTATTTACTGATTAACGTGAAATAGATAGCTTCATTAAACGTCATGAATATGCTACGTGTAATTAGAGAAGTATAGTTTATTTAATGTAACGAAATTTAGTCTCTTCTGTGCACTAAACGTATTGTCATCAAGTATTATGGAGACACACACAAGTATTAATAATAAATTAAACTTTATTTTAATAAACGGCTATTAAGAAAACTCCAGACGTTCTCATAGACTTGCTTTTACTAAGTCAACTAAATACTAATAATTTTACCATCGAATATGGCCTCCAAGAGATATTTTTGAAAGACTTGTACTGATTAATAACAATAGACCATACGTTAATTACAAATGCAATTACTAACTAAGTTAATTAAGAATTTATAGAAAAAGTGCGTATGCAATAAATTTATTACGAAAATAAGAAGAAGTAACTTGCGGGCAAATTTATTTATTTTAAAGTGAAAGACGAGAAAGTCTTCTTCAAGCCTGATACTGTCAGGCTTAAATAGTAAAATAAATAACATGAATTAGCTTAAATAACAAATCTTCAGGAGCCCTACCATGTTTCAACAAATCATATTTTTCAGGCTGGTAGAGTTTACGTACTCGATGTGCCAAACCGACCACACATTACGCTTTCAAGTATACGTAACAAACTCAACCAGTCTGTTCTTTAGTTATTTCATGAAAAAGAGAGCTAAATCACAAATTGTATAGGGTCACGGCCTTGACTCAGTACACATTCCCTTTATAAACCCCTTCCTACTTCCTCCCTTATCTTCAGAGGGCTCGTCGTGCTTATTGAGACTAGAAGTTAATCACGAAAATTGTATAGTATTTTATACTTTAATTGGTTGTTAATTAGTATGAAATAACTTATTACTTAATAAATAATTCAAACCTATGGTAACAAAAGCTGAAAAATGAATGCGAAGCAGCAGACGGTGATAAATTTTAGGCTCTTACCCACAGACACACACACAAAATAAATAAGTAAATATATATATATATATATAATATATATATATATATATATATATATATATATATATATATATAACTTAATGAAGTCCTTATAATTGGCTATAGTTCTCTAGGTGGTGAGGATATCATAAAAAGTAGGTTCAAATGATATTAATTAATTAATTTCAAATACACATAACGAATACTCTCTGATAGACGATAACTACTTTTTGACGATATTTAAGCGGCAATATAGTTTCTGACACAAAACAAATATAAATAAGAGACTAGCATGGAAGCTTAGTGTCGTTGCCCAGCAGACTATATATCGTTCCCAGAAGTGCAGAATCGTCTCAAGGACAACACTATTTCAGGCGTATGACAGACTTGCCGCCACACAATAAAAATTCTTTAGTGCCAGCACAGTTTTATGCAACAAATTATACATCCCAAATCCTATGATAGATAAAAGGTATAGGTAAACAATAGACTAGGTAGAGGCAAAGGTGTAACTATGGGCCCGCATTGCGGAAGCCATCCTCCTATAATGTGGAAACTGCAAGATCCTAAAAAGACGTATCATTATTGGTTCATTGTGAGTTTACTACCTCGTTCAATGGGGCCGTATACGAAAACTATATATAGTGTTTACAATAATGAATCAAAAACCAAGTCAGAGTTGTAACAACTCTTTTAGGAGAGAATTCCTAAAAGAAAAATGAAGTTAGTTAAGTTATGGAACGGATATTTTTTATTCAAACTTAGAGGCCATAGCGTATAAAATTTCGCGCGCAGACGTGCGTAAAAAATAAATTAGCAAGACACTATTGAGGTCGATTTTAGTACCAAGTTTCATGTTGAACCAATAAAGCTTCTAGGGACAAAAATCTCGTCCACACAGACAAATATGTTTTACACACACACAAAAATATATATATATATATATATATATATATATATATATATATATATATAATATATATATATATATATATATTATATATATATATATAATATATATACAGATTTTTTGCAAACAATACTTTTTTCTATATACCTACAGAATAAATGAGAAAAAGTAAAAAATTGGTTTCAGAAACCAGAAATTTTTATTCATAAAACATTTTGTACACTCCATAATAATATAAATACAAAAAAATCGGGTACGGGGTACTTCAGATCTCATCCTCATTCATAAATCATAAAACTCGGAACTTTTATCCTCATCGGATACGCTACGCTCATTCTCCCTTCTTTTTTTTAATAACGTTCCTTTATTTTATAAAGTACATAATACATAATTAAATATGGCATGCTGTGTGGCACTTACTTAAATCTAGGTATAAACATGTTAAAATTAACTGCGACGCTTAAAATATTACAATCAATAAAAAAAAATACAGAAATAATATAATCTAAAAATAATCTCTATCTTTTATTTATTGGGGCTTCGGATATGCTTCGCTCGTTCTTAGAAATAAAGTTTACCAAATTTATACTGCAACATGCCTTTTGACTCACTTCGCTTGTCTTCAGATAGTAAATGCTCCGTATCATTCTCAAGCAGTCACCCATAAAGCACTGGACCACGCTCAATGCTCCTTAATTTGTATGATCGAACAAAAATCGTGGATATACTTGTAGTATTGAAACGAAAGTGTGCCAATTATTTATTGGATAATAATATAAACTTGTACCAAATTTTCAACTCAAATTGGACCATTTTCCATTTTTTTTTAAAAAAAAACGTACATAAGTATTTCAATAAAAATGTAAGTAATGTTGATAATGAACTTGGCACATATGTTAGTCTTATATAGGGACTGCCTAAAACACTGAACAGAGGAACTACTGAATGCAAGAACTACTGAAACAGAGCATATCCAGACTAGAGTGCCTGTATAATCAGACTAAAGGGCTAATCCAGACTAAAGGCTATAATGGCTGTACCTACAGACTTGATATTTAGTACAAACATAGATAACAACATTATAACAGTGTGGACACTTCGTCCAGTAAAAAAATATTGTGGTAAACCACACTTATATACTCGATTAAGTATTTCACTGAATACATTATGTTTCCACTGAACGGCCAAATGGCTGTACCTACAGACTTGATATTTACTACAAACATAGATAACAACATTATAAGAGTATCCACACTTCGTCCAGTAAAAAAATATTGTGGTAAACCACACTTATATA
>JACMZG010000008.1:42390292-42421660 GCA_018340805.1 Microvelia longipes | reverse complement strand
ATATTATTAAAGGTTATTAAATTTTATGTAAATTTAATTAAAAAATACATCGTATGAGTCTTATCAGCTTTTTAGTTGAGATCAATATTTTTTTTTATTTTTGGTCTAAAATTTAAAAAATATTATCAATTATTAAATGTTAATTGTAAAAAATATATTAGCAAATAATTATGAATAAATTTTATCATAAATAAAATGGATATTTTCATGATTATTTGTTTCGTGATATCCAAGATGGCGGAGGGGGGTATAGGATATAAAGGGAGACACTGTCGGCACTCGTCAGTCGGCCTTGAGCCTTCATGCAGAGCGGAATGTCCGATGAAGTGAAGTAAGTTTTAAAAATTATATTTTATTATTCATTTTAATCCATATAATTTTAAATTTATTTAAAGTTTAACTAAAATCCTTACATAGTTTGCATAATTATATAAATAATCGCAATATATAATTACGAATTTTACATCAAATTTTTAGCCATTTTGGAATATTTTTATTTTCATTACCATTTACTATTATTCTCTTTGTATGTCTGCAATNAAATTCAACACATTATGTTCCCTGAACGGCCAAATGGCCGTAACCAAAGACTGATATTAGTAAAACATAGAATAACAACATTATAGAGATCCACATTCGCCATGAAATATATGTGTAACCACAACTATATATCGATTAAGTAATTCACTGAATACTATTATGTTTCCCACTGAAACGCCAAGGCTGTACCTACAGCTTTATATGTAGCGCAAAAACAATAGAATAATACTTGTAAACACAGTTATAAACGTTAAAGCAACTAAACATAGCGCAAGTCGGGTTACTAGAGGGTTTCATTCGTTCTACATCCTCACGAATACCCACAAGCACACCTATTATCACTACGATAATCGTACACATATGTATTAAAAAAAATATTGTGTGCAAATAATGTAAATCACACCCTTAATAACACATCATTGCGTCGCAGAAGAGAACATTTATTTATCTATGGCGAGAAAAATCAGTAATAAATGGATGCGAAATAATTGATACACGAAAGCATAATAGAATATCGGAATCTAACATGAGACATATGGTCACATGGAAAAGACCTCGTAAAAACGACTTCGAGCACAAAAAGATAAACATGAAACATTTGAAAGCAGAGTTGTCCTCACGATCATTCACTCGTAACACAGTGTAATCAGCTAATTAGCAGGTCAGGTAGCTCATTCCTCCACGACTTGCCTATATTGTCCATCGGCGACAATATAATCCTTATTGTTGAATAAGAACAAATCCATCAGACTTAATAGTATCATCTCTAGAGTTAATCTAAGGTATTAATCTTGATTACAAACGTGAGGAATATCGAAGGCTAACTTGGATGTCCACTGATCAATTCGGTGCCAACCACAAAAATCAGGTGACTCGTACCCATCAGCAGAGACACTATCAAATGTAAAAAAAGCGAGAGAGAGAGGAACATAGGATACCATTATAAGTATCCACACTGGTCGTCAGTGGACATATATTGTGGTTAACAACACACTACTAGTAAGTATTCACTGAAATACATATTTTCCACTGAACGGCCAGAATGGCTGTACGCTACAGACTTGATATTTACTACAAACATAGATAACCAAACATTATAAGGCCACACTTTAGTAGAAATATATTGTGGTAAACCACATTATATACTCGATTAAGTATTCACTGAATACATTATGTTTCCACTGAACGGCCAAATGGCTGTACCTACAGACTTGATATTAGTACAAACATAGATAACAACATTATAAGAGTATCACACTTCGTCCAGTGGAAATATATTGTGGTAAACCACACTTATATACTCATTAAGTATTTCACTGAATACATTATGTTTCCACTGAACGGCCAAATGCTGTACCTACAGACTTGATATTTAGTACAAACATAGATAACAACATTTAAGAGTTCACACTTCGTCCAGTGGAAATATATTGTGGTTAACCACACTTATATACTCGATTAAGTATTTCACTGAATACATTATGTTTCCACTGAACGGCCAAATGGCTTGTACCTACAGACTTGATATTTACTACAAACATAGATAATGACATTATAAGTATTCCACACTTCGTCAGTGGAAATATATGTGGTTAACCACACTTATATACTCGATTAGTAGTCACTGAATACATTATGTTTCACTGAACGGCCAAATGGCTGTACCTACAGACTTGATATTTAGTACAAACATAGATAACAACATTATAAGAGTTCCACACTTCGTCCAGTGGAAATATATTGTGGTAAACCACACTTACTCGATTAAGTAAATTCCACTGAATACATTATTTCCACTGAACGGCCAAATGGCTGTACCTACAGACTTGATATTTAGTACAAACATAGATAACAACACAACATTATAAGAGTGTCCACACTTCGTCCAAGGAAATATATTGTGGTAAACCACTATGTACTCGATTAAGTAATTCAACTGAATATTATGTCACTGAACGGCCAAATGGCTGTACCTACAGACTTGATATTTAGTACAAACATAGATAACAAATTATAAGAGTTCCACACTTCGTCCAGTGGAAATATATTGTGGTAAACCACACTTATATACTCGATTAAGTATTTACTGAATACATTATTTCCTTGAACGGCCAAATGGCTGTACCTACAGACTTGATATTAGTACACAACATGATAACAACTTATAAAGTGTCCACACTTCGTCCAGTGGAAATAATTGTGGTAAACACACTTATATACTCGATTAGTAACTGTATGTTTCACTGAACGGCCAAATGGCTGTACCTACAGACTTGATATTTAGTACAAACATAGTAACAACATTATAAGTGTCCACACTTCGTCCAGTGGAAATATATTGTGGTAAACCACACTTATACTCGATTAAGTATTCACTGAATACATTACACTGACGGCCAAATGGCTGTACCTACAAGACTTGATATTTAGTACAAACATAGATAACAACATTATAAGAGTGTCCACACTTCGTCCAGTGGAAATATATTGTGGTAAACCACACTTATATACTCGATTAAGTTTCACTGAATACATTATTTCCACTGAACGGCCAAATGGCTGTACCACAACTTGATATTTAGTACAAACATAGATAAAACATTATAAGAGTTCCACACTTCGTCCAGTGGAAATATATTGTGGTTAACCCACACTTATATACTCGATTAAGTATTTCACTGAAACATTATTCCACTGAACGGCAAATGGCTGTACCTACAGACTTGATATTTACTACAAACATAGATAACACATATAAGAGTATCACACTTCGTCAGTGGAATATATTGTGGTCGTTAAGATACATTTCCACTGAACGGCCAAATGGCTGTACCTACAGACTTGATATTAGTACAAACATAGATAACAACATTATAAGAGTGTCCACACTTCGTCCAGGGAAATATATTGTGAAACCACTTATATACTCGATTAATAATTCACTGATACATCAAATGGCTGTACCTACAGACTTGATATTTAGTACAAACATAGTAAGAGTTCCCACTTCGTCCAGTGGCGTGGTAACCACACTTATCGGCTGTATGTTTCCTGAACGGCCAAATGGCTGTACCTACAGACTGATATTTAGTACAAACATAGGTACAAATTATAGAGTGTCCACACTCGTCCAGTGGAATATATTGTGGTAAACCACACTTATATACTCGATAGTTTACACTGTACATGCTAACGGCCAAATGCGTACCTACAGACTTGATATTTAGTACAAACATAGATAACAACATTAGTGTCCACACTTCGTCCAGTGAAATATATGTGTAAACCACACTTATATACTCGATTAGTATTTTACTGAACAGCTAATGGCTGTACCTACAGGATATTTACTACAAACATAGTAAACAACATTATAAGTGTCCCACACTTCGTCCAGTGAAATATATTGTGGTTAGCCTCATTTTATATGCAATTAAGTATTTTACTGAATTTATTAGGATATCTGAACGGCGAAATCGCTATCAATTAAAAACGCCTCTCCTCTTTTAAGTTTATGGTTTAAGTTTTAAGAAATGAAAAGGTGCTTAAAAAATAGAGCAAAAGAAATAAACTTAAGTATATTTCTTTACATGAAATTATTAAAGTAAAATATTTTATGTTTAATCTTTGGGGCCTTTTGTGCTGCTCTAGGGCCCTGATCAAGTATGTTAACGGCCTCTTGAGGCCCTTGTCTTTCGTTTGGAACCTTTAATGTCAAGTATAAAGAATATGGGCCTTAAAGGACCTACATTTAGGTAATATATTACAAATGTGTTTAAGTACTTTAAAAACAGTTGTCCCTTGGGCCTAAGTTAAAGTATTGGGCCCCTTTGACTCTTGTCTCATTTTTTGATTTTCTTATATTTTTTTCAAATTTGTGGTTTCTTCTTTAAGTTTATTTTTGGCTGAGGGACCCAAGGGGGGCTGCCACTCACCTTAATGTCCAGTCCGCCCTGTGCACAACGCCCGCATTTCCCATATTGCCCGCAACTTATAGTTAAATAGAATATTATTATTATGTTAGTATCTATAGTCTCTGATAACGGAATAGAAAGGGTAGGTCTTTCATTAGAATATTTAATTATTTACAGGTCGATCATTTTCAAGTTATCCCTCTATTTCGTGTTTTATCCGTGTCATATTTATTTTATGCTGATCAGGGTTGCCAGGCGTCTCGATTTCGGCAGAAGTCCCGATATTATATCATGTTATGTTATGTTATGTTATGTATCATTATATCAACTGTTATTTGAAAAGAGTAACTTTCATTTGCTAACTAAACAAATAATATAAATGGGAAAAATAAATGAATTAAGAAATATATATATATATATATATAATTATATATATAATATATATATATATATATATATATATATATAATATATATATATATATATATATATATAATATACATAAATGTGTATATATGCTCCAATTCTAAGTCCAATTTCCTTATTATATTACTTTTCCTCATTTTATACCGTAAGTATATAGGAAAAGTATTGTGTTTGCAAAAAATCCGAAACCGGATTATCCGTTTTAGGCGTTTTTAAGGCCTCCTCAGTGGTTTTCGCAAAGTTTGTCTGTATGTGTGTTTGTGTGTTTTTATTCTTGGGTATTTAAAGATGAAAAGAGTTTCTAATGACTAGAATGAAGAGATGGATTGACTAAGACATCTTAAATAATAAAACTAAATGTGTGTGTGTGTGTGTGTGTGTATGTGTCTGTTATCATTGTAGCGCCCAGTGTATTTATGCTAGAGAGTTGAAATTTTGTACAAAAATCAGTCTACCACTGTAGTTGTGCTATTTGGAAAATATTTTTTATGACGTCATTGACCCCCAATAATGACTCAGCAAAATTTCGAAAAAATGATAAAACGCGAAAAAATGATGCGATCGGATTGAGATTCGGCACGCATGTGACTATGTAAAAGACTAACATATGTGCTAAGTTTCATCTCATTATCAGCATTAGTTTAATTTTTATTGAATGACTGGTGACGTTTTTTAAAAAATTGTAACTAATTAGGATGGTCTAATTGAGTTCAAATTTATATTATTACCTTATAAATAAGTACACTAAGATTCGTATGTATATCTATGATTTTTGTTGGATTATAATAATTAAGGAGGATTGAGCGTGGTCAGTGCTGTATGGGTCACTGCTAAGAATGATACGAATGCATTTACTATCTGAGAACGAGCGAAGCGAGTCAGAAGACATGCTGCAGTAAAAAATTTGGCGAACTGTATTTTCTGAGGACAAGCGAAGCGATTCCTAAGCAGGGAGGATGAGCGTAGCGAATACAAAAACGTTCCGAGGTACCCCGTACCTGATTTTTTTTAGTTGAATTTCATTTTATTTTTAGCGCGTAAAATAGAGCGGATGCAGTAATAAAATATAGAAAAATATAAACATAAAACCATTTAGTTTTATACCTGGTAGGGCTGTACTTCTTGGAACTTAGCTGTGTCGGTGAGCCTATCCTTTGTTATTAAAAGGAGATTAGTCATATGGTATACAATTTCAAGAATTACATTATGATTAAAAACTCTAGTTTATAATTTTTTTACTTTTCCACATTTATACTGTAGGAATAATATTGTAAATATTATATACATAGATAAAATATCACAATACAAGAGGAAAAGTATTGTGTTTGCAAAAAAATCCCAAACCGGGATGTCACCGGAATTATTCGTTTCAGGCGTTTGTGCTATTCAGAAAATAATTTTTTTATGACGTTATTAACCCCCAATAATGACTCTGCAACAATTTCGAAAACTCATAAAAAGCAAAAAAATGATGCGGTAGGCATGTATATGTCTAGCATATGTCCAAAGCTTCATTCATTATCAGCATTAGTTCAATTGTTGTAGAATGACTTGTATACGTTTTTAATAAAAATGGTTAAAAATCGGAAAAAAACTAATTGACTTAAGTATATACCGTTACGTATTAAATAAGTACACCAAGTTTTGATTTATTATGACAAGTATATCCATGATTTTGGTGGATCATAAAATAAAAAAGCAATACCGTGGTCAGTTCCTAGATGAGTGAATAAGGACAAGCGAAAGAAGTTCAAAGACGTTTGCAGTATAAGATTAACAACTTGTATATTCAGGAATAAAGCGAGTCCAAAGCTGAGAGGATTAGCATAGCGAATCCGATGTCGAAACTCTTATAATGTTTTTACTATGTTTGCAGTAAATATCAAATCTGTAGGTACTGCCATTTGGCTGTTCACTAAAATACATAATTCTGGTTAACCACAATATATTTCCACTGACGAAGTGTAGACACTCTTAAATGTTGTTATCTATGTTTGTAGAAAATATCAAGTCTTTAGGTACAGCCATTTGCTGTTCAGTGAAATACTTAATCGAGTATATAAGGTGGTTCACAATATATTTCCACTGGACGAAGTGTGGATACTCTTATAATGTTGTTATCTATGTTTGTACTAAATATCAAGTCTGTAGGTACAGCCATTTGGCCGTTCAGTGGAAACATAATGTATTCAGTGAAATACTTAATCGAGTACATAAGTGTGGTTTACCACAATATATTTCCACTGGACGAAGTGTGGATACTCTTATAATGTTGTTATCTATGTTTGTACTAAAATCAAGTCTGTAGGTACAGCCATTTGGCCGTTCAGTGGAAACATAATGTATTCAGTAAATACTTAATCGAGTACATAAGTGTGGTTACCACAATATATTTCCACTGGACGAAGTTTGGACACTCTTATAATGTTGTTATCTATGTTTGTACTAAATATCAAGTCTGTAGGTACAGCCATTTGTGTTCAGTGAAATACTTAATCGAGTAATAAGTGTGGTTTACCACAATATATTTCCACTGGACGAATGTGGAACTATAATGTTGTTATCTATGTTTGTACTAAATATCAAGTCTGTAGGTACAGCCATTTGGCCGTTCAGTGAAAATAATGTATTCAGTGAAATACTTAATCGAGTACATAAGTGTGGTTTACCACAATATATTTCCACTGGACGAAGTGTGGATACTCTTATAATGTTGTTATCTATGTTTGTACTAAATATCAAGTCTGTAGGTACAGCCATTTGGCCGTTCAGTGGAAACATAATGTATTCAGTGAATACTTAATCGATACATAAGTGTGGTTAACCACAATATATTTCCACTGGACGAAGTGTGGATACTCTTATAATGTTGTTATCTATGTTTGTACTAAATATCAAGTCTGTAGGTACAGCCATTTGGCCGTTCAGTGAAAACATAATGTATT
Organism: Microvelia longipes; assembly: GCA_018340805.1. Taxonomy (NCBI): domain Eukaryota; kingdom Metazoa; phylum Arthropoda; class Insecta; order Hemiptera; family Veliidae; genus Microvelia; species Microvelia longipes. The sequence goes on along the minus strand of JACMZG010000008.1, from coordinate 42,413,835 downwards.
CAGTGAAATACTTAATCGAGTATATAAGTGTGGTTTACCACAATATATTTCCACTGGACGAAGTGTGGAACTCTTATAATGTTGTTATCTATGTTTGTACTAAATATCAAGTCTGTAGGTACAGCCATTTGGCCGTTCAGTGGAAACATAATGTATTCAGTGAAATACTTAATCGAGTATATAAGTGTGGTTTACCACAATATATTTCCACTGGACGAAGTGTGGATACTCTTATAATGTTGTTATCTATGTTTGTACTAAATATCAAGTCTGTAGGTACAGCCATTTGGCCGTTCAGTGGAAACATAATGTATTCAGTGAAATACTTAATCGAGTATATAAGTGTGGTTTACCACAATATATTTCCACTGGACGAAGTGTGGATACTCTTATAATGTTGTTATCTATGTTTGTAGTAAATATCAAGTCTGTAGGTACAGCCATTTGGCCGTTCAGTGAAAACATAATGTATTCAGTGAAATACTTAATCGAGTACATAAGTGTGGTTTACCACAATATATTTCCACTGGACGAAGTGTGGACACTCTTATAATGTTGTTATCTATGTTTGTACTAAATATCAAGTCTGTAGGTACAGCCATTTGGCCGTTCAGTGAAACATAATGTATTCAGTGAAATACTTAATCGAGTATATAAGTGTGGTTACCACAATATATTTCCACTGGACGAAGTGTGGATACTCTTATAATGTTGTTATCTATGTTTGTACTAAATATCAAGTCTGTAGGTACAGCCATTTCGCCGTTCAGTGAAACATAATGTATTCAGAAATACTTATCGAGTACATAAGTGTGGTTTACCACAATATATTTCCACTGGACAAAGATTGGACACTCTTATAATGTTGTTATCTATGTTTGTACTAAATATCAACTCTGTAGGTACAGCCATTTGGCCGTTCAGTGAAAACATAATGTTCAGTGAAATACTTAATCGAGTATAAGTGTGGTTACCACATATTTCCACTGGACAAGTGTGGATACTCTTATAATGTTGTTATCTATGTTTGTACTAAATATCAAGTCTGTAGGTACAGCCATTTGGCCGTTCAGTGGAAACATAATGTATTCAGTGAATACTTAATCGAGTATATAAGTGTGGTTACCACAATATATTTCCACTGGACGAAGTGTGGATACTCTTATAATGTTGTTATCTATGTTTGTAGTAAATATCAAGTCAGTAGGTACAGCCATTTGGCCGTTCAGTGAAAAATAATGTATTAGTGAATTTAATCGAGTATATAAGTGTGGTTAACCACAATATATTTCCACTGGACGAAGTGTGGATACTCTTATAATGTTATTATCTATGTTTGTAGTAAATATCAAGTCTGTAGGTACAGCCATTTGGCCGTTCAGTGAAACATAATGTATTCAGTGAAATACTTAATCGAGTACATAAGTGTGGTTTACCACAATATATTTTCACTGGACGAAGTGTGGATACTCTTATAATGTTGTTATCTATGTTTGTACTAAATATCAAGTCTGTAGGTACAGCCATTTGGCCGTTCAGTGAAAACATAATGTATTCAGTGAAATACTTAATCGAGTATATAAGTGTGGTTACCACAATATATTCCACTGGACGAAGTGGATACTCTTATAATGTTGTTATCTATGTTTGTACTAAATATCAAGTCTGTAGGTACAGCCATTTGGCCGTTCAGTGAAAACATAATGTATTCAGTGAATACTTAATCGAGTACATAAGTGTGGTTTACCACAATATATTTCCACTGGACGAAGTGTGGATACTCTTATAATGTTGTTATCTATGTTTGTACTAAATATCAAGTCTGTAGGTACAGCCATTTGGCCGTTCAGTGGAAACATAATGTATTCAGTGAAATACTTAATCGAGTATATAAGTGTGGTTTACCACAATATATTTCCACTGGACGAAGTGTGGATACTCTTATAATGTTGTTATCTATGTTTGTAAATATCAAGTCTGTAGGTACAGCCATTTGGCCGTTCAGTGGAAACATAATGTATTCAGTGAATACTTAATCGAGTATATAAGTGTGGTTTACCACAATATATTTTCCACTGGACGAAGTGTGGAAACTCTTATAATGTTGTTATCTATGTTTTGTACTAAATATCAAGTCTTGTAGGTACAGCCATTATAGCTTTAGCCTGGATATGCTTTGTTCAGTAGTTCTTGCATTCAGTAGTTTCTCTGTTCAGTTTTAGAAACTCCCTCTTATATATAATCACATAATTGCCAAACTTCAATCCGAACGCATAATTTTTTTACGTTTTATGATTTTTCGAAATTTTAGCTGAGTCATTAATGTGACGTCATAAAAAATATTTTCTGAATAGCACAACTGCAGCGGTAGACTAATTTTTGTACACAATTTCAACTCTCTAGCATAAATACAATTTAAACGCTATAAATACGCTACAATGATAACACACACATACAGACAGACATCTTTGCGAAAACCATTCAGGAGGCCTTAAAACGCCTGAAACCCATAATTTTCATCCCGGTTTCGGATTTTTTTGCAAACACAATACTTTTCCTAAAGTAAAAAGTATGTAAGGAATACAAAATAAAAATACACCGTGGCGGGTTCCAATTAGAGCCCACTGTATTCCCGCAATCCACATGCCGAAAACGATTGTTTTGGAATCACCACTAAAATAAATTATCATGAAAATGGAATAAATCCAGCAACTAACTAACAGCATTGTTATATACTTATCAAGAATTCACTCACCTTATTTTTCAGCTAAGATTCTATTTACTGTATTTGAAGAACTGAGAGACTCAGTCTAAACGAAGATTAGATAAACAATTTGAATTCTTTCAATAAATATTGTGATAACAAATGACTATTAATATTTTGAACTTTGAATACTCATATTAGTTAGATTGATACTTAAGTGAACCACTTAAATATTGACAAAAATGAGATAATAATGATAGATTTAATAAAAAATAAAAAAGTAAAAAAGACGATATAATGAAACCAGAGACACTTGGCAATAGAGAAAGAACATCTACCTAACAGGGAATCCTCATATACACTGACCGAAACTCAGGCCGACTTCTTATTCTGAGATTAACATATGCGCATGCCCACTTGCTCGCCTCTCCCTAGAATATTCTAATTAACTCTCTAATACACATCTATTCTTTGTCATCTCAATAAGTTTACACTTGCTTATAACCGATTGGTCAGTCTTAAGGTCCTAAACAGCACTTGGGGACTCTTTTAACGAATTTTAAAGGCAAAATAATCTTAAGAGGTTGCGAACATAGTGGGGGGGAGTGGTGGTATTTTTTGGAAGGGGGGAATAATTTGATCACACACACACACCCACACACACATCACACACACATATATATATATATATATAATATATATATATATATATATATATATATATATATAAATATATATATATATATATATATATATATATATATATATATATATATAATATATATAATATATATAATATATATATTATATATATATATATATTATATATATTATATATATATATATATATATATATATATAATATTATATAAATTACAATTATATTGGTATTATTTGATATATGACAAATTATTTTTTTAACAAAAAATAATCCGGTTCTGCACAAAAATTAAGTGTTACCAGAGCCGGATATAAATATGATATCATGAACATATCATGAATGAGATCACGAACACTCGAATATTAGTTGGTTGGTGACCAGATTAGTTAGATGGACCAACCTAAGTACCGGAATAGCCATAACGACTTAACCTAATTTTCATAAATGTTAGAGTAAAATTTAATTTTTAAGTTTTTGAGATTCTGAACAAGGATTAAACAACAATGGATTAAAATTTTGTATCGGACACAATAAAAAGATGCGACGGGTAAAAAATAACCTGCAAAGTTTCTTGTAAAAAGTAAAATTTTGGCGTGGTGGTCCGCACGCCAAGCAAATTTACTTTGGAATGCAAATTTGGATACTTAAAAATGCATTTTTTGCTTAAGGTTCCGGTTTATACTTCTTAACATGAGTTGTTACTCAATTATCAATCTCCACCCGTAACTCATTTTCTTCTATATTTTTCAAAGGAAATTAGCATAATTATGCTGTTGGTAGTACAAAACTATGCATCTATAAGTGACACTATTATTTGCACTAGTTTAATGCTCAATAATGCTTAATTATTTTTCTTTGAAGGTTTTAGCGCATTTCCCTTGAAAAATACAAAAAATGAGTTACGAGTAGTGCTTGATGATTGAGTAACGGCAACTACTCAAGTTATAAAGCATAAACCGTTAGTTAAAACACGGAAACACGCATTTCAAAGGAATTCGCCCGGCATACGGACCACCGCACCAGAATTTTGTGGTATTGAGGGCTTCATGCAAATTTTAAGGCAGCCTCATTATAAACCACTTTTAACCTCATTTAACCACTTTATCCTAAAATTTTTGAATGTAATAAAAGCAATAGTAATTTCAAGTAATATTTAAGCTAAAGTGATGTAGAAATTCATACAGTTTGGGTCAGGGCGGGGGGACACAGTGGTCTAACTCCCTGGTTTTAGGTGTCTCCGAGAAAAACAGGAATTAGTTGCATCAACTACCGCACCGAGCGCTAGTTTTCACCTTGTCCCCTTATCACTATTGTTATCAGTTTGAAATCGATACTTTTATTTATGTTTATAAAAATGTAAACAAGACAATTTTTATCTTATTCATTGACTTTTTTCTTTTTTTAGTAGTTTATAAGATAATTTTTTTAGAAAATAGGATAACGTGTGTTACGAAAGGTGTGTTATAATGAGACAACAAAGACGTAAATTAAATTTATAATTTACCGGTTTGATGTTTGTTTATTTCTACAAATCATGGTTATCACGATATCAGGTCTACTTAAAATTAACACAGCGTTTATATTTTTATAACATTTTATGAAAATTATACCTTTAAAATAATTAATACAATTTTTAACATTGTTAAAGACCCTTTTAAATAATTTTAACCTTAAATTGAAGAAATAATTATTTTATATATAGGGACAAGGTCACTGACCCGCCACTAGCGGAGAAAGGGTGAACTCAGGGCAGGTCCATCTAAAGCAGCTAAAACCGGGGGAGTTAGACCACTGTGTCCGCGCCCCACCCCTACTGTATGAATTTCTACATCACTTTTAATTTAAGCCCATACACTGTCGTCTAATAAGGCCATATGTTCATCAAAATCTTAATAAAACATAAAGTTTACCTTTATTGTAGTTTTTCTTTTTCTTTAAGTATATTATTGTAACAATTATTTCACAGAATTTAATACAAATTTATTAAATATTCAAGTACGAACATATTAAAGTACGAAAACACTAGGAAAACACGAGAAAAAATAAAACTCACCTAATGTTATCAGGGTTGCCAATAAAAATATGTAAAACCTAAAAGGCATAGAGATATATACTAGAGGGGGCATAGCCTATCTTAATACATTGAGAGGCCTAAAACATTATTAGTGGGCTCTGTATAACCTCATTGAAACCTCCTCCAAGAGGAGTTAAGTTATAATTAATCAATTGTTTTCGGCTTCCCGCATATTGTTTGTGTTGTGATTTGTATTTTAAAACATTCTACTATATAATTTACTGTTTTTTTGTTCTGTTTATTTGATGATAATGATAATCGAATGTGGTCAGGTTACTTTTTCGATGTTTCAAAATTCAACCAATAGGGCCCCTCTAGTAATATATCTCTATGCTAAAAGGCTTATGCGTGGTTGATTCAATTATAGCTATTTATTTTTTAGCTATAGCTATCTCAAGCATGTCTGATTTTTTTACACTGGTTATAATGCGACACACGGCTAAAAATCAGTTGACAGCGTAGGAAAATAATGCGAGGGAGCGAATGAAGTTAGTACTAGATGTTAAACCAAGCCCTCAATTTCAAATCAGGTCAACCTTACTGGTTACTCAACACTATTTTCCCGCGCTGCTAACTGATTTTAGCCGTGTGTCTTACTATAGTATAAGAGTTTCCCTACTTGGTTATGGTTATGCTCTCTGCTGGCACGCCAGCAAAACAGAATAGTTCGCAAAATATCTTAAAGATAAAAATGTACAGCTTAAAGTTACACAATATCTAACTAAAATTTGACCTAAGAAAACGAAGTAAAAATTTAAATAATAATTAATCTTATACTTTGTTCAAACGCGGAGTTTGGCAGGGGGTTCAACCCCAACTGTTCACACGGTATTTTTAACCTATTGTTAAGACTTTACAGACAATTTCCGGAGGATTGAATCCCCTGCCAATGTTAAAATTTCTTTCAGAAAGGGGCTCAGGTCTAAATTAACTCTAATTGTAATAAGTGCGGGAGGAATACAAACTTAAAATCACACGTCTCTCGCACGTAGTATTTAAGATTAACACGCAATTTGTTGCATTGCATTATCATTGCAGTTTTATATTTTAGTAGGGGTAAATCCCAGTTGAATGCTTTTAAAAACTCTTTGGATATTATCTTATATTTCGATTAAGAAGTTAATTTAGTAAAAGCAACAACTTCAGCGCTTGCGCTTCAATTACCCTGGTTGTTATGATGCCAGTTCTGTTTACACCTACCGTATCTAGGGCCGTGATATTTACCGATTTTTGAATAGTTTATGACCTAGACCTACATTAATTGCGATTACTGTATCTTATTCGTAAATTTTCAGAGAGCCGGTTGAGTGAACTATTTTTTATAATATTACAGTTGCTATATGTATTGTTTTGAATGATTGAAACCGCCCTTTTGCCACTCTCCTGTAGGCAGGAATGGAAACTGGAGAGTCGGCTTCAAGAAACGACTGGGCAATAACTTTAAATCATACTTGTTCCAAGGCTTCCTTAAGTTCAAGGTAGAGCAAATTTAAAAAGAAAATTTTAAAAAACTGTCAATTTCATGTATCTTTGTTGTTTTTGTGTAGAGAAATGATAGTTTAGAATTTAAATATTGAACAATTCGTCTTAGTTTAAGGGTATGTCTACGTTATTTTTCAAAAAGTTTTAATATTTTCTTATTTTAGCGCGTTATTTTTGAGCTGTCTCCTCCTAATGAGTAAGGCATGGTACTTTTTGTTATTAATCCCTCCTCCTGGCCTCAAGAATCGATTTAGTTTGCTTTTTGGAAACATTGAGACCGTGAAGGTACAAATGATTAGTGAGTCACCCTTTTTAGTCTAATCTCCCTGCATTCACTAAATCACAAAAAAAGCATCTCAGATAACAAAAATCCATGCCTATGAGATGTATCACTGAAGGGGCATACCCTACCAAAATACATTGAGAGGCTTAAAACATCTTTTTGGAGCTTTTAGGGACTCAATGTATAACCAACTCTAGAGAGTGCTAAGGTTATAAAAATTAAGCATCAGCTTTTCGCGCACATTTTTTGTGTTGTGTTTAGTAACGAAATACCAGAGGTATTGAAATATTCATTACTTTTTAATTTAGTTACATTTAGTAAAAAAAATCAGGAGACTTTATGACCTTTTTACCTGCCTTGATCTTTAAACACATAAGACCCAATTGATTTGTTGAAATTTAAGTCTATGTAGATCCTCTGTACTAGAAGAAGAGAAGTATGAAATGTTCAGGTTAACAAATTAGTCATCTAAATTATTTACTATATGCTACTTAAAGAACTTTATATGTGCTTTTACATTGTATATTTGACATATTGAACCTTTTTGTTAAGCTATTCAATAAATATGGCCCGATGGGGCCTCAGCGAGCCTCACAGGCCCTTGAGGGGAGTTGATGAAAATTTCCTAGATACAGGACAAAATGTCATGTAACAAAAAATAATACAAAACAACAACAGTGTGGTCGCGAAACGGCCTGTTCCTACAGGGCCGATGGCCCAAATTTTATTTATTACTTTAAGAAAATATAGGTATAGTTGTATAGCTGGAAAGCACGTTAATAGTTAGATAAGAGTAATGTAATTATCTAATTGTTTTAGGCTTATATAATGACTATGTAATAGCTGAATCATCAGAGCGATTTTTGTCCTAACATACACAAAACTGTATGTATAAGGTAGTTGGTGTGCTAAATCAATTGAGACCATTTTCAGCTCTATCGGACCATTCCAAGGGCGCAAATTGTATATATACATACATAAATTATAATTGCAGTATACTATTATGTACGTATATATATAATATATATATATATATATATATAATATATATATATATATATATATATATATATATTATATATATATTTTTATTATTATACTATTATTATTATTATTATTATCAGAGCCCATGCTCCATGATAATATTACATGCGCTCAGCTGCACAAGGGGGACAAAGCTTACATGCAGCTCCAGTTTTTTTTCTCTTTTATTTTTTTAAGTACTACAACAAAATTTAGTAAGTTTAAGTTACACAAACTTAGAACAATGTAATGTATTTAAAATTATGCAGGCTTTTTTCTTATATCATACATTTTTCTTTCCAGTGGTTTACTAGAATCCATCTATCTACAATTTTAAAATTAGTGAAATAACTAAAACTATGAATGTAAAAAATTCAAACTGAAATAAAATATTTATTATAAAAATTATTAATAAAATTAAAATAAAATATAATGAATTGTTTAGAAAATGAATGATTTTACTTGTATATTTGTGTTTTACGTGCATAATTGTTGTAATAATACAGATACAAATGTTTTATTTTTAAATAAATGTGTGTTCTAGTACTTCTAAAAGAAAAGATTTAAGTAGGAATGAAGGTCAGTACCTCTCTTCAGTTCTACCAGACAGATTTCCCTTGAAGAAAAGGAATCTTTATCCAGTAAACTGTAGGTAACACTCAAACAAATAATGTTTATTTTTCCTCACCTCTATTAGAGAGGTTTGTTAATTAATTATAGTAGAGTAACGTCACAGAGTACTTAAAACTTAACAGTCCCTGGTAACGTGATTGAACTAAAAATACAGAAACAATCATTATATTTCATGTGCGTCAGGTGATTTTATCAAGCGAATTTGGTTAAATAAATCCTTAAAATCCTTGTCTATCACCACCTAGGTGCTATGGGAAATTCAAATATTGCATATAAAATATTGGAACAAGTTAACAGCAATGGAATTATATTAACATTTTCCGTAGGGGTTATCAAGAATACAAGGTTTTTATTATTAAATTAACTAATTGTTTCAGGTTTACCATACAGGCAAAAAATTAGTGCATGCCCATGTTCTCACTCAGCTTACACTGATAGTAAAAACAGTGCCAGTGTTGCCACACAAAGAGTCATGTCTGCTAAAATACTCAGAGTAAAACAACTCCAAAATCAATTAACTGACACCCAAAATCAGCTAAATGTAAGTTAGAGTTTTAAATAATATTCTACTTAAACAGACCTCTTAATCCTCCTAAACAAAAGTTTGGGTCGGTTTCCAGAACCTCTTAGGACTCTAAGGGTCTTAAAATTTAATTATATCTTTAAAAATCATCTTCAACAAGTCTAGAAACAGATTATCTGGTGTGATTAGGATTCTTGATATCTTGAGTAAAATCCATTTCTTGCTAGATATTGTGCTTTATGTCTGATCCGTTAAATTTTAGCTAGAAAGAACATATTCCTTGATTTTTTTTCAAAGAAGATTAACATGTTTATTTCATAAGCTACAAAATTCTAGTGCCCATGAGTGTTTTAGTCTTCAGTTTTAGTTCAGGTCTCAACGATTTATGCTATATTGCTCATCAAAAAAATTAAACCCTTCACAACACTTCAGTGCATAAAACATAAAAATTCAGTTTATGGTGATCTATAAAAAGATTTAAGTGCATTTTTTATACAACTGGGTACGACCCTTATAAATGAGCAGAGACAACACTACAGTCAGAGTAGTATAGACTTCCTTCCTTGTAACTATAATCAATTACGCTGGTATAGGAAAACATTTTCTAACATGGCTGTAAAAACCTATATCACTGTAATAATAAACAGTTTTTTGTAGGAGCTTGTAAATGAAAATCGATTATTAAGAACACTACAAAAACGCCAAGCAGTTGCACTTCAGAGATTTGAAGGTAGCCAGGACCAACTTCCTCAGCTAATTAAATCCCACAACGAGGAAATCAGAGTTTTAAACTCTAAGCTTAAACAGGTATTTTTGACATCTAGATATAATATGATTCTATAAGATTTGATAGCGTACCTTTTATTTCTTTACCAATATCCAAAGAGACTTATACTTAAAGGGAGGACTTAGGCTAAATAACACCATGATAAGGGGTCTGGAAGTGTGACAGTTTCCATTAGGTGCCATTACTGAACTTACTTCTACTAGAACCTCCCTGGAGGGAGATTAAACACTACCCACCCCTCTATAACCCCTATCGGAGCACATATTTATAATGCACCCTACGAATGACAATCATTTTTCAGTAAATCACATTAAACAATTGATACAACACAAATAATTAAAAAAAATATGCTATAGATAATAATTATTTTACTTAATTTAAAACGAATAGTCAACAAATATTTTACGCAAAAATGTAATTATCGTGAAAAATCAAAAAATGACTGTCACCAATGTACAGTTGTGGTACCAAGCTACCTAGAGAATGATAAGAGCCGTTGTATCCTCCCTCTAAGTATTCTCTCTGCCAATATCTGTAGGAGAGTCATCAAACTTTGTTTTCTTATTCATAAACAAGAATGAATAATTTTATTTATTCTAAAATTACAAATTTTCTGTTGATGAATGTAAATTTTTAAGACAACTCCATGGTTAGAGCAGTCTGGAGGAGAATTGCAGAGTGATGTACCTTTTAGAAGTATATTTGTTCTTATGTATGTTTATTTTTTCTTGGTTTCAAGTAAAAAATAAATAATTGTTTATGATTATAGTTTAAAGAAAAGTATACTGACTTAGAAAATAGATTAAAGAGGAAAGACGCAGAACTGAATTATTTGAAAGAACATCACAAACAACTTCTACAATTATCTCAGGACAAACAACTTGTAGACAGAGCAAAATTAGCCAAGAGAGTTGAATTGTTAGAAGCGAGAGAAAAAGAGCAAAATGAAAAAATTCAGGTAAACTAATTTCATTTTCTATATTTCTAGAACATTGCAAATTTTATTTTGTCTCTAGATGGGAATCAAATCAACTCTTGACAATAGCTAGGAAGGAATAATGCTACATGCATGCCAAATCTCAAACTAATCAAAACATTTTTCCAGGTTTAATGAATTTTTAAAATTAATCGCGTCAAAAAAAACTTTTTAATCGCATTCTTTTTAATCATAATGTGGTTTGTATTCTCTATATTTTTTAGCTTCTAACGAGAAAATTGGAACTTGAAGGAAAAAACTATAGACATCAGTTGTCAACAGAAACAAATAAACTTAAAGAAACTCAAAATGACTTAAAATCAGCTTTGGGGACAATAAACAACTTAAAAGCTGCATTAGAGGTGAGCAAATGTGCAAAAATAAATATGAAAATTTAATATATACTTTTCTATTTTTAGGTATTTTGATCATTAAATAATTTTAATGATTTTACGATTTCAGGCTAAAGAAAAGTATGTTAATTGCACAATGCCTAAGAAATATCAACAAACAATGGAGCATTTAATGCAGAACAGCCATGTATCACTTCCAATACCTCCAAGGTAAATGTTGACCACTTTAACCATTACTACCTAATACCATTACCTTTAATCACCCCCATAAAACAGCAACAACACAGTTGAATTAATTAAAATGAGTTATACTTTTAGCACATAGGTTTTCGGGTTATTACTGATTATTGTTGTATATATTTTTGGTTGAAGGCAGTTAATTTTACTTATCTGCGGTGGTACAGATCATTGAGATTCATTAATTAATAAAATAAAAAATGTTTGAAGATCACACAAATAAATTGGGTATCACACCACACCCTGTGCTTTAAGGAGACAAATACAAAATATTAAATCCAACTTATGAACAATTAATACCTCATTATTTACATATTTTAATGTACAAACACAACACCTATTCAGCTTATTTGTTATAACAGGGTATCAATCAGACAACCAGATAAATTTCCAGATTCCAATATGCTCAATGAAGAAGAATACAGCTCTGGTTCAGATGTAAGTAAGGATATTTTTACTAAAGAAAAAGATATTTTTTATTTAATCTATTTTGATTATCATTCTCATTATTGAAACTAACTAAAATTCTTTTTTCTCTAGGAGTCCTATGATAATTTGTTTGAAGATAATAAGTCAACAGAAAATGAAAAAAATACCATAGCAAAACAAAAAGAGAAGTCAGAAAATAATGTGAGATGGAGTGTTAATAATGATAACGATTCCAAATCAAACAGTAGTAATGATACAAAAAGTAAAGTAAATCATCAATCAGACGATTCACTTGATGGTCTTAAGTCTTCGAATTTCAAGACTGATGGAAAGAAGAAGAAAAGATTGTTTACAAATGTCATCGGAGTAGGAAGGGAAAATTATTCTTTTGGTAACAAGGTTGACGTCAGAATAAAAGACAGAAATGCATTAACAAAGGCTAATGAGGGGTTAGGACGAATCAAACCAAGAACTCGGTCAGTACCGAGAGACAATAAAAATGAACCAATGAAATCCATACACCGAGTCAATCCTCTTAAAAAAGGAATAAATGGAAAACCATATTATGCAGACAGGGAGTCATCGAGTGATGAACATAATAAAATTTTAACAAAAGATAGGAATAGAGATGGATTGGAAGAAGAAAATTTCAGAATAAAATCTTCTCTTGATGGATTCCATCAAGAGATGCAATTAGAAATAGAACAAGTCATAAGGACAGATGGATCTCCTGAAAGTGATGATATATTTGAAAACTGTGAACCTGCTATGGATGGTGACATCCTATCTAACAAAGTCACTAATCAAGACAATGTTGATGGACTTAACAAGTATTCTAATTTATCATGGCACCAAATGAAGAATGAGTTACCAACTTCTAAAGATGAAATAATGACTATGTTAAGTAAAGCTCACCCAGACTTCAGTGAAGATGGAGTCATACTAGATCAAGATAAAAAGACAAATCTTTTAAAAAAATTAAATGAAATCGATAACGGAAAAGATTTAAACGAAAAAGAAATAAATAATATTAGCAAATCCCAAAAGAAACAAATAGTGCAAGAAATTTTTAAATTCTAAACAAAATTTAACTTAATGGTTAAATGAATTTATTAATTATAAGTGCAATATTACATCAGAAAATAAGCTTATAAAGTTATTCGGATGGCAGAAGTATATTATAGTTTTGATAACAATAACTTCCAAGGCCTTTTCAATTTGAAACAAAGTGTAGCATATTGAGAAATATTTGGGAGGTAACAAAGCCTATTGTTTTAGAAAAATTTGTAACATTCTTAGCTCATCTGAATAACATTATCTTCTCGAAGATTGAGCTTCTGACTTAGTATAACAAAAAAAAAAAATAATAAAGACTATAACATTGCTGAATTATTATTACTATTTTATAGAAGTAACAAATTTATTACATCTTTTATTTTAATTTTAGCCTTTTTTTAATGATTTTTTTTATTAACAGTTCTGATACAATTGACAGCAATTTTTTTGATGATTTAAGGATTAGATAATTTTTATTATTAATTATATTTGCGCTTTTACTTCTCAGAAGACTAATATCAAACTATATAAAACGGTCCTTAAATATTGAAGATTTGTCAAACATTTAACAACTCAGTAACAGGTATAGTTACTAACTATTGATACTCTATAAATATTTAGTAAAAATACACATTTTTATTTTTCAATAACCTGTAAAAATAATTAATAAATTTCATAATGGGACAATTCATTTGAGTTTGATAAAAATAAGGAAATGTATGTCTTTTCACATAATACAAACAGCTTTTGCAAATAATTTTATTTTAGTTCTTTATTGGCATAATCATTTTATAAAATTAAAAAAATTCAAAGCAATTATGAGTTGCAACTTTTTTTAGAAAATAAAATGAAAGACTGTCTACAATATTATTTAAACAGGATTGTCTGTGATCACGTCTGCTTATGCAATTTTTGAGCACAAATATTGCTATAAAAATTAAAATTTATATTTTGTATTAAAAATGTTTATTTATGTAATCAAATACAAAAAATATATATAATTTATAATAAAAATAACAATTTTATTTAACACCTAAAACATTTATAGACTAAAACAAAACAACAAAGAAATTAAAGATAACTAAGATACCAGTAACTAAGTTGAGTAGTACAAGTTTTTTATTGAGTAATATTAGAACAATACATTTTGCAAGTAATAGAACTAATACAGTTGAAATTTGTTGGATTTTTTAAAGAGAAATTATCCAGTAATTGCACTCTAGCAGGACTTAAGAGTGCCCATATGAGTCTCAAAAATAGCCTAATGTTTCAACCCCCCAAAAAATTAAGAAAATAATTTACTTACTCTCAGGAGTACAGTATTTGAACCATACAGGTTAAAAAAGCACAATAAAAACCACTATGAACAGACCAAGTTGAATAGTACAATTCTTACAAAATTAACATTTTAAAAGGAATAATAGTAATTCCTTTTATTAATAATACTTATATAATTAAAACTTATATTAATTTTAAATTAAATTAAAATAATCAAGTACCATTATTTTAGTGAATGGTCAGTAATGTAGAATTAAGTTTTACAGGATTTTTTCAAAAGAGAATCTTTGGTATTCAGGGCATTTTCAAATTTTTACAGAGCACCATGTAAAAATAACAATATTTACAGAATCTTCTTAAATGGCTCTGAATAGAGTACAAAGATTTAAATAGTAAAAATTAAAGACTATGAAGGTATACCTTGTAATCTTTGGTAAAACCATGGTAGAAGCATCTAATAGTCTAAATTGTGAACTTTTAATGTCTACATTTAATATTACAGTTAAAGAAGTAATCAAATAAAAATCTAAGTAATTAGACAAAATATGATTTTAAAATCTAATTGACTTCGCATTGATACAAAGAAACAACTTTTAGTATTTTTTGAAGTTTTATGTTTCAAAAGGGTATTAATAATTATAACAATTGTTGACTGTAATTGGATTAGAGCACTTCCAATAGAAAAAGTCTTAACATAATTTCTATGCATAAATTTTAGATGATTGTAAAAATTAAATTATTAATTAATTAAACCCAGACCAAAAAAGGTAAAAACTCACAGGTAAATTTAAACAATTATTTTGTATTCCAACCAAATTTTGAGTAATTCTGATGACAATTAGTACAAGTATGGGGTCAATTCAAGTAATAAAATAATGTAGAATTCAACAGGTCTCAATTTTATTAAATACTGACTTCACACAGTTTTAGTTTGAACTTTAGAAGAAAAAAAACTATAAATATTATTAAAGCTACAGACATAATTTTGTTTAAGTTAAACAACCTTTGATTCGCATCAATAGGAATGAGCTGAAAACTTAGAGCTCTCCCATAGCAAAAATTATATTTCTCAGAGCAGTTCTAGCATCAGATTCTTTAAAGTGACTCAACATTTCTAAAGCATGTTTAGAATGATCTCTCTGTAACTTCTTGGTCAATTCAATCCCAGGTCCTTTTGATACCATGCTGTGAACCTAAACAAACAATAATGATTAGAATTATGTTCAATATTAGAAAAAACATAAATTAATTTTACATTTAAGTTTGTCATATATTAGGTAAGATATGGAAAACCTGCATGATAAAACAGTAAAACAATATTTTATATTTAAAAAAAATAGGAGAATAAAACAATTCCATAAACCATACATTTTTTATCAAGATTCATTGAAATTCTCTATGTGCTAAAAAATCAATGAATGAATTTCAATCTTTCAATACATGGATATTGAAATAAAACATTTCATTCAGAAGCATTTATTTTAAGTAAGAGTCATTTTTGAAATACATAAGTTTTCCAGAATATTATCCAAAGCAATCAATTAATAAAAAGATACTTTTTTCTATTTCAAACTAACTGATACTGCATTTGTGATCATACATTTTACTTATACATAATTAATTTCAACAATGCTTTACTAAAGAAACAAGTAATTTTATAGAATTTGTATAAGAACGAGCTTTAGTTCCACAGCTAAAAACAAAAATAATAATAAATTATAGACAAATAAAATTACCTTATCATAGTCAACATTACGAACATCTTCAACACCTTTATCTATTTCTACACTGAGAGTTGGATCATATTCTAGATGAAATAAAACAGGGGCTGCAGTCAGATTAAACCTCTGACCAGGTGTGTAGGATGAGCCAGTGAAAGGCTCTAAGTCTAGATATGCCTATAAAAATAAAATTAAACAGAAAATAATTTATAATTTACAAATTTAAATGAGGTCAGTAAGAATTGTTAGAAACAAAATCATTTTAAAAATTTTATATGACATAAAATTTAAATATATAATATATATTTAAATTTATATATATATTAAATTATATATATATATATATATATATATATATATATATATATATATATATATATATATATACACACATATATATATGTATATATATATATATATATATATATATATATATATATATATATATATATATATATGCCAGTACAAGATAAATATAATTTCAATACATTACAACTAACTTATAACTACAAAATTATTAAGGTAATATAATTTAAAAACTAGAACAGAGTCAAAAATAAGCAGTCAAAATAACCTTCAAAATATAATTAAGAGTTGTCATTACTTTCCCTCAAGTAGACCACAGTTATATGTACGTAAGTAAACAACATTAGGTTATTGTGCTTTTCCAAAATATTTTTTTGCAAAGTCATTAAAGCCACCAAAGGTTTAAAGAATTCATAAAAAAGAAAAACATATAATATCCATTTGAATTTTGGTACCCATATAGTTCTATACAGGGTTTAACAGCTAAGTTGGAACATCCAAATATAGCGAGAACTACAGCAGATAGAAACATCAGACCTTCAATGGCTGTTAAAAATTACTTAACATATTATTTTTAAAAGAAAAATAAAACCGTATGTTTTGCTCAAAACAAGTAAAAAATAAATCAAAGCTCGTTACCTGCCAAGCAAGAGCAAGATGTTTGCCAAAATTATAGCCTAATTTCTGAAATTCAAGGCTATGATTAGCAAGTCGTAGTGTTCCCTGACAAGATTTACCAAGTAGTGATCCAGCCATTAACGTGTGTCTTTGAGTCCAATCTTCTAATGCTGCAACCCCATTAGAAGGTAATGGATTATTCTGTTCGTCTCTTCTTCCAACAAACTCCCCTTCAGACAAATCCCGTATAGCACTGGCCATTAACTCTACAACCTAAAACAGAATTAATAGTCCACATTTCAAGGTTCACCAATAAAAATACCAATGCCTCATTACACATACAGATGTACCAAAAGTCTCCCTGACCTCGTAATGTATAAGTGTCAAAAATGGATTTAGAATCTAAAGTTTTGAGCTATTTAAAGTAAATTACTGAAACCTGGTTTTATTGTGTAAAGAGGACACTTCTAAAATAATGATTATAGGCAAAATTATTCATTTAAAATATCTTAATAATAATAATAAATATAAAGATAAGATACATGCCACATACTTTGATTGTGATATAATGTTTTAAGATTATCCCTTAAATCTTCTAAAATACCTATTAAAAGTATCTCCTGGTATTGTCATTCAATATATTTTTCTTATTTTTGTAGTAGCTAATACTAAGTTGGGACATCTTAAGTTCACCATCACCACTCCTTCTTCCAAGATATAAGATCACCATTTATTACAAGATAAAAGTATTAAATTTTAATGTCTTAATATTTATATTAATACATCTATGTACATAAGCATTTAGCTGCAGTACCACTGTGTACTAAATATTCAATACCCACCAATTTTTAATATTTAATATTAAAAACTCTATAGTAAACAATATTTATAAACTAATTTTTAAACAGCAAAAGACACTTACATCCTGGTTTCTGAGTGCTGCAAGCTCAGCACAAGAGTTTCCAAGAAGATAATCTCCACTTAGCAACGAAATCTTGTTTCCAAAAGTCATATCATTTAGTTCACTTGCTTCAGGAAATGTACCAGGGCCGATATTAACTAGAGCCTTATGAACGAGATTACTGGTTCTTATCATTTCAGTAACTTCAGCTAAAGCTCTTTGACTAAAAAAAAATAAGTAAAAATTAAATTTACACACATCTTTATCATATTACATACTATTTTTTCATAGAGTGACATGAATTTAAAAATGGTTAAATAAGATCATGGATATTTCAGTAACTTCACAGTGGTTTATTATTACTTGAGCCTCATGTTTATACAAAAATAACTTATAAAAAACAATATCTTCTTCAGGAACTATTTAGCAGTCACACATATTAAAAAATCCTAGAACAAGTGACCATATTTTCAAATTAACCATTTACTAAAATTGAAATTTTAAAATTTTATTCAACCTGACCAGAACCAAGATGTATAGCAAAACTTGGTAGAACGAGACATGTAACGTTAATATGTCTATGAAATTTAGGTCTTGAAAATATTTATAATTTCGTAAATTTCTTTCATATTTATATCGATTGAACATGGTTTTAATTTATTTATCATAATGTTTCAGGGAAGTTTCTTAATTCTTTAATTAGGCTTGTTAGGAATTTTTATTGTTAATGTAGTGGCAACCTTTGGGACGCCACTGCGAGGTTAGTTTTTTTTTTTGGTTGGAGGTTTTCGGCCGGCGGTGTGGCTTCGGCCACTGGCCGAAATTAAGTTTTTTTAGTTCTAAAAGTAGTTAATATTTACCTATTTAATTTAGTGGTTTTATTTCGTTGGAGGATCCAAAGTTTAAGTTTCTTCACTTTTATTAATTTGAAATGTTTTTTCTCTAAAGTTTCCGTTGCCCTTCGTTGAAGGTAAGCTAGCGTTTCATTTCTTTTCGTGATAGTTTCTTTTAATTTATTCTTTGAATTGACTTTTCCTAATGGTGACTGTTCATTTGTTTTTAGGGTTTTAGTACTGGATTAGTTGTGGCACTTGAGACTAAGTGATAGTTGAGTATGGCTTTGTGGCACAGTATAGGAGTCATAGGCTTATATTAAGTGCAAGTTACAAGAAGCTTAAGCATAAATCACCAATCAGGAGGCATCTTTTTATTATTTTATTATTTAACATGTTTTAGAATAGTAAGGTATTATTTTATCACTGTTTTAGTCCCTAAGTACAGGCCTAAATGGTTAAGAGTTAGAGCATTAAGTTGAATCTTATTTAAGTATAAATGTATCATTTTTAAGTCATTAAAGTATCATTTATTCCGGGCTTTTACCTAATTTAACCTACATTTTGAGTATTTTCTTGTATACTTAGTTTTAAGTAAACCTTATTCTCAAATCTGGATCTGGTGCCTGGGGTTGGTTCTTCTCCCCTCTATTTAACATTGAAAAAGAACCTGGCGCCTATATTTGACTTTACTAAAGTTATTGTATGTCGTTGGTGAAGAGAGAGATGGCTCAGACCTCTCTATCCTTGTTCAGAAGTCCTGGAGGACTTGATGTAATTGCCCACCCCTAATACCTACTGAGCTGGGCTAAATTATCCGTTATAAAAGTGCGCCCAACGTGGGGCACCTAAGCGGTATATATTCGACCAAAGATATGACATGCAGACTACCTATATAAGGTAAAAAAATCCATCGTATCGATGAACATCATTATCTTTCACTAATGATAAATGGACAAGGTAACATGTTGTCGCCTAAAATCCGTTACACGAAACCATCTTAACACCAATGTCGAGGGTCTATAGGAATCCATAAAAATAAGGCCCTAATAGACGTTTTAACAATTCAAGGTCTTGGATTCACACATAGGTAACCCAAAGCACCTAAAGGGATTTTCGTCAACTGTTAACACAAATCTCTTCCAACTGAGTCGACTGGCCAGACATAACCCCGAAGGAACTCATGAGATTAACAATCCGGTAAAACCGTATCAGTTTCTGAAAACCATGGGCAACTGTGCACAAGCTCCCATACAAGGCCTAGTGAGCTTAGACTCCTCACTAGCCAAACACAGCAGACGGCAACAACCTCTGCCTGTGTTAAGAGAGACCAGCAGCGCTGTCTCAAAGGTTAGGACCAGTCAAAGCTGTCCACAACCAACAATACCAAAACGGTTCTTAAGGAAAATCTATCTTATGAAAAGATAATAATCCGTCTGAGACGTACTTCCTAAAAGAACCGTTCTCAATCTCCTTAGAATTCTCAACAAGAGGAAAATAAAAAAAATACAAATTAAAGTCAAAATGGCCAACTGTACAAGTCCTACAACCTTAACTTGTTCATCAATAAACTTAACAGGCCAAATCAAGAGAAAATTAAAAAAAAAATAGATGCATAATCATAAATAAAAATAATGACGATAAATAAAGAGATAGCAATAGTTGATGAGAACCCAAAAGTTAAAGTTTAAAATCACTAGATAGGGATAAAGGTCAAAACGGCACCTTATACAAATTAAACGACCAAAGCAAAATAAACTAAATAATATCCTAATAAATACTAAATAGAAATAGAAAACGAACAAAAAGGCCAAAAAACCATATCTACCGCGTTTAGGATAAAAAAAATCAAAATTAAAACGGCCAAAAGAAAAAGATAACATTTTAGATAGACAGTTAAATTTAGATAAATATAAAATAGGGCCACGACACTAAGGGGAATGTCACATATAAATTTAAAATGCCCAAAGAAAAACTAACGAAGTAAGAAATTATAAACTTGAAATATTCTGTTCTACAGACCGATCATGTTATGGCACAATGTTTTATTCTTAAATTAACAATCAATTAAAATTTAATCTAAAAATTATATCAACCAATCAGATCTTTTGTTTCAACCAATATTAGATAGGGAAAGGCAGTAGCTAAAAAAATAAGAAATTAAATCTTTTCATAAATATTACATTACATGGGTCAACATAGTAGCAATATCTACCCTACTATTTGTGACCAAGAAATCAAATCAAGTATATATCATTCTCTTTTAACAATGATTGTGACTGAGTTTGCTATCACTAAAAACAACAAAATAAAGTCCAAGATCATCACAAAAACACTAGAACTTTAAGCTCCTGTCTTTCCAAATAATTTAGTAAGAATTAACATAAAATGTACATTTTTTTATTAATATATGTATCTTAATAGTGTACTAGCATGACTCCTAAGACTCTTTGACAGATTTTTAAAAATAAACTCTACTGACAATTATAATGCTTTCCAATTTTGAATTAAATTTAATATTTATAGATTAAAAATAAATTCAAGAGATAATTAGAAACAAGACAGAGTCAAACCTTCATTTGACACTGACAGGTAAACAATAACAAAGATAAGATCCTAGGTTGGCTATCATAGATAAAAATTATAATACAATATTAATTAATATCAAATATTCAGTCTATACTATAGTCTTGACTAGTACACAAGTAAATAAATTTATTTTAATTTTAAAACAGAACATCGAATTTGTAATTATTTTTTTAACACCAGGAGATCACCATAGTAATTAACTGAACATAAATTTAAATTAGTGATACTTATTAGTGACTTAATAATTTTACAAAAAACAACAATAGTGAAATGTGAGGTGATACATATTAGTGATAATTGGCAGTGATTAAAAGTTAATTCATTTTCTTTTACAACAATATTAACAAATATTTGTTATGCATTTCTTAACATACAAATTAATTTCTACAAGATATTTCTTTAACTTTTTATAAATTGATACACAATTATGTACTGATACAACCAATTACATCCTTATTCTGACTGACTACTACTGACGAAACTAAAAACAAAAATTAATCAAAAAGACAATAACGAAACAACCCCTATTTAAACAAAAAACAAAGAGACTGTTATAATCATTCTCATGTGACTTCACCCTGAAGTTGCCTGACAATAAGACATACATATCAGATCTCAATCCTTATCTAAGCAGATCTGATCCTTAAAGTAAGAACTTCACAAGTAAATCTCACATTTAAAGAAAAAATAATAATTCAGTGGTAGTTAGTCAGAAATCCATAAAGTTAACTGAAACTATATGTTTCTCAGAATACAATAATTTAAATATAGACTGGGCCTTAACAAAGATTTTTTTTTAGAACTATTTTTTCAAGCCCCACTTTTGGGCGACACTTTTATAACGAATAATTTAGCCCAGCTCAGTAGGTATTAGGGGTGGGCAACTACATCTAAGTCCTCCAGGACTTCTGAACAAGGATAGAGAGGTCTGAGCCATATCTCTTCACCAACGACATACATTTAGAAGTCAAATATAGGCGCCAGTTCTTTTTCAATGTTAAATAAGGGAAAAACCCAACCCAGCAACCCAATTTGGAATAAGGTTTACTTAAACTAAGTATACAAAAAATATCAGACTGTAGGTTAAATTAGGTAAAAACCCGGAATAAATGGTACTTTAATGACTTAAAAATGATATACTTTATACTAAAAAGAGTTCAACTTAATGCTCTAACTCTTTAACCATTTAGGCCTGTACTTAGGGACTAAATCAGTGATAAAATAATACCTTACTATTCTAAAACATGTTAAATAATAAAATAATAATAAGATGCCTCCTGATTGGTGATTTATGCTTAAGCTTCTTGTAACTTGCACTTAATATAAGCCTATGACTCCTATACTGTGCCACAAAGCCATACTCACTATCACTTAGTCTCAAGTGCCACAACTAATCCAGTACTAAACCTAAAACAAATGAACAGTCACCATTAGGAAAAGACAATTCAAAGAATAATTTAAAAGAAACTATCTCGAAAGAAATGAAACGCTAGCTTACCTTCAACGGAAGGGCAACGGAAACTTTTGAGAAAAAAACATTTCAAATTAATAGAAGTGAAGAAAACTTAAATTTGGATCCTCCAACGAAATAAAACAACTAAATTAAATAGGTAAAAAATATTAACTACTTGTAGAACTAAAAAAACTTAATTTCGGCCGGTGGCCGAAGCCACACCGCGGCCGAAAAACCTTCAACCAAAAAAAAACTAACCTCGCAGTGGCGTCCCAAAGTTGCCACTACATTAACATAAAAATTTCTAACAAGCCTAATTAAAGAATTAAGAACTTCCCTGAACATTATGATAAATAAATTAAAACCAGTTCAATCGATATAATATGAAAAGAAATTTACGAAAATTATAAATATTTTCAAGACATAAATTTCATAGACATATTAACGTTACAGAATGTTTACTTATAATTAATTTCTAATATTTTAGCGAACCTATCATTGAGGAATATCAGAACTCGGAGGAAGAAGATGGAAACCTTGTTAATGGTGTTGGGTAGGTTCTCTAATTCATATCATTAATACTTTGCTTAAAGAAAACAAAAACTTGTTTGGTCTAAACCTAT
>JACMZG010000008.1:42334119-42389292 GCA_018340805.1 Microvelia longipes | reverse complement strand
ATCTCCAGTTAAGAGTCTTATATATTGTTATTCGCAACAGTATACCTTTGTTCAATAAGGAGCTCTAGCAGATCTTGCTAGTCACCCACGTAGTGAACTGGATTATAGGAATACATATAGCTTTTTTATAGTGAAATCAACGTACGTACATTTTCCTGATTAGTTAAGATGTTATTTCATAGTACACTCTTTTTGAATCTAATGGCGAAGAACTTAAAGCGAGACGTTCTACTAATCTTAAACACAGTTCAAGTTGTTCACTAGTGAGATCCTTGGATAAGAAATTTTGTGACTGTAATCTATTACTTACTGTAAAGACTTAGCGCTAAGTATCTCATTTCACTATCATCTTGTTTTGAAAGATGTGAGATAGATATAGAAATACTCTGAGAATATATGACTTCGTGCGCTTGGTGACAAATATCTGAGTAGGATGATTGTATTATCTCTGTGGCTCTACTATCATAGATTTTCTTTTTTGTTTTCAGTTTAATTAGATTTATGTATTTGTCCTAGATCGCCCTCTGTAATCCGCTATTGAGATATCCTAACTTGAATACTGAGGTCTTAACTATTTCCTGTATTTTTTATTGAGCTATCATGACACAGTTTATGTTTACCCATATTGATATATAATTCATGTAATTTAGAGTTATGTTATAAGAAAACTAAAAATGATTGCTGATTATGGGTTGATAATAATTTTTTTATTAGAACAACTTTTAAAATTTTAAGGTTTATTGCAAATTTATAAGAATCACATAACATTTGTTAGCTATAACGCTCATGTATCGGTCTCAACTGTGATCTAGAGAACAGTAATACTATCAAGTTTATATTTTATCCATTAGCTATCGTTAATGTGTTGTTTTTCTTTGAGGGCATTTTCACACATTTCTCTATTAGTATATGACATTTTCCCCTTATAATTGCTCTGTGGCACATCACGTATTGGCTTCTTAGATGTCTTATGCCAAATTCTAACCAGTCTAAGCTTCTAATACTGAATGTTTTATATTCATTTATATCTTAGACCGTTATTGTATAGTAATTCATGAGATGTCATTCGTTTTTATTATCCTATACCAGCGGTAGAGCAATTCTGGCTGATATTTTCTTAGGCACTTTTGTTCGTTCTCTACTATTTCCTATTAGATATTTTTTATGAAGAGTATAAGTTATTTAGTTTATTTTTGCTTTGAGTTCGTAAAAAGAATTATAATTTTGACTAACATGTGCTGCGAGTTTTGACCTTATCCTAATCCTATCATAGTCGATGTTCTAAACTAATTAACTTTTTTTGGGCATTACATGCAATTCTTTAACGGATTGTATTGCGGTTTCTATTATTATATGTATCGTCATTAAATTTATTTCATTCACATCGATTATGCTATCTCTTGTCTATAATATTTTAATACTTTTCTCTTATTTTGGCTGTTATTAAGTTTCCTTAAAGTTTAAACAAGTTAAGGTTGTAGGACAATGTACAGGGTTGGCCATATCTCTGCCCGACTTAAACTTATTGATTAATTATTTATCGTTTTAGATTTTTAGCAGAATCTCTATAGAGATGAGAACACGGTTCTTTTAGTGAGTTTTTACGTTCTCATTCCGACGGTATATGAGAATAGCAAATTATATAGTATAGAGATACGCATTTAATATCCTTAAGAACCGTTTAAGTTATTATAGTAATGGTTGTGAACAGCTTTGATGACTGGTCACTAGTATACCTTTGAGGACAAGCAGGATCATCGGTACCATCTCTATGACTCAGAGCAGAGTGTCGTAAGACGTCTGCTGTGTTTTTGGTTATCTTAGTAAGGAGTCTAAAGCTCACTATGGTACCTTGTATGGGAGCTTGTGCACAGTTGACCCTATGCATATTCGGTTCTTCAAAACTGAGATACAGTTTTTACAACCAAAGATTTGTTAAAATCATGCATGAGTTACTCCATATTATGCGGGGATTGAATGATCTGTGTCACATTCGACTCAGCATTGGAAGAGATATTGTGTTTTTAACAGTTGACGAAAATCCTCTTTAGGTGCTTGGGTACCCTATGTGTGTATCCAAGACCTTAAGGATTGTATAACGTCTACTTAGGCCTTATGTTATGGATTCCTATAACCCGCTCGAGCCAGGGTTTCCCGGTGTCTAAGATGGTATCGTTGTATACGGGATTTTCTTAGGCACCAACCGACGGTACACATTGTCCATTTGTTATCCCCATTAGTGAAAGATAATGGATTCATCGATAACGATGGATTTTTTTTTTACCTTATATAGGTAGTCCGCAGTCATTACTCTCTTGATCGAAATATCATACATCCGCTTAGGTGCCCCACGTTGGGCCGCACTTTTATAACGGATTATTTATGCCCATTGCTCAGTAGGTATTAGGGGTGGGAATCTACATCAAGTCCTACCAGGAACTTCTGAACAAGGATAGACGCAGCGTCGAGCCATCTTTCTCTCTCTTACGTGGTTACGAGATACTCAGTAGAGTTGCAAGGTTCGTAACTTGGGAATGCGATTAGACATTCGGGGTCAGGGCCCTCCATACATAACACGGCCACGAAGTTATAAGAGAGACAAAATTCCAGAGGTGATTCTGTTGGTCAAATCGGCTAAAGGTCTCAGCCATTCTACCCTGGTGGTTTTGATTTGATCTCTTCTTAGCAGTTAGTATCTGTGTGTTTAAGGAAGAAGCTCAATTTCGGCTGTTCTTCTGTGGTGTCAGTTTAATGGATTATATATTTTTTAACCCTGAGGGATTGTTTATATAGACCTCTGGAGTTTTAACTAAAATTCGTTCTTCAGGGGCGGATATTTATAAAATTATGGTGATACGTTCAAAGAACAGATCAGATCTTTGGCGTTAGACCCTTTAATAAAACTTAGGAAGCGAAGGCCAGAGCAACAATGAAATTTCGGATGACTGAGTCTTGGCTACAACTGGCCCGTACAAAAAAAGCAATTAGGCGTTTTCATACTGGATTCGATCTGTGTCCATTTAGCGATATAGTTCTATAAAGAAGTCACTCACTTAGACCGCGCGTGTCTAATATGTCAGGTATACAACTTTTCTGGCTGATAACGTATCTCGTCTTGACATGACGAACATGATCTATGTGTCTTACTCTATATCATGATCCCCAAAAGAAAGTTGTTAAGTTTTCAGATTTGCAAATATATAGAAGCACATATTATAATATTGCACTATATAAATTATTATAAGGCGATTATGAAATTTCATAACATTTCTTATCACACCCATAGTAGATGAGAGGCAATGTTTGTAACGTAATATTGGTCTATGAAAGATATCTAGGTCTATAGAAAGAATGTATGATATTGATAATTTTATACTGTCCAATTCTTTATCAGTAATATTAAGGTAGGTGGTCGATTGAACAGCTGGCTGGGAAATCACATTTGATCGGTAATCATCACTTATATGTTTTCAAAGGGAAGTTTCTTAATTCTTTCATTAATTAGGACTTTGTTAGGCCCCCTGATAAGCTGCTTTAGATGGACCTAATTATTTATTGTTAATGTAGTGGCAACCTTTGGGACGCCACTGCGATGGTTAAGTTTCTTTATATTCTCTTTAGGAGTTGTGGTTCAACGCGCGCCGGTGTGTCGTTGTGCGTTCGGTCCACCATACTGGTCGACCGAGAGATTTTAGAGTTGTCGTACTTTTTGTAGTTTCTTAACCAAATAGTTCTGAATATTTACATTTAATTTAGTGGTTTAATTTCGTTGAGGATCGCGCAAAGTTAGTTTCTCCAACATTATCATTTGAAAATGTTTTTTTTCTCTAAAAGTTTCCACATGTTGCCAACTTTACGTATGAAGTGTATCCTAGTCCGAATTTTCTCTACATTAGATTCTTAAATCGTGAAGTCATTATTTCTTATTAATTTAATTACGTGTTTGAACTTTGTATACATTTCTCCTAATGTGGTTGATCTTGTTTCATAAAAATTGGGTATTAATTTGTTTATTTTTTTAGGGAAGAGACTGTATAATTTTTCATAAATAGGATTAGTGTTGAATTAGGCACTTATAAATGAATAACTAAAAGTCGATAGTTGAGTAATGGCTTTGTGGCACAGTATATGGAGTCATAGGCTTATATTAAGTGCAAGTTACAAGAAGGTGTTATCTTTATATGCTAAAGTAAGTCACACTTCTTCGAAATACCAGGTGGATACGAGACATTCTTGTTATATGATATATATTTTAATTAGTACACAAAGTCTATTAGAATACAAAGTATAAGTTGTAAACACCGAGATACACTTAATATTTTATCACTACAATAATTTAGTACCCTAGTAACAGGCCTTAAATGGTTTAAGAGTTAGAGCATTAAGTGACCTTATTTAAGTAAAATGTATCATTTTTAAGTCAGGTTAAAGTGAAATCATATTTATTAATTCCGGAGCCCTAAATTACTAATATATTAATCTATCTATTATTCTGAGTATTCTTTTCCTGTGTTTGAACTTAGTGTTACATGCTAACATTTTATTCTTCACAAAATCATGGCATCTGGAGCCCAACTTTTGCGGTTAAGTGGTTATTCTCACACACTTTATTCAACTTGACAAAGAACCTGGCGCCTATTTTGTACTTTACTAAGTTATTGTATAGTCGTATTGTGAAGAGAGGAGGAGATGGCTCAAGACCTCTCTATCCATTGTTCAGGAATCCCTGGGGGACCACTTGATGTAATGTGCCACCCTAATACCTTAACTGAAGCTGGGCTAATATACCGTTATAGCACACGTTATGACATACAAGTACATATTTTAATTTACCTTCTAAAAAATATTCAATATAGTTTTCCGCATCTATATTATATAAGTATAGACACTCAACATCTTAAAAATTTAAAAAAATAAAAAAATAAATAAAAGAAAAAATAAAATTACATTACATTAGAACACAAAGTTGGTATTGGACAAAACAGGTGGTCCTGTGGTTGTAAAAGAGAGAAGATTAATAACCTAGCTAAAAAGTGAGAGCTTGTTAGCTTGTGCGTAGGTGAAGATAGTGAGTTTATTTTATATAATACGATATTTATGATTTATATGAGGCAAACATATATATTAAATAATTATAATAATAATACCGTTAAGTCTATTAGATATGTATATATATTAGTAAAAATAACTGTATTATGATTAACCTAAATTTACGCTTATGAGTACTCATCGTCATGAGTGAACACTGTATACATGAGCAGAAACAAGTTAACAATGAGGAATGATGGTTTTCATAGTCAAAAAAAGTGGCTATGACAAACCAATAATCAGATGATTATTACTTTATCGTTTCACGAACATTATTTCCAATTTTGAGAGCACTCATAGTTATTTCCACCCTACATTTCTTCTGGCTTAAAAATATTAAAGATTGTTGTTCTACATTCTACCTTACCACTTATTTCCTTAATTTATACTATTTTTTAGATTAATTGCATAAAATTGAAAATAGAAAAATGACATTGATCTAAAAATAAGTTTAATAAAAAAATTTAATCATTCAAAATATATAAAAACACAACCTGATTAATGGCCAATTAATCAGGTTGTTTATATGATTTATTTTTATTATTATGAATGATTAACTTATTTTTAGTGTACTGTATTTTAGTGAAGGCCATTCACTGTACATTAATAGATCTTCCCATGATTAATTCAGTTAGTTCAATTTAAAAGTAGCAATTAAGGTAATTAGCAATAAAGGCTAATGATCTGGACTATTAAACATAAAAATTATATTCCTTAAATTGGAATTTCTTCTTTTTTAAGTAAAATATTAAAAACTTAATACCTTTCCAAATTTAAAATTTGAACAATTTAAGCCCTATTTCAAGTTTGCAGAGGCTTAAATAAGGAAGTACAATTTTAAACATGCTCTAACCTTTTACTCTAGTTTAAGCACTAACAATGCAAACCAGTGAAATAAAAATGCAGCCAGATTTTTGCTTTGAAAGACATATTTCAATTTAAGTTAATTTTACCCCCACTTTAAGAGGTACAGCCTTAAAAAGGATTATCATAAAATGCTGAAATTTTAAGTTATACTGAAGTAAAATAAATATTTACTTTTCCTAAAAGTTTATACAGGCAAACTCAAAGTAATAAATTCATAAAACACTTGATTTCTTGCCTATATATTATTTATTTAATAGCAGCTATTTTGCTCAAAGATTATGTAGATACCAATAGATTCCCCATAGATTGGATTACTATGGTATACTACATAAATTTTTTGATTTTGCTATATATGAGCAAGAGCTTGCAAGGTTTAAAAAAAGAATAAATGTTACATTTTAAGTTGTAAACTTAATTGTTTCTATTGTAAAGGTATGAGCAAGCGAAAGGAAACTGTTAAGTGGCTGTTCATGTTAAATATATAAATTATCACTGGCTAAGGTTTAATTCGACTCTCAAAATCAATAGTATCAACAAAAAAACTACAAAACAAGGAGAGGTAGAGCAGACATGTTAATTATTTTAAAAAAATAGTATATAAATATATAAAAAACATGTTATAAAAGTAAGTTACCTATGGAGAACACCAGCAGCTTTATCCTCTTCCATTACATCAACATTAATATGGCCAGCTGCTTTAGATATAAGGAGGACAATTAAACCCCAGGCTTGCATATTATTTTGTCCATTATACAGAAAACTCCTAAATTAAATAAGGAAAAAATGAATAAGAAATATTTCTAGATAGGTAGAAATAATATTACTTTTTGGCAAGGCAATAAAATAGTACTCTTCTGCTTTATAGGAGCAGATCAAAATGATATTATTTACTTGCGCAACAATCAATTTTATTATAAGAATGAATTTTTATGAAGAATAAAATAAGTCTGTAATACACACAACACTCCTCATCTGGCGACATACACAAACTATATATATATATAAACGTTATAGTAAGTATTTGGTAAAGGTCGTTTATTATTTGTATTATTAATATTATTTTTATTTTTTTATTTTTACTCTTTTTCCTATATGTCTTTTTTCTTTTTGAATTTACCAATAAATTATCGAGAGAGCCTTAATTAGAACGATAAAAATATAATCATTATTACAATTATGTTATCAATAATAAATTACAACTTATGAAACTAATGTATCTAATATTTTATTTAAAAAATCACAATTTTTCAAATTAGGTTGATACACTTATGTATTAAACTAATGGTATAAGTAAGGAAAAAAAGTCATTTGACATGAGTGTAAGGTATACCCATAAATCAAAACACACACTCAACACACATATATGTATATGTATAATATAATATATACTAATATATATATAATAATATATATATTCACGTAAACTATATCTATAATTACTATACTAGATATTAATTACTTTATACTATGTAATGATATATAGAACATATTACATATAAGTATAGTACATATAAATATTCTTGAAAATTATATGCAGGTTTTTATATTATAAGATAATAGTCTGTCATGAGTGTGTGTGTGTGGTACTGTATATAAATATATTATTATAATATATACAATATAAAAGTATTCAGGGCACATTTTCAGTTACTCTAACTAAATTTAGTGTAGTATTTTTTAGAGATATTTCAGGATAATATTACTATTTGTGGATAAATTTTAACATATAAAACATTAAAAGAGACAAAATAAAATATAAATGCATATGATCATTAAATCTATCAGACAATAAATTATATATTCTACACACTGAATATACTTAGATCATAGTCAAGGTTTCATAACAAACACAAGATGAAGTAGGAAATTATTAGAATAGACCCCACCACCACTATAAGAACAAGGATGCACACGAAACAAGAATAATACTTTAAATTCAGAACAGTAATAAACCTTCAAAAATATTTATGGAAATAAAGAATAGAATAAAAGAAATAAATTTATGGAAATAAATGGAAATAATTAAATACATATATTTATTCATTGTTACACAGAAATTTATAATATTTTTAAGCATTTTTTTATGTGCTCCCCTTTTGTCTGACCATATAATTTTTATGAACACAAAATTTAGTTTAGGTGGAAGGAAGTTTGAAGCAATAAATTGTTTAAAAATTTTTGGTCTTATAAGGAGCAAATTTATTAACAAATATATAAATACCTGCCCTCTGTAAAGAGATAAATATTTCTTGAATGGTAATAAATTCCCTATCACTGATTTTATACAAAATCCCACAGTAAGTACAAAAATAAGTACATACTTATTTTATGACCATGTATCTAATATATCTATACACATGCATAATCGATTACTTAAAAACCATTCAATTTTTTTAAATTACCCATTTAAATTGATTTTATTGGGCCTCATAGTGAATACTTTATTTTAACAGTATTGTATCATTACTTTATAATTATAGATGTACCTGAAGCGACTACTAATTAAATAAGAATTATAACTCGTGCATTAAAGCTCCAAAGGTATATTTTGCTAGCTAGCAACACCTAGCAGCCGATTTGTTGAAACAGGCAGTATAAAACAAATAATATCAAAGGAAAAAAATATTGTTTAACTTACTTGGCAGTTTTTAATAATGGATGATTAGAACCGACAAGTTTTCTAAGATGTAAAGCAACATTAGCTATCTCATCACTTAATAGCCATCTTAAACTAAGAAATGATGTAGGGTAACCGACAACCTTCTCCGCTTCAGTAACAGCACGATTCCAGTCAGGTTTCTGATTAGTAGCTAACTTTCCTGCAGCTAGCTTAACACTATCAATGTGAAATTCTCTTCTTAAAATCACATTATTTAAATTGTATATTGTTCTTATTTCACTAATACACTGTAGTCCTTGTTTTATTCTATTAGGTTTTAATAAACTGAATTTGCTAAACATAGTACCTGATAAAAAAACTATTTAGGACGCTAATAAATCACCTAAGGAATAAGATTTAGGGGAAAGTGTCCTAGAACGACTCTCGACTACGTCTGATAAGTTTGAAGCTCAAGAATAATCATATTCCAAGGCTAGAAGTACCCCACTATACCTTATTAAAAAGTGAAAGCTAAAAACCTGGACTGGGACAATGTCATCAGTAATTGATGGTCCTTTCCTCAGTCTAACGCAACATCTTCACCAACTCTTGCGAGTAATGAGTATTAAAGAAAAACTAACATTTTCCTAAAGAAAAAAATTACATTAAGTATTTCCTGAGGCAATGCACACTAAAATACACCAATATTCTGTTGATGGTTTATTCGAATTTGAAACCTTTTTCACAGACTTATCAGCTGTTATTACAATTAATGTTGTCCACAAACAAACGGTTTCTCTGATTATCACTTGTTTTACATTTTATTAATAAATAACGCCTGATACAATAGAAATTGCACTGAGTCAAATAAACAAGTTATAAACTGAAACCTCACGCCTTAAATTCACTTAGTTACGACTAAATGCAGGTTTGTATTTATTTGATAATTACGAACGAAACCCTTAATTCTTTTAAGTGTGTCTGAAATGTTCCACCTATTCAGTTTGCGAACAAAAGCTGGAATAATAATAAAGGGAGTTAACAAACGAGCAGGTTTTGTTTATTATTTACGTTTTTATTCGACATGTGATTTCTAGTATCCTCTTAATTATTACTCGCTGATCTCTAATTATAATAGCTTGTGGATTATTACTGCTGTTTCATCGTCGATATGGAAGGTAAGAAAAAAACAGCTAAAAAATCTGAACCAAAATCGCCGTCCAAAGAAGATAAAAAGCCGACGCTTAGGGTCGCCGACACAGCAAGAGAAGAGCACGAAAAGATTATTTCTAATTTGGCGGATTCATTTGGTGAGAAAGGCTTTAATGATGATGACATTAGCAAATTAATTCCATCCCTTAGTACTGACGACCGAGTATCTCTCGTGAACAAGCTAATAAGTAAAGGTATTTTAGATATCTTTGTTTCGCAAAGTGGGACTATTGTATACAAGAAAAAATTATTTGATGCCAGCTTAGATCCAGCTCTTAAAGGAGCTGATACAGAAGAGAAAATAGTGTATGGGATTATTAAGGAGGCAGGAAACAAAGGCATCTGGATGAGGGATATCCGATTCAAAAGTAATCTCCTGCCAACTCAGTTGAACAAAGTTTTAAAGTCTTTAGAAAATAAGAAGGTTATTAAAGCTGTTAAGTCTGTTGCTGCTCATAAAAAGAAAGTGTATATGCTGTTTAATTTAGAACCTGATAGCACTCTAACTGGTGGGTCGTGGTATTCTGGTGAAGATTTTGAATCTGAATTTGTAGATATTTTGAATCAACAATGTTACAGATATTTGCTAGAACTCAAAGTGAATAGAGATAATGATAAAGGACCTAGAAAGGGTCCTTTAGCAAATCTAAATGCTATATCAAGCACACCTAAA
The DNA here is from genome assembly GCA_018340805.1 of Microvelia longipes. Lineage (NCBI taxonomy): Eukaryota > Metazoa > Arthropoda > Insecta > Hemiptera > Veliidae > Microvelia > Microvelia longipes. The sequence continues at coordinate 42,378,853 of JACMZG010000008.1, read as the reverse complement.
GAAGTTTGTAAATTTATAACTGATTTAAAAATAAGCAATGTTGCTCTGAGTGAAGAGGATATCAAAACAATTTTAGACACTCTAGTTTATGATGGTAAAGTGGAAAGACGTTGTAATGTAGCTGGTGAGTTTATGTATTGTGCTGTAGAACCTTTAGTTAGTGTTGGAGGAGTCACTGTTGTTCCTTGTGCTGTCTGTCCTGTTATTCAAAGATGTCATGAAAATTCCTTTGTCACGTCTATTAAATGCCCATACATTAAGGAATGGGGTACAAAGAAAGTTACAAACTAATTTTTATAATTTTAAACTGCCATGGGTAAGTGGCCAGATCTTAACTTAAAATGTGATTGATCATTCCAATGCATGACCTCAATGGATCTTGGTTTATCTTAAGATAATATATAAGCAAAGAAATTTAAAGAATTGTTTTGTTAAATAAGTAATGACTGTTAAAGTGTGTAATATTAACTCGGAAAAAGCACTTTCAGGTGTTCCTTCACTCTTTTATTGACTACAGATCCACTTTCTTACCTGATTTTTACAACTTATAACTTTTATAAATGTTTTAATTTCATCAATGTGTAAAAACTCGCTAACTCGATTGGTAAGATCAGGTAAAGACCATAAAGAAGTTAACTGTTTTATCATTTATCCATGGTTTACGTTTTTAGAAATAAATTACTAAAGTTTGTCAGAAATCTCCCATCAAATGTTTAGAAATCCCCTTTGTTATAAGTACCTCGAGTTAAATTTCTTTTTATTTCATGCATTCTGTGGATCTAATTCTTAGATCAGACCAAATCTACATTAATGTACTAAAGACAACAAGTAAGACACCAGCAGTGTTTAAGCAGTTACTACTAGTGTAAGTGCATAGTCGCCCAATAAAATGTGTCCCCCAAATGATTTTAGTATTTGTGATAAAGGACCTAGAACCTAATTGTTTAATAATTACTTAGTTCAGATGAGGGGTTTTGACAGAGGGTCAACCATAAAGAGCAAAAATAAAAATGTTTAATTTTTATTAAAATGTTTAATGTTTTTTTGCTCAAACCCCCTACCAAAACCAAGTAACAATTAAACATTACTAAAAGGAGCTAAGGCAAAATATTTATTGCATTTACTCCTACAAGTAACACATGTAGTAATTGAAACAAGATTTGGAATTAGTATATTTCTAGTTGATTCTTGCTTGATAGGCCTCTAAGGGATTAATACAAAAGAGAATTTTAAGCTGACTCCACTGTATTAATTTAAAAAAAAATGGGTACGGGGAACCTCGGAACTTTTCCTCATTACATCGGATTTGCTATGCTCATCCTCTCTGCTTCGGACTCCCTCGTTCAACCTCAGAAATAAAGTTTGCCAAATTTATACTGCAACATGCCTTTGGACTCGCTTCCCTTGTCTTCTGATGGTAAAAAATCCGTATCATATCTAGTAACTCCGTACAGCACTGACCACGCTCAATGGTCCTTAATTTTTATGATCGAACAAAAATCATGAATATGCTTGTTGTATTGAAACGAAACTTAGTGTAATTATTTATTGTGTAATAATATACACTTGTACCAAATTTCAACTCAATCGGACCATTTTCCAATTTTTCTAAAAAACGTATAGAATTCATTCAATAAAAATGTAACTAATGCTGATAATGACATGAAACTTAGCATGATAACTTATTACATATTTTAGTCTTATGTGTAGTTACTTGTGTGCTGAATCTCAATCTGATCACATTTATCTATGTTTTAAAAATTTTGTGAGTCATTATTGCAGGTTAATGACATCATAAAACAAATATTTCTGAATAGCACAGCTACAGCGGTGACTGATATTTGTACAAAATTTCAACTCTCTAGCATAAATATACTGGGCACACACGATGATAACAGTCACACACTTACAGACAGGCAACTTTGCAAAAACCACTCAGGTGGCCTTAAAAACCTAAAACGGATAATTTCAGTTTTTTGCATACATAATACTTTTCCTATATACCTACGGTATTAATGAGGAAAAGTAAAAAGGGTTTATTCTTTTATTTTAACATTAAACTTTTTTGACTGGAAGTTTTTGCAATAATTAAGTTTTTTATTGCTAATGATGCCTATTATGATATGTTTTGGCTTGCCTGTTTTAAAATGTAATATATAAAATTGTATATAAATATTCTTAGAAAATATCTTAGGAATCATGTATATTATGTAGAAATATCTTAAGATTCATTAAACTCCTTTTACTCTATTTGTAAATTATTTACATTAAAAATTGGTTATGGTGACGTTGTACCAGTATAAGTTCTTTTTCTCTCCCTTTACAATAGTACAATGTATGTATGTATGTGTGTGTGTGTTAAGTCAAAGTGATTAATTTGGTTACAATGCAGAATATCCAGCTACGATGCATTATAACTATAATTTTGGACAAAGTGAAAAATATAGATTAATTTATCACTTCTCTTTCTGGTATGCATAATATATAACCTTATTGGTCAATGTGATTATATACACAACTATATATTTACATATTACAATTATTGACACCTATAATCAATGGAAAGGGGAATGGTTACTTAATGGAGAAAAACAAATTATGTATTTAAAAGAACAACTATAAATAATTATTAAGTATTTATTAATTGTTTATAATAAACTTCAGTATTCTCGTTTATTATAAATAATAAAAATTAAACAATTAATGATAACATAATAAAGAAATGAATATTTAAGACGATATAGCACTGTTAAAGATGGATATAGACTGTTAAAAGTTACTTGGATATACCTGACAGAAAAAAGTTACCTTGGTGGGGAAGAGGACAACCCTTCTCCTCACTCTTCTAATCACTTTATCCAACGTATTTAGTCAAAGTTATTATTTTTAAAAATATGTATCACATTAGCCATTTTGTGTTAAATGTTATGCATAATGGCCAGCCAATATTATTAGTTGATTACTTTGGCCAACCGTTTTAGTCGTTATGCATAATACACTACACATGGTTATGATAAGTTCACAGCCTGGAGAAATAATTTGAGGGAGCCAATGTGGTTATTTCTGCATGTTAAACCACACCCACAATTTCATATTAGGCCAACCTTATTGGTCCCTCAACCATATTTTCCCACCCTATTAACTGATTTATAACCTTAATCTATAATGACTATAAATAAATAAATAAATAACCTTTTATTAAAATCAATACTATTACAATTCATTGGCATGCAAATTATGACGCTATACACATATATAAATGATTTTAAATCGGCTGATTGCCGAGGTGGCCCTCTCAAGGGCATGAAGTTACTGCTATACATTATAACCTTAAGTCTACATTACATACAGAAAAATAATAACTTACATATAAAAGTTAAATCTATAATTAAATATTTAACATAACTTAATAAATGATTTGTTGTTTCTGGTAACATTAGATAAATACATATATTATACAAACATACATCTACGTTTCTACATATATATACATACATACACACATACATATACACATAATGACTATTAATACCTTTAATATGTGTCCTTAACCCAAAAATAAGTCATATTTAATCTTGGCAAATTCTTTCTAATACCAATACTTAACCTTAAATTTGATTCGACTTAAAATGTCCAATTTTTACACTTAAGGCTCTTATTACAGCTAAATAGCAACAATATGCAAGAGGGAAAATTCCCAGAACCCAAAAAAAGTTTACCTTCCAATTTACTTTTTTTTTTTTAAAAAATGGGTATTGGCACGGGACACCAGAAGTTGACCTCACCTGCTAATTTCCTTTGAAAAATATAGAAGAAAATGAGTTACGGGTGGAGATTGATAATTAAGTAACAACTCAATTATAATTTATATATATATATAATATATATATATATAATATATATATATATATATATATATATATATATATATATATATATATATAATATATAATATAATCAGGGAGTCAGATGGAATCGATATCCCTCTGCAACTTCACCCGTCATTCGAATAATCTCATAATTGTTATTTCCAGATATAAAAAATCGCTAAAACCTAAATTGCACACCAAAGAAGAATAAAGAAACCTTAAAAATTTACAGTTTTATAAGTTGCGCTTAAAAAAAATTCTTACTTTTGGTATTGAGTAGTCATTACAAATTTTGCATTACAATTTTCGATTTTAGTTTTATTTTGGATTCAATCACCTGGAGATATTGAACTTCGCTCAACGACACGTTGTAACAATTATTAAATAAATTATTATTATTTAGGACTGCAGTCTTCAAAAAAATTTACTTATATGTATTATACCAGTCCAAAAAAATTTTCTTTTAAAAAATGACTTAACAACTTCTAAATCTTTATTTAGGCTTAAATGTTTAATGTAATAATGTTGATGTCAGCCATGTTAAAACATAAAATCAGCTGTGTCTGAATTGATAAAATAAAATTGAAACAAAACCAATATGGCTGTGTAGTGTCTTTGGTGATTGTTATCTTTTTCTAAATTTTCTAGAGTAGCAAGAAAAAATGTTATTTAGTGAAATGGTGTTGGAAATTTTGTGCATCATGGATTGTTAAATTATTTTGGATTTATTTTTTCTTGAAATGGAAAGTGGGAAAGATGAAACCGTTTCATCACAAGGCGTTTATGTCCGCGTATCAACAAATAATTGTATTAAAGATATAGGTAAACAAATTAAATCCTCTGTTGAGGATAGTAATAGAAATTTAACGCATTGTTCCAAAAGTATATTGTCTGAAAAGAAAGATTTTGACTGTGCCACAAATCACGTTTCTTGCAACGGTCCCAACGGAATGGTTAACGGGATTGATGTTGATAAGTACGACGTACAATTTTGCGAAAACGTAGAGTCGAAATTTAACGTTAAAAAAAGTTCTAGTCCGTGTGAAAAATGTCAATGTGAAGAAGGTGCCAGTAACTTTAACTGTAAATATACTGATGCCGATAACAGGGACGTTAAAATAGCCTTAGATTGTAAGAAAGCTTTGAAAGAACTGATTCTGGATTCGAGCCAGGAATCTAATCAAAATAAGGCTGATTCATGTGCAGTAGTTAAAGAATCTGTCTCTAGTTTGCCTAATGAATCCTTATTGCCCTCACCGTCTATTAGTGAAAGATTATCAGGAAATCAAATAGTACCTGAGATCGTAGAGAAGGGTACAAGTAGTAAGGTAGATAACGATATTGTTTATGTTTCCTATGAAAATGAACATCAAATGCCAGACATAATGAGGTTAATCCAGAAAGATCTCTCAGAACCCTATTCAATATACACATACAGATATTTTATTCATAAATGGCCTCAGCTATGTTTCTTGGTAAGATAGGTATTTTTCTTTTCTTTCTTAAGTTATTGTTTGTAGCAGAATAGAATTAACAAGTGAATTTACTGCTATATTTTAGGATGTTGTTATGTTTACCAATGTAGGTTACATCCTAACATTTATTACGTACTAAAGTAATATGTAAACCAAATAGGGAAACAAACACGATTTCTGTCAGACCTGGCATGTAGTTCCCATTTTGTCCACCAGGGAGTTGGCTCAAATTTTCCTATGGGCATAAATGTAAATAAACTATTTACGGTTTTCAAAATTTTTGTTTTTATTGCATTTATTTGTACAATTTAGTATAAAATGTTAATAATTTGTGTTAGAAATACGTTTTGTCACATCCAATAGAGGTTTAAGTGCGAATCTTGAAATACTAGGTTTTTAAATTACTTAAAATGAGCGGCTTATTTAACTTTTTTTTACGAGTGCACTACTTAACTTAGTACATTTTTGTGAGTGATATTTGTTTGTTCCCTTTTAAATATTAATTGTAATTAGTAATTTTACAACTTTAACTAAACATTTTTTAATATAATAAAAGCAATCGTGATTTTAAGTTATATTTAAGGCAAGACATTGTCGTCTGGATGTTCTTCAAAATTTTAATAACAACATGTACTTACCTTACTATACCTTACTTTACCTTTACTATATTTTCTCTTTTTCTTTAACTAATTTATTTTAACAATTATTTCACAGAATGTAATACAAAATCATTAAACTATCATGTACATATTAACATAAGAAAACACGATAAAAAGTAAAACTCACCTAATATTCAGGGTTGCCAATAAAACTAAGTAAAAAAATGTAAATCTGAAGAGGCGCATGCGCAGTTATTCCAATTTAGCTATTTTTATTTTTGAGCCAGCAATCAGCTGATCATGCATGTCTGAATTTTTTTTACACAGGTTAGTACAGGAGTTTCCCTTCTTGGTTTATATATTACTTTATTACGTACATTGAACTGGTGATTCAAGTACAATGATATTCAAAACATTGTCTTTTATTGTACAGTAAACTCGAGTTAAAAGAATATTGTATCAAAAAATGTGTATAATAAAATCATGATTTTTCCATAATGATGAATTCACATAAAAAAAACAATCTTTGTTAATGTTAGAATGTAAATGTTAATCAGAGAAAATAATTTTATTTAAGTAAATTAATAGTTTTTAAAAAACGTTTAATAATACATCAAGTACAATGATTCGTTAAACGTTCCAGTGAAGTCCACTGAATTCCCTCCTCATGGTTTGTAAAGCATATTTAACTATTGTAGTATCTGCAGATTTGATACACTGTGTGTATGTAGTAATTGAAGAAGAAAACAAACACATGTTTTTATACCTTACCTATATCTACAAGTTATAGGATTGTAATCAAGTTAACTATGATTTTATTGTAACAAAGACATTAGTTTTTATGCCTTCAAATCACCAATTTTAAAATTTATTTTGTTGGAAACTCTCCTGTTTTAGAGGAGAGGAATTCATTTGTTAATTCTATCCTACTATAAGTGAAAATTATGTACTAATCTGGTCAAGATGAGAAAACATTCTGTTCAATAATTTTTTAAGCTCACTTCTTACTCATGTAGTCCTATATAAGCCCAACATAAGTATCAAGTTTCATCTCATTATTACCATTAGTTAAATTTTTATCAAAAAACTTACAATTTTTAATAATTTTAAAAAATCTAAAAATAATCCAATTGAGTTTAAATTTGTTGGATCATAAAAGTTAAGCTGCATTAAGCAAGGTTATTGCCTAGATGGGTGACCAATGGGAATAAAACAAATGTTTTAGCGTTGAGAGTCTGAAAGAGTGAGGATAAGCTTAACGAATCTGATTTGGAAGTCAGAGGTACCCTATTTTTACATATTATATGAATATATAATTCTTTCTCTGACATTTTGTTTTCATTTTCAATGTCTTCAGTTGGATTTATAATAATAAAGTGTTATATTTATTATATATTTAATTATATAAGTGTTATTGTTTGGCATGACTTTCAATTTTCGGAATAAATATTCCCCTAACAATTGGGCCACATGTTCAATGACATAAAGGTTGTTTTTATTTTAACTTTGGAAAGAGAAAATTGGGTGACATTACTAGATAAACACAATATAACCCCCTGGTGGGTGTGCTCTAAACACATGTGCCCTAACCCATTTAATCTTGTATGTTCCCGCGAAAGTGGGGGTGAGCACTTACAAATAGCCTCCCTTGCAGGTGAAGTCTGTTTTCTTCTCTTTACAGTGTTACAAGCATTGCATTTTCTCCCTTCCTGCTGATTTTTAGTCATGTGACTATGACAACAGATATAGCGGAGTATAGTTTGTATTTATGTACTTATTTATTTTCTGCAGTGGTTCTACAGTAAATATTGCATGGAGAATAGACAACTTTACTTACTCCTTTAAGTTGGCGGCTCTTCTTTTTTAAACAAGGCCAATACTATGAAGGGTGTAAAAGCAAATTTATTTAATTTTTTCACATTAATAAGATTTATAGATGTAAGATTTTACTTGTTTTTTTTTCACATTAAGTTTAATCAATTTTAAGATTTTTTAAAAATAAAACTTAAAATATGTGTCTCCATGTATCAAAATAGTTTATATGGAGAACTAGAATTTGCTGGTTACTTTTAAGAATTTTTCTGCCATACAGTGTTTTAGGTATTTTTTTTAAATTGCAATTTAATGATTTTGTATAGGCAATGGATGAAAACAACTGTGTGGGAGCCATTGTGTGTAAATTGGATATTCATAGAAAAGTCATAAGGAGAGGATATATAGCTATGCTTGCTGTTGATGAAAAATATAGAAAAAGGAAAATTGGTTAGTATTCCTAATGTTTTCTTGTTAACATCTTTTATTAAGGATTGGTTAAATCTGAGATTATACTATTCATTTTTTTGCTGGATCAAGGTTTTTGCAGATTCATAAAAAATGTCCTCCCCTTAAGTGTTGGTGTCGAAACTAATCATTGTCATCTTTAAAGACCCTTTAACATGAATGAGTGAATTATTTTCACAATACTTCCCACCAGATGTAGAGGTGTATTATGTTTAGGGGAGAGTACTTATATACTCATTATATAGATATTATGATGTGATTACAAGGTTACTCTAGAATAAGGTACTCAGTACATGTATTTTTAGGAACTTGTTACCTCTTGTCATTCAGAATTATAATAAACCAATTCTGATTAGTTAAATTGGCACATCTTTTTGAAATGTACTGTTTGAAATTCAAACTGTTTGAATTTATTAGAAATAATACTTTGGTCTTTGGAGGGGTGAGCATTGCATATGCAAAAAAAACTTAAACCCCCCCTTTTTTCATAAAATGTTGATGTTTTTCAGCACCCTCAAATAAAATAAATTAAAAAATTGGTGTCTGCATTTATGTATGTACGCATTCCTTGTAAACACACTATAGCAAATGGTGAATCCAATTTTAGTGAATCATGTCACAAAAATCAAGTTCTATGAGAAGTAGAACTGACAAGTTTTTGGGGTTAATCCCAAAATGAGGGTGTCACTTTAAACAATTTAAAAAAATACATTTTGGTTTGATAAAAAGAGTTTTTGATACTGTTATGAAGTTATTTTTTAATACATAGAGGGTTCAAACAAAATATATGTGCACTTTTTTTAGTAGACATGCTAGCTAATACAGCAAAATTATTTTTAAGTTAATAAATAACAAGTGTGTGGGAGCCATTGTGTGTCAATTGGATATACATATAAATATTCATATTTTAAATTATAATTTTAAATTCTTTTTTGTACTTAAATTTTTATAATGTATACAAATTTTTGTTTGTTTGTGTGTGCAATTATTATTTAATTTTATTTTTTCTTAATTGTTGTTTTTGTCACTGCTATCAAAAAGTAATAATCTAATGTTGAGAGCTATGCTTGCTCTAAATTGTTAAAACATTTTACATTGACTTACTTCCTATAAAGATAATCTGCAGTTTTCATAACCATTATGACTGTATATATATTTATATATTTTTCAGGTACAAATTTAGTGTTAAAAGCTATCCGAGCTATGGTAGCAGATAATGCTGATGAGGTAAGATTTTATATTATATTCAGCTAATGCAAATTAATAATGGGCTGTTAAAAACTCAATTATAGAGTAGGCAAAAATGATAAAGACTTAGGACTGGAGTTTTTATTATTTTTACTTTAACTTGAGTTAAAAATCAACACTTAGCCTTACAAATTATTTTGTTAATGTTAATATTCTACTCTGAAGACATTATGTGTTTTAGCCTAATCTATGAAATAGCCTACTAAGATTAAAAAAGTTATGTGAACATCTTGTTCCATAAATCAATTCACTAAGAAGTAAGACACAAGAAGCCCTACTGGCTGTGTCAAAGTCAAGATTGCAATAAATAACATACCTATTATGTGTTTTTAGTGAGAAAAAAAGGAGAACCTATTTATATTCTAGCTAATCATTAACATATTAATTCATGGTAGTTATCGATATTATGGCTTATTTCCAATGGTAAAATGAGCTAATGAGGTTGGGGTCATGGAGAGGGGGGTTGAATTTTTGGAAGGTAGGGACTTACTCAGTGAAGGAATTAAAATTGTTTTGCAACCGGTTCGCTGATGCAGGTTTAGTATGCACAATACATGCCAACTAAAAGCACTCGCAAGCAGGGACCCTCACCCTCCCTACCAATAAAACAAGAGGTTTTTGGCTGAAGCCCTAAAGCCTCTACCTCATGGTTATAGTACTATATTAGTTATTCTTTACTAGTTTATATAAGTGGCATACTGCCATGATATAAGGGAATTACGAATGTATTAGCTGGTATTAGTCAAAAAACGCGATGTTTACATTATGTTATATATATGTCAATTAATAAAACCAGAACTAATGCTGATAATAAAATGTAACTTTGAATTTTTCTTAGCCATACATAGTTGTATATTTGTTTCTAAATATTCAGGCCAATGGTCTTCATTGCTTGTACCAGCAATGTATTCAAATCATTTCTGGTGAATTCGTTATTATTTTTTTTGCAAAAAATTGCTTATGGCTCTTTTTACTCATTTTAATAAGTTTATGTTTATGATATCGATGCAAACCGGCTAAATCCCATCTCTGGACTCACTGATCAAAGATACATATACAGTGTGTCCCCGGATGGGGTTGCCTATACATGTGAATGACAAAAAATTTCATTTTTCAAAAAAAAAAAATCATTCTTGATAAAAGCTCCTGCATGTTTTAAACTAAGATTTTTCATTTTTTATTTTTAATGGTAGACTCAAAAACTGCAATTTTTGAAAAATGGACAAGGAGTATAATAGGCTTAATTTTGACTTTTAGAACAAAAGTATTCTTCATAAAATTGTTTAATTGTCCTCCTGAGACAATTTTTCCATAAAAATATTTAAAATAAAAAATTTCAAAATTCACCCATTTGCCCTCTCACCCAAATTTTGGAAAAATTAAAAGTTGTTTAATCTGGATAAATGATTGAACAATATCAGTTCATCATCAGTGAGATGAACTGATATAGAACAACAACCTTGTGGCTGCAGAGCTGCCCCCAGCACCAACACCAAAACAGGCTTAGAGGCCAAAGGTTTCATGTTTTCTTATTGTAAATGAACAAGTAGGTGTGGCACTTAAGTTGAATGATTTACCTTGTATTCTTTTTCTAAATTAAATTGTTCTTGTCAGATTGTTCTAGAGACAGAGATAACAAATAATTCAGCGTTGTGCCTGTATGAGAATTTAGGATTTGTTAGAGACAAAAGATTATTCCGCTATTATCTCAATGGAGTCGATGCGCTAAGATTAAAGCTTTGGTTAAGATGAAACGTCAACCTTTTTCATCTTCCCTACAAACTCCTCTGTAATTTATTTTTCTTTGCTCTACTTTTTATTTTTATTTTTTATTAAATAAATTTTTAAACCAAAACTTTTTATGTGAAAATGTCAGCAATTGACTCAGTGACAAAACTAGTTCAAGAAAATATATATTTATTTGATCCTTTGTCTGACCTATTTTTTATCCATAAATACCTTTCAATATAAAGATATTAAATTATGGAAATAAAAATGTTGTATGGTAAAATGTACTGTTAAACTTAAGCAAAGAATCAAATGCTTGTATTTTTTGTAAATTTGGAAAAATGTAATACTGAAAAAATAAAACTAAGATTAATTATAATTGTTTGTAAGTGAATGCATGTATTATAATAAATTAAAGTTTGTGCCACATTATCTCAAGTGGTTATTTGTTTTGTTGTCCCTCTTAAATGAACAAATACTTTTGAGGACCTAATTTACTTTAAAGCCACTCTTCAAATCCAATAAGATAGTAAAAGCAATTTGACGTTTTTAATACTTCAAATTAAGTATTAAGTCTGATTTCTTGTTGATCAATGAAAAAGGATGATATTTTTGCCCTTAATAATAATTATAAATCATGTAGTAACAATATAATCTACTTTCCTAAATAATTTAGGAATGAATTCAGTCTAATCATCATTGAAGAGGCACCAGTGTCAAACAGGTTCAAGAAATTTGTCCGATGATAAACAGTTATTTAATCGCAGCTAACAAGCAATATGGTTTTTACGTTTTTATTTATGAATTGGAAATATATGAATAATATACATCATATAAAACATTATTTATTATTGAACTTTGATTTGTTTTGAACTGATCTTACTAATTTGTTAATTTCTGAACTTAACTGAGGCCCATCTTCTCTTAGTTTCTTGCTGTTAATTGAAGACTCCTGAAACATAAGTTTAATTTAATAATTATAATAGTAACACCACAAACCTCTATGGTGTCAAAGTGTTAGTATAAGAACTAACACTTTGATAACCTCAACCACAGAGGCTACATGTATAACTTGTTCTCATACCTAATTACATACACAGGTATCTAATTTAGTTTATAGTAAACTATTTATGATTAATTAAGAAGACGTATACAATTGTTTTTTATTCTTACATTTTTAACGAATTTTTCTTTGGAAATGGGATAGGTGTCATAGGGGGAGTGCTGTGATGTCATAACCCAGTACGCTGAGACAATGAAATTTTCAATGAATCCGTAAATGTCAAGGGCCTTACTTATGTTTTTGGGGTGCTAAATCCGGTCCAAAGTTGATATGACTACTCGAAGTGACCAAAAAGTAAAAAAAAAAACATGGTAAATTACCGGAAACCAAAATTATGGTCAACAAAAAATACTTTTTGATTAAGGTTTCATGTTTAATGTTGTGAGACGTTAAATCTAAAGTCTAAATTACGGATGGCAAACAACATATTTCAAGCGGGGAGTAGTTTACAATGCTAGTTTGGCCCATGAGTTTGAGATTTGAGTGCTCTGAGCCAGGGTGCCAGGCTCAGATCCCAGGGTTGGCAAAAACCCGGGTTTAATTGTAAAAACCCAGCCCACCCGGGTTTTTTTTAAAAAAACCTGGGTTATTTGGGTTTAATGGATAAAATGGGTTTTTATATATTTTTTTAAATTGCAAGTTAAATAATCGTATTTTTAAGCCTATTTTAAGAATCTAGTTGATAAATAGGCGTAATACGTAATTAATACATTCATTGAACAAAGTTTTAGTTAAATTAAGATTTTTTGTAAGCAAAGATAATATTTATTTCAGAAATTTTAAGTTTTAATCGATAGTTTAACTAAAAAAAAATCCCCATTCTTAATTAATAACAATGCCTAATACTTCTCTCTTGTAAATATAACAGTTAAAAAATAACAGTCACAAAGCAACTTCAATGCATTACAGATTCTTCATAAAAAAAAATACAAAACGAATAAATATAAAAAAAAATATGAACAATAAAGTTTAATAAAAATAAAGAGCATTCATATATGTATACCAATGCCTTGATTTATTTTACATGCATAGAACAGATGCAAGAATAACCTAATTATACTTTTTATAATTATTTTATTTATTTTTAGCTAATTTCCCAAGAAAACAACAAGCTTTATTATAAAAAACTAAATTAATGAATAAAAAATATAAAAAACCCGGGTAAAATAGGGTGGGTTTTTTAATTTTCCCCACCCGGGTGCCAACCCTGTCAGATCCTGGCAAAAAGGATAATTTTTATCATTTATTTGCATAGCATAAGTTTATAATGGCAAAATAATTCTGGCGCAGTGATCTGCATGCCAGGAAATTTTTCTTTGGGTTGCGTGTTTCTATGCTTAATCCTTTCTTGCTGAAGTTTTCGGGTTATGCTTTACATTTTGCTTAACTCAATGTGTTAGATTTTGTGGCGTGTATTTTGAGGGTTGATTATTTAACTCTTACATTGATCTTGCAGGCCCTCTCACCTCAAGGCTGGACTATGCATTTGAATTATGTAAGATAATGTTTTTAAGTTTGGGATAGGAGTGGATTCACTTGATTCTACTCTACTACACTCTTAAATAATTGATGAACACCACTCTTGATTTACTTTTTCACATATGTTAAGCATAGCGTGGCTGGAGAAATATCTTCCAGGTTAAGCATTGCCCCTCCCCTTCTTGGTGTAGCCAGTAGTGATATACCTGCATATCACTTTAGCTTTGATTCCTTATAACACTCCCACAATTTTATTTAAAAAAGATGCTAATAGAGTTCACTCATTACAAATTAATTAAAACTAACAGAACATCTTAATATTAAACAGGACATAATTACATTATCATAATTGTTTAGTTTTCTCCTCCTAGATTTTTCAGCTATGATATCTTGCATGGCTTGAGTTTTCTTGAATCTAGAGTCAGCAGGATCTATGTTATACAAGTGTGAAGTGTAAAGAGCACTGAACCTGTCATCTTGGACATCAACCTATAATAAAAGATGATTAAGCTTTCAAGGAGTAATGTTAAAAAATAAAAAAACAATCATATTAAATAAAATAAAATTCCAAAAGATTTTTTGCCATCACATTTACTAATGGTTTTTGAGAAATTTTAAAAATGAAAAGAAACAAAGTCTTGTAAGTTATTTTAAAAAGAAGTTAAAATGATTCTAGCACTGACTGAGTAAAATTAATTTTTCTGATTAAATCCTAAAACATGTATAATATGTTACAGGATGTATTAAAAGTATATCAAATAAACTGAGATTACAAAAAGTTCCATAAAACTTATTTTTTAAATATTAGTACCTTTTTGACTAAATGAAAGCCTATTATGGTCATATGTATGTCATTAAATATTGTTATTAATAAGGCCAGAATTAGTATTAGTTTCATTTAAAAAGGTTAAATCAGTTATGTCAGACAAATAGAAGTACTTTATGGAATTCATTTCTTTGCTTTTTATTCAATGGATTGACAATATTTTTACATGTATTCCATATTCTAGATATTTTATGAAGTCAGACATAGTTTTATTTTTCTTAACTTTTTTTCTGACCGTATAAAATTTAATGCATAATTAGAATGCATCAGCGAACCATTTACCAGTCGAATTTGAATTAAGTGGCCCAGAAATAAAATTTTACTAAACCTGGAAATTATTTTATTTGGGTTAGTATGAGTGTCCAGAGAAAGAAGATACTGGATGATCTCTGCATACAAATTTACCATGATTTCTTTTATATCTTAAAATAACTTCCAGGAACAATAGAAAATCAGAGGAGTAGATTTATTAAGTATTGTTACTTAAAAGACAAGAATAAATTGTTTCCCAAATGCTCTCCAAAAATACTCTACCTTAAAATTGTCTTCGTCTTGGTCTTTGTTCTTCTTTGATTTCTTCTTATGCATATTTGCTTCTTTCTCTTGAATAGCTTTCATGTTGAAATGTTTTCTTGAAGAGTCATCTTCATCATCAGCTAAAAGAAGTTCAAGCTCAGCCTAGAAAGTAAATTAAACCCAAGTTAAGATTACGCAAAATTCACTCTGAAAGGACAAATAATAGATATAAATTTTATACAGATACTAGCCATTTCAGAATTTTAAAACTGTTGATAAATACAAATAAAAAAAAGTATGGCACTTTATTTTTTTAGTTAATACAATTTTCAATTGAAAATGATGCTTAAACTTGACCGGGACAATCCCTCGAATAGACCTTATTGACTAACAATAGAGTGAAGAATAAAACATTGTTTTAAGTGGAGAGAAGTTATTGTGTATATATTTGGTATATTAACGACATGCATGCTGTTTTAACACTAGTTTATTATGCTTTAATCCATTTTTAAAAATTAAAAAAAAAATACTTATCTACATTTTAAGCAAAATGTTTAATAAATAAACATGATGATTTGTCAAGCTTTGTAACTACTAACTTTTTTTAATCAGGTTCTTTATTAGAAAAAAATGTAACATTTATTCTTTGTAAAGTGAAACAATATTATTTTTATTTCTTTTTTATTTGATTAATACAACTAAATTTTAATATAACAAGTAAAGGGAGATGGGGATGTGGTAGCGTGAGTTGTCTCGAGGATAAGATATCTAATGATATCACTCCGGAAAACAATATTATAATTATTAAGGTTATTTTAATTTTTTTTTTTTTTTGGTTTGGGTTTTTTATATATCTTTGTTATGTTTATCGAAAAAATAGGTTAATATGGTAGGGGTGTTTTCAGAAGTGAAAGAGGGAGTTCAAGGCAGTTTTTTTACTTTTGATGAACGAATTTGACATTAAACTTTAACACTAAGAAAAGCCTCAATTCTAATTATCAGAGACATATGTCCAGAAGTGCTTGTGTAGCATAAATAATTATTTATTAATTGGTTTACTAATGTATACCAATTAAAATTGTATCCGTTCTACATTAATCTGTAAAATTATTAAATTGTTTTAAAACATACATTTCTTTTGATATCATCTTCATCTAAAGAATTTTCAGACCGTTTATTTTTCTTTTTTCCTTTCTTACTATTTTTCTTAGGAAGATTATCCGATTCATCTCTGAAGAAAGGATCATTAATATCAACATCTGAGGGCAAATCATCATCTGAGAGAAGGTCATCACTGTCTGATTCCTGAAAATTTTAAAATTCTCAATTAAAACAGTTAAAAAATATTTTATAGTCCAGGAACAATAAAATAAAATAGTTTGACTTTGAAAGAAGTTAATGAATTTTACAAAAATGTAGATCTGGAGTAAGATGCTAGTAGGTTTATTGCACCAAGCATACAATTATCTTACAAACTGAGTTGAAGCTATTTAAAATCGGTCAACGGTTTTTTATTTATACATAACAAAAACCAAGCATTTAAAGGTTCAAGTCTTTTATTCTGCAGTCTTATTTCTATAGTAATAAAATAACTATACCTTTTTGTGTTTTTTATTTTGCTTTTTATTAATTTTCTTTTCAAAAGGAGTCATAATATCTAATTTATTTTGCTCCTGCTTTTCCTTAGTTCTGTTTTCCACAGCTAGATCCCAACTGATCTCCATATCAACTTTGCCATGTTTTTTCTTTTCTTCTTCCTTTTGGATATTAGCAAGTAGAGATCTGTACTTTTCTATTTCATCTTCTTTACTAGTTTTATTTGATTTCATGTCTTCATTATCAGAATTTTCGTCTTCATTACCTAAAATTATTTTTTATGAGTGGTAAATTTTTAGTAATAAAATATTCATGTCCAAGTCACTCCTTTTGAAAAAAAGTAAACTTGAAAAAATCAGGAAGATAATAGTTTTTAAACTATGACAACCTATTTTGCGAATCAACAAAAATGTGTTAAAAACCAAAAAAATTGACAGATCAAATTGACACGGATGTACATCTATAGAAAGTTGATACAATTTATAAGGTGATTAAATTGGAGGGATTTTATAAATGAAATTATTTTTTATTAGCATGTTATGTTGTTCTGCAATTGACGTCATAGCAGGATAAATAGTAAATTTTCAATGTTGACCGCCTATACTGATTCCTACAATGACATCATTCGTCATTTATAAGAAAGACAGGCTATAACCTCTGAATGCTTTTGGTTTGTTTACATCAAATTGAATCACCTTATAAATTTCTAACATCTTGCATCCATAGGAGGTCTCCTGATCTATAAAAATTCATTTTGACATTGGCCACCAGTTTATGTTTGATTCTTGTATTACTCAACAAATAAAACAAAATTGATTACCTGATTCCTGCTGGCCATCATCACTATCTTCAGAAGAGGTAGCAATATATGCTTTTAAATCAGCTTCAGATATATTGGCACCCTGTGCTATTTTCCTTGTCATGTCTATTCTGTTGGGGTCTGTTTCATCCCAAGTTAACTCAACCTTTTCTTGTTGGAGAGCTGTATTAGCAAACAGACGAGGCTTATATTTTCCTTTCTCTGGCATGCTTGTACAAGTTTCTCTAGGTTCCTGCATTATAATTTTAAACAGAAACACTATTAGAAAGCTAAACTTTTAAAGACCTTTGCTTTAAACTGCGAGTATTTTAAATACATAAAGTGTAAGATAATTTGTTTTGGCAAAAAAATATTAAGGAAAATAACTGGTCACATAATATTTCCCTTCTTTCTTTAATTTTTTCTTTAAAGAATTTAAAATTTTTCTTGTGTTATAGGTACAGTCCTACTTTTCAAATGTATCCAATTAAAAAAAAAATAAAACATTAGAAAAGAAAGGAACAGATGACCGAAGGCCTGAAAGTTTTGCCGGAGAGCCTTGCTCGGGAACCAAAGGCAGCTTATACTGAGCGTAAAAGAAAAAAATAGATTCCCACGCTAAACTAACAGATGTAAATGTGATAAAACACAAAAAATTAGGGGAGATTAGGAAATAAATGAGGGATACCCAATTAAAAGGAAAGTAATACATATTAGAAGAACAAGAAAGTATCGTTGCCAAAGAAGAACTGAGGAAATTAGGAAAGGCTAAAGTAAGGTTATGGCCAGTGTAGCCAACATAACAACAACCCCAGGGATCCAGAAGACAGAAGTATCTTCCAAGATACTTCTGTTCACTCCCCCAGGTATCAAGAGGAAAACTGTGTTTGGGACCAGGAAGAGGAAAGGGGAAATTGGGAAAACAAATAGTAGTAAAAAAAAGAAAGGTACGGGTAATAATGTAGCATTAGTAGTGAATTGACAAATGGTTTGTCAATTAGCAATGTCTCAGTAGAGTTAAAGAGCATTATTAAGGTTAAGTTTTTATCTACTACAAGGGATGATTGAAAGAAAAATGTGTTCTCGTCCCTCTTCCATGGGTATTTACTACACACGATTAGAACACATTTGTGCTCTAAACTTAAGCAGCTAATTTTAGTTTTATAACAAACCATTATCAGTCCTAATCAACAAAGCACAATAATATAGGTTAAAGAGCTCTTCAGCGCCAGTGCAGCTCTCAGTATAGTCACTTTAAGGCCAATGTTGTGAGGCATCAGCGTGCTCAGAAGAAGTATCTTATACTAATATAACCATATAATAATAAATAAATAAAGTTCAATTTTTGACTATCAGCATTGGTTCTGATTTATTGTTTGACATATATAAAAAATGTTATATTTTTTATAAGTTTATGTAACAAATATTCGCTAGTATTGCTGCAGTATGTCTCTTACAAAACAACTAATATGACAATTTTTCATAATTTAGATTATTGTACTTCAGTTGACTTGGCTCTGATGACAGTTTGTAAAAACTGAAAGTTTCCTAATAGTCAATATAAAAAAATTCAAAGTAAAAGGAATTTTTATTTTAAATCTTTTAACTTAGTGAAATCCAAGCAATAGTAATTTGAGATACAAAATATTATTTTAGAATCAAATGGTGTTCATTGTGATCAGTCAGTGGTATAATTGAAAGTTAAGTCTATAATTATTTTAGAAAAGATCTCGATGACGCATAAAGTGTGTTCATTCTGCGTATGAGGATTCTAAGTCTAAAGTTTAGTCAAGCTCTACCAATGAAATTTCGAAATATAAGATAAAATTTGTTTTCCTTACACTAACTCTTTAATCCTGTTTGAAAATGGATTTCAAATGAATCATAAAATATGTGTAAATTTAAAGTTTGTTAAGATGCATCAATTAGATTTCCCATCTTTACACATCTAAACCTTATTTTTTACACTGATTCCCTATTGTTATTTGTGAAGTAATTTCGTTAAGACATATAATGTGGTCAATACGACCAATAAGTTGTTTAAGTGTAGAGTTTAGTGAAGATCAATCAATTAGATTCTAATCTGTAAGCAATTACAATTTAGTGTCGCACTAAACCCATATTACTTTCAAACAGGTCTCAATAAGACTTAAAAGGTGACTACTCAGACCTATGAGCATTCTAAATTTAAAGTTTAGTCAAGATCCATCAATTACATTCCAAGCTGTAAGCACTCAAAAAAAGAATTTTTACTCTAATCCCCTATTGTTATTTTAGCACTGATCAAAATCTAGTATAGTTTATGACTCCTTCTGATATATGATTAATCTAAGTTTACACTTTGCCTAGATCCTTTAAGTAGTTTCGAGTTATAAGCAACCAAAAATTTCAACCAACACACACACACACACACACACATATATATATATATATAATATATATATATATATATATATATTATATAATTATATATTATATATATATTTATTTATTTATTTATTTATTATAGATATAGATTACCTGATCAAATTCCATATCATCAGGAACAAATCTGAGGTCTAATCTGGTGGCACTACTTTCATATTCTATTTTGTCGCATTCAGTATAAACGTTATTAGCACTATCAGCACTGTCAAACACAGCAACTGCATAATAATATTTGAGTCTCTTCATCTGGTATTCTCTTAATTTCTCTCTGTGGTACTCATCGTCTTCATCAGATCCCTAAACAACAACCCATAAATTCAAATTCCTCTTTACTTAGTTTGTTAAATGTAATAAAATTATTTAACTAGTGAAAAGGTTTATAAAAGAAGACAGCAGTCCAAATATAGTTTATTTAGTTTAATGTTTATAGTCTTGTTGTTTATATTTATTTACCCGATGACGACCAAGGATCCCTGGTTGAAAGTTCGGTAGTTGTTTTTCAACTATAATTTGGACTGCTGTCTTCTTTTATAAACCTTTTCACTAGTGAAATTTTTACAGTCCATCAATACCTCTTTTGAATAAAATTATTCTCCAATAATAATGATAATCACTATACCAGAACCCACTTCTGTATATAAGTACTTAATATATATAACATAAATATTATATATATATAATATATATATATATATATATATATATATATATATATATATATATATATATAATATATATATATTATATATATTATTTATCACCCTTTTATAAGGGTTTGTTGGCTCAAAATAAACCTGTGCAAAAAATAAGTCACATAATCATAAAAAATACATTTTAGATTTAATAACATTTGTAGGTGAATCAAGGGAGATCTTTTTGGACTTAAGTTATTGTTCTTCTGCTTCATCATTAGATGCATGTCACTACTATATTCTTGGGCACCAGCAGTTATACATATTGCACCTTTCTTTGCAACATAAAAATACAGCTAATGAAGGAATTGGACCTGAAAGACTGAATCAATTTGGTAAAGTTAAGTTGGCATTAGTTAAGAATTTAAACTAAAAGTAAGGCCAACCATTGAAGGTAACATTAAACCAAATGTTAAATATAACAACACTAATCCCGTAATTCTATTGAAATTGTGGTATCATAAATATTCTAGACTTATACTTGATTGAAAAAAATAAAAAGAGTAGGGACTCTGAAAGCCCTGAGGCACTTCACAGCTGATAGCAATTCCACCCAGGCTGTTATTTTTAGAACAATAAAATACTAAGTATAGAAGGAACATCAAGAATAACAGAGAAAAGTTTAACCCAAGATAGATTACACTGCATTCCAAAAATTACACAACTTTAACAAATAAACAGTTTTTATGTTATGACAAATTTCTAATCAAACTATTCTTGAATAAATGTTATTACAAAAGAACTTTTTTGCATACATACACACACACACACACACATATATACTTTTTTTTGCTAATGTGTTATAGTACGAAACCCGGCTAAAATCATTTGGCAGTGTGGGAAAATTGAGTTGTGGAACCAATATTGTTGGCCTGAATTGAAATTGAGGGGATGGTCTAACATCCAGGAATAACCTTATTGGCTCCTCCCATTATTTTCTCACATTGTCAACTGATTTTAGCCATGTGTCGTACTATACATTATGAGTAAATTAATTGATACAAACTGATTTCTAGCCAGACAAACAGCTTTAAAAACTGGTAAAAGAGCAATTCATTTAATTAAATAAATACCTCATCATCACTTTTTACTTCTAATTTTTTAGAAGTAAGTTCTTGTGGTCCTTTAAGCTCTTCTTCTTTCATTCTCTGAAGACCAAAATCGGATGGATAAACAGTTACACTCTTAATATAACCAGTAGGAGGTAGAAAGGAATTGAGCAAAACAAAAATGTCAGTTGCTGTAACTCTATCCCAATCCAAATGGCAGATAGCAAGTCTATATGTGGCCTCATCTATCACATCAGCATCTTTATCTAACTCACCCCAGTCATGCTCGATTTCCTCTTCAGAGTCTATGAAACAAAAATAAAAAAGTAAGGAACCAGTGCAATCCCGTTTAGATTATCAAAATTTGACAAAAGTGTGATTTTATTGTTAAATAACAACAACAAAAAAGTACACATAAAAACCAAAGCAATAATATATTATTAATATATCCCCAAAAATAAAATAAAACATGAAGCCTTCGGTCTCTTGGCCGCTCAGTGGACACATAATTGTGGCTATATCAGTTCGTCATATATTAGTTTATATAAGTGGCATAATGCCATGATATAAGTGAATTTTAAATGTATTAGTCAAAAAACGTAATTTGTTTACATTTCGTTATATATGTCAATCAAGAACACTTGAGCTAATAATTATAATAAAATGTAACTTCGTATTTCTGTTACCTATATAGTAGTAGTATAGTTCAGCCTGATCTAAATACTTTTGAAGAAGGGTTCAAAAGTTATTGAGTCCCATGGAAAGTCTAGGAACAAAAAATCTCATACATACAGACACACACAGTTACAGATTTATATCCGTTTGCTGTCCTTAGGGGAATGCTTAAGTCCCAACTCTTTACCAATCGTAGGAAGTATGAAGTGAGGCTGCCTAAACTCTTTCATTATCAGATAACATCAAGTATTTAGGTGTCTTATTACACAAAATACTGAACTGGAATGACCATATCAATAAGTTGGTTGATAAGACTATCTCCACACTTTGGCAACTTTGCTCTGATGTTGAAGACCTGGATACTCCAACCGAAGGTCGTTTGTTGAATCTATATGGCTGTAATCAGACCACAGATCCAATATGGCTCTTTGGTATGGTGGCCCTCAGTTAATAAGATAAATATAGACCATAAATTAAACAAAATACAAAGATTAGCTTGTCTTGCTATCACTAGCTCAATGTGAACCACTCCCACAAGTGCTCTAGAGGTAATTCTTTGTCTACCTAAACTAACTTCAGTCATTATGAAGGAAGCTGCTGCCACCTACATCAGGCAAAGAGACACAGATAACTGGAAAGTTTTGACTGGCAGCAAATATGCAAAAATAGAGGAGGTAATTGCTGAGGAGATCCCTATATTATCAGCTGTTATACCTAGAGCCCATAGCTAAACTAGCACTACTAACATAAATAAGACTTGCTTCCCTTTCAGATCCTATTGGATGGATGAAAACAACAACTTAAAACGAATTTTAGTTTTCTTGCAATAAGTGGTTCCCTGTAGGCCGAGTACAAAACATGAAGAGAACATTTTTTAAAGCTGATAAAATTTTCTATACATTTTTTTTGTCAAAAATGAATTACTACAACTAAAGTACAACATTTGCTACATGAACAAAAAAATGCACAAAAAGCCAATTTTTTTCAAAGAAATTCTCTGATTTTGCATAAATAAATCATTTTTTTGTGTTTTTGAAAGAAACATCACTTTGGCTGTAGTCATCCGATTTTGAAGATTAAACACTTGTTTAATAAAACATTTTATCACCCTTAAAAAATTGTCTCTTCATGTTTTGCATACGACCCACAGGGAACAACTTATTTCAAGAAAACTGAAATTTGTTTGATTTTATAAATATTTGAGCATGCACAATCATATGAAGGGCTAAAATGAAGGGGGGATATGCAGACTTTGGTTTTCCTACATAATTTAAGGTGTATTTTCAGAAAAATTTGGTTTGAAGTAGTAAAAAAACAGGTAACGTTTTTTTCAGGTCCAGCTCTTACTATTATCGTTGTGTGAAACATCACCCCATAAAAAATTACTTCACTACTAACACATTATAGAGTTTTTTTATTAAGAGAAGCTGGCGATACATACCTTCAGTAGTAGGTTCATCTGATGAAGAACTATCCGTGTCCAAAACTCCTTCTCCTCTTGCATAATCAACAGACAAATCCTGCAACCTGTCTACTACTTTCCCTGTGAGCTTACTTCTTTCTGATAGATCAACATTATCAGGTAATTTACTATCTGGTTTTTTAACTTTAACAGAAGTGTCTTCTTTCGACTCATCAGATTTTTTTGTTTTGCTATCAGAATCATCATCACTACTCTCTTCTTCGGATAAGTCATAGTATTTTTTATAATCTTCAGCCTGAGAATGCTTTATAGGCCTTCCTCTTTGATCCACTGTATATTTCAATTTAAATCTATCCTCGGTGAACATAGCTTCAAATCTTTTATCAATCTTAACTTTCCTTGCTTTTTTAGGAATATTCCTAAACTTAGGATCCTCAGAAATGTGCTTAAATCTATCATCTTTAAAAACATCCATTGTACTATTTTTTCATCAAAGTCTCGAACAATTATTTAAAGCAACGATTCCAGTCAAAGATCAGCAACTGTCAACCAATTTTAACACAGTCATGTCGAAGCAATTCACTGTATAAAACTCAGGATCTCACCAAAGTTGTTAACAGAAGTTGAGTAATCTTAACGAACACACTACAGGATTTTATTTCTCTGGTTCTCATGTAATAAAACTGCAAGGTTCCCAAATTTGAACGTAAGTTTTTCAACGAGAAAATCAATAAAAATCAAAAAGGAATGAAAATTGATAAAACTGTTTACAACGTGGATTGTATCCTAACCTAAGTGTAACCTGAATTAATGAGTAACCTTTTATTTTAAAACCCAATAGAATGTCTCTGGTTAAAAGCAGCTTGTGGCTCAAATTGAAAAATAATAGTTGAATGGTAAGCGGCTTGTTTTTTACCACTTTTTGTTTTTGTTTGTATCAGTACTTGTCAAAGAATAAAATGTTTAAAAATGGTCAATGACTAAAAAAATGCTATTTTAATAGTGGTTTACAGAAAAAATGGAATTTCAGGAGGATATAAGTCTTAATTTAAGTGTAGAAAGAGATCCAATTGATGAAGAAGGATATATCACCCAAACATCCACCACTCAGGTTCTTACTAAGACCTTTCTTTAATTTAAATCCTACTTTTATGTAAAGTACTGTATTTAGTTTTGAAACTTCAAATTTTTGCTTTTAAAGCTGAGACAAAAAAATAATTTATTTCACTGAAGGACCAATAATTAACAGAGAGTTACATAATAGGCTTGTTGTCCCTGCTCCATGCCCTATGATATGACACTGATTCTCTCTGATTTGGATTTGTTAGATCCTAGTTCTGTTGCATTCTCATTTGTTTTCGAGAAGAGAATTTCATTCAAAATCTATTACTTAACTGGACAATACATTTAGTACGTTCTCACACACTCTAGATCCGCGGATCGTATAGAATACGTATACAATACGCTCTACTAATTTCACGGTTCTTGCAGCGTATTTGTTTAGTCGAACGAGTGATAACTGATCCCGCCAAAACATGGCGTCTTGTTTTATGTTTTATGAAGCTTCACTTTTGGTTATAAGGAAGTTTAAAACAAAAAATATATTTAATTAAATTGTGATTTCTTTGCATAATAATAAAGTTACACTAAAAAATAATATTCCAAAAGTTATTTGATCAAAACCGGTTATATAGATGTGAAATAAAAGTTTGACGAGAAGGTTATCCGTTAAATACGATCGTCTCTAAAGGTACACACACAAAAAGACAGCGTATCGGGGGATCCATTTAAATTCCATCTCCCTAGTTCTAGCGTATGCGATCGGATCCCCTCCGCATGGTTCAAACTGCTTAAATTACCGTATTGAGAGATCGTACTCTATACGATACGCGGATCTAAAGTGTGTGTGAACATACTAATTGTCGTTTGATACTATACTCCAACTATAATATATATGCACCTCATACATGTTATTTATTTTTTTGTAGTTAGAAACAGAGGAATCTATAGAAGATTGTTTTAGAAAATTTTCAGATGGTCTCTCAGTTGGTATCTGGGATCCTACATTGTTAAGAAGAGCTCATGTAACTTACCTTAATAAATCACTTATATCTTTACCAGAAAATTGCACTGTAAGTTTATTTAAATTAAATTTTATTACTAATTTTATATGTAACCATTTAAGATTTAACATTCCTTTATGTATTATATCAACCAGTTGAAATAATGGCCTGATAACATGGTCTATTTGGCTAGCTTTGCCTCCCCACCCTATTACTATTACTACTACTACTTCTATATCAAATAGTTTGCCATGCAAGACTTTTTATGCAGGCGTTGTTCTTTTAATTAAATACAGAGTGTTTAATATTGTGAGAGGCTGTTATTATTTTGAATTAAGTTTCCAGTAATCATCGAATGAAGATTTATCATTTCACAATAATCATAATATTATACACCAATAAAAATCTTTTTTTTAAATACTAATGAATTTATCAAAACTTTATGCTTATGAGGCTGTTTGTTCTCAATTTTATAGGTTTTAGATGCCAGCAGAACATGGTTATGCTATTGGATCACTCATTCCCTTTATTTACTTAATGCAGAACCTAGTCAAGAAATTAAAAATAATATAATAGATTTCCTATCGAGGTAATTTTTCAAAAAATAATATGTATTAATTATAAAATAAAAACTATGTTTGACGAGTTTAAAAAATATAGCTTGAGCTGTAAAAGTAGTTGTTTGGCGGACGATTTTATTTATTTATAGTTTATTAACAGTACATTTGCTTTTAGATGCCAGTCAGAAAAAGGAGGATTTGGTGGAGGTCCTGGTCAGGATCCTCATTTAGCTCCAACTTATGCTGTTATTTTATGTTTAGCAACACTGGGTACTCCAGAGGCTTACAATATAGTCAATAGGTAAATAAAGGTCAAGTATTTTTGCCCAATTGTATTGATTACTCTACTCTAAGGCACTGATTAGTTGCTAAAATGTATAGTTAACTATATTACTCTATGCTCTAAGGATTATTTAATCTTAAATTTGAATAATTATTTTAAATCCTTCTCTTTAGGGTTTGGGGGTTGAAATAAAGAGATTTGTTTTGACTGGTCAATAAATTTTGTATTTATTTTATTATGAGGGTGGGGGTTGGCCAAAAAATAAAAAAATAATCACTTAAGTGATGTAGAAATTCATACAGTAGGGTTGGGGGCACGGGACACAGTGGTCTAACTCCCTGGTTGGAGGTGGTCCTAAAAAAAGAGGCTAGTTGCATCAGCTACCCCACTGAGCACTAGTTTTCACCTTGTACAACTGTTATCAATATTGTTTTAAATCGAGACGTCTATGAACCAGAATGTAAACAAGACAAATTTTCTTTTCATTTTTAGTTGTTTATTAGATTATTTGTTTAGAAAATAAGATAAATTTAGAATTTTTTTCCATTAAAAGAACAAGGAAAAAAGCAATAAACACGCAAATCAATTTCTATTTCTGCACGTCATTGTTATCATGATATCAGGTCTAATTAAAAATAACACAGTGTTTATATTTTTGTAACATTTTATGAAAATTATAAATTTAAAATAATTAATAAGATTTTAACATTGTTAAAGATCCCTTTAAATAATTTAAATCCTGAAAATGAAGAACTAATTATGTTTATGTATGCCGTACAAGGTGAACCGACATGCCTCTAGTGGAGAAACGATGAACTTAAAGCAGGCCATCTAAAACAGTATATTCGGGGAGTGACCACTGTGTCCCGCACCCCTACCCCTACTGTATGAATTTCTACATCACTTTAATTGGTAATTTTAATTGGTTTCAGGAATAAAATGCTTTGCTGGACTTATTTCTATACGAAATAATGTCATTCTTTATTCTAATGGTGCATAAATAACTCATTTAAATATAATGATTCCTCAGTGAACTAACTATTGACTAAACCAAAATAATTTTTTCAAAACCCATAGTTTGTGTTATGAAAGCTCTTGTACTGACTCAGTTACTGGCTGCTCTTGTACTTTTTTTTGTAATTTTAACCCTACTAGAACTTAGTATTCTTATATCTCCCTTTATACAATTTTAAATGAGTCCTTAGTGAAAATGTTATATTGTACAAATAAATATATTTATGAATAATTTAGTTTAAACTTTGCAAGATTTAAGTCGATGTTTATAAAAAGAAGTGAATTTAGCTTAAATAATAGTTTGTTAAAAAGGTTACACGTCAAATACAATCTCCCAAGGTCCTTAAAGTGGAATGGATTCCATCTCTTTTGTTCTAGAGTATGAGGCTGGATTTCCTCCAAATAGTCCATGCAATGCATTTATCTGGTGTACTGAGGGTCCACAGATTTGATTCAATCTGTATCAAATGATCTAAGTATACACTTTTGAAGTAAATGTACTTTTTGGGTAGAAGATTCAAAAGTACAAGTTTCTAATATCATACAGGTTCATTTCTAAAAAAAGAATACTTTTTCATGAAGAGTAACTTTTGTCGATAAATATTTTTTTTATTATTTTCACACAACTCATTTATAGGCAACTTGATCCCTGGACATACTGTTATTTTTATTATGTTGTACGTGCTTCATTAACTTTTTTAAATATATTTTTTTCTTCTTGCTAATCTTTGATATAGGCAGAAACGGTTATAATTTTTAATATTACAGCCATTTGAACCTTACCAAATTACTAATTCTGTTGTTGCAGAGTATGTATATTTATAAATTTGTTTCTATTTTTTTAGAGATAATTTGCTTAAATTTTTAAATAATATGAAAGTTGGAGACGGCTCGTTTTATATGCACCAAGGAGGTGAAGTAGACATCAGAGGGGTTTACTGTGCCATCGTAGTAGCTAAACTAACAAATACTTTTAGTGAATTACTTTTTGAAAGAACAGCAGAATGGATTATAAAGTGAGTTGTGGATTAATTTAACCTAAATTTATTTTGATAAGGATAAAGAATTTGGAAGGCATTAATTGCTATATTATAAATCATTGCTGTATTCATAACTTAGCTAATTTTTTTTTGTCAGATCCTGAGTAAACATTTTATGCCCCTCCTTGGCCTGACATGGATTTTAAGCCTTTTTCTTTTGTATCAAGCCCTCCCTTTATAATTGACGGTGGGCCTCTCCAAAAAATATAAAAAATGTTTATGATCTCAACAACTTTTTTGACCTGAAAAGGATTTTGAGTCAATACAAACACTCTACTCCCTAAAAACCAAAAAGTATAATACTAATAATATTACAAAAAGTATATAAAAAAAAAACACACACATATAATATACATATCATAATGTATATATATATATATATATATATATATATATATATTATATATATATATATATATATATAATATATATATATATAAACAATAATGAAAACAGAAAATACTAACGTATTAATAAAACATTAAAGATGATAAATTAAAACTTACAGAGGTGAAAATATAGTGTTGCGGATTATAGAAAATTTTCGACAACGTCTTCGTCGATCTGTAGAGAAAGGAAGTTTCCGAGCTACTGAAGTGATGGGAGTAATCAGGTTTAAATCTCATACTTTACCCGCTAGAGTCGCGAACTGGTCGCGTATGAATTTAAAACCTGATACTACTCCCATCACTTCAGTAGCTCGGAAACTTCCTTTCTCTACAGACTGACGAAGACGTATATCGAAAATTTCTATAATCCGCAACACCTATATTTTCACCCTCTGTAATTATTATTATTATCATTTAATTTATATAATATATATATATACATACTATATATATTTATATATAAATATATATATAAAATATATATTTATATATAATATATATATATATAATATATATATATATATATATATATATATATATATATATATATATATTATATAATATATATATATATATATATATTTATACAACACCATATATATATATATATTATAATATATATATATATATATATATATATATATATATATATATATATATATATATATCTGTGTGTGTGTGACCAGAAACTAGTCATTAAATCTCTTATTATATACTGTCTGGAGAAAAAAAAATTAATCAATGATTAAAAGTCAGAGTAGGATCTTGTGGTTGAAATGAAAACAAATTGACCTAAAATGAGTTTGGGATAAAAATGAACTAACTTTGATCTTTATAATATTGAAAATATAATTAAAAAAATAAATAAATTTGCTTTTACAGATGTCAGTCTTATGAAGGAGGGTTTTCTGGGTTTCCTGGTATGGAGGCTCATGGTGGTTATTCCTTTTGTGCTATAGCTGGACTTCATTTGCTTAATGCTCAACACAAGTGTAATATAGACTCACTTTTGGTAATTATTTGACCCATTTTTTTTACTATTTATTAGATTTGTTTGCTTATTACCAATTACTTACTTAATAAACCAAGAAGTTAAAAAATGTTGCAAAACTTTTAAAGTGCATTCACAATACTGCGGTAGTGATGCTTGCGTGCGTAGCGGTCATTGCGATGCGGAAAATAGTGGTTCCACATTTGCCAACGCTATGGCCGCAAAAGCCGCTAACGCAGCGCACTCTTGTTCCGAATTCGGAAACAAAATATTTTTCTTAACAAAGATTAAAAAGACGAAGAAGAAAAGGTTGTTTTGGACAAGCTGTGTCTTTTTAGATTCATTTTAATTTTTTATTATATTAAATTTTTATTTAATCATGTCTGATGATAATGGGAACTTTCACACAAATGACAGTTCTTCTCTTGTTCAATTATATTGTCTTATTTAAAATTTCATATGGTCTAAGTTTAAATATTTTTTATCTGATCTACCCGAACAACACGGCAAAGTATATCTGTTCAGTTTATTATAATGTAATGTACTTGTATAAAATGTAATTAATAGTCTTGTATTTTAAAACACATTTCAACTCCGGGAATCAACTTGTTAAATACTATTAGGCAGTAAAATCAAGAGAACAGAAATAATGTATAAACATTTCAGAACAATTACATTAAGATAAAATAAATGGATCAAGATAATAAAAACTATACCATTCAATTGGCAAACACCGAGTATATTAAGAAATACATTTGATTTAAGAATAGAAACATAAAAAAACAACTTTGAACAATCAAACTAAAAGGAAAAATTAAACACTTAAAAGACACAGCAAAACTAAGTAATAAAATAACAATATTGTGTTTTAATAACAAGATAATATTCATTTTTTTTAGATAAAAAACAACTCGTTATTAAAATCAAATAAAATAATAAAAAAAATTAAACGAATAAAGCACGGCAAGAATCAAAATCCAAACAAAACAAAAGTATTTTTCTCTTAATCGCAAGGGGGTAAGAAAAATTGCAAAACTTTGAAAACGGAAAGGTTTCTTTCGCGTCAGGCCTTTAAGGTGTTTTGTAATCAATCAAATGCTAATAACTAGATCATTTGTGCAGGTTTAGTAGGTTTGCGGAAATTTCCATTTTCCGCAACGCTACCGCAAGCTGTTTAAGAACGTCCCATAAGATTGCATAGGTTGGAATTTGAGCTTTTACCGCATGCAACACCCGGACGCATCGCTACCGCAGTATTGTGAATGCACCTTTACATTAGCAACTTACTCAAGCCTATTTTGTTTAAGTTTTTCTTTTACAATTTACATGGATATTGTTATGTACCTTGATAATAAAATAATAAAAATGAACAGTATTTTATTGTAAAATAATTAAATGAAAAGTCTCTCCACAAAATAATAACTTTATTGGCAAAGCGCTTTCAACCTAGCTGGAGGCCATCATTAGTGCAAACCTAACAAACAAGTAACAATAGAATAAATAAAAGATATAACAAAAATAATAAAATAAAGTAAAATAATAAGGTAACAAATAAATAAAATAAGGTAACTGATGGGCTAAAATTAGATTAAAAGAATCAAGTACAATGAAATACATATAGTTAAAAAGTAAAATAAAACATATACCATTGAAGAAATAAAAGGAAGACGAGTAAGTCTATGATAATAGCTTTAGATATTAGATTCAGACTAACAGAAGGTGGCGGCGATGCAAGTAACATGCTCACAGTAGAGGGACTCTTTTTATTTTCTAATAAAAGAGATGATGCTAATAGAACTTGCTATTAGCCCTCGACTAATGTTCCGAGCCCTAGTTCTATTCACTTTGACAGTCCTCATTAGGTTGGTTGCCTCCATTTTGTTAATAGAGGCAGGAAAATGGATTTCTTGTAATAGTGAGCCATGTTACTTGCATCACCGCCACCTTCTGTTAGTCTGAATCTAATATCTAAAGCCAAATCATAGACTCACTCGTCTTCCTTTTATTTCTTCAATGGTATATATGTTTTATTTTACTTTTTAACTATATGTATTTCATTGTACTTGATTCTTTTAATATAATTTTAGCCATCGGTTACCTTATTTTATTTATTTTGTTACCTTATTATTTTACTTTTTTTATTTATTTTATTATATCTTTTATTTATTCTATTGTTACTTGTTTGTTAGGTTGGGTTAGAGTATGATAAGTTACCCACCTGCAAAATCAAAACAATTAAATTTCCCTCCATTTTTTGACATTATTTTTAACATAAAATATATAAATACTTCCATTCTCAGGTTTGTAGAAAGGCTTTGGGTAGGGCATATATAAGGGAGATTAGGGCAAAAATGTATCCAATAACAAGGTTTTACTTTAAATAAAGGGTAGGTCCCTTATCATACTATCTACAATGAGTAAGAGTATTATAAGGGCCCACCTAGAAGAATAAAATACATCTATTCTCGAGTTTTTAGAAAGGCTTTGAGTATAAATGTATAAATTTTATTCTTCTAGTGTGGGTCCCTTATAATACTCTTACTCCATTGTAGATAGTATGATAAGGGACCCACCCTTCATTTAAAGTAAAACCTACTTATTTGATACATTATTGTCTTAATCTCCCTTAATATATATGCCCCTCTCAAGATGAGTATTTTATTGTGTTCCCTTTTAGATATTTGGTCCGGTGTAGACAGAGTTATGCAAACAAAATACTAAAAGTATTTGGTAAAATTTATTTTAAAATTAAAAAAATCAATTTTTCTGTTGTGCCAAATTAAATCCTGATAACCTTTGTGCCATCAGGTTTTTTTGTTACGTCAATATAGAAATATACCTAAAGACCATTATTTATTTTATTAATATAACTTAGAACCAACTCTTCAATCCCCTTGCATTTTTGCGGCCACTGCCTTTCTTTTTTTCTATTAATATTACTCTATGGTGGAATTGTGTAAGAAATGTAATATTTTTTTAAAAAATGGACTCATTTTTAAAATTGCTTAGACACACTGAAGCTGTCACTGATTTGAAAGTGATTTTCATTGTAATGAGCTGTTATGATAACAGTAAACAGGAAAACTTTAAGAGTTATATCTATGTTTATAGAAAAACTGTCTCCAAGGTACTCCTGCCTCCCCTACCACTATGTAAATTTTCTTGTTTGGCGAGATTTGGGATTAAAATGTCTTATCCCCTTAGTTTACTTCTTAGGATTAGAATACCTTGATCATGCTGACACTCCTGAGACACACTGTAGTCATTTAAGTTGTAATAGCATCATTAAAACCCAGGTTCCCAGGTGTGCCAATAACTATTCTTAATTCATTAATAAATAAAATTAATTCAATCACTCGGCTTCTTTCTAATTGCTAAAAATTGTTGTACTTTTAAAAGATTTTGAAATATTATTGTATTTGTTACAGTTCTTTGTTTTTTTTTTTATTTTTAGAGGTGGACAGTTAATAGGCAGATGAGATTTGAGGGTGGATTTCAGGGAAGAACTAACAAGCAAGTTGATGTTTGTTATTCATTCTGGCAGGGCTCATCAGCTGTTCTTGCATCGATGGCTGTCAATACTAAACCAGGTTCATAATAGTTTATCAAACTTATTCATTTATTTAACTTTTAATAAATTTGATCGATTCTTTTGAAAAATTTAAATAAAAAATTAAGCTTAAATCGATAATCTAAGATAAATATATGTACCTAATTATTTTTATTTTTCAGATAAGATGGAAACTGACGAAGTTTTAAGTTTATTTAATAGTGAAGCTTTACAAGAGTACATACTTATATGCTGCCAACATAAGGATGGAGGCTTCAAAGATAAGCCTAGAACGTAATTATTTTCTTCCTTACTCTATTGTTGTGTTTAGTAAATTTACTGTATTTATGTATGAACCTTTTAGATAGTAAAATTTTATTGAAAAGGAATAATAAAATAAATAGTTACCAACCAAAAAAAGAAACCAGTCAAATTATCTACTTTAAATCTGCCATTGATTGTAAGATTTACCCATAGATTGAGTGATTGGCTAGTTAATTGTAATCTTACTAGGATTACATATTCATATAATTTATTATTGCTGCTTTCATTGCACCTCTTATCATTCAATTTAGCCTGTCTATAAATATACCCTGTTGTCTTCTTTATGCCCTTTAGTTAGAGTTTTTATCATTAGTTTGGTCATTGAGTATACTATTATATTACTCTTTGAGTTTGTTTACTACACATCTGCCATTGGTAAATAATAACTTATAAATTTTCATTTTTTGTAGGATGAGAGATTGTTACCATACTTGTTATGCATTAGGAGGCCTTTCTTTAGCTCATCATAGTACACCATCTACTAATGTTATAGGAAATCCAAAGAATTTATTGGTAAGTTATTTTGAATGATAAATGTTAATCATCAGGTTTGTTCAGCACATGAACTGGAGTATACTACTCTACTCAGCACTATTCTTCCTTTCCCTCGAATTTTTCATTTTGGAATAATTCTGAGTAAAGTATGGATTAGATGTGTGTGCCAACAGAAATTGGGTAAAAAGTGTTTAACCTTCCAACCAAAACAAAATAAATAATAATAATTTACCATATACCCACAGTTTTTGTTCAATTTGTTAATTAACTGAGTTGCTTTGTTAGATAATGTAGTTGTTTTACAGGATCTAAAATGTTTTCAGGCAGACCCATTGGAATTTTAGTGAAATTCCAAATTTTACAAGAAAATGTAAAATTATTTCTTAGAATTTGAGTAAATAGTTATTATTTAATTAATCTACACTATCCTTTGTAAAGATTCACATGAAAAATTGCCAGTTTTAAATGATATTTGTACAAATTAAGTATGAACACATATAAGCTTTCAGTCGGGATGGGTGAATCCAATTTCAGGCAATATTATAATATTATAGTGTTGTGATCACTACCAAAAGAGCTTTATTGATTCATTTTTTTTATTAAAGGGTACATATTAATAAAAGAATTATTATTTTCTCTAATTAAAAGTAATAATTTCATAATGTGAACAAAAACTAGGTGGAAAACAAGGACTTGAAAATTTATCTCTGATAGTTTATTATGTGAACAAAACATTTTAGAACACAAACCTATTATTCACTGCCTTTACTGAATACTTAAAACCCCATTCCACTATATGAACTACAGATATGAAAATTAGTTGTTTGTATTAAGACCCTAAAACATTAAGGCAGGGTTCAAATCCTTCCAAGGTGTCCACCTAATTAAATTAGTAAATAAAAGATTCTGTAGAATAGAAGAACAGTTGACGTAATATTATATGCAATATAATATGCCCTAAGGCAGAGTGAGATCAAGACTGAAGCTATCAACAGGTACCAGGTAAGGTACAGAATTACCTTACCTGCTATAAACTTAAAGTAATGTATCAGCACAAAATATTTGTGGAAAATAATAACCTATCTATGTCCCATTTTGGATCTATTTTTGTCCACTGTTTCTTAAAAATCACATCTTACAAGTTATTTTTTTACCTATTTTTACAGTTATTATTTTTTTTCAGCCGGCTATACATCCTGTCTTTAATGTTGGACTAGAAAAAGTTGAAGCTATCCTTAACTATTTTAAAAGCAAGGATCCTCCTGCAAAGCCATAGTATTACTGTTATTTTAGTCAAATAATTTATTCCTGCTCGTGCATTAATTTTATTTCTTTTGTAAATATTATTTTAATTTTTATTGTATTAATTTAGAGTGTTTATTATTTATCTTAAATATTAAAAGCTTATTTTTCTTAATAATACAATTGTGTTTTATTTTTATTTGATAGAGTTTTATGATAAAGTTTTTTTATTTAATATCCTTTATCCAATAGACTGATTCTTTAAAGAAATCATTTAAAAAAAGTACTTAGTTAAACTGTAAAGTAATTGCAATGAATTTGTTTATGAATTGTAATTTTTGCCAAATTTACATTGGAAAATTTGGCAAAGTAGGAGTTCTTTTTAATTTAAACAAAAACAGAATGGTGGATGCATTGTGTTGCACCCAATAACATGAAAAGAAATGCAGATCGAAATTTAAAATTCATCATTTCATGATTGATATTAATTGACTTAATTTTTTTTAGACGAAATGATAATATAAATTAATAATGCTTAACTGTCTCTCCAGAAACCCGAATCTATATTTACAGAGGCAGGATTCAGTGGAATAATAATATTAACACTTAAATAATATCAACACCTACACCATGTTAGTATAGTAACCGATGTCAATGTAGCAGTAAATCCTTCAGAAGTATAAATTATCAAAATACATGAGACTGGCAGGTTTGTATTTCTTTACTATGTATGCCATACTTAATTATAACTGCCTGTGGTTGACGCAGTTGGTTTTGTGGATGGTGTGGTTAGTGGTTCTGATCAATTGTATGATATTGCCGTAATTAAGTAGTGATTGTAACCTTAAAAATGTATTAATCATCAAAATACGAAGGACAAGGATGGTTTTTTACTTAACTATGTAAGTTACATCTGCCTCCGTGATTATAGAGCGTTCGATTTCGGCACCGGAGTCCGGGTTCGCAGCCCGGCTACGCTCTAAGATTTTATGAATAGTATTTGTATTAAAAAAGAATGGAGGAGGAGGAGATGTTATTGCCAAGCTGGCGCACCAAGAATAAGTAGTTTTTTTATTTATTTTACACATTAATCAAAAATCTAATCAATCCTTATTTATAAGTTCATTATCATTTAATATATAAAATAACAAAACAATAACTATTTATAAAACTAACTAGATTATATTAAATAACTATAAAAAAAATTATAATAATAAATAAAGAGCAATAAAAGTAATAATAAATAAAGAAAGTATTAAAACAAGATAGAATAAATAATAGAATAATAAAAATAAAGTTACAAATAAGTAGCAATAAAATAATAGAACTCATAACAACCACAGCTATAAAGTTGATTTAGAAAATATAAGGAAGTGAAAGAAATAAATAAGAAATGTGCGTGTACATAATATAGAATTAAATCAAATAAATTATACATAATTATTAACTGAGATAAAAATGTCTATTTTATATATATATTTATAAATTTACTAAAATTAATTTTATAACATTTCATTTAAAGTTAATTATATTTTCTTAATAAATGTTTCATTCATTTGTATTAAAAGATTTTGCCAACTTAATTAATTCTTAGAGTGTAGTAGATGCAACCCCCCTGAGGTGTTCCCGCAGGTGAATACCCTGATGGCCGAAAGGCCCTAAAACAGCATTTTATTTTTTAATTTTTATATAAGTTTACTATATAATTATTTCTACTACATGTGTTGACGCGGTTAGTATGTGGTGGTGGGTTTATAGTGCTGATCATTTTGATACTGTTGCCGTCTCAATAGCAGTGATTGTAACCCTGAAAATGTATTAATCATCAAATTAATATTCTTTTCATATACTTATTAGATGTACTAAGTCTTCTATAAGAGGAGGGTGAATAAGAGTGGGGTTTCCCCTCTTCCTCTGAACTTCTCTTACAATCTTTAAAATATTCCTATATAATATAGCAGGTATATGTCTGGATATATTGGTCATAAAAAAATTTGGATGAGTCATCAAATTAGAGTCACCCGTCTGTCTCATATAATCGCAGCTCCCAGTGTGTTTTCACTAGATAGTACAAAAACCAATATTTAGGTCTAGCTGTGTTCTCTGGAAATTCATTATTTATGACGCCATTCTTATGAAAATTATGCATGAAAACGTCTCAATCGATTTGAAATTTAACACACTTGTAGTTGAAAAATAATTCATTTCATTTGAAATTTGGGACAAGTGTATCCTTTTATGAAATAAATAAGTACACTACAAGTGTACTTAGTTTTTTGTAATAGTTTAGAGTCCTAAATTTTGCCAAAGCCCAGGTTTATTTAGGGTTAGGGATCTTTTACGTGCACCTGACATTGCACAGTTTGTCGGAACCACTGAGCTTAACACCCTTTTTTGAAGGAGGGCACATTTAAAGTTATCTATCCCCATACAAATTCTAAGTCTGGGCGAGACAAACATGCTAACTATTGCACCAAGAATAGAGTATGCAATAGTTAAATCAACCAGGGAATTGAAAGCAACAAAGAGACTAATACTTGGAGTAGTAATTGGGCAGAAAGCATAGTGATAAGGATTGAATAAGACAGCTTCCACGGTGCCAAAACTGTACTTCCTCTATAGTCTCCCTAGAGAGAGA
The DNA here is from genome assembly GCA_018340805.1 of Microvelia longipes. NCBI lineage: Eukaryota > Metazoa > Arthropoda > Insecta > Hemiptera > Veliidae > Microvelia > Microvelia longipes. Next base: position 42,340,520 of record JACMZG010000008.1, on the reverse strand, counting down.
CTAGATACTCCCCCCCCTCTACAACCTATTGTAGCACTCTACAAACGGGGCATTTTTTCAGTGACGCCAAATTAACACTTTATCAACTCAGACAATTAAAATACATGCAATAGACAATCATAGAACTTTTTAAATTTAATTTACTTAATTTAAGACAAAACAGTGGAATTAATTAATATTTACGTGGATGTATTATTATGAAAAATAAAAAAATGACTCATCAAGTACAGTATGGCACTAGCTACCCAAGGAATGATAAGAGCTGTTGATTAGTATTAGTCCCTCTAATATGTCTTTTGAATGCACACACACACTGCATCTGCTTAGTTAGAATAAGTGAGACTTACTCTTCATAATTTTTTTTATTATTTATTTAACTAAACATTTTTTAATTAATATTTCATTATAATTCAATATTATTAAATTTTATTTTTATTTTCCTCATTTATAATGTAGGTGAATAGAAAACATTTGTTGCGGAAAAATCCGAAACAGAGTTCACATCATCCATTTCAGGTGTTAAAGACCTTCTGAGTGTTTCCACAAAGTTCTGTATATCTGTCTATGAGTGTGGTTATCATTGTACCTTCTAGCTATTATGCTAGAGAGTTGAAACTTGGCACAAATTATCTTTAGTCTAGTCAGTATGCCTCCAGGAAATCATTTTTACATGAGTCATCAATCGGATGTATGATTCAGCAAACAATCAAAAATTCATAAAACAAAATATGAAAGTAACACATAAGTAATATATAATATATATACATATATATATATATATATATAATAATATATATAATATAATATATATAATAATATATATAATATAATATTATATATATTATATATATTGATACATATATATATCGTGTATCTGTGTTACATATATTAATTGTGTGTGTTTTTTTCTGTTTCCCCTCAGTAGTATCCCTACTGATGGCCGTAAATATATCATGTTCCAAATATGTATACATGCATTTTAAACACTTTTTTTTAATCTCCGTATTTCTTGTAATTTATTGTTTCTTTATATCTTGAAACTTTAACCTTGTTAAAATAAGTTCGAAAATGTAATTCCAACATACCGATTTTTCCGTAGTTCAGTAGTAAATACTTCAAATTTTGTTTCTTTGAAGTCCGATTATTTTTTTTTTAATTAAATCGTGAATCTTCTTTGAATGAGTTGGTTTAGTGAATTTAAATTAGTTAAAGTAATATCAAAATTTATTTCTTCAATGAATTTAGGAATGTTTCTGGATGTCTTTATGTAATAATTGTTAAATGTAGGGCAATTGAATCCAAAGACTAATGTTTGGTGTCTATATAGTATAATATATATAATATATATATATATATATATATATATATATATAATATATATAATATATATATATAATATATATATATATATATTATAATCAAATGTTTTATATTTTATTGTGTTCAGTATTTTATCATTATATATTATTTAATGCTGTAATTTTTCTCTTTTCTCTCTTTAAAAATATTATTGTATTTATTTATGATGTCTTCTTAGTAACTGGTATGAATCCGTGTAATTAACAGGTATAAGGTAAGCATTTTAAGTTGATAAAAATCATTCCTCAAATACAACAACAATTTATAAAATAAACATTTGTTTTTAACTATTTTCTACTAAAACAAAATAATTATAATGTAATATTTTACAAATTATAAAATAAGTCTAACTACAGTCCGTAAGACCAATATGCTGTCATCTTTTCTTCTCAAAACAATGAGAAGATTATGACAGAACATTCGTGAAACAGCCTGATACTAACCGCTGCATAAAATTACAGTTTGCTTATCAAGCTGCAAATCTTGCGAAAGCGCATTACATCTTGTGTTAATAAGATTGAAGCTGCTTTTGAAGCAAAGGATGGTGTTGTGCTTTCTTGAATTGAAGGAGCATTGATAACACATCTTCAAACTATATCTCCTCTCTAGAGAGCGTGGTGAAGAATCTGTCGTAGATGGATAGCCACTATGCCTCAGCAGAAATGTTAAAGCTTCGTGGCGGAGAGACGGCTGAAGCCCGAGTCACAGGGGATGCCGCGGGGAGTCTTATCTCCTCTACTGGAGCTGTGGTGGACGCATACTCTGCATCTTAACAGCAAAGGTTTCTTGCATAGGTACGCTGATGACATAGTCATCCTTATCCGGCAAATCATTAATACAAGCCCTAGAGGTAATTCAAACACCGATAAGGCTGATTGAGAACTGGTGCAAAACAGGTCAAACTTCAATCAATCCTGCAAAACTGCACTTGTATTTCACCAACAAACAAAACCTCACTCTGTGAGCCCCTATACGTTGGAACAACTACAGCTATCTGACCAGGTCAAAATATCTCGTAATCCTTGACAAGAGGCTAAGTTGGAATCAACAGCTGGACAAAATAATCAACAAAGCCAAACTGACTTTAATACAGTCGTAAGCTGTAGGTAAAACCTGGGGACTTAACCTCAAGTATGCATGGCTTACTTAATGGTGTCAGACCCATTATACCTACTGTGCCCTTGTGTGGTGGCCCAAAGTCAATCAAACCACGCAATTACCAAACTGAACCAGTTCAGCGCTTAGCTTCTATCCATTACAGGATCCATGAACTCAGCACCAACCACGCTCTAGAATCATGCTGAGCTTCCGCCCCTCGATCTTATATAAGAGTGAGGCTAGGTTGGCGGCTTACAGACTTCAGAACAGTGGAAATGGAAAGACCCCTACTATTAGAGGCATTCCAAAATAGTTAGATGTAATCCAGAATTCCATATTATCTAGAACTGACTACATGACCACCCTCTACTCCTATGAAAAACCTTCACACTAGCTGTGATAGTTCGATGGGAACCACCTCAATCCTCTGTGACACTGTATGGTAACAGATGGATCTAAAGATGATGTGGCTCTGGCATAATATGAGGCAAACATGCAAAAAACCTCATTTCCTTAGAAATATGCCACAGTGTTTCAGGCGAAAATATTTGCAATAAATGCCGCTAATAGAAAATATCAAGAAGAACCCAAATCAGACTTCTAAAATATTTTTACTGAAGCCAAGCTGCCATCAAAGCTCTTGGTTCATACAAAGTCAACTCCAAGCTTGTCTGGGAGTGTACAAAACCTTTTGACCCTGTCACTCAACAATGATGAGCATCAGATGGTGCCGGCCATAAGTGGAATTGAAAGTAATGCGGCAAGCAGACACCCTTGCTAAAAAATGGCTGAAACCACTCCTGTGGCCCTGAAACCAAATAGCCAATACCAAAGCATAGCCAGAAGTGTAATCAAAGATAGGCTTACCAATCACCTACACCACTGAACAAATCTCCGCATGAGACACAGCAAACTAATGCAAATAGGACCCAGTCCAAATAATGAGGACCTCCTCAGTCTAAAGCAGAGACCTTAGAACAGGTAACAGGAACTAGCTGACGGTCATGTCACCTCCGAAAACACTCCTACCATTGGACTTAAAAGATAATCCAGTGTGTAAGGCTTGTGAATCGAAACCGAAACGCTCTCACATACTCTGAGATGTGAAGCCCTAGCCTTCAAGTCACCAACTTTGTAGCAGCATCTCAATAAGTTGGACTCTACAATGAATCGACTGGTCAAAAAGAATCCAGACCTATCCGGAAATGGTATATCTGACCTGGAACCAATGAGGATGTACAATAGACTTCTAGTCCGCAGTGCAAATGGGGTCTATTCGACCTCCAACCCCATCCTCATAATAAATAATAACAGTCCGTAAGCTCCTCACCTACTCACGGTCAGATTCAAGATCTTCAAAATAATATCAGTGAATATTATTATTTTTTACATACTTGCAAACATTTACGATTTAGGTCGACTAAATAGTAATTTCTATAGTATATCTACGTACAATGTTTTTCAAAACCCCAGAAGCCATATTCAGTATAAAAAAAGTTCAGCAGGTTGCCAACACTTTATCTGACTAAAAGTTCCTATTCTAAACTTGGCAACACTGAATAAGTCATCTTTTGTTAAAATGCATTTGTTACAGTGACATACCTGCTAGTAGTTTGTTAACTCCTTTAATTTTTAAACTCAATAGTAAAAGTAAACACCTGTAAATTTAATATATCTCTATAAACATCCCCTCAACTAGGCAATAATTTGACATAGTTTTAGCAAATTGGGTATTTAAAAAAACCTTTCAAATAAAAAAAAAAATTGCAGAAACGCAATTAGATCCCAGAGATCTCTCGAAACTGCAATGTCAAAAAATAAGAGACATACCTATTATGTTTTCTACTATATGATTTGTACGTTATTAAAAATAAAATAATTTTATTTAATCATGTAAAATACATGGACAGTAAAAAAATTACGCAATAAACAAACCTCGAGGAGGTCCAGCACACCGCATGAAAAAGCGGACTTTTGAAAAAAATTATCATCGCTAAAATAAAAAGAACAAATATGGTAAATATTACCAAGAATAGTGTAAACATCTGATAAAAAAATTCGACTACCAATCCTATAATACCTTATCTCATTCAAATCTCACAATATGGAATGTACACTTACACCAACACATGAATTTAATTAAAGACACAAAATTAAATCATAAACAGGAAGTTAGTATAGTGATATATAATATTATATAATATTGTACACTACCAATTAAATACAAAAGTCAGAATTAATCGAAAAAAATTGATCTTGTGATGCTATATTTCTAGCCTAGACAATAAAAAATAAAACTCCCAATAACCAATAACTAAATCATAATAAAACGTATTTAATACAATTTACTGCATAATTTTGTTGTGCGAAAGTAGAAATAAACTCAATGAAAATACATGTTATTCAATCAGACCACATTAAAAAAAATATAAATAAAAAAACCCAAGAAAAGAAATAAATCTAAAACTTAATCCTTCAATGAATGTACTACTAACTATTTAAGTCAGGGAAAAATTAGTCGATGAAATCATGTTTAAAAATATAATATTTGTGATTGAATCTAGTGTCAATAATAATAATAAATAAAGTACTAAAGTTGGTATCATAAAAATCATCATAATTTGCAAACAGTTTATAATAAACTTAATAACGCATGTGTATTAGAAAAATGATATAACCCCGAACCTGCTAAAAATAAATTTAATGCCTCAAATAATAAAAGAAAAAAGCCCCACTTATCTTTTCAGAAATTCTAATCAATCTAAAAGCCCTTTAATATTTAATAACATGATCGAAAACGCAATTCCGCCCTTGATTGTTTCTTCCAGGAACTTGTAAACTGCATTCAGCAACTCTACCCCCATACTGACTCTAACCCCAAAAACATGACTCTATCCATACATTAAATAGCAAATCATTTCAAATTTCTCTTGCTAACACGAATCTCACAGACGGCAGTTCATCAAGTGATGTTTAAAGTTTCTGGAAAACGCTATTCAAGAAACATAGCTTCATTACTCCCTAATTAGATGATAAATATGAATACATGATTCCAAAAGTTTCTGTTGTCCTCTAAACTTGTAACAGACTTGTCTTAAAACTTCTAAAACCTAATTTATGACAGAGATCGCTCTTTGTTTATGTAATCCCAGATTCTTTTAATTTAATAAAGATTGTTCCAATAGATGATCTCTGTTAATTTACAATGTTAAAATGAATACGACCTTAATCAAACACTATAAATAAAAGATAACGTGGCAATCCTTAAAACATGATAGACAAAATAAGAGAAACGAAAAAAATAAATTAAAAGAATAAACAGTGGTTTGATTTGATTAAAAATTGATTCTATACCCCAGAAAACACTGACTCTAACCCACAACACTGACCTCTAACCCACCAACACTACTCTAACCAAAAACACTGACTCAACCCAACAAAAGTGGATCAGCACTCTCTCCCCGCGCCTCAACAGTTTCGCTCTAGATACTGACTTCAAAAACAACCGCCTACCCATGCACGACCTAATAACAAAACATAATTACCCCCAAAGTTAATAATAACACAACAACTTTATCATAAATACTACACACAAAGATAATAGCATATATGAATAATTTAAAAGTAAAATAAAACAACAAAATAGGATTAATAACAACAGAGATAAAATAATATTACATATAGGCTTAAAAAGTTAATTGAATTAAATCTTGTCCTAGCCTACCAACCAAAAAATCTAACTAACTACAACCACGTGCTGAGCCTTCCTAACTAACCATCCCAACGAGTTCACTATCTATCAAGCAAGCCTTACCACACTTTCCTACGCTCTAACTGTTTGGTCTCATTATAAATAAACATGAACTAAAAAAATACTATTATAGATCGAACTCTACATAAGTTAAAAAAACTGGCTTTATTAAAACCAAAAATAAAAAACATGG
>JACMZG010000008.1:42187208-42333119 GCA_018340805.1 Microvelia longipes | reverse complement strand
CAAGTACGTTATTAACTATAACTTTTATTTTAATTGAAATATTAATTGATGGTCTGTTTAATAAGTGTTGTGAGATAATGAATAACTTCTATTTCGGCTGTCTTGCTTGTACAGCGTACTTTTTAAGAACTTACTATTGCTTTAGAATACTTTTATACCATAGTATAAAAATAAGAAAGTCCTGAAGTATATAGTTACATATAAATTTATTTAATTACACACATTCAAGTCATAATTTATAAAGCAGAAATTAACTTTAATAAATTGTAACTTTTGATTCAAACATTAGAATAGAATACAAACTGTTATACAATAGTTAGATCACATAACCACACATTCTGATTAAACTGAAGTGAACTTCATTTTATGAATGTTTGTTTTTTTGTTTTTGATACTTCTTGTTATGTGCTATAGCAGTTTATTTAATACTAAAGGAAATAAGTCAATAAAACCTATTTAGGCATCAATTAATGAATACATCAGATGATAAACTTTGACTTAAATATTATATTTAGAGGACATAATTTCTGAATCAACCATAAAAATTTAAACATTTTAGACAATTTCGGTATAAACATTTTTGAATTAAAGAAAAATATCATTAAATAACACCGGGATTAATTTAAAAAGATCTACCCTCTTCCCTATAATCAGTCTATTAGTACTTTTAGATTTAATTTGCATATGAGTTCTTGTTACGAAAATTTAAAATACGAAAGATAAAGTCAAAAAGAATAACAATATGTACAAATAGTACATGAAAATTATAAAACTTTACATTTGTGATCAAAGACATGTTAATTATGATTTAGTCCGAGTTGTTTAAAGTAAGCAACTGAATAAAATCAGAAGCAATTTAATTGAAATGCTACTATGATAGAGTTCTATTTTTTATATTTAATTTAATACTTAATAAACTATCACACTCACAAAACCCATTGCCAATATTTGGCCATTTAGGCATTACATCAGTTCAACAGGCGCCCTAACCCCCATTTCTAATTTTGGCAATTTAGCCCTATTATATCAGCTTCAGCAGGCCCTAACCCGGTTTCCCTAATTTTTGGCAAGTTATCCTCTATGGCTGATTTAATCATTATTATTACAATCAGTTCAGCAGGGCCCTAAACCTCTGTTCCTAATTTTTGGCAATTTCATCTTATGGCTGATTAATAATTATTATTAATAGCTTCAGGGCAGGCCCTAAACCTGTTCCAAATTTTTGGCATTTCAAAGCATAATATTGAAATCAGCTTCAACCAGCCCCCTAAACCCATATTCCTAGACATTTTTTTTTAATGAGTCCAGAGAAATAATTTCTAGGTACTTAGACTGATATGTGGGTCCATTGTACTGAATCCGGAGAAGATAGATTAGAATAAAAATTATATTATACATAACCACACACATCATACATTACAATATATATAAATTACATACACAAACACAACACACAACACATGATATTATATATATATATAATTACAATATAATCATATATTACATTACACAATTTTATTTTAAGCCAATATCATAGCGTTCACAGCCCTAACCAATCCCCTAATTACTGGCAATTTTAAGCCATATATCATCAGCTTCAACTGCCCCTAACACCCATTCTTAGATTAATTGTTTTTATTGTTATGAATAAACAATAAATAAAGGAAAAATGATACTCTAAGATACAGATTGACTGATTTGTTTTTAATGGCTATTCAAAATAATCGTTCGTCGTCTTCCAAAGCTTTTGAAGTCTATAAGAGAGAATCTTCAGCATCTGAAAGATAAAAAGGAAAAATAATTAATAAATGGGCAAAATAACAAGTGTTTTTTAAATGACCCCAAAAAAACTTTACATTTTTTTCAAAATAAAAAAAATTTACTATGAAATTAGGTCGGTCATTTAAACCACAAGTTATTTTGCCCCATCTGGTGTTTTTACTGAAGAAGTAAAGAAGGCAAAAATTTATTTTTCTTTATCATACAAGTAATTACCAGCGTGCATTGTAAATTATTGTACGTTACAGTTTTACTGTGCCAATAAAAAAATATAAGAAAAAATAAATTTAACATAAGAATAACAAATAAGCACTGTTTTATAGTGCCCAGTTAGAGTTTATTTTATAAAGAGTTGGTTAGTAAAGTAAAAATAAAAAAAATAATACTGCATATTATATTAATTGGTTTTCAACATTTTATTACTTTCTATGAAATTGTTAAAAAACAATTTCTAATGTGTGGGGTGTAGGGTTATAGTGTGTATTCATCCGTGCACATGCGTTATAAGACTTCAATCAACTATCAAACTTTATATCTTCTTAGTTAAAGGACCTCGGGAAATAGTCATAATAAAGCTAGTTTTTTAAACGGCCTCGGGACGATTGCTTCAGCAATGCCTGCCTTTAAATATTGAACCTTAAAAATTTGATATGTGCCTTAATATAGAAATTTGTTTATGTCAAATGAATCTATTGATAAAAAGCATAAAAAAATATCAATTATATCAGATATATTGGTTGATGATATTCAAAAATTTTAGACTGAAAGATTCAGCAAAGTTTATAGAAAGTAATCTTGAAAAATGGACCTTAGAACCCCACCTAAAATTGGGGCCAACACACCATGTGTTTGCAAATAAATAAAATCCACAAAATATCTTTCCGACCTAAACCGCTACGGGAACAGTGGTATATTACCATCGCCATGGTTCAATGTTACGGCTGAATGTCGATGAAATGTGGATATATAAGGAGATAAATGAGTATCCCTGGGTCCCTAATACCGCGCGCTAACTATGAAAAAATATTTCGGCTAAAACGGGTGCATGAATTCAAATACTCTAAAAGAAGTTTACGGTTGCCTGTAGGAGGTTTTTGATTTGATTATATATACATGTGATTTTATTTAGAAAAATAAAAAACATGAAGTAGAAAACTTTTATCAGTTAGCTACAGTGAAAATTAGACCTTTGACTGTAAAAACGAAACATTCTGAAAAGCCAATGGGTTAGTTTTTTCATAGTAATTGTATAGTGTTTAAATAATACAATAGCCAAAATAGAAAGTGACATATTAATTATTTTAATCTAACTAGTTTAACTACAAAATATTGAAAAATTTATAATCAATCTACTAACTGATCCAACAGTTAAGCTAAAAAATTTTGAAACAGATATCAGCGCTAGCGATGAACCACTGCGACAAACAGTAGTCAAAGGGGATGTCGTTACCAAAAACAAACGAACGAATGTACAAAAATATATAAGAGAGTATGCTCTGGTTGGGGATATAGGCAGTTACAACACTCTCACTCCACGGCCCCACAAAAGCACGTGAGCTACCAGTATTTTGTAAACATTGTGTCTGAATAGCCACATCCAAACCAGGCAAATTCCCGACAGTGACGCACCTATAGAAATATCCATACTTACAGTGTGATCTGTTTTTTATAATAAGTAAACAACCAATTCGGCGTCCTCTTGAAGCTTTGTAGGCCTAGGTTAGGGTCCGATAAAACAAGACTAAAAGGGTAAGTGGTCAATTGGTTAGATCGGACCTGATTACTTATCTTTAAAACTGAACGGCGATCCACGGCAGGAAGGTATCCAGCGAAGTGTTGAACAAATAAAGGAAGCAGGAGCAAAATCGATACATGCAACAAGTAATCTAAATTTTAAATTTTTATAATAAATAGACAAAAATTTATAAAGGGTAGGGCAAGAGGTAAAAACTACTACACTATTCTCTTTAATACTAAAGATATAAATAAGTATTTATGATACTTAGATAGAATTTCTGATTCAAACTATAATAACCCATTTCAGGCTAACAAAGCAAAATTTTTCTTCAATTTTAGTTTATAACTTTTATAATAATTAAGAATTAAATATAAGGAGGTTTCCTCAAGTGCAGTCTTGTGACTTATCACACATTGTGTGATAAGCGAAACAAGTATAGGGGCGAGTGTTGTAACTTGGGGAGATGTAAGAGCATATCTGTGGGTCTAAAATGCCCTTAAGCATAGAGTATGATATAACCAAGGGAAAAACAAATGAGATTTGTCAAACATTGTATGTAGTTCACATTTTTGTCCACAGGGAGTTAGCTCAAATTTTTCCGGGGTCCCCACATAGTCTCGACACTTTACTGGCAGGATTCTATGTTGTATCACATTGATAACCTCAACACTTTTAACTGAACATGTGTCGATGTTCGTCTTTTGTATCGACACTTGAATGTCAAGACATGTTTTTTTTTTTTTTTTTTTTTTTTTAATAATATTTACTTTATTAAAAAATACATATTTATAATGACAAAATTAATTAATAATTAAGTGTAAATAATATATATACACAGAGATGTCCATACCTTCTTAAAATTAAAATGTTTTTAAGCATATACTATGTATGTACAAAATAAAGTAAGATAGATGGATAGATATTGAAATATTATACTTAATATATAAACATAATACAATATAATAAAAAGTAATAATATTATATATTAAGAGAGAAGTTGGTAGTATTATTGAAACGTACTCCTGCTAATAGACATTTCTTTGTGCCGCAGTGAGGCGATGCTTTATTATATAATGCATTTAAAGTAATGTTATGATATGTTATTTTATTATTTATTTATTTATATTTATGAATTCTATTATTTATGTATATATTATTAAACACATACACACTCGACATTTATAATATATATATATATATATATTAATATATATATATATATATATATATATATACATATAAACACATACACACACACACAAATATATACATACATACATACACAATTATACTACTATTTTTTTATTATTTTGTATTTATGTAAGAATTATATGTCAGTTTATATCTTAAATTTATTGCGATATAATTTTGTTGTATAATTGTTATATTACTATTTATTTAGTGTTATTGTTTGTATTTTAATTTTCTTGAGTTTTATATATGTTTTTTTTTTAATAATTATTGTTTATTATAATTTAAGTAAAGTTAAATGTTTATAATTATAATGTTATCAAAAATAATTTAATGTAAGTGTCAATACAACGTAGAATCCTGCGAGGGTGAAAAGTGTTAAAAGTAAATGTTTCCAGACTTACGGGGTGGGGTCCCTCTATCTGTCGAGGTATCGTTGAACCATGACATGTTGGATAACATGGAGTTTGTATTGGACGACAAAAATATGTCATGAGACACCCCTGTCTAATTCTATGTAAGATGAACCTATAATGTGTCGGTACCCTATAGGAGAAGGAAATATTTATTTTTAATATTAATACCCAACAGGATTCTATGTTTTACCACACTTGAATGTCTTGACACACCGTAACATCAAAAAATGGTTCAATTGAAAGGGTTGAAGTTATTAAGTGTAGGTAAAAAGTAGAATCGTGCCAAGAAAAGTGTCAAGAATCATGATGTCGAGACTATGTGGCTAGCGGAGACTCAGAGGTCAACCCAAATTTTCCTATGGGCGCAACCATGTTGTTGTACCTTTGTAAATGAAAACTATTTACAGTACTAGACATTATGTTTTTAATTTTCTTTGTTTTTTACTTTTTAGCATAGAATGTATTACTAGAAGTTAATTTTGAAACATCAAGAAAGTGACTGACCACCTCGCTTATATTATACAGTCAAATAATCAGTTACAATATTTCAGTAACTTATACAGTAGAGCGTTAAAATTGCAAATCAAAATACAAGGATGTGTGGGAAGCCAAAAACAATTGATTTATAGTAACTTAACTAATTCTTGGAGGGGGTTTCAATAAGGTTACACAGAACACTGAGAGCCCAAAAGATGTTTTAGGCCTCTCAATGTAATAAGATAGGCTATGCCCCCTCTAGTATTATATCTCTATGCTTTTTAGTACAAATGTTTATACTTTGTGTAAGAATATATTTTGTCACATCAATAGAGGTTTAAGTGATTCATTAATACAAGGTTTGTTCAAATCACTTAAAACGAGCGGCAAATTAAACTTCATTTGTTTGCACAACTCAATTTTTTATATTTTGCAAGTATCAGGGTTTTTCCTTCACTATGTATTCCGTAATGAAAGGATAATTATAGTAATCCAATTTTTAAGTTACACTTTTAATTAAAAGGCAGTCAATTACTTCTGTAAATTAATCACGAAATAGTTTATCAAAACAGTTTCTCTTTTAATGATGTAAAAAATATTTCACAGTTCACAGAATTATACAAATGTTTTAAACAAAGTTTTATAATTAGAACGTTCTGTTCATAGAAGTTCTATATATAAAACTTTGGTTTTAAATCAGTACGTACTAAAGTGATGTAGAAATTCATACAGTAGGGGTGGGGGCGCGGGACACAGTGGCTCCCCGAATAAGCTGCTTAGATGGACCTGCCCTAAGTTCACCTTTCTCGCTATGGCAGGTCGGTTCGTACCCCATATATAAAATAATTATTTCTTTAATTCTAAGAATTAAAATTATTTAAAAGGGTCTTAACAATGTAAAAATGTGATTAATTATTTAAAGATATAATTTCATAAACGCTTTTATTAAAAATATAAAACGCTGTGTTAATTTTACATTTTGTAAGTAGACTGATATCATGATAACCATGAATTTGTAGAAAACATCAAAAAATGTTTGTATACAAGCATCAAACCGGGAAATTATAAATTTAATTTACGTCTTCGTTGTCTCATTATAACACACCTTTCGTAACACACGTTATCCTATTTTCTACAAAAATTATCTTATAAGCTACTAAAAAAGAAAAAAGTCAATGAATAAGATAAAAATCGTCTTGTTTAATTTTTATAAACATAACTAGAAGTATGAATTTCTACATCCACTTTAGTACGTACGTATTGTTAGAAACCATAGAGATTACCTATATTCTAGAGGGGGCATAGCCTATCTCAATACATTGACAGGCCTAAAACCTCTTTTTGGGGCTCCGTGTAACCTCATTGAAACATCCTTCAAAAGTGAATTAAGATCTTAGAATAATACTATATAGTATTATTCTTAGATTAAGATTATAATAAATCATTTGTTTTTGACTTATCGGACATTATCTGTGTTTTAATATTTTATTAATATTAAAACCATGCAATTATCTGTGTAATTTCCAACGATTTGGAACGCCAACGAATGGCACCCTAATACATTACCTCGCTTTTACACAATGTGTTTGGGTTGAACACCAGGTTGAATCCTAGACACTTTTTTTACTCCGTGTAAACGGGGGTTAAACACATCGTGTAGACGAGGAGTATGTTACTATAATTTTGTTCTGTTTATTTGATTATATCGAAAGTCGAAGATAGGTTATTTTTTTTATGATTCAAAATTCAACCAATAGGGCCCCTCTAGCAATAACATCTCTATGGATTTTTATATTTTTGAGCCAGCAAACCAAGTAGTCCAAGAGCCCAGGGGTGTTTTGTTAATAAAAAGTGTAATGGCTGGAACCGGTCTCAATTTTTCGTAAATACCTTCCTGAACAAGGATCTGCAATTCTGCCGATTCGTATCGGATGGGTGTCCCAGGCAGAACGCACTTTAGGGGTCAAAGGTTCTGCCTGGACGCCCATCCGATACGAGTCGGCAGAATTGCAGATCCTTGTTCAGGAAGGTATTTACGAAAAATTGAGACCGTTTCCAGCCATTACACTTTTTATTAACAAAACACCCCTGGGCTCTTGGTCTAAAGGATGTTGAAAAAATAAATAAATAAATTTAAAAAAATATAAATCCTTTATTCAACATCCTTGCAGCAAACAGCTGATCACGCATGTCCGAATTTTTACATGTGTCCATTTTTTACTTCGTGTTAGTTAATAGTAATATAATAGAGCTTGTATTAGGTTACGTTAGAGTGCCTGTAAATCGTATATATACAGGCACTCTAGGTTACGTTAGCATGAGTTATACGTTAAATAGTACGAGTTATTGGTTACTGTAGGAACCAATAACTAAATAAAATAATAATATATAAATAATATATATATATATATATAATATATATATATATATATATATATTATTATATATATATATAATTATATATATATATATATTATATATAATATATATATAATATATTATATATATATATATATATATATAATATATATATATATATATATATATATATATATTATAAATAATAATATATTTATTTTATAGTAATAGAAATAAGATGTATTAGTACTAAAGGTATAGAGCTAACAATGATATAGTATTAATAGTTACAGAAGTAATATTTATGCGAGTTATATTAATAATATTTGTAGCAGACATACAAAGAGAATAATAGTAAATGGGAATGAAAATAAAAATGGCTAAAAATTCAATGTAAAAAATATCGTACTTATATATTGCGATCTATTGACTTATACAATTATGCAAAATATTTAATGATTCTAGTTAAACTTTAACATTTAAAATTATATGGATTTAAACGAATGACAAAATAAAAATTTGAAACTTACTTCACTTCGTCGGATATTTTGCTCTGCATAAAGGCTGAAGGCAACTGACGAGAGCCGACCGTTTCTCCCTTATACATCTTATACCCCCCTCCGCCATCTTGGTTATCACAAACAAATAATTATGAAATATTCCATTTATTTATGATAAAATTTATTTATAATTGTAACTAATATATTTTTACAATTAATATTTAATAATTGATAATGTTTTTTAAATTTTAGACCAAAACTTAAAAAAATACGATGTATTTTTATTAAATTTACATTAAATTTCATAATCTTTAATAATATCTTTAAAAAAATATGTCTTTTATTAATATATTTTGAATTTAATGCATTTTAAAACTTATACTGAAATTTATCCGTTTATACCTCGAGTTAAGGTACCTCCGTCTTAAATGTTTTTTAAAATATTTAACAAATACATTCGTTAAACAACAATAATTAATTGATATTTACTTATTAGTAACTATTTAATTATTTACAATTAATGTTTAACGTGAAATACTTTTTAATAAATTTTCTTTATGGCCCGTATCAGTTGAATTTTGAAACATCATTGAGATATATTACTAGAGGGGCCCTATTGGTTGAATTTTAAAACATCGAAAAAGTAACCTGACTACATTCGATTATCATTTTCATAAAATAAACAGAACAAAAACAATAAATTATTTAGTAGAATGTTTAGAATGCAAATCACAAACAAACAGTCTGCGGGAAGCCGAAAACAATTGATTAATTATAACCTTAACTCCTTCTTGGAGAAAGTTTCAATGAGGTTACACAGAGCCCCTGTGAGCTCACTAAAAATGTTTCAGGTCTCTCAATGTATTAAGATAGGCTATGCCCCTCTAGTATATATCTCTATGAATAAACTGAACAAAAATACTGTAGCTTATACGGAAGTACCCGTTCTGCAAAATAGATCTCAATCTGCAAATTACTCTAGGGGCGGCAGATGGTGTACGAATGAGATGAAATTTGTAGGGATGTATTTTTATGCGTATTGTATCAATCATACGTAGTTTTAACGCTTTAGCTTCCTTGGAAGTACCCGTTCTGCAAAATAAATCTCATTCTCCAAAATGGCGGCAGATGGTGTACGATTGAGTTGAATTTTGAGATATGATTTTAGGCGTATTGTATTAATTATAGAAAGTTTCAACGCTTTAGCATCCTTGAAAGTACCCGTTCTGCAAAATAGATCATTCTGCAAAATACTCTGGGGGCGGCAGATGGTGTACGAATGTGTTAAATTTGTAGGATGTGTTTTAGGTGTATTTTTTGTATTATACAAAGTTTTAACGCTTCAGTTTCCTTGGAAATAGCTGTTCTGCAAAATAGATCTCATTCTGCAAAATACTCTGGGGGCGGCATATGGTGTGCTATGAGTTGAAATTTGTAGGGAAGTGTTTTAGATGTATTTTATTAATCATACAAAGTTTAAACGCTTCAGTTTCCTTGGAAATAGCCGTTCTACAAAATACTCTGGGGGCGGCAGATGGTTTACGAAACTCGATTATTATTATGTTTAATAGCCGTCTATTATTCAATCACTTTGGATGTATAATATATTTGTATGATTATCTTGCTTCAGAACCAGCGCCTAAAAAGAGGAAAAACTACTCTGTTTTCAATACATTGGCTTTGCGTGTGTGCTTAAATAAACCTGGGTTACAATTAAATCTATTGAAACTCATTTGTTTACAAATATTTTTTTTTTAAATTAAATTTAAAAAAAAGTTAGTAAAGGTTTTTTTACTTTATTTATTTTAAAATTTCGTTCTTTGTTATTACGTTTAAGATAGTCGCTATGTGTCCAAGTTATGTATTATTTTAAACATGTTGATTTTCTGTTAAAATCTACACACATTTTTGAATATATTGTTTGCTACTTGCAATGTCTGTAAAAACAGATAGTATCTTAGATAAAGATTTATATGCTCTGTTTGGAGTTCTACAAGATGCTTCTGTTAAAGATGTAAGATTTGTTGTGTATTAAACATTAATGTTAGATTTATTATAGGAAAAGGTAAGTATTTGTATCCTAAGTTCCTGCTAAGAATAAAGTTCTGCTCCCTAAGAATAAATTATTAGTTCGTTCACACGCTGGGTTTGACAGGGGGTTCAACCCCAACTCTTCCATCAAAAAGGATTGCTTTTTAACTTATAGTTTAGAGAAGGGTTAAACCCCGTGATCAATACCGTTCACACGACAAATGCCAGGGGGGGGGGAGTGAACCCCCTGCCAAACCCTGCATGTGAACGAGCAATATAAAACATCTGACATAAGATTGTTGTAATATAACTGTATTTTTAATATTGGCAATACAGTGTTTTTTTTATTGAAATTGAAGATTTCAACCTGTGTCAGTGGTGGCTTGGTTTTTAGTGTTTGTTCATAGTGTTCCGTGGGGGCTCTGACACTCTATATGGTACATAATGCGTGTTCAGAAGTCTAGGGGTATCGTATCGAAACTGTAGTAGATCTTGGACTTCAAAATCATGAAATATATGCGACATCTCTCCAGTAGAGAGCCGGATGCTTACCATAATTTTTGCCTTGTTAGCAATTCATATATGGTGTAAACACAATAGGCCCAAGGACTGCTACTCAGCCATGGTTGTTATCCCATGGCAGTTTTTTGTTTAAGTACTTTTTTAAGTGTCATTCTGCCACAATATTAATAAATTTCCTGATATATTGGTAGAAAAAAAATTATTAGTGTGCACTGTTTGGAGTTCTACAATATGCTTCTATTAAAGACTTAAGTTTTTTTGTGTATTAAACATTTATGTTAGATTTATTATAGGAGAAGGTAAGTATTTGACTCTTAAGTCCCTGCAAGGGGTTTCCTATCAACCCTTTTTTTGAAGTTAAATATTTCAAACCATAAATTCGTAATCAAGGCTGATAATAAAATTTAACTCCATCCATGTGTTAGGCTTAACTTTTTGTAGTTTAGCGATTTTTTGCAATTTTTCTGAGTGATTATTGAAGGCTAATGACGTCATACACTTTTAATAAACATTAATTTTTGTACCAAGATTCATTAAATCCAAAAAATAGTTTTATAGAAACTTTTAGGAACATAATCCCCCCTTCTTCCTTCCATGACCCTAATCTCATATTTCCTTTGGAAAGTCGTTAAGAGCAGGGTAATGAGGTCAGACTTTCAGAGGAAAATAATCAGAGCTTAGAAATTTGTTTAACTTGAACTTCTTCAGAAGCCTTTTCCCTATTAATGTTCTAATGTTTGTCATCTTCCTCCAGTTTGTGACTTCAATACAATTTTAAATTAAAATTTAACTATTTGGTATCTTTTTACTCCATTTATCTCTGTGATTCCACCTACACTCATTTATGTTTCCTATTTTAATACCTTTTCTGAAGGTGTTCTTGATGTTAATGTGTACTTTTTTCTTACAGATAAAAACTGCTTATAGGAAGAAAGCTCTGGAATGTCACCCTGATAAAAATCCTGATAATCCAAAAGCTAATGAGTTATTTCATGAGCTTAGTAGAGCACTTGCAGTTCTCATTGATCAGTCTGCTAGAGTGAGTATTTTTCTTACCTTTTTGGGTTATTAATTTAAATTTCAAGGGTTTGTGATGCCATTCACATGGAAGACCAATGTTCAGGGTAGACTGGGATGGGAGTTATGGACTTGATTGATCTGACCTGGTCAAACCAATTATTTAAACTTAGTGTTATTTATGATATCAATAACATATGGTAAATATGGGGTATTGGATTTTTTAATTTTCTTATTTTCTCTAGAACTAGTTCTTCAGTGTTTCCATACTATTTAGGTGATTCTAATATGAATGTTTGTGAATTTGCCCTTCCCCCAATAACTAAAATTCTAAAATTTATATTTTTATAAATATTAAATCAGGATTATATTTATTTTTCTTTTACATTAGGCTGCATATGATAAGCTATTAAATGCTAAATTAGCTGCTCAAAAACGCCATCAAGTATTAGATTCTAAAAGGAAAAAATTCAAAGAAGAATTAGATGAAAGAGAAAGGAAAGCTCAAGAATCTGTATATGATTATAAGAAGGACCAAGAAAATTTTGAAGTAAGTGTTTTATTTAGCTTTATTATTGCATTACAAGTGTATAAACACCAAGTGAATAATGTGTGTATAAACTCGAAAGTAGTGAAACATGCAGCCACTTACTGTGAAAAAAGTAAGTGGGTCTCTTTTGTAATGAAACTGTGTTTCCAAACACTGTATTAACTTCCTCTAGCAGGTAAAATAAAATATGATTTAACATTGTTATTCTCCAAATAGTGAAGCAGTCTTGAATGGTTTTTAGGAAACGATGGACTATGCACCGTTTACAAAACTCATTTGATGATAGCCATTTAAAGTATCAAACTTATTTGATACTAAAAAAACGGCTCCCCACGATGTCTCAACACTATATGATCACTTTCTGTGGCAGGATTCTACCGACACTTGATAACCTCGACACTTCTAACTGAACCATGTATCGATGTAACGTTGTGACGAGACACTCAAGTGTCAATACAACGTAGAAATATTAATAATAAATCCTGCCAGGGTAAAAATATTAATAATAAATATTTCCAGACCCTATGGATACTGACACTATAAAGCCTTGACATTATTATAGGTGCCAATCTTAAGTAAAATTGGTATAGGGGTGTCATATGACAAATTTTTGTCCTGTACAAACTCTAAATTACATTGAAACATGTCATGGTTTAACGATGCCTTGACATGTGATAATCTTGACACTATGTAATATTGACAAACGGAGGGACCCATCCCGTAGGGTCTGGAAATATTTATTTTTATCGAAGTTTTATCGACATTTGAATGTCTTTACATAATATAACATCAACACATCATTCAGTTAAAGTGTTGAGACAAACGAATATTGACACCACGGAAAAGTGTCGACATTTATAGTGGTGAGACATCGTGATGTCGAGACCCTGGGGGTGACGCATACCATTTTCTTTTGTCCAAAATTTTATAGTAACTTTTTTTTCCAAAATAGTACGTAATTACTTTTTTTTAAATTAAAAATTATGTTCTGTCTTTGAATTATTATGTATTACATACTCCTCCTTTATAACTAGGAGCCTCATATATATCTATTATTATAAATTTGTCATACTTGATAATACAATAATGTTGTAATAAGGCCATGTTTATGTTCATCATGTATTCCCCATTAATTTAAAGATGAGTTAAGTTCATGTATTATGTATTTATAAGGTATATTTTTATTTGTGATTGGGGTTGAAGTTGTGGATAGATTTAATTTGCACTGCAATTGGAAGTCTAGGACAGAATAATCTTTTTCCCCGGACTAGGTCTAGGATCTTTTTGGCCAGTGATTCATTGGTAGAGTACTTAGTACAAAGTAGAGACTTTGTGAGAGTGATGCTACCTAAGTTGAAGAACCTTTGAAAGGCTAGGGCTTCACATCTCAGAAGTGTGTGAGAGGCAGTTTCGGTTTCAGATTCACAAAGCCTTCAGTAGTATGGAGGTGTTTTTGGAGGTGACGGTGACAAGTCAGTAGTCCGGTTACTGTTCTAAGGTCCCTTCTGCTTAGACTGAGGAGATCCTCAGTAACTTTGGAAGTGGGTCTTTTTAACATAAGTTTGCTGTGGCTCATGCCAGAAGATTTGTTCCGATGGTACAAGTGATTTGTTAAGAGCCAATCTTTAACTATACCTTTGGCTATAGTTTCAGGTATGACTACTATGGGTTCAGGGCCCATAGGAGTGGTCTCAAATCCCTTTTTGCAAGGGGTCTGCTTGCTCATTACCTTCAATTCCCTTATGGCCTGGCATCCCTCTGATTGTTGTGAGTGACAAGGTCAGAAGGTTTTGTAAGCACTCCCAGACAAGCTTAGAGATGACTTTGTATGGACCAAGAGCTTTAATGGCAGCTTGGCTGTCTGTAAGAAGTCTGATTAGGATTCTTTTTAATATTTTTTATTGGACAGGCATTAATAGTAAATATTTCTGTTTGAAACACTCATATACATCTCTTATATATTAGATATATATGAGGTGCCAAGTTATGAAGGACAAAGTATAGAGAAGCATGACTTGACTATAAGAGTGATTTTTAAATAGGTTTAAACTTTAATACCTTTGATAAAAATTCAAGTAAAAATTATCATTGATATCTTAAATTTAAACTGCTGGTATCTAATTTTATCGTTATGGATTTGTTTACTCATTCTGGTACTAACTTCTATGTTAATAAAAATGATTATTTTTGAACACCTTTTCATTGTTTTCTTGCAGGCAGAGTTAGAAAGATTAAGAAAGCTTTCATCTAAACAAGTTGAAGAAGAATTAAGTTTTGTGAGAAATTTGGTTAAAGAAAGAAGAGCAGCACAAACTGAAAATAATTATAATTTTGGAATAATCCAAGACGATAGTGGAGTATATAGACTCAAACTGAAATGGCCTTCTAAAAAATCTAAAGACTATGATCAAGAACAACTTGAAAAAATCTTTTTAAAGGTGTGGCTTTCTATTTTTTTTTAAATTTCTCTTTATTTAGTAAAAGCAGCATTTATATATTTTTTGTATCTTAGTTTTGTATAATTATAATATGTTTATTAGAAAAACAAATACAATATATGTTATAAAAAATAATAGCCAAAAACATATTAGAGTGGGCCATGCCTGGGCTTCACAAGTGTGACAATTTCATTCTTAGAACCGGGTATATATATATATATATATTATATATATAATATATATATATATATATATATATATATATATATATATATATATATATATGTATATACTATATATATATATATTATATTATATATATATATAATATTATATATATATATATATATATTTATTATATATTATATATAATCTAATTTCATAGAAAATTGTAAAGAAAGAGTTCGCAAAATTCGATAAGCAGGGCGAGAAACAATAAATAATTGTTCTGGGAAATTACAGAAAAAAACAGAAGTGCCGTTTTGGTCAATTCCTTGAAAGTTTGCGGTTCTTGTCTTTATCTTTATTCTGGAAATTTTGTTCGTTATATAGAAATTTTTTTGTTAAATAGAAACACTTTTAAACACAAATTCAAGGGAGCGTAAAAAAAAATTGTTATAGAGACTTTCGTTGTATAGGAGTTCGTTATATGGAGGTCCGACTGTATATATATGTGTGTGTGTGTGGTGTGGCGCGCGGGCGTTTATTATATATATAATATATATATATATATATATATTATATATATATATATAATTATATATTTTCCTATAAGAATTTAACAGTGGTTCATCTGACATTTTTTAACTGTCAATATGTGTGTGTGTGAGTTTTGGGTGTCAGGAAAAAAAATACGCGAGATAAAAATACGGGAAAAAACCAGAAAATATTACTTAAATTGCTTAGCTTGCCGTGAGTCAATGGGTACCATTACGGTCTTGTAAATCTGGAACAGTAGGTAACCAATACTGGGTGGAACATCAATGTTCAATCCCTAAAATTAAGGGGAAAATAATCATGGACTTTATACAACAATCATAGAAATGCTTTCTACCCCTTGCAAATTGATTTTTCTGAATTCAAATTTACCATTATGATAATTTGTAATGGTAATAAATTACTATTTGGTAATTTTAATTATGTTTGGTAACTTTGAAAAGTTTTATTAGAGCATACTGTAATATTGCTTATTTTGGAAGCTGTATAAAACACAGAAATTTTGCACCAAAATCATCTTATAGTAGTTTTTTTTACCAAGTTTTGTTTGACATATACCACAGGTTTTTGTTAATAATCACTAGAAAGAAATATTTTTAATGAAAAAATCCGAAACCGGGATGTCACCTGAATTATCTGTTTCAGGTGTGTTTTAATACCTTTAGAATGATTTTTACAAAGTTGTCTATCTGTATAAGTGTGTCTGTTATCATCGTAACTACCAGTATATTTATACCAGAGAGTTGAAACAGGTACAAAAATCAATATTTAGGTCTAGTTGTGCTATCCAAAAAATAATTTATTTATGGTGTCATTAACTGACAATAATGACTCAGCAAAAATTTCTAAAATTTATAAAACACGATAAAATGGTTTGGTCGATTCGTGATTTGGCACACATGTAGTCATATATAAGACCAAAATAGTTATAAGTTCTATCTTATTATCAGTATTTTTTCAATGTTTATTGAATGATTTGTATACGTTTTTAAAAAAAATCTCAAAGCTTTGTTTCAATACGGCAAGTAAGTCTAAGGGTTTGTTGGATCATAAAAATTAAGCAGCATCAACGAGGTCAGTGCTTGTTGGATGAGTGACTGCTTGGAATATGATGAATAAATTTACTATCCTTAGTCCTGTCATAGATTAAATTTGGTGATTTTATATTTTGAGGGAATTAGTTGTTTTGACCAAGATTTTATGATAATTGCACATTTTATATAATTAATAAAACACAATATTTAAAAAAACAAAAAAAACTTATTTATTATACTTTGTCTATATCACAATATTAGTACAATTTATTCAGACGCGTTTTCGGACGTTTCCTATCTTCAGTGTTTAAATAAACTAAACTTTAGTTTATTTTATTTTAACTTTTAAAAGTTTAGTTTATTTAAACACTGAAGATGGGAAACGTCTCGAAATGCGTCTGAATAAATTGTATTAATATTGTGATATAGACAAAGTATAATGAATAAGTTTTTTTTTTAAATTTTTTTTATTAATTATATACAATATAATTTCGACAAGCCAAGAGGGTTCAAAATTGTGAGGATGAGCAAATCTGATATGATGAGCAAAAATTCTGAAGGTTCTCCGTACCCAATTTTTTTTAAAATTTGTTGTAGTAATATTTTTATCTTTAATAAATAATTTGGTGAGAGCCCTAGGTAGGATTTAAAACTCTTAGAGTGAGGGTCCTGTCTTAAGATAATGCACGTGAATTATAAAATAATTTTAATGTAAACATTTTAAATATTACTTTAAAATAGTCTCTAGTTAATATTGAAATAGTCTTACAAAAGTGTATAGTAAGAATACATAGTGAAACAAATCAGAATCTCAACTCCTGATAAAATGTAGGTTAAAAGTTATAGTGTGATGATTTGGTTATTACATAACCATTACATTATTTTTGAATTTTTCAGTACGGCTCTGTAAGTGCTGTTGTTGTGTCAGCTAAAAAGAAAAGAAGTGCCTTAATAGAGTTTTCCAGTAGAAAAGCTGCTGTAAGTATTATCACTTTTTATACATTTCATACTTATTTAATTTTGCTATTCCTTCTTTGAAGTAATATTGTCACTAAAAAGAAGTGTTTTATTGTGGGAGGTAATAAATGCTGTTTTTATGTAACTATGAATTGATCTTGTTCAGTTATAGTAAGGGAAATGCACTTCATGCCAAATAATGGCTAAAAACTGTGATTGTTCATGAGATTTTTAAATTCTGTATTAAAAGGAAAGGTCATAGGTTTTTTCAGTGTTCAGTCGGTGTAAGATAATTCTTCAATGCTATTTATATATATTGTTATATCATTAAATTCTTCCAAATCTTGCAAAACATGAATAGTTGACCCTGTATCAAGTGTTCCAAAGACACCTAGGAAATGTAACAAGCAAAATTCAGTGCAACATCTGGAAAATGTTCCATCATTCAAAATTTTCATCATTGATGCCTTGACATAATGACATGTCTTACTCTGTTTCGTTATGTCTGATTCAAAATGCGCCCATGCTGAATTTGTGTAGTGACTACAGGCTGATGACCCGTATTTAGCCCTGACCCTTCCTGACTATCAATAAATTATTTACTTTTGCTTTCCTAATTTTATTGTTTATTAATTTTTCAGATGAATGCATTTAAATTAGAAAAAGGTTTAGTTTCAAATCCTCTCACAATATCTTGGGTTGGAGATGCACCTCAAGATGACATACCTCAGAGTAATATGTTTAATTATAATATTAATAATTTCCCTTCGAGCACAGTACATAGAGGACAGCAAGCTGTAAGTATAATTTAAATTTACACAAATTTTAGCATATTTTCGTCTGAATTTAGGCTTATGAGGTTGTTTGGATGACGAAAATGAGGAGAGAAGGGAAACTAATTTTTCTTGGTCTCCTAATTCCAAAATATATTTTAACAAAGGTTATGACATTACCCAACAAGTACCAAACTTAAAATGGTGTTTAAAAAAGGTGTCATATTTTAAAGTCGTTTTCATGCTAAAATGACTAACACTGTTTTCAGCTGACTTGAACCATCCTAAGTGGTGCAAATTATAAAATTACCAAAGTTGTTTTGTTAAAACATTAAATACCTACTTCAATAGTATTTTTATGCTTCAATGTTAGAGTGTAAAAAATATTAGTAAATATATGTAAAGTAAGTTTCACTCCAATATTGTTTGTGTCAGATCACAAGTTTTAAGCAGCAGTAAGTAAGGTCAGTAACTGGGTGGGTGACAGCTTTGAATAAAACATACTGCAATATAAATTTAGTGATTTTGTATTCTGATATAATTAGGAAAAGTTCTGAGGTACCCTGTAACCAATTTGTTCGATTTCATGCCTAAACCCCTTTTTGTTCTTCATTTTGAAAAATCTATATGAAGGATTTATTCTATAGTTTCAGTTATTGTATGTACTAAATTTGATGGGATTCTGATTGTGGCTGTATTTTGGGGAATAAAATAGAATATTTACGTAATAAGAAAAGAAATGATGTTACAAGGTCTCTAGCTAAACATAAATGAATACAGTAGAAGGGGGAAGTGCAGAAGTCGCATAGTGGCCTTTTATTATTTATATATTACTAAATTGCCAGGATTGTTTATTTATTTGGGAACTTATCTTTTTTTAATTTTTTTTTTCAGATGAATGATGATGATTTTGAAGCTGATGTTCTTAGAAAACTAAAAGAAGCGGAGCTAAACAAAAATAAACAGCAGAACTAAAAAGAATGGAGGGTAATTTAATTTAAAAAGCATTATGTTGCTTTTAATTTACCACTGGTTTAGAGAAAAAAATTGTAACTTGATTTTATCGTAGATTATTTCTGGCTTTAATGCTTCACTTTTTTTTCTTAAATAAATGCCAGTTAACATCTAAAACTAATAGTGTTTAAATAAATAAAGCGACAGTCTCTACACAAAATATAAAACTATATTTACAAAGCCGGTTTTCGACTGTTAACATCAGCGCCTACCGACAATGTAAAAATATAATAAGATAAATTAAGTATAATGTTAAATAAAACAAAGTCAAAAGATAAAACAACAGTACAAAATATATAAAAATAACATAAAAACAAAACCCAATTACCGTAGAGAAGTGAGGCAGGAAGAAAAATATACATCCTATATCATTCGAGAGGTTGAAATCTGACTGGAGGCCTAACAGCAGACGCGGCCGCCATTTCCCCGTTTTATTTAGCAGCTTATCTCCTAAATTTTTCTTATTTTTGAAAATCTCCAAGCTCTCTAATGATGTCATCCTACCTCCTTTTGGCATCACATGTAACAGTGCAAATTTTTTCTGAGATAAGTGCTTGCCAAATCTTACAATACATCGTCTACCGGTCTGTCTGGTTTAACATGAAACACATCTTCCACACTTAACGGCGTAGACACCGGACTTATCAGCTGTATTAACATGGTCTTTGCAACGTGAGATTTAGTGGTGATTCATTAAATCACCACTAAATCTGAAGAAAAACAGACACATTATATCATTAATATAATGTGTCTGTTTTTCTTCCTTCCTCGTTTCTCTATGGTAATTGGGCTTTGTTTTTATGTTATTTTTATATATTTTTTATCTTTTGACTTGGTTTTATTTAACTTTGTACTTAATTTATCTTATTATGTTTTTACAGTGTTGGACACCTGTAAAATTCTGGCTGTTTACAGTCGAAAGTCGGCTTTGTAAATATAGTTTTACATTTTGTGGAGAGACTGTGGCTTTATTTATTTAATTACTACTTCCACGGTTCAAAATACATAAATAATAGTGTTTAGTTTTTATTTTACTTGATGTGAAGTAGGAGTAAAAATCTTTATAATGTCAGCCACTTTCATTTTGTCCTCCAGATTTGCCTGTAAAGTCGTCATAGTTTATAACCTTTAATTCATGACCCTAAAATCCATTTGTTTTTTTATTAATATAATTAATCTTTGATAAAAGATATTATTTAGTCTTTGATTCATGAAAATTTGCATTTTTTTAATAATTACTCTTGGCTTTAGACTAGAGTATTAGTCTTCCCCTTTGGTAACTAATACCAAATTTTAACCAATTTGGCAAATTTGTAAAATTGAAATCTCCATTTCTTTAAAAGTCCCCTTAACTTTTTTTGGGGGGTCCTTTTTGTATATTTTATCAACTTTAGTATAAACTTATTCATTGTATTTATTTTTTTGTATATATTTGCATTTTTATCATTTAAGTTACATCCCTGAGGCATCTTCAGGGATGTAGGACATTATTGGATAGAAACACAATGCTCTACAAAACTAAACTGAAAATGGAGGCCTTATTTATACCTGTCTCTGACCTTGCCTTCGGGGACAAAGATTATAGCCATGAGAAGGGATAATAGGGTTCGACGGTCCAGTATGACGTAATTCACTTGAAGGTCGCATAGGGGTGTCCTGTCTGGTTGATGAGCTGGCTAATAGGGGATTTCTGTTAGATGGCGTAATCGGTGGCTGGGTGCTGCGTGACATAGTTGAAGGCTAAGATTGGCTTAGGGAATTATCTGAAACACGTAGTGAAGAGATAATCGGTGTCCAAGTGTTGTAACTTTTCAATCTATAGGTGTTCAGATCACCTATAGATCTATATAGCTCCATTGTCTCTGGTTCAGATCAACACTTTCGATGTTTAAAAATTCAATCAATAGTGCCCCTCTAGTTATAATTATAATAACTAGTTATGCTACTATTGTATATTGTGTGCTACTATTGTGTACAATTATTATAACTAGAGGGGTACTATTGATTGAATTTTTAAACATCAAACATCGTGTTGATATGAACCAGAGACTATGGAGCTATATAGATCTATAGGTGATCTGAACACCTTCGACTCAAGTTTACTTACTAGACTAACTAGAAAGAGTCTTTTTAGTTAACTTTACCTTCGACTTAAATTTAAATAAAACTTCAATTTCACTAAGGTAAACTGATAACTAGTCATAGGTAAACTAGTTATAATAACTCTATGTTATAAGAAAAAGAAGAAGAACATCGTACATTGAAGATTGTAATGGACACCTCTTTTATTTGTAAGATCATGTAATTGAATACATATTGGGTTTTTTTTATGGATTCGTTGTAATTTTAACTTCACTAGAAGAGGTCCAAAAATATAACAAATAAAGCTAGTTAAAAAAACCGATAATATTGTCTGAAATATTAATTATATAAGACATAAAAATGGAAGAAGAAGAAGAAGATTGTTTTGATTGTCTTTTATTTGTTCCTAAAATAATTCACACGTGTGTATTAAAATCTAGTAAATTTATGATTTATTTCCGTTTTCTTAATTTAATAATAAAAATAGACTTCATTAAAGCTTAGGTTTCAGTTCTTAAAAGCAAGGTTTTAATTAATCTCAACATTTCTTCTTAATTGTGGAAATTAAAGTAGAATAGACTCATTTTTGTCTATGAGGTTTGTTTCCATTCTGTAAAATTTTTCAAAAAGTATTTTGAAATCGAACATAACAAAAATAATTGTACTTAAATATGACAAGATTTGCGAGGGCAGAGGGTTCAAAAGCATCAAATAAAAAAGTTCCGGAAGATGCTACACCATGGAGCCAATTGAAAGCTGGAGCTATGCCTGAAGAAGGACAATCAGATGATTCAGATCAAGAACACTCGGATCAAAGTGTTGAAGCTTCATCTCACGGCAAGGACAAGTCTTGGTCTGTTATTGAAGACAATAAAGTTTCTAAAGTGAAGAAGGTTCATGGTCAAAAGAGAAAATCTGAAGCTATTACAGAGATGAAGCCTGGTAAGAAACATTTAGGGAATATTAAAGATGTTCAATTTAATAAAAAATTCAAAAAAGATAACAGCAATTCTCACCAAACTACTGAAATGAAAACTGATTTTCACAACAAAGAGAGTAGTAATAAACAACCGAAAAAAGTTTATCGCACTCAGCCTAAACAATGTTTTGCCTGTCGAGGAACCGGACATGAATTTGCTTCATGTCCTAATGTAAAGAATACTGATACATGTTTTGTATGCGGGTCATTAGAACATAAGGTTAAAGATTGTAAACAACGTAAATCCGATCAAACCAACTATAAATTTGCTACTTGTTTTATATGCAATGAAGTTGGACATTTGTCATCTTCGTGTCCTGATAACCCTCGAGGTATCTACCCTCATGGAGGTTCATGCAGGCTATGTGGAGAAGTTACCCATTTAGCAAAAAATTGTCCCAAGAAAAAAAAGCAGAAGGAAACTAAACAGATCACTGTACCTACTCTTTCAAATGATATTGAAGGATTACCAGAGGACAACAAATTTAAAAAAAATAAAATGAAAATTAAAAAAGTTAAGAAAGTTAATTTTTAATTCAATGTATTTCTAATAAAGATTTTATTTTTATTCAATTAGTATAATTATAAAAAATCGTGTAAGGGTACCTTGGAAAGTTTCCTCATCACATCTGCCTCGCTTTCCTCGTCCTCAGAATATGCAATTTGCCAAACTTATAAAAATAAATAAATAAATACTTTATTACCATTTAATTATTAATATAACAATAGGCTGCGTCACATAACAATAAGACATACAAAAGAAATGTGTAAAAAAGATAATTACAAGAAATTGAAACTGAAGTATTCTTCTAATTCATAAAATGGATTGTCTAACAACATCTGTTTCACCTGCTGTTTAAAATCTTTGAAATTAAGGGACTTAATATGTTTTGGCAACTTATTGTAGAGTTTTATGCCCAGACACTGTGGCCAACTTCTGATTTCTTCAACCTATGTCCAGGTAAGTTAAGTTCTTGTTTTTTCCAAGTATTATATTGATGATGAAAATTAGTTTGAAATTTGTATAGTTATTTTTGACAAACAGTAAGGCATTATAAATAACAAATTGATAATAGTCATAATTTCAAGTTTTTAAAAAGAGGTTTACAATGTGCTAGAAAAAGCAGAGCTAGTCATGATTCTGACAATTTTCTTTTGAAGTAGAAGCAGAGCTTCTAGATTAGTATGTCCCCACAGTATTATACCATAAGCAAGTCTACTCTGAATCATTGACAGGTATACAACTCGTAATATGTTTTCAGGTAAGCATTTTTTTAATTTTCGGATTACATAGGTGGAACTCGATATTTTACTATGCAAAATATCTTTATGAGGAGACCAGTTGAGTTTAGTATCAAGCATTATTCCTAGAAGCCTGACAGGTTGAGTATATGGAGATGAATGATTCTTAAGACTAAAAGTTAAATATTGCGTTTTATCAGTATTAAGATTGAAATGGTTAGCAGAAAACCAGTCATTTATTTTATTTAAACGTAGTTGAGAATATTTTCTAAGATCAGGCTCATTTTTACTTGTATGTAGCAAAGAATTATCGTCTACAAAAGCTATTAAATCTTCTTCAAAGTCAGATTCTTTGTATGTCATTCTCAAGACACTCTTGAGAATGAAATTTCTGACTAGACAAGAACGCAAAGGTAAAATTAATTAATCATGAATTACTTCCTCAAATTAATATTGAAAGTTTTTTTTTCTAAATAGTTATTATCTATTTATTTATTCTATTTCTAATTTTGTTATTTAGCGTTCTTGCCAAGTCAGAAATTTCTTTACTATTAAATTTTGTAAAGCTTTTGAGAGCATATGTTGCGGATATTAAATAAACATCTATATCTCTCAAGATTTATGAAAACAGCGAATAAATAGACTTGACATAAACTATGATATCATAACTTTTTATGTAAGACTGGGCTGCATTTTTTTACGGAGTGTTTTTGTTATATATGCCCGTTTTAGGGCCTTTCAGCACATCAGGGTATTCACCCTGCTAGAACCTCCTCTGGTAGGTTGTGTCTACTATCCTCTAAGTATCAATTGAAGTTTGCGAAATCTTTTTTAATACAAATACTATTTATAATAATCTTAGAGCATAGCCCGGGCTGCAAACCTTGGACCTCCAGTGTTGAAATCGAGCTTTTTGTAAGTAATTTCGATTAACTTTGCTTCTGAACTTAAGATGTGTGAATTTTGGAAGAGCCTATTTTCTGTCTTTTTGGTCCATTTTTATGTCACATGTAGACGGCATATACATTAATCTAGATGACATTTAAATTTTTGTCATTAGCATGTGTTGATGATACCTGCACTTTCTTAACTATTTTTTCACAAATATAAGTTTATGACACTCTAACCCAAGCCTTTTAAATAAAACCCCTGACTAGACAAGTCGACTAATCTTTTTCTGATATTGAAAGATTTAGAAGCTTATTCAACTGTTCATAATCAAGTAATTTCCTCTTTGCATAGTTTCTTGCAATTTATAATATTATACTTCGCATTGGTATTACTTTCAAACATGATAAATAGTATTTTTTTAAAAAAATATGATATGATATATAAAATTTAACATATTTTAACTGCCTGAAGTTAAAAGCAGGTACTCATTTGCTAACATGTGGTGATTTTGGTCGAGCCCTTCTTACTACCCAACATGTAAAATAACTCATTTTGCATCTGAAATAATTATAACAACGGATGCTTAGTATTGAAATCAACAATATGCTATTAAGTTTCAATTATTTAAATTTCTCAACATATTTGATAAAGATTTAAGAAAAATATATCACTTATATAATACAATCATTATATCATTGTAGATATATATATAATATATATATATATATATATATATATATATATATATATATAATATATATATATATATATATATTCATGTTACAAATAATGAATCATAAGTTGTTGATGAAGTTGTTATAAACCACTAATTTTTTATATCAAAGGGCAATATTCAGGAGATCAAATTAAAATATGGCAAATTTGACAATTTTCCCTTGCTTTACAAAACAAACCCTACCCCTACCCTCATTTAAAGTTTCTAGGATTATTAGAAGTGCCTTAGAATTATGATGAGTGAGTCAGTCAGTCAGGGATGAAATTAGTCATTTTCCAAGCAAAATTTCTCGTGTTCTATAATAGATAGAGAATTGTAATTTCACAAGTAATAATAATCTATAAGAATAGATTCTAAGTTGACATAGAAGCCCCACATAGAGCAAATAGAAAAGAAAAATATCAACGTATGTATATGTTTTTAGGAAACTCAGGCATTATATGCCATTAGATACTTTGTTGCTAGTCTACAGAGCATGGTAGAAAGTAGAATTAATTATGGTGTAACAGTATGGTGACATGCAAACTGTAATAAAATTTTAATATTACAGAAAAAAATTATAAGAGTAATGTTAAAAATGAGAAATAAAGATAGCTGTAGGAAAAAATGTAAGGAACTAGGAATAATGACTAAACAAATATAATATTCTAATATACTTTAAAATTAATGAAAAGAAATATAATAAGCCTAATCATAAATACAATACTAAATCAAAGAATAAAATAATTATACCTAAACATAAATTAAAGAAAATAGAAGTAGGAAATTCTACTCTAGGAATAAAAATATATAATAAAATTAGTATAGAAAATAAAAAACTTACCTTTAAAAAAATTAAAGAGGAAATGAAGCACCTCACAGAAAATGTGTTTTACTCAATAAAAGAGTTTTTAAAATAAGTTATGAAGATGTTGTTGTTTTTCATAATAGTTGACTTTTTCCTTGTAAATATTTTGTTAGTTGTGGAAATAAAATGTATTCTTATTCTTAATATTGCTTTGATATGATCTTTTCGTCAGCCAAATTGAAAGATTCTAGGTTTATCCAGTCAAAAGATGCAAGGGGGTAATGCTCCAAATTGCTTCGAGAAAAGGATGTTTGTTCGTCAGTGCCAGCTATGGATATGAAACTTGTACCTTATAAAGCAAGACTTGGCTGGGGCACTGCCATGCCCCCTATATATATATATATATATATATATATATATATATATATATATATATATATATATAATATATATATATATATATATATATATATATATATTATATATATATATATATATATAATCATGACAAGCACAGAAGAACACTAAGGAGCAAACAAGACTTATTTTTGTTACATAACTTAGTGTTTACATATACTAGATTTGTTTTGCAATTACCATGGGAAAGTAAATTTGCTTATATTTCTTATCTTATACAGTCTCCATGGGGTCAGAAAAGTTTCATATAGTCTTCATATAGTAAAGTTCATAAGTTTCATATAGTAAAGTCTTTTTTAGTTTTCCCGGGATCTTTTTAGTAAGCATCATATTATATCCTTTATCTATGTAGTATTCTTTATTCTATGTTAAGCACCTACTTGACATTGTGAGAAAAGCTGTCGTGTTATTATATACTTACCGGGATGTTAATTTAAAAAAAATGTGTCCGACATATTTGTTCTTAAAAACCGAAGAAGAAGAGAAAGGTGAAAAATATTTATTTTCTCGTAGTTTCATTCTTTTCTTCTTTTGTTTTGTCTCCAATCCTTACTCATATTTTTCCTCGAGTTCTGAATGTTATTTTATTTTTATAAATTCCTTTAGTCATATTTAGAGTAAGATATTATAATTGCAAAAGTTTAATTTAAAATAGTTTTTTTCTTATAATTACAATGTTTAAGTTATAGCCTCTGTTGCATAAAACTATAATACTGATGCTTGTTGCTCAATTTTGATAAAAGTGAAATTTATTTTGTTAACGGGCTCTATTTGGTATCTTAAGTTTTGTTTTAGCAATTAACACCACCTTTAAGGAGCTCTGAACTTATTTTAGTAAGTTTTTATTCTATTTTACGATGAGAGTAGTCTGTTTAGAAAAACATGAAAGTTTTGCAAATCTTATAGTATTTATAATTGGATAATTAGAGTAACTAACAAATCTACAGGCATATTATTGGGCCATCTAGTTATATTTCTTTCTATGTTGAAAATAAAAGTTTTTGTTTAAAGTGTACTAAAGATCCATAAGGTGCAATAAGATCTTTCATGGTAGGGGTAAACATCAATAAGGAAAAGTTTGTAGGTGATTATCAAAAGTCTGTTAAACTCTTTGATTTAAAACAGGTGATAATATCGCATTTGCATTTAATACGCTCTGCTTCTTACTTTGTATAAGTTTAGTTGATCAAGTACGATGATGAACGAAACCCACCAGCACATTATGTCTTTTAGGGTATAGGTTAACTCGAGTGTCTATGAGTCTGCCAAACAGTCCCGAAAAGAGACTGTTTGGCTCTTTAGATGTCCGTCTTGCAAAAGTCCTGCATTTTCTTTTAGGACTTGGATGATATATTTGTAAGTGAAATTATTTTTATTTGTAGATACTGCCACTATATAATTTTTCAACTAATAAAAACTGCTTCTTGTTGTATGTTCATTTATATGTATAATTTTGTCGCTATAATGAAGGACTTCTTTACCCGAAATCTATTTTATAACTTATAGGAATTTCTAGAATGTGAAAACATTAATTAAAATTATTGGTATGTTTATTTGACGATGTAACACCCTAAAAGGTCTTTTATTAATAAAGTATTTATTTATTTATTATAACCATGTGGTCTCTATTTTTAGTTCAAAACAAAACAGTTATTGACACTGATTTTTGGTGTGACTTAAGTGACGTTAGTTATCTTAACTCTTCTAACCCTACTCTATAGGAAGCCTTAGTTTCGTCTTTCATCTGATTTTAAGAACATGGTTTATTAACTTATACACAGACAGTGAAGCAGCATTGAAAGTTCTTATCTGTAGAAAGAGTAACTCAAAACAGGTATCCGAAATACAAATTGACGCTTAATAAACTCCCTATGTAATAAAGTCAAAGTCATTTAGGTAACAGGCCATTGCGGAATTCAAGGCCTTTAAAATTCTGACATACTGGCATGTTTAGGATCTGGCCAATCCCCTTTAAGCCTAGATCCTATTACAGGCATTCCAAAATGTGTAATAAGGACACTGCTTGATCATTCTGTATCAATGTCTTCAGTGATAAGTAGCATAGTTTTCTTGAAATGAGATAATCTCATGCTAGAAAAAAAAATCTCTCTTAGTCCCTTTCTAAAGCAAACAAAGGCTATATTGTCACCAAGCAAGCAAACTTGTCACAACATATCGGGAGTACTTACTGGTCCCTGCAGACTCATAAGACATTTGCATCTAATGGGTCTAGTGAATTGCCCAATCTGCTGATTTTGCAATGAAAAAGATGAAACCCTGTCACATATGAATGGGACTTGTCCTGCATTGAACTCCCAAAGTTTACTGTCCTTTATATTTACCTTTACACCCAAGCAACTTAAAGAAATAGAGATCAATAAGTTAATAAAATTTCACCATCTGAATTTGTTTATTTACTTCATATATTTATGTATTTATTAGTATATCTATTTCTTTATTATAATCTCTCCAGAACGAGTACAATGGACCCTCATTAGAGGTCTAAGTTCCTTGTAAATAATATCTACCGAGCGGAACAATTTACCAGAGTTGCCTGATTTTCTCCAAGTTTAGGATTCTGTCTTGAGGTTGTGTGGTTATAATTATCTGGAATGCTTTTATGTTGTATTTTAACATGTTGGTTTCTGTTACTGCTTGATAAAATGTTGAGTTAAAGTTTATAAATAAAATAAGAATAACTTACATAGGGTGGAGTCCCCACACTCTGGCCACTTGGCTTTGTGGGTTCCTTAAGATTATGAACATTACTTACCTCTTTTTAATTACTCTACTTTTTTTGTCTTGTACTTTTTACCCATGGAAATAAAGACTGTTTTGATTTGAATTGAAAATATGAGCAGAAAAAAAGTTATAATTCCTTCCATCTTCATAGTAACAATCAGTTAAACTTGAATGTTTGATCAGCAATCCCAGTAGGGCAATTTGCAGTATCATAAACATTAAAATTTTCTCTTATTTATAGTTTAAGATTACTAATGGACCAAATCTCAAATTTTAACCAATTTAAAAACCACACTACTGAAACTGCATTGAATAAACCTTCAGTTATTTTAATTTTTTTCAGATTAAGATGAAAGAAACTGATTATGAAGACTTTGACAGACATCGTTCTTCACATTCCCATGTTGCAAAGAAAAAATGTAAGAAAAGGAGATCACCACCAGTTGACGAAGTGGATGTTAAACACAGGTTTCACAGAAGAGATGATGACTTTGAACCTAGGAAGAAAGAGAGTAGACTGAAAGAATACAACGATGAACCTCGTAGGAAGGAAAGAGATTATGATAATGGAGAAAGCAGGCGAAAAGATCACCATGACCATAGGAGAAAAGAATCTAGAAGAGAGTATGAAGATGGAGGAGAATACAGTGGTAAAGACAAGGAGCACCATCGAGACAGACACACTAAAAAGAAATGTTCCAAGCATAAGGAACATAGATCTAGTGATAAGAGAAAAAATGATGATAGAAATAGAGTAAAGCAAGAACCACTTAGTGATTCTGAATCAGATGGTGATAGAACTCAGTCTCCTAGGAACTATAGCAATAGGTTTGTTTTTTTAATTGTTTTTAACTTAATAACAAATTTAAGTGCACATAATAACTTATGAAGCAATCCACTACTAACCAAAACTGTATTATTACCATTTAAATTTATCACAAACTTCAATTTATGGATAGTTTTCCAACCTTTTCTTCGTGAAACCTTTTTCACAATTATTTCTGCTAATGTTCTATTGCTAAACATGAAAGAGTAACACACTGAATGCAGTAGCTCAGTGTTAGAGCACTCACCTTTTGACCTGGAGGTCAAGGGTTCAAATCCAGCCGAGGGAGGACCTTAATATGAGGTTATCTCTGGTACCGTACACTCGGGAGGCCTTGAATTGAAGGCCAGTACAC
Organism: Microvelia longipes; assembly: GCA_018340805.1. NCBI lineage: Eukaryota > Metazoa > Arthropoda > Insecta > Hemiptera > Veliidae > Microvelia > Microvelia longipes. The sequence continues at coordinate 42,302,550 of JACMZG010000008.1, read as the reverse complement.
AATGTGGAAAAGTCATATGTGTGTGTCATATAATGTACGGAGGGTGTGCTTACTAGATGAGTGGGTGTGTACAAACTCTGGAATGGACTAGTTGAGTGAGATTTGAGTCAGAGGAAAAGCTAATATGACCCTATGGGTTTAAACGTTAAAAAGGAACTTCAATTATTATTTTGATCATAAAATAATATTATGATATAAAATATCATAAGATCATAAAAGTTAAGTGACATCAAGTGAGTTCAGTGTCTGCTGGAAATGAAGCAAATTTATTTGCTCAATTGTTAAAGTTGATGAAAATTTGTAATTGCAAATATTGTTGCTGTTCTCTTATAAGTATTATTATTTTCAGAGGAGACAAAAAGCCTAGTAATTTAGATGCTCTTATGAATGTCAAGGAAGAGAAACATGAGTGGGGTTTAGGAGATGACAAGGAAAAGAAAAAACCTGTTGTGAACACTGCAAAACCAGATTTTGGTTTGTCTGGGAAATTAGCTGAGGAAACAAATATTGTCAATGGAGTTGTTATTAAATACAGTGAACCCGAAGAAGCTAGGAAACCGAAGGTATGAGGTTATTTTACCCTTCTATTTTATGTCCAGATAAGGGAATAGTTGTGTCTAGCTGAAGCATGCAGTCTTTGAGTGGGTGTCTGCTGGGAATATCAACTTTTTAGTAGTGTTATTTTATTTTTTAGAGATAAGCAGAAATAATCTAAAGAATCAAACTGATGCTTTGGGCAGCTGCCATATTTTAGAGATTTTGAATTTGTGAGGAAACTTTACTCACTTTTATTTGGAAAATGCATCCCCCCTAATGAGGATATTTTTTATTTTGACCTCTTTCTTCTTATAATTAAATGATAGCTTTAATTTTAATTAACATTTCGCCGTCTATCATTTAGAAATAAACACTTGTGGAGCTTAAGTTGCAGGATTTATTCCAATTATTTGTTACATTTATTGAGCTGTAAAGTTTCAATAAAGTCCTCCCGATTCTTTAGCCATTATTCCTTAAAAGTATTGTTGCTAAATTTCATTTTTATTTTACCTTTTATTATTTAGTTACTATTATCATACTGTTATTTTTTTAAATATTATTTTAGATAAGATGGCGCTTGTATCCATTCAAAGGTGATACTAGTTTACCTATTCTTCACATTCATAGACAGAGTGCTTATCTAGTTGGAAGGGATAGGAAAATAGCGGATTTACCTGTTGATCACCCCAGCTGTAGCAAACAACATGCTGTATTGCAATACAGACTTGTTCCCTTTACACGACCAAATGGCACACAAGGTAAACGTGTTAGGCTTTATGTTCTAGATTTGGAGTCGGCTAATGGAACTTTTATCAATAATAATAAAATTGAGCCAAAAAAATATGTGGAGCTATTGGAGAGAGATGTGATCAAATTTGGATTTAGTTCACGAGAATATGTTCTTTTACATGAACACAGCAAGGATGATCATCTTGATGATGACGTTGAGTAGTTCTATTAAAATTATTTTTATATATTTCTACTTAACTGCAAACCTTGCTTAACACTAAAAAGTTGCTAATTTAAGTAATCTCAAACAATTAATAAAAAGTGAGACCCCAATAAAACTTAATTGAAAAAAAGATTTGAATGGTGATTTTATTAATTGCTAATTTATATTTTAATATAAAGCCAAAGGTTAGATGATGTGATCATTTGCTGGTCTATTCTACCTTTAATTTAAAGTAGTTCAGATTATTGAGGTACTTCTTTTATATATTTTTGTAGCAAAATGAGAACTATATTTTTGTAAAAAATGGGACTGGGGGGAGGGGGGGGCATTGTAATTATTATTCTTTCTTATGAAGCATAAAGTTTATACTTTTTTCTTTTTATTGTTTATAACTAACTGTTTATTTATACTTCGTATTTTAAACCTATAATTTTTTTAAGTGCAGTTTTAGTGAATTTCCGAAAGTGTATTTTTATTTGCAATATCTCTCTTTCGCTAATATCGCTGGTAAATCTTAGTGACGTAATTAGTGTTTTTTTTTTGTTCAAAATGTAATATTTGCCTTGGAATTGGAATAATTATAAATTGCCTGGTAAAATCTACACCTGCTTTTTATTGGTATTTGTTTTCATAATCTTTAATTTATTTCAGAAACTTGTTGTTATGTGTTATGTAAAATGTATCTAGATTATAAATAATCTAGATACATTTTGTTTTATTAAGAATTTGTATTTGGTTTAAATAAATTATAACAATTTTGAGTTACAATTATTTTAAATACATTTTTTTAACCATTCTGTTGCTAGTTTAGCTTGCAATAATTAGTAAATTAGCTGCTGAAAAACTTTTTGAAAATGGACATCTTAGAAGTTTATTTTTAATGTTGTTTACTTACTATTTTTTTAGTTTTTTATGGATTTTAAAATGTAAATTGAAATAAATAATTCAAAGTTAATAAAAAGAAATATGAAACTAATTGATTAAGTTGGTAAATAATGATTGATAACAGAGTTAGCTGGAAAATTAGCCTAGTGCAAGCTTCCCTAACTTAGCTGCTAGATAGGGTGCTGAATTGTGGCATCAAGGTCATAGTCTGCTTGCTAGAAAAAAAATAAAGCTGCTGACTTGAAATCTGTCATCGTTAATATGTAATCTGTCAAAACTTGAATCTGATGAAATTTGACTCAAAACTAAAAAAGGTCTATAACTTAAAAGATTTCTAAGGACTTCATTGCTCATAGGATGTTTCTTACGACAACCAATTTGCTCGTCGTAATTCTGTTATTTAAAGTTTCACTTTAAAAGTATTCTGTAACTCATTGTTTTTAAATTGTAAATTTAAAACTAAATTATGTTAGAATTTCTTATTTATTATCTTAACAATTTTTAATTTATTACAATACATTTTACTAGTATATTATTACTTCCAGTTATATACTTCATTGTCTGTCTGGTACCTAGGCTTTGTAATATGATTTGCTGTAAGATATACATGTAAACATTAGTTTAAAAAATTGTTTTGTTATTTTATAAAATAACTAAAGCATTATGCTGAGTTCACTTAATTAAAATAGTAAAAATTCTGTTTGATTTCTTCATTTAGGGGGTTCTTAAACATTTCTTTTTTGTAAATATTTTTTAATACAAAGTACAAAAAAAAACTTAAAAAATTGTAAATATTAACTTATAATGATACTTATTTATTTTGAAGTAATTAATAAATTTAGGTATTATAAAAACTATTTTAAAATAATTTTGGATAATGCAAGACTGTAGCCGAAGGATGACTAAAATATGCACTAAAATAAGTATTATGCCTGCTGCTGGCAGATGTAGTTTATCATTTACTCTTTTTGTATGCTGAAAGTTTGTTGCCTCTCCTACAACATGAGGCTGGCTACAGCCTTGTTCAGGTGACATTGGTTTACTGAAAGGTTTCTTGTTTACTCCACACATTGGCATTAGTAAATCGCAATAACAAATAAAGTGAAGTGATGTCAATAATTGTTTGTAAGTACACTAGTACACTGATTATTTGTCCCCTAAGTGTTTTATTTTATTATTATTGTTATTTTATATTTTATTAAAATTAATAAATGAAATCAAATTTCCCTGGCTTTTTATTTTAAGTTTATTTTGTAGTTTAAATCAGAGACCTATGCAATTGTGAGGCACATATTCTTTACATTCCATAAAAGTAAAGATATATTTTTTTATGTTTACAGTAATTTAGTTTTAAGCCTCTCTTTATACCATAACGATCCCATTTGCCGAGTACAGGTTTGCAACCTGTTTTAAGTTTATGATCATAGTTACTTAATATATACAATTTGGTACTTTTCAAAGACATCACCCTGATTACTCAGCTTTGTATGAAGCTATAGTGATAGAATTGGTACCTACCTCTCCCCCTTAAGTTTTAGTAATTGTCTGGCATGTATGATAATCTGATTACCAAAATGTGTTTTTGTATAGTTACTTTAGAAAGTTAAATTGAAGCTTAACGTTATATGAATCATTTCTGTAACTGTATTATACTCTGGACAATTTGATACCATTATTGCTAAATTCCAGTAATTTTTACCAGACCTATATTATCCACATTCAATGTATTGAAAGTGATCCATTCTGGTGTACCAGTAAGCTTATTTTTAGTTATAAATGTGTAATATTACTTATGTATGTCAAACAATAGCTCGGTAAAAGATAACTGGAATTTATTAATATTGGTATCAAGCTGTTTGGAATAAAAAACAGTTTCTGAAACAATTATAAAGGTATGTTTTACTTTACCTTTTTCTATTTTCCATAGAAAAACACATTTTGGTAATCATATTACCATACATGCCACATAATTTAAAACAGGTTGCTGAATTGATTAATATGACCACTCAAAGTAACAAAAAAACATGATACATACTTTCTTTAAAAAAAACATTTTGAGTGGTGTATCATTTTGTATGGTTTTTGGGCTTCTGAGACCAATAAAACCACTCTGGAGACAACTAAAATAAAATAAAATGCCCGTTTTAGGGCCTTCAGCCCATCAGGGTATTCACCCTGTGGGAACCACCTCAGGTGGGTAGCATCAACTAAACTCTAAGAATTAATTAAAGTTGGCGAAATCTTTTTAATACAAATACTATTAATAAAATCTTAGAGCACAGCCCAGGCCTGCGAACCCCGGACCTCCGGTGTTCACGGCCACGGAGACAACTAAAACTCTTAAATTTTGTACTTCCGTCAATTTGTCACTAGAGGACTGAGGAATGTAAACCTAGTTGAGGGTGACTGAAGGACAAGTATTGTTACAAAGAGCAAAAGTAACATGAATGTTCTGTTCATTTATCTTTATCCTCCATTTCCTTAACCCTGCTCTTAAGATTTGTGGAGGAAAAGATGGTACTGGGCTAATTAGAAGGAGTGACATGCTTGTTATGGACAGGGAGGTTGGCTTTGTCATCTGCAAAGGTGCCAAGGATGGTAGATGGATGTTAAGGAATACGATAGGTATAAAAAGGACAGGACCTAGGATTCTACCTTGCGGGTACTCTTGGCCGTATGGGATAGATAGAGGAAAAGGAGAAGCCTAATCTAACATGGAAGAATCTATTAATATGCAAAGATTTAAGAATATATAATAGGTAAAAAGAAGTACTATTGTTTCCAAACCAATCCAGCATGCTATACTCTGTAAAAAGCATGTGCCTTATTTATTTATACTTGATTGTTATTTGACATGGTAGGATAAAACACGTCTAAATACAATTACAAATTTACATTATGTGTAACAAGTTATTCTTTAAAATAAATTAAAACTAATACTAAAAATAAATAAAATAAAAAATAATACTGGCAATTATTATTAATATACTGGCACAAAGCTGTTATTTAAACTCAGATAGTAATTTGAAAATTTACTGATTGACTAGATTGTTTAATATCAGAGGGTAACTTGTAACTTATTGTATAGTAATGTAGATAAATTGTAAGGTGAGTCGCCATATTGTTTTGTCCTGCATGAGGAGGCAATTAGGTTATGTTTATCATTACTTATGTTTCATTTTGTGTCATTATTATGTTTATTATTATTTAAAATTACCGGCGAACAATACCTTTTCCTCTCAAGTGAGGATGCAAAGACATTGACTACACGATGATTTTGTTGAATTGTAGAGTACTGGGTAGGGAAACCAAAAGCAAAACTTAACATTTAATGTGAAGTGTGGGCATGTTATATATATATATATATATATATATATAATATATATATATATATATATATATATATATATATATATATATTTATATATATTTGTGTGTGTTTTTCTAGCCAATTTCTTGTAAACATGCTGTCTTTCGAACAGATAAATATTTTAGAACCAACCTTGGGGAGGACCCGAATTCTATTGAAAACAAAGTTTTTATATCATCATTAACCCAGTTAGCTGAGTCTGAAAAATTGTCAAAAAATTGTTGAAATTCAACTTTATTTTTTTTCTTGCTATGAAAAAGGTCTAATGGAAAGAAACAGGTCCGAAGTCAATACGACCACTCTAAGTGACCAAAAGTAAAAAAAAAACAGTTGTAAAAACCGGAAATTTAACAAGGTTTACAAAAAATGTCGAGTAGGGTGTCGTTTTCATTGCTTTTTGGGGCTCTAAGGAAGAGCCCCAATGTTTTGTTTGTTACTTTGCATAGATTAGTATACATGATTGTTTGCACTAGGCTATTATAAATTAACCTTTGTCTGAATGCCTAAATTATATTGTAGTATTAATTATATAAGGGCGAGCATAGTTAGTTGAAAATAGATTTAGTCGAAGGAAATTCGCCCGACATGCGGACCACCGCGCCAGAATTATTTTGTAGTTGTAAACTTATATTAAATAAAAAAAAATATCGTCCCTACCTGGATTTGAACCCAGGTACCCTGAGTTTGAGGGCTCGTGTTGACTCCGGACCACTGCCATTCAACTCAGAGGCCCAAAAAAAGGACCAGTTTTATTCGATTCAGCGCCCAAAATTACATAGAAAACGACACCCTACTCGAAAATATAATTTTTTATCGACCTAAATTTTGGTAATTTAGGATGGTTTTTTCGACTTTTGGTCACTTAGAGTGGTCGTATCGACTTCGGACCTGTTTCATTTATCGTCTTAAAAACATAAATATTGACTTTTTTGCGGCGAAAAATATTAACTTTGAATTTGATGATTTTTTGAACATTTTGCTGACTGAACACGTCTGAGTCACCCCTGGTTTTCAATAGGGTTTGTGTCCTCCCGAAGGTTGATCTTTGTACCAAGTTTTATTAAAAAATATTAATCCGTTCGAATGATAGAGTGTTTACAAGAAAGTGTCTAGAAATACATATACGTAATATATATTATATATTATATATATATATATATATATATATATATATATATAATATATATATATATAGTGTTTTCGTCATTAGGGACCTCTGAAACGGATTTGTATTGTGGTCCAAGGTTCGACTTCCGCCATGACGCCTATCCCATTAGTGAATTTTATTCCCAAAGGAAATTCTCTAAAAAAGGAAAACCAAAACCACGTCAATATGCGACTAGTTCACAGTGTGCCTAATTCATCAAAACCAGCTTGACTCTGGCTAGGCTCACTGCTCTGGCAGCTTCTCTGATCTCATTAGTCCCACTTTGCCCGCCCTCGTTTAACCAATCATTAGCTCATTAGCTCCTCTAGCATCTCTAGACTCTAGCTTGGCTCACAGCTCTGGCTTGTCCAGCGCCACCCAACAGACAACTCTAGCAACCCCGACGTTAGTTTACACAAACTCATTTTAGCGAAATTCGCTAATGGGATAGGCGTCATGGCGGAATTCGAACTTCGGACCACCACACAAATCCTAACACAAATGGTTAGGTTCTAAAGCATGAACCGGAAACTTAAGCAAGAAATGGGTTGTTAAGCACGGAAACACGCATTCTAAATGAAATTCGCCCGACAGCGGACACCGCGCAGGAATTTTTTATTTAGTAGTTGTGAACTTGTATAATGTAAAAAAATATATAAAAATTATCATTCCAACCAGGATTGTTGTTAAGCACGTAAACACGCATCCAAAGGAAATTCGCCCGACATGCGGACCACCGTGCCAGAATTTTTTAGTCCTGACCTGAAAGTCAAAGTTCTGTAGTGCTACTAGGAGACGTCTGTCTTCAAGAACCGAGCACTTCGTTCTTTGTCACTTACGTTATTTGTGGTCCCAGTTCACTGACTAAGTTTTCGAACATACGAAGGCTCAGTATATCTTTCTGGCCTTCACCTCCATCGACACGCATCTTTGTAAAATCTTTATTATCATGAATATTATTCTCTAGCTAAAAGCCTATTTTCTTGGCAAAAAATGCCTCCTCTATTTTCTCAAAACTTTTCAACGGTCCAATGTGGTTATTCTAATTACTTGGTTAGTAGGACTCGCTCAAATCTTAGTGAGTAGTCTGTTTCTGTGGGGTGGGCTCTTAGTTACTAACTTACGGCTGTAGAGTAATACGCCATCGAACTCATTCTGTCCTAATAGGGATTTGAATCCCGACCGGAGCAGTCATGGAATTGGTGTTTAAATGAATGAGTACCTAAGAGGTTATTTGGCATTGCGCCTTGAGGAATAACGCGAGTACTCCTAGTACCTATTATCACGATCTAGTATTCAGAGTATATAAACTTAGACGAGTTACCGTAAGGTAATGTTGGGCCTTTATAAACACGATGGACGAATATATTTTACGCACCCATTTGCATATAAGATACACCTGTGCTTATGAATGTCTATGCACACATCATTGACATCTCAGTCATTTCATATAAAGGCATGTAGCCGTTCTCTGTTCCCAATTCTATAAGCCGCTTTTGATCAAGTTTTAATTGGCTGTTTACACCAGTTACTCTGTTAACGTTCAGAGATATGTTGACAGAAGGCAGATCTTCCCAAAAGGATTCTTTGAGGTAGAGGTTTTGTCAGAACAGAAAGGTAAACATTCTGGTGCCTAATATAACAAACCGTCCAAGCTAGTACAAACCAGGCCTCATCCTTAAATGAATCTTTTTGAACCTTTCTCCTTTACATCACAGGTACCGCCTTAAAACACCTTATAGTCTAAACAAAAAGCCACACCAATACTTTTTTTTATTATTAACCTTTTCCATTCTAAATAATTATTCACTCAATTTATATTACACATATACATAATTAAGAATACATAATTAAAGAAATTTATTCCTATAAATAATTACATAATTCTAGCGTGGAAGCGAAACGAAGAGTAAAACCCGAAGGTCTTAGTTCGGATCTTAGTACCTTGGACATTTTTTTATTGTGTAATTTACACTACATAAGTATTACTGTAAAATAATTATGGCGCTGTCTGTAAAATAATTATGGCGATGTCTGAAAGCCGGGCGAATTCCATTTGAAATTATTGCTTTTTTGCTCAACAATTAATTTCTTGCTTAAAATTTCGACAACTATACCAGTTCAGGATATTTTTTTACTGCAATAAGTATATTTACTGTTCAGTTGTGGGACAAAAGCCGAAATTTTAAGCATTTTATATATATATATATATACTCTAGTATAGTATACTGTAGTTATATTTTATGTCATGTATTGATTTTTTACGTTATTAATGATGCTCGTAGATATAGAAAAAGTACTTTCTTCGAAACTGAAAATCAATCTATTCCCTTATTCTGCTATTAATACACTAAAATTCAGTTTAAGCATTGTATTAAAAGTTTAATTTGTATTTATTAAAATTAAAGTTGTATCAAAATAAATATGCAGATTACGTACATGGAAAATAATCGAAGAGTGAAATATCTGACAATTAAGAGTAAAGACATAAATCGTTAAAAGAAACTATATCTCTTTTTAGAGACACTTTTTATTTCTAGGGATAATATTTTTAATTATATTTTAAATGCTTATGGATAATGATTAATATGTCATGTGAGTGTAAAACCAAACTTGCTTTTCTAATAAATTAAAAGACATCAATAAAGGTATTTTGTTGAAAATTAGATGGTACATCTACCGCATTATTATTCGTGTCATTGTTGAACGAGAGCATGTTTTTTATGAACAGCATGTAAATATGCGTCCCCTGTTGCCTATCTCGTTATAAGAGGGGGTGCGGAGTTGTGACTATGAATTGGCCTAATTGCGCTATAGGAAATGAACCTTGGGGGTAATAGAAAGAACCTACTAAACCCGCATAACTCTATCATAGACCGGTACTCAGTCAGTCAGCCTTGGGAAACCGCCCCATACGCTTCTCCTATGATGAGCTCGAGGAACCCGGAGTCTGTTAAAACACGTACATCCTAATTATTAAATTTAAAATTAAACTTTTAACTCTTTAGATTAACAATGTACTCTATGATATAAAAGAAATTCAATTAATTGAATGCTGAAAGAGAGTTTTTACCATAAAAAAATACAGTACAAATTTTTATTCTTCGCTATTTATTTTTTAAATAGGGGTTTCACAGAACATCGCAGGACTACTATTGTGGCAAATAATAAACCAACTTATATAACACAGCATTAATAAATCTTTAAGTGTATCTAAAACATTAGTTAAAAAATAAATTTTATAGAAAATAGATTGAATCATAGTATTTTTCAATGTGTACTAATTCTAGAAATAATTCATTTTTATTCATATTTATTGATAAAACTTTAATTCTAAATTTGCATTTCAGCAAGAGTGTATGAAAAACATTTTAGTGTTAAAATGAGTGATAAAAATACGCGGAAAGTGTTTAGATTGTAAGTTTATATTGGTTAAGTTAGACAAATGAAGATTAACACATTCACTTTGGGATCTTGTCTAGTTAATTTGCTTGTTATTATTACGTCAAATGTAGGGAACAGCGTCAGTTCCACATGCAGACTTCAATGCCCTCTTCAGGTATTTATGTTTTTATTTATATCTTGGAAGCTGATTATAAACAAAATAATGACTTGCAATAAAATGAAATTTTATTTATTTAATCTGCACACGGCAGGAAAATGAAGCATTACTGAACTAATTTTAGGCGAGAAAGTAACATTTCCCAGATCGGCTGGTAATTAGTCATGAATGACTGCACTTTACCTGCCTAGGCAGGAAAGTAGCATTTCCCAGCCGCCCCTGCCTATGCTGGTAAAGAAAGTTAATAGATCATTTTTGTAAACATGATTAGTTAATAATAAAAAGCCTATTCAATTTATTTAATAATTTATATATTGAGTAATTACATTTTAACTAATTAATATAACAGTTTGTAATGTAAATCTTTATTTAGAAATACATTTTATTGATTAAATTGAAGGCAACACTTTTTGTCTTGGGTTTATTATCTCATCTTTTTTTGTCAAGTCATTTACTACTTTATCATACGGACCCGTAGTTAATACAGTTTAAAAGTTAGTTTATTCTATAGTGATTCTATAGCGTGTTGTGATGAATATCGTCTAAGATATAGACGAACTTTTCGAACATACCCCGCCGGATGTTTTGGCAATCGCTACAAATGCCAAAGAGAGCTACTACCCGACAAATCAGGAAGTAGGTATCTCAAAGCATATGAAGTGTTCAAAAATGGTGCGCAGAGAAGAAAGTAAAGAATGTAAGTGAAAACGTTGTGTTAGCGTATTTAAAAGAACTGTCAAAAACAAAATCGAGCGCTACTCTGTGGTTAACTTTCTCGATGAATAGATCTGTATTATCAGTCAAAGAAAATGTAAATATAAAACATTACACAAACGTAATAATTTTCAAGAATGCTAGTTTTGATTTATTACTGTTCGCAGATAAAATATTGTGTGGAACGAGGCAGGAAAGGAAACATTACTGACTCGTATATTTGCCTTCATCGGCTTTGCCTCAGTCAAATTATATATTACCTGCCTCGGCTTCGCCTCTGCAGGTAATATAGATAGCACACCCTCGCCTAGGCTCGGGGGCTAACTTCGATACTAGTCAAATATTCCATTTTCCTACCTAGTTACACATATAACTATATCTTGAACCAATTTAAGATGAAATATATGTGTCTTATACCCTTGCTAACATCCTTTTAACTAATTTTTTATGATTATTAATGATAGATACACAATCTGTCATTAATAATTATAAATTTTCTTGGCGATTATATTAATACATATCTAGAGGAGTTTATCTGTATACAACATTGAATTTGGCTACAATTGTTTTTCCTCTTTAAAAATAAGTTATTAACTTTTATTAAATAAGTTAATAAAACTTGGTCTGTACATCGTTCTTTCTTGACATGAAATTTAAATTTTAAAAATTAGCTTAGTCGTTCCTCAAAAAAGTATGTATTGTGCATGTATAAAATACAGATATAACATAAAATGTAATATTATATAAGTATAGATCATGGATAATTATTTCTTTGTTGGATCTGCTTAAAATGTGCTAATTTTGTTGGAAAAAGTCTCTCCATGTGAAGCGACCTTTTAACCATATTCGGAACTCCATAATTAATTTATGTTATATTTATGAAAAATAAATTTATAACACATGCTGCTCAAAAAAGGGCTGGTATATTGGGGCATTTAAGTCTGGACTCTATTTTGTTTTAATGTTAGTATTTAAAGCAAAAACAAATATATTTTTACTATTGTAATATAAATATAATTGACGAAGCTTCTATAATAATTTTAGTCTGTCAAATGATTGTAGTCAAATTGAAGTTTAGTCAACTGCTTTAAGTTTATTTCCTACATGCTTATTATAATTATAGAGTTTGTTAATATTCTACAATTGTTAGAGTTATTAACTCTTGAAAATTCTCTAATAAAAAATCTTAATATACATGTGTTGTTATGGTTCTGCTACTTTCCGTTGAAAAATTCGCTAATGAGACGGCTATGCCACCCGTCTCATTAGCGAATTTTTAGCAGGAATCCAATTTACTCAATTTACTTGTAATAATTCAGTTGTACTAACTTTATTGGTATTATTCGGATGTTGTATTTTCAACTAAAATGGGGGTATTGGGTAAAACTGCACAAAATAAAATTCTTACCAGAATTATTAAGCACAAAATTAAGATATTGCTTTAGAATGTCGTGATATCCTAATCAGCAATATCCAGCAGATTTTGTAAAAAAAATTGCTACGCCGCCAACGCATGCATCTATGTAAAAGAATTTAGGTCCTAGTCTGGAATAATATAGTTTGCCGCCCTGGAACATATGTATGTATTACATATGTTATACATATGTATAATTTTATGCGGAGAGTTTACCCAATTTAAACAATTTGTTACCTTTACCTATCCTACAACTTTAAGAATGGCTTCGCCTGTGCATTAAATCTTGTGCTTCCTTTGACTGATTAAATAATAGGTTATGATTTCTGATTCATATAGAGAATAAATTATTTTATCTTGAAACTCGTTCCCTAAAGAGTAACTATTTCTATTTTTGTTCTGCTACTCTTGATATTTAATTCAACTATTTTAATCCAAATGTCACTGAAATTATTTTAAGCAAAACTGTTTCGTTCTATACCTTTGTATATCTCGTGCGTAAAATTGATTTAGTGTTTGTCTTTAAAGACGAATACTAAATTAATTTCAACATGCAATTTTAATTTTATTTAATATGCAATTAAATAAAAAATAGATTAATTTTTTATTTTTTTATTTAATTCCATGGTCGTTTAATGCTAATTTTATTCCTCAAGGGTGCATTGTCACTAAGAAGAAGAATCGAAGGTACGAATTCTAAATGTTTACCTTTAAACATGTTTAGGCTTTGAACCTCAAGCTCGTCATCTTATATTGTTTTACGTAATTATTTTTACCTATTAACATTGTGACATCACTTGTCTCCGTTATTATTACGATTTTATTCCCCAAAATTCGACCAAACTATTTATGAGATACGCATTGATTTAGATGCATTTGTTATTCAGGCGTGTAAATATGTTCTGTGTCGTAAGTTGTAAAATCATTTGATGAAAGTATAAAAAGTGAGTTTCTAGGTAGATATATCTTGCTTGGCAGATAGACATAGGTAGGTAGAAGATAGATAGCATAATAGCTTTTTCTTGGTCATCAGTAAAAAATGTTACTTAATACACAAAAAAACCAACACTTCTCTCCACAAAAGAATTTATAAAATAAAAGCAGAGTCGGCTTTCGGTAATAATGCCATCAATAGTGCCGGTGAGTTGAGTGCAGGCATCTAAAGACAAAGACTGAACAACAGACTATCCAAAGACTGAAGCCTGACTGAGTCAGGCTTCAGTCTTTGGATAGTCTGCACTCAACTCCTTCACTCAACTCACCGGCTCTGTTGATGGCATTATTGCCGAAAGCCGGCTCTGCTTTTATTTAATAAATTCTTTTGTGGAGAGACGTGATAGTTTATTTGTATATTGAGTATTACTCCACTGAGCTTTAAGAAGTCATTGTTACTTAATAGTTACTCCCTTAATTTAATTTTAACTAAATTTAAATAGAATAGAAGCCGTTTCAATATTTTTCATTTTAAACATCATTCTAATTTTTGCTCTTGAGATTTGCATACAATCCCTGATAGACATAGAAGACTGATTAGCGATAATATGAGATAATTTAGGACTAAAGCTTAAAAAAATTATATTTACAGTTGTATTGTAAAGTCCTCCAGGTTATACGATTATAATAATATTTTACAATGAGACGACTTCTGAATATTTCGAGACATAATTCAGGAGACTGAGGCCACGCTTGCTCCTTAATATTATGTTAGTCACTGTTTTAGAGTGACCTTGACCCTTGACCATTTTTGATTTCTCTCATAAATGCTGCAAAGCTAATATAGATACAAGGCGTTAAATTGTCCAAATTATGCATTGTATTTCTAGGCAACGCTTGCTCCACTTTGAGTTGTCCTTGAAGGTTATTGCGGGAGAAGTCCCTCTTTATTTTAATTGACCAAGTTTGTAGTAACGGTTGGCTTACACTACCCTGGGAAAGGAACATCAAATTCCTGTCTAGTCAATGAAGTTAAGTTTATATACCACCTGTTACGTATCCGGCAGGTACCCTATATCCTTTAATATTAATACCGAACAGGTCCTTAACACCCACCCTCTATACTTTAGCATGTAATTACTTATGTACCTGTTATTTCCCTATAACAAGTTATTTCCATTTATGATGATGATCAATGTAGTGGAACATTTATGATTTTCTGTTTTGCCTCAAAATAATTCATTTTCCTTATTATTTTATCAGTATAATTTAATTGTGAATTCTTTTAACTATCTTATATTTTTATCAATAAAATGGCTATTTTTTGTTTTTTTAAATTATTATAAAATTAAAATATTTATTGCAGGATCGGAAGCAGGATAAAGAATTAGACGTTGGTTGTGGACCAGATTGCAAAATAGAACAGGTAGGTTATAACTTTTATACTTATTTTACTTTCTTAATAGGTTAGTGGATGAGAAATCTACTACTACTATGATATTTCACAGTTTTGCTTGTAAAATGCCTAAGTTATTTCACCAATTTAGTTACTAATCCCAAAATAGTCTTAAAATATTTTATTTAGATTTGGACTATACACCTACAATATCCCAATTTCGTCAAAATTCCATTCCCTTAAAAATAATTAGGTGTCCCCTTATAGGCAGGTTCGAATCCAGCCCAAATACTTGGGAGGGGCGATTATTGATGCTTAGTAAAACTCAATTATTTCGCATGAGGGTGCAGGTGCCTTAATCAGGGCTGAAAATAACTTAAGGAAAACTAGATAGTTTACTTAAATTGTAGTATTAAAAAAAAGTATCAAAGATGCGAGCGAAGCCAGCTAAAAAAGAGCTTTAGTGAATTTTCATCATGGAAATGACGCTTATGAGGTTGTTAGGATGACGGAAGTTGAGGGGGAGTGTGGGTGGGATCGATTTCTTTGGCTTCCTGATACCAAAAATATATTTTTAAAAACAAAGCTAAAACTGACAGATAACAAAGCTACAACATTTAGCTGATGTTGTATATAAGTATACGTCTAGATCAATGATCTCTGCGATATCTGTTAGGTTTAGTAGTGCTAGATGGTAGGAATTCCGCTCTCGTTAGCCTACTGTCCCAGATATACAGGGCAAAAATGGATCTCAGGGAACTAAGCCATACTAAGCAAGTCTTCAAACCGGCAGTAAGGACTTCTTATGGTCGTAGGCATTCTAAAACGATTTGAATCTGCTTCTGTTCAATCGGACCATTCTAAGTAGCGTTATTGGCAAAAAACTTAATTTTGTCAATAAAAGTTGTTAATTACCAAAAGAAGTTGTTATTGTATACAGTGGGTGTAAGATAATTGGTCAACGCTACATACATCTTATTGTTTATATGCAAACGTCTATATGGCCCCGATGGGACTATATCAAGCGATGGAAATCCATTAGATACATGGCAAAATGCCATGAAAAAAATAAATGCTAAAACAGCAACTGTGTTGTAAACAATATGGCGCGAAGCGGCTACAAGGAGGCCCATGGCCTCTAAGCGCCCAAGAGTCCGAAGCCGTATTATTTTTGAGATATTTCTGAATATAGATAGCAAGATTTGAAATTCCTCGCAGAGTCGAGCCCTACTAAACACTGAGGTTATAACTTGAATGGCATCATACCATAATAATTTACTTCAGTGGTTCCAAAATTGCATCCAAGGGGCCATCTAATTTCGACTAAATTTAGGCTTACCTTTTCAGATGAGTGAGTATATAACATTTCCTTTCTGAGGGCCCAATTGCTTTTTAGCTATTTATTACATATTTCTAGTTTTAATTACATCAAATAGCAGGTTTTTTTAATGAATAAACAAACCATGCGAGCAGAGCGAGGTTAAAGAAAATTTTGCTCTTTTTAAATTAAATGCTTTTCTAAATTTAACTTTTTACTTTTCCTCATTTTACAGTAGGTACATAGGAAAAGTATAAGTGTTTGTAAAAAAATCTGAAACCGGGATGAAACTGGAATTATCCGTTTCAGGTGTTTTTAAGGCCTCTGAGTGTTTTTCACAAAGTTGTCTGTATGTATGTGTGTGTGTGTGTGTCTGTTATCATCGTAGGGTCTAGTGTTTTTATGCTAGAGAGTTGAGACTTTGTACAAAAACCAGTCTACCATGTAGTTGAGCTGTTCGGAAAATAATTTTTTATGTTGTAACTAACTCGGAAAAACTATTCAGAAAAAATAAAAAACATAAAACTCGGAAAATTAATCGATCAAAATTGAAATTTGGCACGCATGTAGCCATGTATAAGACTATCATATGTGCTAAGATTCATCTCATTATCAAAATTAGTTCGATTTTTATCAAATGACTTGTATGCTTTTTAAAAATTGCAGAAAATCGGAAAATAATGCAAATGAGTTGCAATTTAGTACAAGTATATACGTTTACGTAATAAATGAGTACACTAAGTTTCGTTTCAATATGTTTCATGTTGAGTTTTTGTTGGATCATAAGAGTTAAGCAGCATTGAACGTGGTCATTGCTGTATGGATGACCGCTAAGAATGAAACAGACGCAGACATGCTGCAGTATAAATTTGGTGAATAGTAAATTCTGAGGACGAGCGAATCGAGTCCGAAGCAGGGAGGATGAGCGTAGCGAATCTTCGACGAGGAAAAGTTCTTAGATACCCCGTACCGGTTTTTTTCTTAAAAAGTTGGAATATTGCAAATAAAATTAGCCGGGGCTGCCTATGCTTTTTCCCTCAATATTTTGTATCTTGGTAGTGCGATCGCCTCTTTGCCCCCCCCTCTCTCTCTTGTATCCACGCCTGCTTATAGGGACTTGCCTTGCTTTGTTATAACTATTATCAATTTAAGTCTTTTGACCTCGCAGAATATGCCAATAATAAGAATTAATTAATATACTTTTTTAGCATTTTAAATTGAACAAAGGAATTTATTATTAATACATTAATAATAAAAGTTATAGATTTGGTCTAATCAATCAAATTAGAAGAATAATGTTAATAAATTGTTTTAGTGATTAAACAAATTATGATGCTGAGTTTACTATTTTAAACAAATATTTGTTTTGAATTATCTAGTTCTCTAATAAAAATATGCAGGTGACAACCTACATGAAGAGAAGCTGGATAACTGTTTATCTTTTGACGTTGACATGTTCATAAAAATGTTTACGCTCAGATACCTTCTTTTTTTAAAAAAAACTTTCACGCTTAGTAGATAACACAGATGTCTTTCATTTTATAGTAGCAACAGATTACGGAGTTTACTTAGGCTGTGTCGTTACATGTTTTTTTTGTTATTAATAATAATTGATATTCGTTTTATAATTGTTAAGTAAACTTTATTGTTCAGTCAAAATATATTAATAAGAGGTGTTAAATTAGTCTTCTGTTCATTTTCTGGCATAGTCATGTTTTGCAGATTCTCCGTGATAAAAATAACCAATGATATCTGCTGAAAAAATGTTGGTAGAGTTATTGCAAGTGAAAATTCAATAAAATACAAAATAATATAATTGGAGAGTAACTAGAACCGAGGACAGTAGCTCAATAGTTGTACGTTTACCTAGAAATCGAGAATTCTTATAAATTAGGTTCTTATGTATCTTAGTATCTTATCTAAATTAGGTTAAATTAGGTTCTTAACCAACCGGTAGATTGTTGGTTGGACTTGGCTGATCTGTGGTTGGTAAATAGGGAGGAGGAAAGAAGACAAGTCCCCACGAGGGACTTAGGCGGCCAACAAAAGGAACTTGTTTCGTAGTATGTGAGAAGGATTCAATATTGTTCTCACCATAGATTCACAGAAACGGGGGTGGGGGGGGGGGTGAGTGAAAATAGTAAAGTCCCTAAATTTTCTCCTACCAAGACTGTAGGATCTAGCAAAACGGTGGGATGGTAGCTTATGTGGAGGTAAAACCATCTAGTAACCATCCTTATCAAATAATCTAGTTGATAAGGAAAATCTGTACGTTACTTTCTATTTATTTATTTAAAAATAAATAAATAATCGATTGATGATCGTAAAGATCATCAATTATAAATAAATAAGTACGCCGAAAGATTATTCTTCTTAATAAGGTAAGAATATCAGAAGGTAGTGGCTACTATAGTAGAATGGGAGTCACCATATACTTTATAGTTATGTACAAAGATATAAATATGAGATAAGTATACGATTGCACAGACTAAACTCTATGGTATATATATATATATATATATATATATATAATATATATAATATATATATATATATATATATATTTTATATTAGTGTAAAGTGAAATTCTCTTTTATTATGCTTGGAGAAGTGAATTGATTGAAAGTGTAACAATTAAATTAAGCCCAACTCAGTTTGGCCGCTGGGATTTGGTTAAACGTAGTTCATAAAATTTTAAGTATGTTAAAAGAATTTTCTGTCTTTAAATATTTATAAGAGAGCCAGCTTCTTTTCTACCGACAGCAACAGTCAACTATGACAAAAATACTTACTTGCTAAGCACTCAATAACTGAACTCACATATTTTAATTAAATAAATCATAAAAATAACTGTGTTTAAATTTCGTATTATTATTTTAGTAGCCATGAATATAGATTCGAGATATGTTATTATATAAAGCTAAGGTATCAAAAATTGATTACCTGTGTAGGTTTAGATCATACTTTACTAATCAAACAAATATTTTCCAATATATTGAAGTTGACTGTAAATTAAAAGATCATTAAACTAAATATACTTAAATGCTTATAGACGTTTAAACATATCCGACAAATGAGGTTGAAAGAAGGGGGAATAGTTGATTACTTTGCAGCGACTTATCTGCAAAAATCAATTTTCTGAGTGAGTACTATGTCCTAAGATTTAAACCTGTCCGACACTAGGACCGACCCTTATAACACAATTCACGGACAACGCCATTAGAAACACGATATAATGAACAAAAATTATGACCACATAAAACATGATAAATGGGCTTTGAAATTAGTCGATTCTTGTCTTAATATTAGAAAGAATAAGAGTGGAAATAATTTCAAAACTAACACCAAATACAGACTAAACTTTTCTTCAAATTTCAAAACTAAAAATTTTCTTGGCCTAGATCCTCGGCTCAACGTGGCCACCGAAAGAGAAAAAACAAAACAAAAAAACAGCAAACCCCAACCATGATAAAGTATGAACTCTACGCAAAAAACCCACCAATTTTTAAACTAAGATTTTAAATTCAAATTTTACATTACAAAAGTCAAATGCGGATATTTATGTCAGCAATAAAGTGAATAAAGAAAGCTATAAAAAAATCATAAATCTTTAAATACATTTGTAATTTATCTGGTGTTATCTTTATTGATAGTTTCGAATAGCAATATACTTTCTTGCAAAGCTTTATGTGAGTTATATAAATATTGCAATATCTTAAAACTCTTAGTATATGGGTTCGATTACTTAATAGCCCACCGAAACTCAGCTACGTTTTTTTTGTTTTATTTTTATTCTTCTTGGAGAGCAATCACTGGATTGTTTCTCTTACCAGCCTATGAAGCTATATTAACTTTAATACATTAACCGTAATACTTGTAAAATTGATTGTTGTTGTGTTACTCTAAGTATAAAGGTGTGTAAAAGGCTTTTTGAAACAAGCCCCATTTCCAAAATATGTTTTATTAAATAGTATTAAGTTTAATAATTATAATTAATATAATAATAATTATTTTATTACTTACTCGCTAGATTAATTGTGTTATTAATGCGTAGCACAGGGCTCGCTAGATTCCGTGTATTAGTAATTATGTATAGAAAATTATAGCACGATTCGCTCGCTAGATTGCGTACATGTTTAATTTAACAAAAAATGGGACTCACTTCGCTCGCTTGATTGTTTCTATTTTTAATTAAACATGGTAAAGGAGGCTCGCTAGATTGCATATATTTATAATAATACGTATTAAAAAAGGCTCTCTATGCGCGCTAGAATGTGCATACTTATAATAACCCATAGTGAAAAGGGCTCGCTTGATTGCTTAGAATAAACTTGATAGCATGTATTATTAATACTAATAAAAAAGGGCTCGCTTCTCTTGCTACATTGCGTATGTACTAATAATTCTGCATCGAAAAATCGGGCCCGATTCGCTCGCTAAATTGCGTATGTTTATAATTTTACATAATATAAAGGGGCTCGCTTTACTCGCTTGATTGCTTATATATATGATTTTACATATTAAAAAGGGGCTCGCTTCGTTCACAAAATTGTGGTTATTAGGGATAGACAATAAAAAGTTCTAGTTTCGCTCACTAAGTATCTAAAGTACATTACAATGATCTTTATCTTGTAAATTCATATGAAATTATTAAATACTAAATATTATAAAAAAATTATGGCCGTCTTAAAAAAAAATATGTTAAATCTTTAGGAATTTTGTATATAACATTTTTTGTTCTACTGATCAAGAGATTTTTAACGAATATAACTTGATTTATTCCTTTTAATTTAATTTTTTGAGTTCACCGATTTTGCCTCAATTTGTAAAATAAATGTTCAGAGAAACCGCTGCCAACCTCTCACTTGAAAAGAGAAAAAAAATCCCTACCCCAATAACCGCTGTAGGGAAAAACCTTCTTCGCGGCAATCGTTCAATTTGTTTGTGGCTTTCTTTTGATTACATCGTTTTGAAAACAACTTTCAAATTAATCTTAAAAATATTTTAAAATAAAACTACACAAAAGAAATGTAAAAAAACATCGCCAAGCAAATACGGGTAAAATAACCTGATTTGTTTACATAGTTTTTTCCCGCTCCCTTCTTGCAGGGATTTTTTGCTTAATCAGTGGTGCCTAAACTGACCTGTCAAGATTTTTAAACTAAACGATAGACTGTAGGTACCTGTTGGTAGGTATCTGTATGTAACTACCTTCCCCTATCCCCCGCTTATGAACGCTAAAACTTAAACTTTAATTGGTACACTCGTTTAGCTTAAAGCACATACTCGTCCCACTCATACTTCAAAGGATCCGAGGCCTTTTTCGGGAGTTTTAAAGTCCTGTATAATAATTTGTAGCCGCGAAATGTTTAAATATTAGAATATTTTCTAGAAATAGATATTTGTAGGAATTAAAACGTGGAGATTAGTGGAAAATGTAGGTGCTTTTACGGTATTACAATGATCCTACTCCTTGGCAACGATTAATAATAGGTATAACGAAAATAAATGTTGAAAGAATCTTTATGCTTATTAGGATTTTCGCTTTCGTTAGTTCAAACGGAAGAGATTGAAGGTAGGGTCAGTACGAAAGGTTCGTTAAGACCGAGAAGCATGACACCGGTTCCGGTCTGTGTGAAGCTCGAGCCCAATAAACCATTCATTTTCAGATCCGGTAAATTGCTTCCTCTTTAGTGTTTATTTCCTGTCTTAGCTCGATTTAGTCCTGTGAATTTGTTTGAGTTGTTTGCTATGTGATATTGATATTATAGTGTTTAAATCAAATGTTAGTAAATAAGAAGACCACCAGGTGAGGGTAAAATAACTGGACACCCTTCTGGTTGTGGCAACCCAACCAGTACAGGGTATCAAATATCTTTGACCTTACCTAGTCAAACTTCCTTCAACGAGAAAAAATCACCACCTTCCCACACTAGTCCAGCTTCTTTGCCACTCGGTATTACATTCTTAAATAATGAATAGCATCTAATCATAACAAACGTCCAGCGTTCTGAGTCAACTATAAAGTTTTATGTCTTTTCCTTTCAAGTCTGCCCAGTCAATTTAACCTACATGAGCACTAAGCTAATTACATCTTTATTGCAGACAATAAATAAAGTTATTAAAAAAATTGAAATAAATATTATTATTATCATTATTAATTATAGAACCATATAAATGAAATAAATTTGCGTGAGGAAATAATAAATAGTGAAGATAAGTTTCGAGATGTTTCGTACCCATTTTTTGTTTCTTTCGAAAAGAATTAGCCATTAAAAAATTAGTCATCCTTAATATTTAATTGAAATTAATGAAAATTAAAAAAAATGCAAAACAGTTGCAAGAAGTAAAAAAATATGAGAAAGACGCTACTTAATTAATTTGGAAGCTATTCTTTTTAAACTATAATTTTATTACTAAAGTGACTCTTACAACTTACAAAGAACATAAACCGTAGTGAGTACTAGTGTTAGTATGCATACACTGTGTAATTTGGCTGTGAGTATAATTGATACAATTAGTGAGCGTTTGAGAAACTGGAACCAGCATGAGAAGATGTTTACTATAGTAGTAAGACTGTCAAAGAAGATTATTGTTTTTAAACAATAGTTTGACCTTTCAACTGTTGTAATTTTTTTGTTTCTTTAATAATTTGATATTTTTGACACCCGCTCACGTAAGAGTACGAATGGAATTTTGAATTTGAAAGAATTTATTTACAGTATACAATTTTCTCTAAAAATTATAATCTGGGTTATAAATTTTCAGTGTAAAGCTTCTTTCTTTACTTCTGAGACAAAACAAAGGACGGGCATACTCCAGACGGAAACTTTCCGCACTATCTCATATAGTAACATTTCAATCTCTATAAAACAAATATAGCCGATTAAAATTTTAAGTATGCATTATTTAAACTATAACTAAGGCTCTCTGATTTTTTCGGGGTTCCATTAGATTCCTAGAGACTCTACTGATTATTTAGTTGTTACACCATTAGATCATATATATAAAAAATTGCGTACGGGGTTCTTGTTACCTCATTATGTTTCTCGACATATCGGATTTGCTTCGCTCATCCCCCTACCGGACTCACATTACTCGCCCTTAGAATATATAATAATTGCTAAATCTATATTGTTATATAAATCTATATCTTTAGGCTCGCTTCGCTCGTTCTTGAAAAAATTGATAATGAAAACAGGGATTGGTGATAGTGATACGAATTCACTGATCACACTCGATGCTGCTTAGCTAAAACTATCCAAAAATAATAATTTTGTAATTCGTTTGTGCTGATTTTGTTTCGTTTGGGCTCTGATTTTGTTTTGGTACATGGCGTTATTTTGTTGGCTCTAGAGAGAATTATTTGAATTATTCTATTCGACTGTAGTGCAGAATGTAGTGATGAAATTGTTTTACCAATATTTATAGTATATATGTGGTTTGGACTTAAAAGTTGGGGTGTTAAAAATCAACATTAAAACTTTCAGTTCTATATGATGAAGGTTAGAACGTTCGTATACCTTCTTGTATTTACACAAGCAAATGAGTTTAGGATATAATTTTCTTTTTAGAGGAATATCTTTAAGTCTTTTGCTAAGACAATACAAGTGTAAATAAGTTAAACAAAGATTTCAACTAAACTTAAAACAGCATGGCTTACCTAATTTTAGAATGAATTCTTCAACATACTAGTTAGACATTACAAATAGTCAACATAATAAGTTGTATCTTGTTTGGTCTTTGTACTTTTGAGTATGGCAAATCACAGGCGAGAGCTATTATTAATAATTAAGTGATTCGCTTAATTGTTTGTCCCATTATAACAGTTGAGAGTACATTTCAAGCGCGTTACATTCGTTGCAATAATTGGCTTTAAATCATTTAAATGGTGGTGGGGGAGATAATCTATTTGAGGTTTAAATAAAAATGTAAAACTCAGGAGGTCTTATAAACCCCTGAAATAGACATTTCTGATAAAATCTCAGTTTCGGAATATTAATGCATACGCATTATTTTATCTAAAAAGGGACTAAAATTAACTTATTGACTTTAGCTTTAGAGAACCAAATTATGATTTTTATCTTGCTCTTTATAATGCGATATGAGAAGTAAAATGAGGGATAAAAAGAAAATTCAGCCAGAGTTGTCAACTTAATTATTACGTGAGTAGTAATGTCACAGAGTTTCGAAGAATTTAAGTTGGCAACATTGTTTTTGTTTTGCTTATCACTCCATGACAAAACTAAACGTATTTAAACGTTTTTAATCTTTGACTTGTTTTTGAATTGTTTCTTATTTAAATTCTCATTGTTATTAAATTAGTGTTATTTAGTTAATTAGTTTAGTTATTTGTGTTTATATATTAAGTTAATTGTAATTGAGAGTAGTTATAGTAAACTGTTTCGATGGAAGACGAAAATAATTTTGTTTTTGACATTAATGATTTGTTTAATGACACTCTGGCTTTCTGTGACGATCTGGTGTTGCGGAGAGATTTACTTCTACATTCTTACTTTTCCTCATTTATTCCGTAGGTATACTAGTATTGTTTACACTAAAATGCGATGCCGGGATTTCAAAAACCATTCCTTTACTATGTACACTTACGTTTGACAATGAAACTTATAACTAATACATTAAAAACGGCGACCAGTCTGACTGAACTCTCGTGAAAACACACTGAAAAATTATAGTGAAAAATCAAGTCATATCGTTTGAAAGCCCTTGTAAAGTACATTCTGGCGCAGAGGTCCTCAAGCCGGGAGTATTTTCTGTGAAATGCGCGCATATATTTAATAAGCTGAGCTGTAGCGCCACAATTTTGTTTAATTTGTTCGAATTTTAATAAAAATGCGTTTATTTATCCCATAGATTATACACTGCACGGCACAGCAGTGTTCGCAGTCATCAGAAGCTCAGCTTATGCTAATTTTAGCTCATTTCTGTGAGAAATTTAAACAAATTAAAGAATAATGTTGTGACGCTATTGCTCAGCTTACTAAATATATACCGGAAACTCAGGCAAAAATTGGATTGATCGCCCGGCTCGCGGACCTCCGCGGCAAAATTATTTTCTAGTTGTAAACTTAAATATTGTGAATAAGACGATACAAAATTAGCGCCGGTACTAAGATTCGAACACAGAAACCCTAGCTTTAAGTAGTTTTATCGATTCCGGACCGGTTTTATTGACTTCAGTATACACCAATATAACATCGAAAACGACACCCTACTCGACATGTGTTGTTTATCAACCATATTCTCGGGTACCCGGTAATTAACCATAGTTTTTTCTACTTTGTATCAACTTCAGACCGGTTTTTTTCGATTCAGCACCCAAAAAACAGAAAATGACGTTTAACTAAAAAAATCATTTAATCGACCGTTCTTTTGGTTTCTTGTTATTTTCCAAGGGTTTTTTTTTGACTTATTGGTCACTTTAGAGTCGTATCAACTCCGGACTGATTTTTCTTATTCAGCGCTCCAAAATACTTACGTATAAACTTTTTCGGCAAAACATTTTAACCTTGAATTTTACTGATTTTTTGAAAATTTTGCTGACTCAGTGACCTGATTTTAAATAGGGTTTGTGTCCTCCCTAAGGTTGATTGTTGTACTAAGTTTGATTGAAAAATAATTATCCGTTCAAAAGATAGCGTGTTTTTACTTTTCCTCATTTACACATTATAAAAAAGTATTGTTTTCAAAAAAATACAAAACCGGGATGTCGCACCGGAATAATCCATTTTAGGTGTTTCTGTGGTGTCATATCTGTCTGTATGCACACATACAGACAGATATGACACAAGACAGACAACATACAGGTTGTTATCATCGCATTTCCCAGTATTCTATGTATGCTAGAGAGTAAAAACTTCGTCCAAAAACAATCTTTAGATTTACTTGTGCTATCTAGAAAATATTTTTTATGATGTCACTAACCCGTGAAAATTACTCAGTAAAAATTATAAAACGTAGAAAAATGATGCGATTAATTTGAGATTTGGCACACAAGTAGCCATGTATAAGACATATGTTCCAAACATATACATGAACATATGTGCGACGTATCATTACATTATTAGCATTAATTTAATTTTTATCGAATGGTTTTTATAAGTTTTTTTTAAAAAAAAATATATGTAATCAGAAATTAATCCAATTGAGCTGAAATTTGATGCAAGTGTATCCCTTACGTTATAAATAACTATATAATAAGGTGTGGCAAGTATATCTATGATTTTTTTGGATCATAAAAGTTAAGCACCATCGAGTGAGTTCAGTGCCTCAATGGGCGACCGCTAAGAATTAAACTAGTGTAATTACTATCTGAGGACGAGCCAAGCTAGCCCACAGTAAAGAGGATATGCGTAGCGAATTCGATAGCTTGAGGAAACGTTCCCGAGGTACCCCTTATCCGAGTTTTTTTTATTAAAATAAGCAATCTAGTGAGCGAAAGTATCCTGTTTTTACTAAGTATTGTAATTATTATATACAATCTAGCAATTTATAATTACAATATGTTATAATTAATAGAAATAATCTAGAAAGCAAAGCAAGCATTGTTTAAATTTGTTTTTAATTATATTTCTTACATGTCCCTGATGGAACGCATTAATAGTCAAGAATTAGTATTTTATGTAGTATACGACAAAAACACTTTATATAAATCAGACTAGATTAAAGGGACTTTACAGATCAGCTCATATAGAAAAATTTAAATAAAAATTGGTCTTATATACTCTTAATAACTTTGGGATGGATAACTTTTTGCTTTATTTTGTCACTATTATTTCTTTTAGTTTTTAAAAGGAAGTCAAAACAACAATTGAAAATTATTCAATAAATTAAATCAAAGAAAACATTAGTTAACAAGTGTCACTATTCTCTCGCTGCTTCATCAGCTTCTTCTTGATGGTGCATTTTCTTTATTCTCCTTCCGTAGTTCATTATGACGTTTTGTACCCTATTTTAGTTTGTTTCCATACTTAAGTAAAATCAGTTATTGTTTTTGTTTTAAAATAAAAATAACATTTCCATAACTAATGAATGATAATGATATGCAAAAGCACGTTACGTGGGAAAGGTGTACCTGTACCAGCAGTTTAAGTTACAGTCAATCATAGCAGGATACACCTGTATGTCTGTTGTTGCTGCTGCTTTAGTTATATATGTGGAGGTTATACTACTTCAATCCTCAAAAATATAATACTAATAAATATACCTTCTATTTATCGATAAATTGTTTAAGATATAAAATATCTGAAATTTCTCAAACATTGCTTGAATTTTTCTTTCTGCTTATTTTCTAATACTATCTATGGTTGAAGCTTTAGAAAGAAATCCATCAATCAAGAAAGAAAGAAATCCATCAATAATGTGTAATTTTTACTTTTTCTCAATAATACCGTATGCATATGATAGGAAATTTACCCATAATTTACCCTGAAACCGTGCTGTTACCCGAATAATTTGTTAAGGATTTTTAAGCCTTCTGAGTAGTTTTTAAAAATTTGTCTGTGTGATGTGTTTGTGCGTGACTTTGATATTATTGTAGCTCATGGTGCATTTGAAACTTATTGAGCTCATGCTAGAGAGTTGAAACTTGGTACACAAATCAATCTTTAGGCCTTGTTGTGCTATCTGGTAAATATTCACCGGAAATAATGACTCAACATTTTTCTAAAATTCATGAAACGCGGAAAAATGTTTTGATCAATTTTAAATTTAACCCGCTTGTAGTTACTTATATCAATGAATTTTATCTCATTACCAGCATTAATGATAAAAATATTTTTATAATTTTATTAATTATAAATAAATTTTTATCAAATAACTTGTATAAGTTTTTTTAAAAATTGTAAAAAATAATATAATCTCGTTGGATAATATTTGACAAAGTTTATCTCTCTTAAGTTTAAGTACACTAAGTTTCGATCAATACAAGTAATATATTTGGTTTTTGTTGGATTATAAAAGTTAGCAGAATCAAGCGATGTCAGTACCTGGAGGGGAGACCGTTGGGAATAAAATTAATGTACTTACAGCAGACAAGCAAAGCGAGTCCGAAAACGTGTTGCAGAATATTTATTTTGATATCTTTTTGCTCAAATATTCAGTATAAACAATATTTTTATTGTATATACACTTTAGTGTATTTATACAATCATACAATGGGGAAATACATTTAATATAATAAGCCAATACCTTGATAAATAATTAGAATCCATGATTCTAATTTAGATTTGATCTAATTTTGATTTAGATTTTGAAAGAAGCAGCTCTATAGCTTGCTATACCCTAATTTCATATGGTTCTTAAATTTTTGTTAATTGCCGGTTAAATTATTGTTAATTCTAATAATTACAAGAGGGAATGTGACATGTGGCAAACGCATCCTGCTGTAACATCACGCAACGAATTTCGGCTCGCAACTCGTTAGCTAATTTTTTGTTGTCTTAACTAATTAATAAACATCATTAATACATCTGATATTAAGTGATGATTTCCTTATATGATTAATTTAGTAATTAAAGCCTATTTGAAATTTTTTAATGAGTCATGAGGAACAATAATCTTTTAATAATGATATTATGTTTTACATTCTACCATTTTAAACCTACGTTACTACTATTATACCTCATTATATAAAGCGTTATTCGTATTATATTTTATTACATATTTTACATTCATTTACATACATACATTTTACATACATATTTTATTACACATTCACTTCTAAATATTATTACTACAACTACTATATTCATATAACAGTATTTATGTAAAAATTGTTGCCTTGGTCTTAAATAATACCCTTGGTCTGTCGCCAAATATGGCGACCTGGCCACATTTGCACCTCAAAAAATAAAAAATTACCTCACTTGCGACATGGAAAAGATTTTTATATTTTAACTCTGGTCATTGAAGCAAACTCAAATAATCAAAGTCTGTCGCGATCTATGGGGCTGTTTTTAAAACAGTTAGGGGTTGAAATTTTTAATAAATTCTAAAAATTAACTCATAAAAGGCACGAAAAAGACCTTGATATTCTTGTTCTGTGCACCAAAACTAACTAAAATCACCAAGGTCTGTCGCAATCTATAGGGCCGTTTTAAAACACACCAGGGTTGAAGTTTTTAAAAATTCGAAAATTCAGCTCATTTTTGACATATTTGAAAAGTGAAAAAAAAAAAAAATTAAAATTAAAAATCACCAACACATACTACGTCGGTGATTTTTGAACATAAAAATCACCAAACTAAAGGTGGTAAACTGGAGTACCGAAATGTTCCTTATTTTTGTTTTGACCATTTTATTCAAGATTGAATAAATCTATTCATAGATTTTTAAAGATCAAAAAAGTATAAACTTTAATCTTTAAAGTGCAGTGATTTGTTTTTTTTGCCACCGATTCTCAATTCTATAGATAACCTAATTAAAGAGGTGTCTACTGTGTCTAAGAAGTTAGAAAATAGACTTTTATTGGCGGCTGTTAAATGTCTTACAACTGTTAAATGAACTTTACAAACTCAAAAATTTCAGTTAAGAACGATTTTATTGTTAAGGGATAAAACATTTACTTAACATACGCTGGCTGTAAAATTTTACTATACGGCCAGCGTAAAGTAGTATACTATGTAATTAGTAGTATTAGTGCTACTTATTACTATGTAAATAGTAGCATAGCAGTACTATGTAAATTGGCGAGTAATCTATCTCAAATTCGGGATAGATTTGGGAATAATCCTACACAGCGTAATGAAATGGCTTCATTTTAAACTTTAAAAGCAAGAGCCTGAACGACGTCGGTGCTCGATATAACCGAATTTTCAAATGTATTAGTTAAATAATTTATATCGCTTACATTATGTAATACATGTCAATTAATAAAACCAGAACTAATTCTGATAATAAAATTTAACTATGTACTTTTGTTACCATCCATAGCAGTACATGCGTAAAAAATTTCAGCCCGATCTAAACAATTTTTGAATATATATATATATATATAATATATATATATATATTTTTTTTTTTTTTGATCAGTAGTCCCTTCTAAAAATCCAACCCGTCCACCCCCATTTCTACCCTCCTCTTATGAACAACATGGAGAATGCGTTCATTAGATATCGTGTCCCTATAAAACGCCTAGGGACAAAAAACTTGTACATTATATAACATACATACACACACACACATTTAATATATAATATTATATATATATATATATATATATATAATATATATATATATATATATGTATATATATATATATAATATATTATTATATATATATATATTTATATATATAGTATATATATATATATATATAAATGTGGTGTGTGTGTGTGTATGTATGTATAAATGTACGAGATTTTTGTCCCTAAGGCGTTTTATATGGGACACGATTATCTTAATGAACGCATTCTCGAGTGTTGTTCATTAGAGGAGGGTTGACATGGGGGTGGACGGTGTTGATTTTTAGAAAGAGGGACTCACTGATCAAAAAAAAAAATAAAAAAAAATATATATACAGGGTGGTCAGCAGGAGGACAGACCTTTCTCGGAAACTATCACAGCTAGAGGATTGCGGTTTTCGGCGTTGGTCAATGCTATAGTGAGCAGTACGAGAAAAATCCGTTTTCGGGGCACTTCGCGCTGTCTAGAGATGTATGCTAACTTTTTTTATTTTTATAGTAGGTATAGGGACTTTTTTGTTCTTTAAAGAATGAAAAATAAGAAGATTTAGTGAAGACCGCATCAAATCGGACAATTTTTAACCGAGCTATGATGAAAAAACACTTTTCTATTAGTTCACTTCGGCGCCATTTTGGTGATGTTGCATTTAATAAAATTTATTATTGGACTATTTTTTAAACTTAGAAACATTGCTTTAATAAAAGAATGTCAAAGTTTTAATTCCAACCTCAGTTTTAGGTGTAAAATAGTCGTTAAACATAACAAAACAAAAAAAATGGTTTGTCTTGAAAGATACGATGAAAGTAAGATAGGGGAGCATAGTTTTTATGGTTCTGTACAGTTAGCAACCTTAAAGAACAAAATGGTCAATTTTAACAAATTCGCTTAACGATTTTCAAAAGTTATTTACTCAATTAAATCTCTAAATTGCCAAAAAATGGATATTTATTTATAGTTTACCACCCTATTGTTGATATTTAATGGAACTGCAACGTCATCATTACCTTGTGATCTTTATTGCAGTTGTTAAGGGTCCAGAACGCCTAAAAAAACACGTTATTTTTGTTCATTGGTTGCTGGAGAAATTACGATTATGGTGATTTTCGTCAATCGTAGAATGCAGATTAGATCGGTGCCTTGCAAAAACAAGTAAAATCCTTCATAACGTTAATAAAAAATTGATTTTGATGATAACTACTTCGTTCTAGGGGCGAAGGACAATAAATAGCAAATCACACACTAGACTGTAAAGTGATATTTTTATGCTGCGGAAATTGTTTATTAACGACCAATAAAAACCAGCAAACTTATTTCCGGACTTAAGGTCACCGGACTTGACCCCACTCGATTTTAAATAGCAAATCACACAACTAGGACTGTAAAGTGATATATTCATGCTGCGGAATTTGGTTAAAAAAATATTGGTAAAAATTTTTTTTTTACCAAATTCCGCAGCAATTAAATATCACTTTACAGTCTAGTTGTGGTTGTATTTAAATCGGAGTGGGGTCAGGTCGGTGACCTTAAGTCGGAAATAAGTTTGTGTTTTATTGTCGTATAACAAATTTCCGCAGCAGTAAAATATCACTTTGACAGTCTTGTTGTGTGATTTGCTATTTATTGGTCTTCGCCCTAGAAACGAAGTAGTTATCATCAAATCAATTTTTATTAACGTTTATGAAGATTTTACTGGTTTTGAGGTACCTCTATCTGCATTCTTACGATTGACGAAAAATCACCATAATCGTATTTCTCACAACCAATGAACAAAAATAAGTGTTTTAGGCGTTCTGGAATCCTTATACAAGCTGCAATAAAGATCACAGTATGATGACGTTGCAGTTTCATTAATTCCACAATAGGGTGGTAAACTATAAAAAATATTTCCATTTGGCAATTTTAAGATTTATTGTAAAACTTTGAAATTGTTAGCGAATTTGTTAAAATTGGATCATTTTGGTTGCTTTTTTATGTTTGGCTAATTTACAAACCATTAAAAACTATAGCTCCCTATCTTACTTTTCATGTATCTTAGAAAACCATATTTTTTTGTTTTTTTATGTTTTAACGACTATTTTACACCTAAAACTGAGGTTGGAATTAAAACTTTTGACATTCTTTTATTAAAGCAATGTTTCTAGTTTTAAAAATATGTCCATATAATAAATTTTATTTAAATGCAACATCATCCAAAATGCGCCGAAGTGAACTAAATTTAGAAAAGTGTTTTTTCATCATAGCTCGGTTAAAAATTGTCGATTTTGATGCGGTCTTCACTAATCTTCCTTATTTTTTCATTCTTTAAAGACAAAAAAAAGTTCCCTATACCTAACTATAAAATAAAAAGTTAGCATTTAACATCTCTATGACAGGCGCGAAGCGCGCCCGAAAACGGATTTTTCGTCTGCTCACTATTACATTGAACCCAACGCCGAAAACCGCATCCTTCTAGCTGTGATAGTTTCCGAGAAAACGGTTCTTGTCCTTCTTAGCTGGACCACCCTATATATTTACATATATATATATATATATATATTATATATATTATATATATATATATATATATATATATAATATATATATATATATATATATTATATAATAATATATATATATATATATATATATATATATATATATATATATATATATATATATATATATATAAATATATATATATATATATATATATATATAATATATATATATATATACATCCATCCCCCCTCCATGAACCTAACATCATTTTCTCATTTTTTCTATGAAATTTCCAAAAATCATAAAACAAATACGTATTAATTGGGTTTGATAAAAAGTGTTTTCAATTATGGCTTGAAGTTTTTTCAATACAAAGAAGACTCAATAACTTTTATGACGAGCATTGTATGTGTACTTTTCTTGTAAACTCCCTAGCTTAAGGGCTTATACATCGATACAAGAAAGCTTATGTTTAAAAACGATACAAGAAAGACTATTGGTCTTTCTACTGTATATACCTACTGATGTATAAAATTTAGGGCTTAAATCTCAATAAAAAATGTTAAATGCGTGTGTGAGTAAATACGACACCATTAAAATAGTTAGCGATCGTACAGCCGTTGTGTAACTAAGATATCAAATATCGAGAAGTCAAGAAGTTTAAAAGTGGAGTATTTAATTACATGTTTTTCAATCTCATCGTTTCTGTCTACTAACCGCAGCATTGCTATTCTTGCTTTTGATAAAACATTATAAGTTAATCCTTATGAATCAATACTTCATAATTAATAATTCCAGTTCTTAATTCATTTTTTGTTAGTTTTACAAATAAATCACAAAATGCCTTTTATAGACAATATACATGGACTTAACTGCAATTTTGTTATGACTTAGAATTTTTAATTGAAATCTATTTAGTAAAAGGTTAAAGGAAAAAAGTTAATTAGCTTATGGATTTCCTAAAAGGTTATTCTTTTTTAACTACAATATAATTACGAACTACGGATTATCGGTCCGTAGCTGCTACGCGGCCACATTGTTGTTTTTTTCGTAATCTTTGTTGCTACGTGACATTTTGCAATGTATTTAACGAATTATCGTCAGGATATCTATTCCTCCTTTGGGGCCTCACTGTTGTTGTTTTAGTATTTATTGTTACCTGGCATTTTGCCATGTATCAAACGAATTTCCATCGCCTCGCTTCTATCTATGTGGCCTTTTCGAGACCATTTAGATGTATACTATAACATATATGTAGCGTCGAACAATTGTCTTACTGAATAGTAAAAGAAACTATCTTTTTGCTTATTTATTGGTGATGTTAAAATTAAGTTATTTGTCAATTGCTCTTTGTAGGTTGGTTCGATTGAGCTGAAACCCGTTCCTATCGTTTTAGAATGATCACGACTTTAAGGGGATCACTTCGAGGTCCTTCCGCTTGGCGGACTTGCTTAGGTCGTAGTGGTTTCGTGGATGCTATTTTCGTCCTGTCAATCTGACACAGTAGGCTTAACAGGGCGAAACAAGAGGTAGGGAGGGACCTCTCATTATTCTACCTCCACACCCTCTAGCACTACTGAACCCAACAGATATTATCGAGGTCACTGACCTGGTATAATATATTAAAGAATAATATTCTAATGTTAAATTTTCTGCCGTAATTAGATAAAATAGTATGCTAATATGCAGCAAAGGAAATATTGCCGACTCGTGTCTGCAATACCTGCATCGGTTCCGTCTCTGCAGGCAAATTACATAGATAAGACGATTTTAACATTTCAAGGCAAGTAAAACATTTACCATTTTTAATAAAATATGAAGTCATGAGGCCACAACTAGCAAAATTAATAACACATATGTAACAAAATAAAAATCATAAAACGCGGAAAAATGTTGCGATCAATTTGAGATGTAGCACGCATGTAGCCATCTATAGGATTAACATATTTACCAAGTTTCATCTCATTATCAGCATTAGTTTATTTTTATTAAATAACGTGTATGTTTTTTAAAAAAATTGTAAAATTACAAAACGGTCGTTTTGTAGTATAAATTTAAGGACTTGCAAATTCTGAGGACGAGCGAAGCGAGTCCGAATTAGGGAGGATGAGCGTAGCGAATCTGGTGTGATAAGAAAAAGTTCCAAGTTATCCCGTACCCAATTTTTAATTTTATATCCTCTTCCAATGTTTTCCAATTTCACTTATTCTAATGCTGCTTTATAAATTATGAGGTTTAGGGCTAGGTAAAGTATTGGATCTATTTTACGTGGTTCTAGCTGAGAGTTCAGTAGAGCGGATCACCTGCAGTGAGAATGGACCGCGCAGGTAGTGAGAAATAAGTCATTTTACCTGAGCGTCACGTGTTGAATGGGAAAATTTATGTTGGATTGAAAAACAGGACAGGAAGGAAACCGGACATTGTTCCACATGGTTTGACCTCACTACCTTCCTTCATTCCATTGAAAACTATTTGAATGTAACTTGAACTATGGATATGGTACTTAGGTTTCAGCAGAAAAATATTATAATTTTGAAATATAGTGTCATCGTCATCACTAAACTACTTGTTGCAGATTAAAATATTCATTAACATTTATTATCTCCTCTTGATAATTATTTCTGAAATGGATTTAAGAACAAACAAGTTAGTCTTAAAAATAAACTAATACTACTAGCCTTACTGGTAGCCTACTTTTAGTATACATAGAGACTCCAGAACCATGCAATGCCTGTGTAATGAGGAAACAGATTATTAAGAGCCCCGTAGTTTCTATCTCATTCAACCCTGGGGGACTACTATTCCTACTCTATACTCAAAATACTTCATTATGACCCCTATAATTTAAGGCCACATTACGCTTCAGTCCTCACCCTCCGCCCCCGAAACTTTATTTTAAAATATTTTTTAGTCATTGTCAGTCATTTAAACCTATTTATATAATTTATTCTTTCTTCTTTACCCTATTGTTTTTAATAGGAGCCTTAATATATGAAGAACTAGCAATACTTAACTTAGCTCAGCTTTAGTGATACTCTAGGTAAATGTACACATGCTATGAACCCTCTATTCTTTAAGCATGACTTTCTTGTTGTTGCTGCTTATTAAGTTTTGTTATAAACAAAAATGATTTTACTTTATAGTTATAAACAAATCATAGGCGCCTTTTTCTGATGAAAATGAAGCCTACGATATTTTTATCAACAACCAATACCAAACCATCAACCAATAAATACACAAGGGACTTTTGAGCGGGTCGAAAGTTCTAGTTTATCTTTTAGGCTTAGACATTTGTATAATAGTTATTTATGCCATAAGGCTGAGAAGTGTGTCTTTATGTCACGGCAATTAGATTTACCGACGAGCGAAGCGAGTCGGGAAAAATTGCCAAGACATAAAGACATTCTCAGCCGGATGGCATACACTTTTTTTGAGGTAGCACTCATTAAATAAACTGCGCTATATACTTAATTGAAAAAAACGTCCAATTAACTCCATATTATCGTCGTCATTGAATTCATCCATAGCTTCACACATTTACTCAAAAATGTAAAAGCTTTACAAATAAACACACAAAAATTGTCAATTAGAACACCTTTTAAAAACGAAAAAAATTAGTCTACGAACAAAAACAGAAACAAAATGAACGTTTTTAAAGAAAGCTCATGAAGGTTTTACACAGATTGTTTTTTTGAACACGCTACATTACAGTAATGGCGGCAATATATGAATTACTTTTACGTCCTAGGAGTTTTTTTTACATTCATTATTGTCCTCGGAGGTGAAAAGTACTAAATAACCTCCTATAACAATAATGATTGGCTTCTCATCCTAAAAACGGTCCAATAAAGTGCTCAATTACGTACTACCTCAAAAAAAGTTTTTTTTAAATATATTCAATTGAAATGGATCCACCATCTATTTTTATGGCATAAATTTTAAATAAAAATTTATTCAAATTCCAAAGCCTAAAGATAAAACAGAGATTTGGTCATCTCAGAAGCCCCTTGTATATTTATTTGTTGCTGGTTTTCAAATGCATTAGTCAAATTACGTGATTTGTTTACATAATGTAAACACACATCAATCAATAAAACCAAAACTAATACTGATAATAAAAATGTAACTTCGCATTTTTGTTAACCATACACGGTAGTACTTGTGTAAAAGCTTTCAGCCCGATCTAAATACTTTTTGAAGATTGGTAGGTCATTATTTGTCTTTGATGTGCTCTTATTACTATAAGAGCACTAAGATGTTCCTTGAATCCGTCTATCTGTGTATTTTATCACCTGTCATCACCAATACAAAAAATATTTTTTAAACATAAATAATAATTATCATTGCTATAATAGGACACACGGCTAAAATCAGTTGACAGCGTGAAGAGAAAATTCGCAGTCCTCGCGAATTATAATGACGTCACACATAATTCATAATCAATCGGGACATTAACAAGATTGATTTTTGTACCAAGTATTTCGAGGCGAGTAAGCGTTCGGAAGTTATCGTGTCCCTTAAAAACTTACATACATATGGTATGTATACATATGTATGTATAAACATACATACACACACACACACACACACACACACACACACATATATATATATATATATATCACTGATCCAAAAAACTACAGAGGTATCTCCTTTATTAATGTTGGGGCAAAAATTTATGCCAGTCTCATTTTAAATCGTCTTAAGGAGTGGGTCAATAAAGAAAATATTCTGGATGAATGTCAGGCCGGCTATAGGGCTGGGTATAGTGCGATAGATAACGTATACAATCTTACACAAATAATCGATATATCGTTAAAAAGGGGAAAGAAAAAGATTTATGCGTTTTTCATAGATTTCTCTTCGGCTTTGACACAATCTTTAGACCTGGCTTGTTTTATAAGTTAGGATGTTTAGGTTTGACTCAAACTATTTTAACTGCTTTAAAAAGCATGTATCAAGGTACAAAATCCGCAGTGTGGGGCATGACGGAACCTCAGTTTTCTTCGAAAATAATATGGGGCTGAAACAGGGTTGTCCGCTTAGTGCCCATTTATTTGCAGTTTTTATAAATGACGTCATAGAATTCATAGGTGGAGGTTTAAATATTAACACGAAAAATATTCGAGTCTTATTATATTGTGATGACTTGGTATTATTGTGTGATAATCCCTTTATACTAGGAAAAATGATACAAGCTTTGGAAAGGTACTGTGATCTATGGAACTTAAGAGTAAATATGGCTAAGTCAAAGATAATGATTTTTAGGAATGGAGGTAAGGTAGAGGATTACGGCTGGAAATATAAAGGAGAAAAGATAGGAATCGTATCTGAATATAAATACTTAGGAGTAATGTTAACCCCAAAGCTTAAATATACTAAACATATTGAAGAGAAAATAAGGGTAGCAAAAATCAGTTTAAATATAACATGGAAGGAGTTTATGATGTCCAATGATATTAACATAGAAAGCAAAGAAAACATTTTTAAAGCTGTGACTCGTACTATGCTTAGTTATGGTGCTGAAATCTATGGTGTCAATAAATATGATCAGTTAGAAAGGTGCTTGCGCTTATTTTGGAAAAAACTTATGGAGTAGCTGCTTCTACACCAAACTACATGATCAGTTTAGAGACTGGAAAAGAGTCAATGTTTAGTCATACCCTTAAAATAAGCTCTAAATATCTAAGTAAAATATTACTAATGGGAGAAAAACGGTTACCCTATTTCCTAACAAGGGAAGCTGCAAGAGCTAAGGCGGGATGGGTAGAAAGTTGGGTTAAGTTGTGCAAGGAAAACGAGGAAATCTTAGAGTGGGAAAATATAGAGGGATGGAAGAAAAAGATTGATACAGTCATAGAAAAGATAAGAGATAAAGAAATTAAAGGATTAGAACAGGCAGGAAAGAATGCTAGGTTTAATATTTACTATAATCAACTTAAGTATCCAGCCATTGATGGTTATAATTACATAGATAAGAATGACAATAATTTAACTTGGGTGAGGTGGCTGTATAGGATAAGATGTGGTATGCTAGATATTAATGATAAGCCTTGGAGAGACGAGAGGAGAGATTATGTAAAGTATGTAATAATGGAGAGAAGGAAGATATGTATCATTTTATATCTACCTGTTCAGCTTACCAAGATATTAGAGTTAAACATTTTAATACAAATAATACTGAACTATCTTTTGCACAATTCC
The DNA here is from genome assembly GCA_018340805.1 of Microvelia longipes. Lineage (NCBI taxonomy): Eukaryota > Metazoa > Arthropoda > Insecta > Hemiptera > Veliidae > Microvelia > Microvelia longipes. The sequence continues at coordinate 42,263,435 of JACMZG010000008.1, read as the reverse complement.
TCAACTATCTCAATAGTAAAGATAATAATGAACTACAATCATTAGTCGCCTATGCAAAGAAGCCTCTAGTCATCGAAGACTCTATCTCCAATTTCAAAACCAAATCTTAGCTTCTTAACTATGTTTAGAGAAAAAAAATTTTTTGATAGGTAAATATTAATAATAATAATGTACAGTAATTGATCGTAATTTTATTTGTTGAGTTTGTGTTAAGATTTTCATTCTTTGCCAGCCTATTTCAACTTAATTGTTGTTTAGTAGAAGTTTCAATTTTATTATTTAGGTTTTAGTTTAATTTAAGAGAAAAGGGTTTGTTTCGTTTATTTTTTCACTTATTATTTCACTTTATAAATACTAGAATCAACTAATTTGCACTTGATATTGATTTTCAATCAGTTATTGATTTCCAGATCTAATAGAATATTTAAATTAAAAAGAAAAATAGATAATTAATACATATTAAATATAACAAAAATATTTTATATAATGCTAACAAAGTATGCTAAATTATTTAAAAGGAAAAGATAGATTTAATGATTATGTATCATTTTATGATAGAGTCAGTATTTTAATCTTATAAGGAGTTATTGTTTATTTAATTCAGAGATGTATATATTTTTTTGGTTGTTTTAATTTAAGGTCATTAATATTATAGCGTAATCATAGGTATAGCTGATATGAAATAAAAATAAACAAACTAGAAAATCAATAGAAACAATAGAACACTTTTGTTTAGTGTGTCCGTGTGTGTGTACATGTAAGTGTATGTATATGTATTTTAGCAATGATCGAATAATAATAAAATGTCGTGGCACTCCGACGGCCATAGGCCAGGAGATCTTATTGATATATTTTGTAAAAAAAAAAAAAAAAACTATTTCTGTAAACTTTTTTATTAAATAAATCAAATTTTCATTCATATATATATATATATATATATATATATATATATATATAATATATATATATATATATATTATATATATATATATATATATATATATATATATATATATATATATATATATATATATATATATATATATATATATATATATATATATATATATATATATATATATATATATATATATATATATATATATATATATATATATACATACATATGTATACATACATATGGTATGTATACATATGTATGTATAAAATACATACATACACACACACACACACACACACATATATATATATATATATATATTATATATATATATATAAATATATATATATATATATATATATATATATATATTATATATATATATATATATATATATATATATATATATATACATATATATATAATAATAAATATATTATATATATATATATATATATATATATATATATATATATACATATATATACAAACCATATTCTTGGTCAGTGATTCCCCTCTTCCAAAAACTCCGCCCCCCAATCTCCTCCATGACCTCAACCTCATAGGCTCATTTTTCATTGAAAATTCGCTAAACCCAACAAAACATATTTATTAGTAGCATTTGATTTTAACGTTTGAATGGCTTGATAAGACTTTCATGAAAAGCAATCTTATTGGTTGTACTCAGGGAAGTACTATAGTACTGATATATTATATATTCGTTTAATTTTGTGAGGTTTGGAGTAGTATTGATTAATATATAGATGAAAGGGGCAATTTAATATAATAGCTATTATTATGGTAGTTAAGTAACAAAACCACTGCACAACAACCGAGCACAAATATGTATAGAAAAAAATATCAAAGTGTTTATGAAAAAATATACTATAAATAAAAATGTAAAATGTAAATAAAATACAAATGGAATTCAAACTATCATTACGTTTTCATTTTGCTAAAGAGGACAACTCATCTAATTGAGCTTAAATTGTATAAACTTACAAAAAATCGAACGATATTTTATTTTCGCCCAAAGTACAATTTGTATTCTGTACATCAAGTATAACAACTGGATTGCTTTTTTGCAAGTTTTATCGATTCACTACTTTATTATTTACTTTAATTCTTGTAACTATAGGAAAGTGTAAGGAACTATCACGGTCGAATTTTGAATATTAGTGCTATGAGTAGTGGTATGTTGCTGGACTCTTCATTATTTGTGTAACTTAGTTTGTTTTAGGATTGTTTGCTTAAAAACAACTTGTTACGAAAACAAGAAAGTGAAGATACTATTCTTTTTTAGATAAGATAAGGATGTGTAAAATAAAATAAACAATAATTTTACTAAGTATAGTGCAGTATATATAGGAGGGCATTAAACTCACAGACCGTCTTGAAAAATAAATCATAATATACAAGATTGATCCTTGATTATGCTTAAGTGTAAAAATTAAAGAAGTCATGGCCTAAAAAAACGATGTGTTTATGGACCTGACATAACGCTATCAGCCATATAATAATGTAGTCAACATTTTCTGTCAAAATATATATTTTTGAAATAGGAAGAAAAATGAAATCGCCCTCCGCCCTCCCCTACTCCACTTTTGTCATTGTAAAATAGCTATTCACGTACCAAGAGTGAAAACAGAGTCATTACGCCCCGGTTTTTTGTTGTGTCCTGAAGCACAACCAGAGTAAACCATTATGTTTAAACCAAGAGGCGTAGCCGAGGGGTTCATTGGGTGGTTCCTTAGGCGGAGCCGAGGAAACCAGTAAATTTAGAGGGGTGTAATGTAAATTAAAGGAAGAAAAATCTAACGAATAAAATTTGTATTTTATTTAAATATACAAGCTTTTGCCTTATTTAAAATCTTTAACTAGTTACTCGCTACAATAACACTATAGATACTCATGAAAACCATGAAATTGTTATTTACCCAACATCAAATGAGTAAAATTAAAAAATCGGGTACGGGGTACCTCGGAACATTTATCAGTGCTGTATACCCATACAGCACTGACCACGCTCAATGCTCCTTAATTTTTATGATCTAACAAAACTCTTAGTTACACTTGTAGAATTGAAACGAAACTTAGTATACTTACTTATTAGGTATTAATATACACTTTGACCATTTCCCAACTTTTTAAAAAACGTATAGAAGTCATTTAATTATGTCAATCTTCATACGTGACACACGCGTGCCAAATTTCAATCAGATCACACAATTTTTCCGTTTTTTAGTATTTTTCTAAATATTCGCTGAGTCATTATTGCGGGTTAATGACATCACAAACAAATTATTTTTCGAATAGCACAAATACTGAATTTTCCACAAAGTTTCAACTCTATAGCATAAATACACTGGGCGCTACGATGATAACAGACACACACAGACATATACAGACAGACAACTTTACAAAAACCACTCATGAGGCTCTAAAAACGCCTGAAACGGACAATTCCGGTTTCGGTTTTTTTGCGCCCCCACCCCTACTGTATGAATTTCTACATAATTTTAGTGTTGTCCATCTTTATGCAGTTGCTGTTAAAACAATGTTTCAGGCCTCTTAATGTAATGAAATATGCTATACCTTCTCTGGTATACATCTCTATACATAGAGATATACTAAAGGAAGGATAGCTTATCTCAATACTTTACTAACTTTACTAAAGGCACAATTTTCATCAGAAGCACACTAAATTTAGTCATGATTCATGGCTGTAAGATGTACGTGTCTATTATTGTTTGATTTTTACCAACTTATCAAAATATAAGGGAGCTAATGTTCTTTTTGAAAAAAAAAATGCTGCACTTATTTTCGTTGTTTTCCCATAATTAAAGCAAGACATATTGGCTGCTTGGTCGAGTTAAACGTAACACAGCCTCCCTCACAGACCAGCACTACTACTCGCAACGTCATAAAAGTCCCTGAAACTGATAATTATGATGCAATCTCGGTTTCGGATTTTTAGGATGAATTCAATACTTTTTTTTTACCTACGGCAGTAGACGAGGAAAAGTAAAAAGCAATAAGCCTTAATTTAAGTCTGTCTTAAACATTACTAATCACGACCTAATTTATAATCAAAGGGATATTATAATTCATATGTTTTATTAGTGTGAGGGTTAAAATGAGTAAAATTAATTTATATCGTTGCAATGTAAGTTTTAGGGCACCAGTGAGAGTTTTAAACCCTTGTCATACACTCAAACTTAAGTCATTTTTTTTAAATATCCTTAAATTATTTTTATGAACAGTATAAGAGATAAAAATGATCTCCACGAGCAATTACTTTTAGATTGTTTTATATAAGGAAAAGTATTCTTATTACACATTTATCTTCTAATCTAAATACTCAGAAAGAATAGGAATAAATAAGAATTAAAGATATATTGGTTACATTAGTTTCAGTTAGCTTGAATAATTCTAGCCGATGCAGTCGTGTTTAATTCCTAGTGACAGCCAAGATCCACCGAGACAGCTTTGATTAACTCAGTAAAACGACTCTACTAATCACAAGCAACGAACTATCCTTCTGACTAAATCTTCATGATACTGAAAGGGTTATAAAACAAAACGAACACATTGACGTATTCTAAAATACAGTGCCTTTTAGATCTACTTATTCTACTCATGGAACCCTTCTTAACTCTGAATAGAATTAAAACATTTATAAATTTCAATCAATTAGGATCAGGTTTGTTCATTTAGAATCAATCCTTATCGAATGGTATCATTTTTATGCAAATGGAAATAATTTTATTTAATGTCAAATGTTGCACTTAAGCTTAAATAATAGTTATCGAGGCATTTCAGCTGTGTTTTGGTAAAAACTTACTAATACTTATAGTACTCTAACTGTAGCAATAGTAAGTATATTACCAAGGAAGAAAAGCAAGTTTTTGCTCAAGTTTCAGTCTAGTTGGTTCTTGAGGCCAAACCCGAAGGAAGTAAAATCTTGTTTTTTCCGTGGTAGGTTTAAGATTTTACCGCCAGAAGGGAGAGAATGGCAAAATCTTACTATTCCAGAATGCTTTTTAATAGGTTTATTAAGTAATTATAACAACATCTTATGTTGTTTGCCTCCTCAAAATGATTTTGAAAAACTCTATACCATTGTTAACCATGCTCTAAATTAGGTTCTGATAAAGAAACACAGAAAGGTAAGCGAAGCGAGCCCTAGAATATTATAATATATTTTAATTCTTTTACATAAAATTAGGTATTGACAAACAAACATATATAGGCAAGCGAAGCCAGCCCTAGAATATTGAGTCAAAGTTTGATTCTATGCTGTTAAACTACCTATATTAAGAAACAAACACTTAACATATTTATTATTTAATTAATAATTAACATATTTCGTTATTTTTTAATATATGCTCTTTATAAGGTACTGATATGCGAACACATAATGGCAAGCGAAGTGATCCCTTGAATATTATGTTATGATTTAATCCTTATCTCTAAACTTAGGTATTGACAAACTTATACGGAAAGACTATCAAAGCGAGCCCTTGCTCTTTTATTCTCAAACACATATAGGCGAGCGAAGCAAGCCTTCGAATTTTATGTTATATTTTCAATCTTTTCTTTAAAATTAGGTAATAACAAACAAACACAAAATAAAAAGGTTGTATTTTTTAATTTTTAATAAATAATATTTTGTCAATACCAGTATTACAAGGGTTTCCTTGTAATACTGGCAAAGCAAGCACTTTGACGGATTTTTTAATTAATATAGAGGGTTTTGCATATTAAGTGTCAGACCTGATAGAAGGTGATAGTTCTTCTGGAGATAACCTAATATTTTTGAAGTCGTTTGTCTTAACGATTAACTCTTATAATTATTAAGTATTTAAAATTTAGTATTTCTTTGCTTGTGCTGCAAAGTAATGAGAAAAAACGGGTATGGAGTGCCTCGAAACTTTTTCTCACCTTTTTGGATTCGCTACGCTTATCCTCATCACTTCGGACTCGCTTCGCTTGTTCATAGAATATAAAAAACTCATAATTTTGTATATCTTTGGTCTATTTTCGTCCTTAAAGATCAGTTTTAATTCGAGCAATCTCCCATCCTCATCCTGGCCACGCTCGAAATTTTTTCCTAAATACTTAAAAAAAAATCCTAAATGAGGAAAAGTAAGAATATGTGAATTTTTAAAATTATTTAACTCTAGACATGTATGACATTTTTTAAATAAATTTTCTCTCCAATTTTCTTATTAAGCCTTGAGCACGCGTGTAATATTAAGTATTTTAATTGTAAGAAATAATTCTTCCTTTATTTAGAAATGTTTAAAAGTATAGTTGTTTAATGTAACATTGATGTTAACATAAATCAATAAGCATTATCGTAGAGTCGCAGTAGCACTCTTAATTTCGTATCGTGGGTCTGTTTTCTATCAGACTTAAGTTATTATAAATCATATTTTATTGATTTAAATTCTTTTTATTTTATTTATAACGCATTAAATCAATTGATGGGTTATTTTCCATCAAATAAATTAATTTTAAAATATTTGATTTTAGATGCTATTCTAAATAGGAGTTTATTACACTGATTACTTGTAGTAAAACAGAAGCTAGTCGTTTTAACGATACTCAATGAGTTTCGATGTTTCAAGTGTTCTGATTGATTGGAAAGAGAGCCAACACAGAGTTGACCTGAAGTGCCTTCTCTATGTTGTATGCTCTGTGCTAGACTGAGAACAAGTATACCCTTGCACTAAAGTAGACTCCGAGTGCAATAGAGAGAGAATATACACTTGCAACGCTTCTACAATTGATTGAATGATTAGTTACTGACTCTACCAATTCATAGTGATGCGAGAGTACTATTTAGGGAGACACGTACTCTAACCCCTCTAAACGCACACGCATATAACTGCTTGTGTACTAATTCCTTGATTCATTGCTCTAAACCTGTTTTAGTATATTTATTATGTAAACAAGAATATAACTGACTCTTGCAATCATAATTTTAAGTCAATAGTGGTAATATTTGCTACTTGCCACGATAGATATAGTTTTCAATACACAAGATATATATATATATATTATATATATATATATATATATATATATATATATATATATATATATATATATATATAATATATATATATATATACATATATACACTAAATATAAAGAATTTAAGATAGAAAACACTGAGAAAATACTTACATAAAATTAGTAACGTTTCGAACAATGTTCTTTGTCTGACAGAATGGGACTGGAAGGAGGACGAAGGAGGAGACAGGGAGGGACTTATACGTGTGTTTATATAATGTGTGTGTGTGTGTGTGTGTGTGTGTGTGTGTTGTGTGTGTGTGTAATCAATATAAATATTATTCAACATATTACTCTGCGCTGTACACATTTTACTATACCTAAATCTGTTCCGAAATTTGCGTACTTTAAAATGTACAGCATCATTGTTGTAACTATAATTATAGATTCTAGAACTATGGTTATAGATTCACTTCTATAACCACAGAGATATTATTACGAGAGGGGTCTTATGAATTGAATTTTGAAACATCGAAACATTAACCTGAAGACAGTTAATTATAATCAAAGTAACGTTACAAAATTACAGTACAAACTTACAACTTATTTATTACAAACTTATATAAGGAAACGTTAATAACACAAAACAATATGCGAAAAGCCGAAAACTATTGATATTAACCTTATTATTTTTCATTGTAACCTTAACACAATTTAAAAAAGGTTACGGTCACAGTATGGTTAGACAGAGCCCCTGAGGGCCTCAAATAGATGTTTCAAGCTTCTCAATATGTTAGGATAGGGAATGTTATCTCTAGTAATATATATGCCTATAGTAGAATTAGTCTATTTGCCTATAATTAAGGATATCTCTAATTTAATCTTTATAATGGTTATTTTACTTATTCCTCTCTGTGTTGTTGCAGTGTGTAAGAGGATGCGGCTTATGGGAAAAAGCTCTGCAATCCAGTTGCCAAGCAGTCTGTGTAAGTAGTTTCGCTTAAATCACAGTTATTATAAGTAAAATTGTCTTAAGAACAGGTCGAAACTGTAGCATGCTGCAGGCTGCAGGTACCCTCTATACTCGAGATGTAGCGAAGATTAGTTTATCTCCATATTATAAGGAGCAAACAAAATCCGAAGCTATGATAAAACTTTCCTATTTGTTGCGGCTCGATAACGATTATAAGAAAATCAACCCAGAATCCAATGGTTGTACACTGGCGAGAGTTAATATAGAAAATGTAATAAAATAAATATTGAAGATTGTTTTAGTGTTTAGTTGTATCGCTCAATAACCATCTACCCCAACCTTATTTTATCTTCATCAGTAGAAATTTACGAAATAAATCGGTTATTTGCACTTTCTCCATTATCCTTTAAAATGAAAAAACAGCATATGAAAAAAAAAAATCCACTAATTACTCATTGAGATTCCTGTAAAGATATATTGTTTACAAAAAAGTATTAGTTGCAAGACAAATAGTTAGTTAAATAATGAAAGAAAAGAAGTCTCAAAACAAAATAAAACTTTATTGGCAAAGCGCTTTCAACCTAACTAGAGGCCATCATCAGTGCAAAACCGTTGAGATGTAAAGAAGAAGAGAAGTGAGTCTATGTTTTTCTATTAGATATGGGAGTCTGACTTTCTTATTTATAATGGACTCCATTCACGCTCACTCAAAGGATATAAATATTTAGTTGTTCAGCAAATAAAAGAATAGTTGCTACTAAGCAAAATGATGCTATTCCAGGACTAAGCGTAAGTAAAGCCTATATAAATGAAAACGCCAATGATAGCAATATAAATAAGGAAATACTACACAAAATTGTAATAATTGCGCGTTTAATTTCTATTAACATATCAAAATACTACTTTTTAGCGAATTAGAAGGGGGAAGTGAATTTTTGAGGAGGACTAACTGATCAGGAATATATATATATGTATATAAATATTTTTGAGATTATATATATTTGTATACTTTAAAGGAGTTAGGTTAGAACAAAGGGATAAAATAGCTCATTTTACTCTATAATGCATAAATAACTATTTCTTGCTATGTTTACTACTTTGCTCCGGCTCAGCACTTACCTTTTAGCTTAGCTGGTAGCGTATTCGGTTCTTAACATGAAGGATACAAGTTAGATCCTTACAAAAGTTTCACACTTTTTACACTTTTAGCTAGTGTAAAAAAATTTCTTATGGGATAGGCGTCATGGCAGGAGACGATCCTCAAACCGTTGCCGAAATCCGTTTCAAATTCCCTGATCATAAAAAAGTACGTTTTTGCAAAACACACAATGTACATATAACAATGTAACAAATGTATATATAAATATATTTTTTTGACAATTTTGCAGACTCAGCAATCCGAGTTAATGATGTCACAAAAACTTTGTTTTGGTTAGAGTTCGGGTTTTTAAAAATATTTATCTGTTGGAAAGACAGCGTGTATACAAGAAATAAGCTAGAAATGCACATACAAATATATATATATATATATATATATATTTTAGTTGTTGTGAGTGAGAACAGTTTGCTGGCAGCGAATAATTAAAAAAATCCGTAAAATTCAAGGTTATTATTTTTCGTTGCGAAAAAGGTCCTTTTAGCGAATTTCCGTTGGAAAACATTCGCGTATGGGATAGGGTTCATGGCGGGAGATGGGGTATCAAACCTTCGTCATGGACTAAAATCTGTGTCAAAGAGTCCCTGATCGCAAAAAAATTTCTCAAAAAAATATAAAATATATACTAGTTTGTGTATGTATTTCAAGACAAATCTTTTAAACACGCTATCCCTCGAACGAATGTATATTTTTGATCAAACAGAACAAAAATCAACCTTAGGGGGACACGAACTCTATATAAATTACTGAAAACTAAAATTACAGTCGATGAAAATTAAATTTCATCGTTTAAAAATCATTTAAAAATAAATGAATTAGTTGACAAACATAATCAATATGATGTTTCTTTGATTCCCAGTGTAAAGTTTTGGAATAGAATTATTAAATTCTTTGTTTACATAAAAATACCCTTTACAGATGAACTTACAGTTTGTATCTGCGCAAACCTCTGTATTTTAAATTCTATCTAATTTGATAGGTCAAAACTGAGACAGCAAAAAACCAAAAGTTATTGTGGCTGACCAAAACTAGGATATTACATCCCAGTTTAGGTCTACTAAATTAGATATAAGTAAATAGGAATCCATTACAACTTTTTGGATTAGGTATTTAAAATTGTAAAATTCTACTTCATTTTTCACAGGATAGCACTCAGGAATTATTACCGCCAAAGGAGCTCTATTGTGTAATGGGATGTAATGACGCTCTTAATTCATATGTTCATCAAATTACAGGTAAATTATAGACATTATTACACCTATATGTTTAATCATGAAAACTTAGATAGTTAATACATATTTGGAAGGAGTAAAGGCTAGAAAAATAATCAATGATGGTGTTCCAAGGAAGGTCCTTGTTATTGTTAAAGCATCACTTAGCAGCCAAAATATTATTAGTAAAGTATGATATTGTTCCCTTATAAACTTATCGTTTATTACGAAGTTGACTTCGCAACTTCTGTCGTGTCAGCATGTATAAACAATTCTTACATCTATAAAAGCACACTTTATGTCGAGTTGATAAGTTTAATTGTACAGAGAGTTAATATCCTCTGTTTTAGAATTAAATATAATTTAAAACAAAATAAAAGTCGTGGGTTCAACACGTACTACAGCTGTGTGATAAGGAATTGTTTGGGGGTTGTATGTTGTCATTTTTAGAAATGTGTTTATTTTGTAATATCTTCCTAGAATTTTTCTTTAATGTTTGTTTTACAGGATTTTTTTGTTTTGTACTAATAATGTACTTTTGCTATAAACCGTGATGTATAGCAAAAGTATTGTGTTTGCAAAAAATCTGAAACAGGAATGTCACCTGAATTATCCGTTTCAGGTCAGGTATTTTTAAGGCCTTCTAAGTGGCCTTAATCAATCTTTTTTTGGACTTTCGTCAAACTTCTTAAGGGAGAAACTTCTTTTTTTTTGTAGAATTTCATAATTACTTTTAGGACAAGGACGACTTTAATTTTACAATGAAACATTGTAGAATTATACATACATACATCAGCTCTCTAAAATAAATAACTGGTAACTTCCGTAATAAAAGACACACACGCACAAACATACAGTATATACGGACAGACATATATACAATTTTATCAGTTTTAAGTTTCCAACTTAATGTTCATCACATTTTTGCTAGCTGCTTTAAGAAGGGCATGATATGCCAAGAGTGCTATTAATATGGCGTAATAAGAGTAAACCTATATTTATTTATTTAATAGCCAAGGTGTGCTAAATCCTAGGCTAGAGGTATTATTTAGCCTTTTAATAAGTAAAGATGTCTTTACTTTCTTGCTTTGGTTTCGTGAGTAGCTTTCGCTTTTATTTTATGAGTGATTAGAAACTAAAATGAAAAATAAGTAAGCTTGCTAAATGCGAGATTAGTTAAACCACAACCAAATGTTTCAAATTCGCTGATAGCACTATCAACATGTGATTAGTTATTTCCTTCCTTTTTACTTTTCCTTGATTATACCATAGGGTTATAGGAAAGTCAGTGGCGTAGCCAGGATTTAATTTCGGAGGGGCTGAATGTTAAAACTGTATATGTAAATATATATATATATATATATATATATATATATATATATATATATAATATATATATATATATATATGTATACATATATATATATATATATATATATATATATATATATATATATATATATATATATTATATATATATATATATTATATATTATATATATATATATATATATATATATATTATATATATATATATATATACATACATACATATATATTTGTATATTTGTATATTGTTCAATGTTTTCAAATTATTTTTATATCTTTCAATTTCATTGTATATTTTTTATATATTATGATATTTATATATTATAAGTTTTATTTTTTTCACACATTTTTGCGGGTTTAGGTTATGTAAAAATTTCGGGGGGCTGAGGGGGCTGAAGCCCCCTCAGCCCCCCCCCCTGGCTACGCCACTGGGAAAAGTATTGGGTTAGCACTAAAATCTAAAACCTAGAGCTATCCGTTCCAGGTGTTTATAAGACCGCTATGTGGTTTTCTCAAAGACCGCCTATGTGCGTGCGTGTGTGTGTGTCTTTTATTATCGTAGTTACCAATTATTTATTTTAGAGAGCTGAAACTTAGGGGACTCTCTAAACACCTAATATAAATGTCGGGTTAACATTCTTAGGACGAGCGAAGCGGGTCCGAAATTATAATGAAAACAAAGTATCGAGGTACCCAATTTTTACTTTTCCTCCTTTATATTGTAGGTGTATAGGGAAAGTATTGTGTTTGCAAAAAATCCCAAACCGGGATATTACCGTCATTTTCCGTTTTAGATGGTTTTAAGACCTCCAGTGTATTTATGCTAGAGAGTTCAAACTTGGTACAAAAATCAGTTGATAAATGTAGTTGTGCTATCCGAAAAAATTATTCAGCAAAAATTTCGAATATTCATAAAACCGAAAAAATTATGCCATCGGATTGAGATTTAGCAGGCATGTAGCCATGTATAAGTACTAACATATGTGCCAATTCTTGGCATTATCAGCATAAGTTCAATTTTTATCGAATGACTTGTATAAGTTTAAAAAAAAAAACTGTGAAAAATCGGAAAATGTTTCAATTGAGTCGAAATTTGATACAAGAGTACCTTTAAATAAGTGTACTAAGTTTCGTTTCAATACAAGTACATCCATTTTTGTTGGATTTGAAAAGTTAAGTAGGAACGAGCCCGTTCAGTGCCAGGATGGGTGACCGCAGGGAATGAAACGAATTTATATAATTTATCGACTTTTATATTCTGAGGACGAGCGAAGTGAATCCGGAGTAGAGTGGACGAGCGTAGCGAATCCGATGTGATGAGGACGAGTTTCGAGGTACCCCGTACCCGATTTTTTTAAAATTTTACTGACCATAAATTCAAATATAAATAAAAATTAGTGGCGGTAAATTAAATTAGCCTTTACGGCATTTGAGCTAATAAATGTGATGTAACAGATGATATAGATTTGTTTTATAAGATTATTAATGTGATGATTAATCAGATTACTTGTTGGATTGATTTTTTACTTTTCCTCATTTATACCGTAGGTATATAGAAAATGTATTGTGTTTTCAAATAAAATCTGAAACCGGGATAAAAACCGGAATTATCCGTTTTAAGTGTTTTTAAGGCCTCCTGCGAGGTTTTCTCTAAGTTGTCTGTTTGTATGTGTGTGTGTGTGTGAGTGTGTGTGTGTGTGTGTGTGTGTGTGTCTGTTTTCGTAGCCCCAAGTGTTTGATGCTAGAGAGTTGAAACTTCGTGAAAAATCAGTCTACTGCTGCAGTTTTGCTATTCAGGAAATAATTTTTATGACGTCATTAATCCGCAATAATGACTCATAAAACTTCGAAAAATCATAAAACGCGAAAAAATAATTTGATCCGATTGAAATTCGGCACGCATGTAGCTATGCATAAGACTAACATTTGTGCCAATTTTCATCCTATTATTAGCATTGGTTTAATTTTTATTTATTGGCTTGTGTACGGATTATAAAAAATCGGAAAATAATCCAATTTTAATGAAATTCGGTACAAGTGTATACCTTTACGTGATAAATACTATTCTAAGTTACGTATCAATATCAGTATATCCATGATATTTAATCTATCATAAAAGTTATGCTGCATCGAGCGTGGTCAGTGCCTGGATTACTATCTGAGGACGAGCGAAGCGAATGTCAAGCAGGGAGGATGAGCGTAGCAAATCCGATGTGATGATGAAAACTTCCGAGGTACCCCGTACCCAATTTTTTCTATCTGCCGTAAAGCAGCGTAGTAAATTTAATTAATACTTGACACATAGCTTTTATAGTTCGTTAGAGGTAAAAATACAAACAAAACATAGAAAATAAAGTAATAACAATTATGAAAAAAGAGCTTATTAGTTATACATACCGTTTTCAGAAAATAAGCGTTGTCAAAATAAAGCAGATTCATAGCCAGTACTTGTGATGTCAAACCATAAAAGGAGGGAAACCCATAAAATTCATAATACCTGATTTTTATTTATTAATATATACATTTAAAACCATTTAATGAAAAATTTAGTAGTTACATATTATTTCTAAAGAGTTTACAGTATATTTAAGAAAAAATAACTATAAAATAAACATGTCTCTTCCATATGTTTTAATCTTTTTAATTTAAGAGTTATTTAAATGTTCCACAGGTATCAACTATTTAAAACTATACATATTTTCATTGTTAATTGGTATTAATTTTACTTATAAATATTTTTGTAGAAGAGCTTGGCACTCCTGTGGCTCCAGCTCTGGTTGCAGACAGTTTAACATCAACATCTCTTAGTCTTGAGTGGGGAGGAAGTAGAGTAACTAATATTAGCTACTTGGTTCAATGGAGATATGAAGGATGGGCTGACAGTTGGCATTATTGTAGAAATCAAACCTGGATTTCTACTTCAACTGTTTTTATAAATGATCTACAACCTTATACCAAGTACAAGGTATAGTAATAATATTTCTTTAAACATACCTATTCATTACATAGCTTTTTTATTTTATTACTTAAAGTGAGGCAAGATTTGTCAAGAGTAATAATTTTTAATTATTATTTCTGTTTTATCTCATAATTATATTCATCTTAGCATAAAAACACTTGTTTTCAGGTGGAAAATTTCATTATCTTAACTGTCACATCTTTGTAAATTTTTGCCTTCTCGTATGAAAACAGTATAATAGGGTTTTCAAACTAAAATTAATAACTTTTTAAAATATTAGAATAATTTGCTTTTAAAGTTATAATTATCAATCATAACTTCCTTTCCAACGTTAACTACCTTTATGCTTACGGCAGTTAAGCCCAAACCCCCTAAAGAGAGTTATTGCTCTGATATTTTAGTGTCTCGAGTTCTAAGCAAAAATGTAAGAAGCATCTATTCTGTTTTAAATTTCTACCACTCTAGGATGCTTATTTAAAGCACCTTGAGAATTCCACTTGCCATCATTGTCCTAAAATTTCATGAAGTTTAAAAATAGCTTAAAATTAAATTTAGAAGAGCCGTATGATGTTTTGTTTGAAATCTGAACAATTTGCATTTTATTTGATTTCATCTATCTTTCTACAAAAAGAGCTTAATAACTTTAGAGCTTTTTGGACTATTACAAATTTAATATCAATTAAATTAATGAAGACTTTAGTCCTTATAAAAATTGATTGAAAATAAATTTTTAAAGAACTGAAGAAGCTCAGGATCCCTGGGCGAAAGCTCTTCAACAATTTATTTTCAATAAATCTTTATAAGGACTAAAGTCTTCATTAATTTAATTGATATTAAAAAGAGCTTAATAATTATTACATATTTTTTTATTTACAGTTTCGAATAGCATTAGTACTCTCTGTTGGAGCAATAACTGAGCCAATAGTATCAGAGCCATCATTAGTCATATTGACTCTTTCATCAGGGTTACCAAAATCTCAACCTCAAATACTTACTGTAACCGCTACTGATCCGACTAGAGTTTCAGTCACTTGGAAGCCTGGATTGTTTCCTAATGGACCAATTTTGTCTTATGTTCTTTCTATAGATGAACTTCCTTTTGGATACAAAGCTCATAAGGTAAAAATGATTGATTATTATGTGAAATTTTTTAATTTATTGTAATTGAATTGCGTCTCTGCAATTCAGGATTGAAATCCTGTACGCAAACCTGCAATATCTTTAAACCTGCTTAGCTGGTTATAAGATTTTTAACTCCTTTCCAGTCTCAATAATAGTTATAAAACAAAGTAAGTTAAATTAAATTTCACAACAAAGTAAGCTAATTTAAATATCTATTTCAGTTTTGAACCACAATATGAATTAATTAAACATTTTAAGCAGATGTTTTTGTAGAAATGTTTTTATATACCTCTTTTGAAACATAATTTTTGATTGGGTTTCCATTTTCCTTACACATCCTGTATCTTCTGCTCCTTACACATTGTACACCATTTGTTCTATTATAACTCTAATGGTATTGTTTCAGGACATTGGAGCATCAGAAAAAAAGTTTTTTTACATGTTTCAAAATTTAATACCGTCTAGAAACTACAGTGTTTCTGTGGCTATGAGGAATGCTGAAGGACTTGGACCAACAGCCACTGACTTTGTATCAACTCCACCTCTAGTTGAAGGTATTTAGAATAAAATTATTTCACATTTGTGTTATGTCGGTAGCTTAATAAAAAGACTATTAATAGACGAACTTAATTATTATATTATAGAAAAAGTACAAAATAGATACAGCATTTAACAACGTATATCCGAGAGACAACGTGTGTGTGTGCAGGGTTGCCAACTGTACAGTGTTGCCCCAAGCGTACTATGGCGGGCGATTTAAATTTAAAATTTAAATGCACATACATAACAATTTGTTGGAAAGAAATAATTAATATTAAATTTTATAGTTGTTAGAGCAAGGCAAATCTGTTTATCATAAATTAAGTTTAAATTAACTACCTTATATTACAAACAGTGACTAATGCTGCTGATGAGTTATTGAACATTTGTTCCATATCTCATCACTAGCATCAGGTTCTACTAACAGTTCTTCTACAGGTAAATGTAGAAGAACTGTTAGTATTTAAATTAAAGTAATTAAATTAAATTAGGTATTTATATTAAGGCATGTTTGTCATAAGAGGGATGTTATTTAAGGTTATAACTTTAAATAATGAAGTAGGCGATTATTTATTTAAATATTTATAATTTATTGGTTGACATAATTGTTTTTATTTAATTCAGTCAAGGAAGAAGAAAAAATAATGTTGGTTTTGGGAGGAGATCATACTGTTGTTACTCAGCCAGCTGACATGCTTGTCGAGCCTGTGGTTATTTACAGAACTATACATCATATTAGAGGTATGGAGTTATTTCTTTTGATTATAATTGAAACTAGTGTTAAAAACTTATCATTAAACCCTTATTGCACCTAAGTTATATGTTCTCAAGTGTTTAAAACAATTCATCAGATCTATGTTACCGGGGCCTATAAAGAGGGATGTGACTCTCCTATGAAAAGTAATGGGTCCTTCCACTGGACCATGAAGCCAGTGGTCCCAAACCTACAAAATGTCAAGTACTCATTACAAGTATTTAACCTTAAATGCATAGGGCCCTGGATATAGATTAATCTTGAGGTGTCAGCTAACTTCTTAGTTAAGAAGGCATGTGCATTCCCACATTTCTAAAATGCAATCAGATAATGTATGGTATGTTTAGGATAACTAGTGAGCAGCAAGAGGCTATTGTCTATAAAGTCTAATAGTCGCTTTGTGTATCTATAGAATGGCTGGCATGTATGTAAGCTCAAAGGAAAGGCACTAAAAGACAATATAAAGTCACTACTCTTCTAACAGTCATGAGCTCCAAACCCCTTTATACAATGACTCATATAATTACTAAGATCTATACATATGTGGCTTTAGCATACAGTGTTAAGCATACTATCATAAACTTATGTTTTGTCCGCAGCTGAAAATTTTTTTTAAATTTATATATATTTTGTCTGACACTATTTATTAAACACACATATTTGTAATTATTGAACACTGATAATAGATCAACAAATTCAAAATACCTTTGGGGGTTTCACCTATATGGTTTCAATAATGAATTGTTTAATTTTATAGGTGTAAGTTTGGATGTTAGACGGAGAAAACTTTATGTTTGTGAGTCATCGGGCAATATAATGATTTCAATGCTAGAAGACTTGTCAGAACCAAGTTTACTTTTAACTGAATCTAATCTTGGGTTTGAACCTCACTTTATCTCTGTAGATTGGTTAAATCAACTACTCTACATATTAGGAAAAGCTCCTACTGGTGCTTGGCATATATCTAGATGCAATGCTCAAAACGGATCTGCAATCACAGTAGCTGTGGCAGGATTACCATCAAAACCAATCCATATACAAGTGGATCCTTATAATGGGTAAGGATTTGTTTTAAAATAATTATAAATATAAAAATTGTTTTTTTGACCCAACAAATGATGGTAGGTAATTCTTTCAACTTCCAATGTAATCCTTACAAAATAAAAATGAAAACAAATATATTAGGATTATTTTTTTTATTTTTCAGTTACTTATTCTGGGTAGTTAGAGGACCTAGAGGTGGTCTGTATAGGTTGGATCTGGCTGATATAAGTAATGGTATAAAAAGAGAAGTTCGACCTGAAGTAATATTAGAAGATACTAATTTAGGATCATTTACTGTAGATCATACTAATTTCAGAGTTCTCATTGCATCTCATACACTCAATACTGTTCTTTCAGTTTCACTTGATGGGTAATTTATTAAATTAATTTATTTACTTTTTTTATGAGCATACATAAAATAATACTGTTAAATAATAAAATAACATGCCATTTCATTAAAATAATATAATTTGAGTGACCTTAGCGCTAGTGCCTTTCCATATTATTAAGGATCAAATAAAGGTCTTGTATATAATATATAATGATAGTAAAACGGCTTTCACAAATAAAGGTCATCCTCAGTACCTACAAAAAGAGGAAGATCAAATAAATAAAATACAATAAGTACACAAAATACAATATGAAACAAGAAATAAAAAAATAAAAAATGGTCAAATAAAATGATTTTGATCCTTATAATATAATTGATACTTGCCGAACTGCAGCTTTGAAGGTATATGAATTGGTCTAAGCAGGGCATTTTAAATAAACAAGTGTTAGCTGAAGTTAAATGGGCTATTGCATTATTTTTATTCTCTTATTTCTCTTAGAAATATGTTCTACTGTTTTCTACTTAGGTTGTTCTTAATTTAACTGTATTGAATATCCTCAAAACTCACAACAGAATTTTATATTTTAGTAATATATTTTTTATATTTAGTTTATCATTCTTGGTTATTGTCGTGTTTAATTATAGTGGTGAAATAACTGATGTCAGAGAAAGAACTCAAGCTGCCCAGTTTCAGCAAGTAGTTGGTTTAGCTTGGGCCCAGGGTCTATTTTATTGGACTGATGGAGAGAGACTTTTAGCTGAGGAATATCATATGCCTACTAAATCATACTTCCATAATCTTCTCTACCCTGATTCAGCTTTCTCCAGCATTGTATTAGACCTTGAAGCTACTCAACCTCTACCAGTACCTGTAAATCCACCTACAAACCTTCAAGCATTAATGGGCTCTGATCTTGCTAAAGCATCTTGGAATTTACCTCATTTGTTAGCAGGTCAAGGTATGTAAATTTAATTTGAATGTGTGAGTAATTGGATTAAGTAAAAATACTACTTAAAATTAACCCCTAAGAACTCTCGGTAAAAAGTAAACAAATTGATCTTACAATCTTTTAATAAATTTATTCTTATGTCCTTGATTATTATGTTATAATATTATCCTGAAAAATTAAAGGAATTTTATTTAATTTTAGGTCGAGGTGCATGGCAAAGTTGGAATTATGAGCTAACTATTGAAAATCAAAAGAATAAAAAGAAAAGAACTATGAGAGGAATTAATGGTACAAGTTACAGAGTTAATCTGCTTGACCCCGACACTCCATACATTCTAAGAGTAGCTGCGTACACTGAAGCAGGACGGGGACCCTGGTCTACTTCCTTCTATGCTAAGAGTCTTACTAGTTCTCAACCTAAAATATTATGGTCAACTGCTGAAGGATTAGTCATTTCTGAGCCAACTGGAGAAACAGCTTGTACTCTTCTTCATCCACATTCATTAAAAGTATTTTTTTACTGTCTCTTATTAGTTTATATTCTATTAAGGATTCTTTTGACGTATAAATGTATTCCCCAAAGATACTTGCTTGTCTATTAGGTTGTGATAATAGGATGAATAAAATTTAAAATGAGGAATATGTCTATTCTTTAATTTATCAGACCACTAAAAATGCTTAAATACCTTAAAAATAAAGTTATTCTATGATTTCTAAAGATACATTTTTAAAATTTTGGTTTAATCTAAGTTGAGTTTGATAATTTAATTTCTACCTATAAGTTTCCACCTAGTGTGGGTGGAAAGTTATTCCTGGCATTATTTAGTTAGTTAACTAGATTCCAACAATTAATATTTTTGTTTTGTTGTAATTAAACTACAACTTTTGAGAAAACTTGACATGAGTATTTTTTCTTTAAATAGGATGTCGAAGGAAACCAACAAATAACTGGAATATCTTGGTTTGAAGATAAGTTATACCTTTTGACAAACACAAGTTCTCTTTACTGGTATAACTTGACTAGCAGGGCTTGGGGAAGGCTTGCTGATGTTGACTCTCCTGGTGGCAGTATAGCTGTGGATTGGCTTGGGAGAAAAATATATTGGTCTAGTCCTAAACAACAATTGGTAATTATCTGCATAAAAAATATTTACTTGCTGTGTTGAAATGATGATGATTTGACATGCCTTCATGATTTCAATTTTAGAATGTAATTATTTATATGCATTATTTTTAGGAGCTTTGATGTAATGTGTGATGTAACTATTTAAAGATTGTTACTATCACGATTCAAATTTAAGCAATTGCAGAATCTTAAAATGGGCCTATGAAAGTAACGTTAGAGTTTACTTGAACAAGTTAAAGGAAAAATTGTATGTATTCCTAAAATATGTATGCAAGGATCACTCAAACTCAAGCAATTTTTTAAAATACACGCTAATTTTATGTTTAGATTTCATAACTCGCAACTGACATTGCATACTAGTTTAATCATTATATATAATTATAGTTGTAAAAACAATTCATTTTATACCTTTTTGAAGTAGTATATATTGGCTTTTTATTATCATAATTGTATTTTTTTAGATTACCAGAGGAAATTTGAATGGAAGTCAACAAGAACCTCTGCCAATTCTAACAGTGGCAAAAGAACTTAATATTGATGCTATTAACGGTTATATTTACTGGTCTACCGGCCATTCTGTCGAGTGTTCAAGATTAAATGGAAAACAGCGTTTTATATATTATAATACTGAAATATTTTCAGGAGTTCAAGGTATACAGATACTTTTCCTTAGAATAAGATAGTTATTAATAAAAATAATTATTACAATCAATTTTGGTGTTGTGTGACTGTAGTATCAATTATTGTTCTGTCAGTAATTAAATTATTAGTCATATAATACTGAAGAGTTTATATGAAAATTTTATTCAAAAGAAGCTTTTTTAAAAAATGGATTTTAAGAAGTGAGGTCCTTAATGAATTGAAACTATCTACTCTACTATTGTCCAAAAAGGAATTTTTCTAAGAAATAAATGAATAAGTTGTAAAAATTTGTTCTCATTTTTATTACTTTGATTGATATATTTAATATGTTTATGTATGTGTGTATATTCATACATAAATATCAACTTACATAAATTACTTTACTTCTAGACATACAGTCATGATGCATACTGTATATGTGTCTAGAAGCCTTTAATTTGAATCATCTTACAATATATGAACCATTTCTGTTAGTTTATACTTAGTGGTATTTAAAGTTTAAATGAGAACATTGTATGTTAATATATTTATTTTTTATTTTGTAAAACAGTTATGGGGATAACATTAGATATGGAATCTAAGGCAGTTTTCTGGATAGTTCGAAGTTATGAAGGTTCAACATTGTTCAAAGCTGACACAGCTAATCAAATTAAACCAGGAGAACGTGTCACGTCTACAAAAATGTCAATTATGCAATCCCCTAACTTGCAGGGTAAAATTATATATTTTCTTTTAGTATGTTAAATTTTAATTTTATAAACTTAATATCCACTTGATACTATAGATGGTCCAAGTGGGTTTAGAATTATAAGTTCTTATTTACTTTGGTAGAGCTTCGATCAGGTTTTGTACACATTTATTATTTCCTGATGTATTATGGTGGAAATATTTGATAGATTAAAATTCAAGATTACCAACATAATTAATATAATTTTCCTTGAGAATAGAATTTCATGTTTTAGCATGTGAGTTAATAGATTCATTTTGTGTTGTCCTGTGGTTTGACTATTAGAGATATGCTAATTGTTATGTGAAAAGATGTCTCTGTAACTTGGACTAATGCTGCTTCACTTGGATTCTTAGTATTGTATACTTTGATGTTTATCTGATTTATACCTTCCTGATTGTTTTATTGTCAGATCAAGTCTTAATGTGTTTGAATTATATTTACATGTTGTTTGCTCCCATTAAAAATGCTGGTAAGAGTTGTAATTGAGATTTTCTTGATTTTGTCTCTCTTTACATTTTTGAATTTAAAAATGTAATATTGATTTCTTTTAGAGATTTTTTAAAATATTTTTATTTTATTTTAATATAACTATAGAATTTTTTATTTGAGCCTTTATTTTTTTCTGCAGGTTCATTGTGCTATTTTGATGAGCATTTACTGTGGCTGAAAGATGATAGAAATGCTGTTATTGGAGATCTTTCAGGACAGAATTCTGCTGTACTTACAGGAGTCCCCCTCAGTGGTATTAATGTAGTGCAAATATTAGATAACTCACTCCATTCATTTCCTGGTAATAATACTATTGTAACTAAATAAATATATTTTTGATAAGATGATAGTTCCAACTCTCTTTTAGGTATACTTTAATTATTTGGTGCATAGTTAAGAAAAGTAAAAATATACATAATGTTATCGTAAAAGAATGGTACCAGAAAAGTTGATAATTCTATAGATTGAATCAAACAAAAATAACTTTTTATTGACTACAAAGAAATTTTATATTTTCCTTTTATCTGGTAAAATTTTACGAGTTTTCAATCTACTACTTCATCATAATTGACAGTCTACAAAAAGTATAAAACCAAGCTTATAATATTGAATCTATCAAAATTAAGAAATTTTACAAAAGAAAACTTGTTAGGCCCTACCTAAAAAATTTAACTCTTGTGAGATTGATTTGTTGAGTTTTTTTAAATTTAATTTTTATTTCAGATGATTTTAAAAACAAATCTGTCAATGTAATCCCTGAACCTGTGCTTCTTAAGAGTGTTAGGATTGAAGGTCAACATGGGCAATTCAACATTTCTTGGGATCCTGTGAAATCTGTCAACTATGGTCAAGTTTTCTATGAACTTAAAATCACTAGGCCAAATGGAAAGGATGTAATTGTAAGCATACTTGGCTTATTTCAGTTTATAGTGTAAACTTTTGAAAGAAAAGTCTGCACGTTGTATTAAAACCTTGACTGCTAATAGAGATGTATTAATTTATTGAAATAAAAATAATTAAATTGCTTTGATTAATAAGCTAACAAGTAGACATTTTTAAGCTAAAGATTATTGCGTATGTTTCTCAGGAATATAAGGTGTTTCAATAAAATAAGCATAGTAAAACAAATGACAAAACATTGCTGAAAACTGTGATTAACTTAGCTAGTTTGCTCATTACTTTTCCTCATTTATACCATAGTTATAAAGAAGAAGTATTGTATTTAGAAAAAAACTAATACTTGGATTTCTCCTGAATTTTCCGTTTCAAGTGTTAAGACCTCCTGAGTGGTTTTCACAAAGTAGTCTGTGTCTGCTATCGCATCTCCTAGTGTATTTATGCCAGATAGTTAAAACTTGGTACTAAAATCAATCTTCAGGTCTCATTGTGCTATCTGGAAAATATTTTTTTAAGACGTCACTGGCATACTATAATGATTCTGCAAAATTTTTCAAAAATTCATGAAACATTTTGAGATTTGGCACACCTGTATTCATATATTAGACCAAAATATGTGCCCCATTACATCTCAATACTAGCATTAGTTAAATTTGATCACTTGTATATGTTTTTTAAAAAAATTAGAAAGTTGTATTTAGAACAAATAGATCCCTTTATGTAATAAATATGTATACTAAGTTTCGTTTCAGTCTGGCAGTTTGTTGGATCATTAAAGTTAAGTTTTATATATAGATCAGGGCCTAGATGGGTGATCACTGGGAATAAAATGAATGTATTTACTATCTGGGTACTAGTCTAAATACATGCTGGAGTTCATTTTGTGATTTATGTATTCATTCGGTGATTATAGAAATCACATCAGATGTCTGTATCCTATGTGGTATTAAAAGTTCTAAAGCACCCCTATATTTTTTATTAAGTTTAAGATTTATATGATATAAATGAAATAAATTCAAGGAATGATTGATTAAAAAATTATATTAAAAAAATTAAATAATGATTATGTTATTATTGATTATGATTATATTTAAAAATTAATTAAAAAATGATTGATTATTATTATGGTTCATATAGAAGCCTGTCTACTCTTTTCCCTCTGATTCATCTTTTACCTTTTTTGGTATCATCATGGTCTTGTTTACTCATAAGCTTTTTTTCTTTTTTTGTAGATTGAAACAAATTATTGGTCATGGAGGTACCGAGACATAATTGGTGAACATAAGTTAGCACCATATTCAAGACTAGGTGTGAGTATACGGGCTCTGACATACTGGGGCACTGCAAGGAGAGTGACATTAAACCTCAATTCTCCTCCTTCTATTCCTTCACAACCAACTTATGCAAGATTTTACACATCTCATCTACCATCCTATTTGAATCAGCAATCTCTTCAAAATGTAATTTAAAACTGATAGCAGGATTCAAGAACATTACTTGAAACATGGATGTTTTTCAACTCAACTTTATATTGTTATTTTATTGTTTGAAAAAAGTTTTATTCAAACTCAAGTAATGTTTTTGAGTACAGCAATATTTTTTAGTTATGTTTAGAATGTTAAATAATTGTTTAATGCTCCTGAGTATATACATTTGGTATTTTTAATATTAAACTTAAAACGAATGATATCTATGATACAGTCAATGTCTATGTTACAGTAGTGACTGACTTATTTTAATGACAATTTTAATAGAATTTTATAGGTTTCCAAATAATTAATTAATTAAAATTTTACATTTAACTTGTTAATAAATAAGTATCTTTAAAGAATGATTATGATTGCTTCCACAATGTAATAATTGTAGACGAAATAATTATATTACAAACTTGTAGAATTTAAGGAAGAATGAAAGTATTTATTTACTTAAAATTATATTATTGTTGAAACTGTAATCTATTTTTATTTATTTATGACAGTTTGTTTTATATTTATATTAAGACTTACTAAATTCTATGACTAAGATCAAAATTGTAATGTCAAGACCAAATTATTGCTATTATTATTAGTTTATTAATGTAAAAATTGCTTAATTATGCCTTAGTTTATTTATTTATGTAGTAATTTAGTTATCAAGGGGAATGATTATTTATATTTTATAACATATAAAAAACATGTCAATTTAATTTACAATTAATAGTTATTTTTCAAATTAATGCTAAATTAATTAATGCTAATTAATTTTTATGCCATCAACTCAAAACCGTGTAATGATAGCCCCAAAAATGGGAGCTTTAATTTCCATTTTTCAGTAATGGAACCAAACATCTCTATCTGATTCATAAGAAATACTGGCCTTTTTTTGCCCCCCCCCCTTTTAAAATTAAATATCTTAATTAATGTTTCTTTTAAACTAGCAGAAAAAACACTTTTTCTTTAACAATTTTTGATTAAACAAACTTATATTACTAGAGGGAGGACTAGGGTTGAATAACAAGGGGTCTAGGAGTGCGGCAATCTAAATTGGGTACCATAGTGTTAGGTACTTTTACTCTACAAAAACTAGAGACTCCTCGCCCCTCTACAACATCTATCAGCGCACACATTTATTATGCACCCTACAAATGGTGGGCATTTTTCAATGACAACACATTAAATTACCTAAAATCTAACCAGTTATTCTTTTCATACATCATGATTTTTTAATAAGTTTCATTGGAATCAGTTCAGCTATTTGAGTAGTATACCCACAAGAAAAGTCCAGATACCATTCTTTAATACATACATGCATGCTCCAACTCTCATTTTAATTTTGGGATCTGCAGGTGTTGAAATGTAGACAGTTAAGTAAAAAGTGGGTGTCACATTTTTCTTTTTACAATGATTCCCGTTCCTGTTATAGAAGGCATACAAACAAAAGTTATGACCTTATTGTCATTATATCTGGACCACAAAAACAATTGTTTATATTTTTATATAGATTATAAAAAACAAGTTTTATCAGACTTTTAATTTTTTCCTACAACTATCTGATTTCAGAGAGTTCAAGTCAAATTTCGATGGAATCCCCCTAAGCATCCTAATGGGCCAGTAATAGAGTACAGGCTGTTTTTCAATGGATCTTCCGTATCTGAATTTTCCTCATCAAAAGTTTTACCCCCAACACCATTAGAGATTAATTACAATCATATTCCAGTCAACACATCATTTTGTTTTCAGGTCTGTTTTTAAAAATATAATTTTTAACTTCAGTTTATTTTCATAAAGTAGTATACACATCTCTGTAATAATTTTCACCAATATTTTATTAAGAAATATTCTTGCATCTTGCAACTTTAACTGCTGTTAAAATATATCAGCCCTGATGTTATTAAATGTGTTCTACAAATGTTTATAATATGTTATACTCCTTGAGCTATATCTTTCAACATGGTCAAGTGACTGATTATAAATCAGCTGGAAGGGGAAAAATGCAACATTTGTAATTCAATAAAAGGGGAGAAAAAAGTCCATAGAATAAAGAATACTAGAAAAAGTCCCAACAGCTGCAAGGAGGGCGATGTGTATGTGGGGGTGAGTCACTTGTGATCTTAATCACTTATCTTATCTCTTCTATTAAAAACAAACTACTTCTTAACCAGATTTTTATCATTACTTTTTACTTTGAACAATGTTTTTTTCTAAAAATGTTATTTTATAGCAATCTTGCGTACTCAATCTGAAATATTATTTATTTAACTTTTATTTTAAAACCTGAAAAAAGTATTTTTACAAAAAAATACGGTAAAACAAAAGATTTGGAATAATTATATAGAATTAATAATACTTCTTACAATAATTCATCACTGTTATTATTAATAATAATATATAACCATAAATGTTATGGCATAGAGGCAAGTGAGAAAGTGCAAAATCAATTTTTCTATTATTTAAAAATCTCCACGGCAGTCACCTTCATACAGGGTCCAATTCAAAATTTATTGACCAACAATAAATAAAAGACATTTATTTTTTTTGTGAAATATTGTAAACTAATTTAAAAAAATATAAAATTGAATAGGTTTTATTGGAAACTGCATCTCAAATTCAGCAATTAATTGTGAAGATAATTTTGTTATAACTTAGCTCAGCTGTGTTTCTTTCCTAATACGTTTAATAAACTTAGGCTTCTATTAAAAAAGCTGTTTCTTCATGTCGAAAGCTGTAGCGGGAGGAGTATAATTACCCTGGTAAACCTAATCAATGATTTTTCAGGTAAGTGCTTGTACATCAGCAGGTTGTGGACCAACAAGTGAAGCAGTGAAAGGTTTCTCAGGCTACATCCACCCTGTTCCAATGATTTTATTAGCTAACATTAATAACTTGCAAGTCTTAGATTGGGATTTAAAGTCTAGTAAAGATATTGCTAGATCTACCTCTGGCCCAGTGAAGCACCTTTCATATTCTGCTAGAGAAAAAGTTTTATACTTCTTTGATGATAGTGATATTGTGGCTTCTAGAATCAACTCTAATACCAAGTTCAAGGTATTTTGACTCTTTTTTTTTTTGTTGAATATATTACAAAAATATTGTTTATGAAGTTATATTTAGTAAATCAATTCTCCATTTATCGTCATTGATGAAGCTGAAAATAGTTATTTATGTCATTAAATCAAGAAAAATGACTTTATGAATAATATTATATCTACTTTATGCCAGCAATTATTTATAAAGCAAGGAGACTATAGAAATTTTGCCTAATCATTCTTATAAAACATTTGTATGAATGACACATCTACTTATAAATAGCATAAGTAATTGGCACATTTATATTTTTTGTAGTTGCTCTAAATGAGTTTTCTGGCTAAAATAATAGACTTCTTATTGAAGTACAATTGTCTGTTTTATTTGTTTATTTAGGTAGTAAGTCTAAACAGGACAGGTTTAAGTTTATCAATTGATTGGATTGGGAGGTTTTTATACTGGTCAGAGGAAGGACCAGCTGAAGGCACTTCCACTCTGAGGAAGCTGGATTTGACCCTTTTAGACGAGGGATTCGTTAATATAACAATGATTCTACAGAGACCAGCTCACATTCTGTCATTACAAGTGGATCCATTTAATGGGTAAGTACACATTTTATATAAATATTCATACATCTCAATGTATCAATTCAAAATTTAAAAAATATATTAATTATTTTTAATGATTTTGAGAAAAATATCTCAAATATATTTCATAACTTAAATTAAGTAGAAATTTATAGATATAGAATATTCTTAGACATATTTATAGACAGAGAATTCATAGACATACTAAGGATATTCTTATTTAAAATTTAGCCATAATTCAGTCTTGGGTTCTCTAACATTTAAGAAAATCTTTTGTGTATTTAAAAAAACTATAATTGTAGGATTTTATCCCAATAATCATAATTTAGATATAATAATTTGAAATTACATCTTGATTTATGTCATTAAATGTTCTGTTTTATAAAGCCATGAAGTCTTTAAAAGACTTCTTTTTTGGGTTCATCATAACTTGATGATAAACATGAGGATTCAGATCATGCTCACCTGAGAGGAGGGTTATTTGATCTGAACTAAACATCACCCAACCAACTTATTTATTCCTAATTGTTTTATCAATTTAGTTGCAATAATTTATTTAACGTTATGTTTTAGGCATTTGTACTGGATTGAATTGAAATTAAATAGATACACATATGTACAAAAAAGTCAAATGGATGGAACACATCTTCAATCATTTTTTAAAAGAAGACATCGTAGTAAAAGGTATTTTACAACACAATTTTGGTTATATTATATCAAAAGTATATTGTTTCTATGCATAAACTGTTTTTGCTTTTTAAAAATAGTATCTTATGAAAATTAAATTAAATTACATGTTCCTTTATGTATATTTATGCTTTCAATCAACAACAATTTTTTATTAGTGAGATATGAAATGAACAAAATTACTAAGCAGATGTTAATGATTTTCAGGCATTCTTGTAACTGTCCAGAGAGTCCTGTAGTAGGTACTATGATGACTATTGATACCACAGCTAAACCAGAATCTGCTAGAATATATTGGATTGATGCTCCAACAGGCAATATTGTAGCATCAGATGAGGCTGCATGTATGTGCACTGTTGTCATGGATTCATCAAAACATGGAAACTATGGTAATTATAATTTACACCTAAAATCTTACAAACTACCAAGATATCAACTTTTCTTGAGATTTCAATATTACAGTGGTTATTTTTATAATTATTATTCACAAATTAGGTTATATAATGAATTAGCTATTCGGGACAGAAACATATATAGTTTATACAACTTGATCAAGTTTTAACCATTGAATAGATCTTTCTGCCATTATCTGTATTGCCAAATGGGGATTGTGGGTATAAAATAGTTTATGCTACTATAGTGTAACACGCGGTTAAAATTAGTTGACAGCGTGGGAAAATAATGCTAAGGATCCAATAAGGTTATTCCTGGATGTTAAACCACACCTTCCATTTCAAATCGGACTAACCTCATTGGTCCCTCAACACTCTTTTCCCACACTGTCAACCAATTTTAGCCATGTGTTAAACTATAAGTATCAACAAACTTCACTATATTGTTAGCTGTTTTCTTATTTTTTGTGTACAAACTAATTATTGTATTAATGAATATAGCATTCAATTTTTAATGATTGTTTGAAGGTCTACCGGCATCTTCAATCAGTGTTGATGAAAGTAATATTTACTGGAGTAACCAATCACTAGGTTTGATATATTCAATACCGAAAAATATGGATTTATCTGACAGAAAGATTGCTTCTTTTGCTGCCAATGGTGTGCACAAAATCCTCACTTATGGACCTCATCTGCAACCATATCCAGGTTTATAAATAACATTTTATTATCTTTTAATTTGAATTATTTTATTAGGGATAGTATTTTTTACTATATTCTGTTTTTATAGTGTATATAAATAGTGTTTGTATATTTGTGTTTGTTTATATAGTATGTACTGTTTGCATATAGAATTTACATGATTAAATTTGAAATTGATGTTTTCTAACCTTGATGTATTGATGTATTGTTGTAGCATGCTGAAGTTAATAAGACATGTTTACATTGCTATGCGTTATTTCATTTGATTCTTTTCTTTAATTCATCCTGTGAGTATTGATATGATAAAGCTCCATCTAACCCTCCAACAAATCTGTTTTACTAAATACAAGTGTTGAGGTTTAGCTATTTAAAAATGTTGAGTTCATTTATAGTATTCGATTGAGCTCACTTAAATCTATAATTTTTAAGCTTCTTAGGTTGAAATAGAAATTATTATGAAAGCAAAACAAATTAATAAATAATTAATTTGAGTTTTTTTTGTTTAAGATATGAAATGCTTAGTCCTACAAGATCAGATCAATGGTGTCTCAATGGTTGAAAGAACAAGCACATCTATTAGCTTAGAGTTGCCAGAACCTCGCATTCACGACTGCACTAATGGAGCATTACACCATTCTATTTCATCCGTCAAAAATATTCTTTATTATGGACAAATTTCCAACCAAAGAAACAGCATTTGCAATCCAAAAAATTTGTCTTTGTGTGAATCATTGGTAAGAAAATTCTTCATACTTTTCATTTTCACAGTAATGTTTCAATTGCTACCTGCTAACAAACTTGCCCTGTTGTGTTTGAATTCAAAAAAATATTGATTAAATATGCTACAGATAAATGTATACTTGTGTTTAAGCATGTTTCCATTTATTTATTATTCTATTCTACAATACCATATCCAATTGACTATCATAAACATAATCATATCATGATATTGATTAATTCATTCATTTTATAGGTAACCTATAATGGTCACGTTAAAGTAGAAGGATTGATCCCTTTTACTCAGTACATATTTTACTTAGTGCAAACTAATTATTATATGCAAGAGGGAAATATAACAGCACATGTTGGACCACCTGCCATCTTTCACACAACACCTGGAGGTAAATATTTCTGCATTATTCTTTTAACATTACATTTATTTTTTGCTGTGAAATAGCCCTTTGACTCTGAGGCAAATTTTTTTTTAATTTTCCTCATTTATACCATGCATAGATATATTGGAAAAGTATTGTTTATGGGGAAATCTAGGATTTCACCAGAATTATCCTTTCAGGTGTTTTTAAGATCTCCTAAATTTGTCTGTCTGTATGTTTTTTTGTTATCATTGTTGCTCCCAGTGTATTTATGCTAGAAAGTTGAAACTTGGTACAAAAATCAATCTTCAGGTCTAGTTGTGATACAAGGATAATATTTTTTTTGCAAAAATGTGAAAAAATCATAAAACGCAGAACATTTTTTTGATCTAGATGAAAAAAAATTGGTATAAGTGTGTCCCTTTATGTAACAAATAAGTACTCCAAGTTTCGTTTTAATACGGCCAGTATATCTATGGTTTTTATTGGATCTTAAAAGGTAAGTGAGGATGAGTAAGGAAGGATGAGCGTAGCGAAGCCTATATGATGAGGAAAAGTTCTTTGGTACCCCGTACCTGACTTTTTTCTTATTAACCCTTTCACTTCCTGATAATTATTTAATTTGTTTTATTGATATTGTTTTTTTTTCTTTTTCATGTTTTTATTCGATAGACATGTTTTTTAAATGACCTATGGGCTTTACTTTAACCCAAAAAAATTGCTCTGTCTAAATAACCAAATTGCACTAATGTTTACTTGTTAAATTTATTTTGAGGAGCATCTGAGAATAGTATTTTCTATATTGTTATAGTATTTTCGATATATGCTTTACTAATACTTGTTATTCAGGCAAAATAGTTTTATTTATTTTGTCAAATTTTTATTTATTATATAATATTGTTAGATTTGGCATTATAAAATATTATCCTTTAACTAACTCATCAGGCAAAACTTTACTCAAACATACTTTTTGGAACATTATTATATTTTGTGTGCTAACCAATGGGAGTTCCACTATGAAATTTATTTTATACAATTTTTGTCATTTATCCACTCATATTAAAAATATGAAGTTAAAATTAAATGGCCAATAATAGTTTATTTTATGATTTATATATATATATATATATTATATATATATATATATATATATATTATATATATATATATATATATATATATATATATATATATATATTATATATATATATATATATATATAATATATATATATATATATATATATATATATATATATATATATGCATATATGCATATAACATGCAATATATTAAAATAAATATAATAATCTAATCAATTGTATTATTTATTTTTATTATTTATTTTCAGCTCCTCCTCCTCCGGAGAATGTTAGTGGAATAGTTCTGAATCCAAACAGTATGCAGATTTCGTGGCTAAAACCACGTATTACCAAAACACAGAAGGTAGTTGTAACTATGTTCATTTTAAAACAACATTTTATTTCTTATTCTTGACAGTGTAGAAACATCAAATAGTTTAAACTAGCTTAGACTATAAAATTTAATACTGGTTACAAAAATTACTATTACTATTTAATTTAGACTGATTAAACTAATTTGATATCATCATTTATGTATTATAAACTAAAATCCGTAAAGTTTTATTTTGTAAAATAATTATTTGTTGACAATATAAGTTTATTTCCATCAAGTAATAACTAAATAATTATTCTAAATCTATTTTAAAAGAGTTGTCTCATAAAGCTGATTCAAAGGAATACAAAAATTAAAATAGAATAAATTAATATTAAGTTTAAAGATAAAACTCGTTTCTTGTTAATTTTTTTTGTAAACCTTTCGTGCTATTTTGTTTGTATTATTTGTATGATAATTGGTTGATTATTTGTATGATAATGAAATAATCCTTTCATTATTTATGAAAAATTGAAAGAAAAGTTAAGCCAGTGCTTTCTGAGCCTTTGTGATGCCTGGTATATGATTCCTAACTTTAAATGAACTTGTGCTCAGGCAAAATTTAGGACCCTCAATAGTAGCTTTTACAAAGTAAACATATGTTTCTGCCTTATGGTTCCAAAAGCAGGAAAGCTTAAGTGTGTGGGGCACGTGTTGTATCTAGTTAAAGCTGTAAAATCTTATAGTAAAGTTACAGTTCTTCTGTAGGTAAGAAACAAAACCCTTGCTCTTGGACTCTATCACTTGGAAGGTGTAGCACTATTTCTATTCAAGAGAATAGGAAAAAATCTTACTATCCTTAAACCTTATTTCATATTTATGCTTACTAAAGTATTTTAATACTGTATTAGATATATAAGGCACGCATTTTGAAACTTTTAACTTAATAAATATGAATGTAAATACATTTATTTTCTTAAAATAAATAAATAAACACTTAATTATTTTATACAACAAAGTTAATAATGCAGAGTTATGTAAAATATACAGATGGTAGTCAGTTTTTTAACTGTTTTCCCTACAACCCTTTAAAAACCAGTCAATAAAAACCCCTTGAAAATTGAGGAACAAAATTCTAAACCCCCTTGAAACCCTTTAAAATTCACTCATTAAAATCTAAAATTAACTTATTATATTCTTCAGGGGGGGGGGGGGGGGGTAAATAATAAACCTTTTAATAAATAAATAGCTTTATTTCCATAATATAAAAAATGTACATAGAATCGTCTTAATAATACTACTTATAACTACTTATAATACTCTTACTCTACTACTTACTCTTAATAAGTAACAATAAAACACACATATGAAAGGATGCCATAGAGCTAATTAATAAAATAAATTAATAAAATTATTGAATTTAATTAATTAATACAAAAATTTCTACTTTTATTTTTTGACAAATCTGGTATAAAACTCTTGAATACTATATATAGTTTCTTCTAAAAGAAATTCTTTTAGTGTTTTTAAACATATTTTTGCTCATGCTTAAGTTGTTTTATTGGCTGAGGTAGAGCATTATAGATTTTAAGGATGGAGTAATGAGGAGAGTTTTTGTAGTACCCATGATTATGCTTAGTCAGCCTGTAAACATCTCCTCTAGTTTGATACCTATGACTAAATTTATCCCCTTCAAACAGGTCTATATTGCTTATAAAATATTTACACAATTCAAGTAAATATAGAGAAGTTAATGTCAAAATTTTGTATTTTTCTAAGTCTGCTCTGACTGATTTATTGAGCTTACAGCCCAGAATAATTCTAAGTAATCTGAAGAACTGAGGTGTGTGTTAATAGAGTTCATCTTAACAAAAGAGGAAGAAGTCTCTCCACAAAAATATATTCTTTATAGCTAAGCGCTTTCAACCTAACAAGAGGTCATTATCAGTGCTAGCCTACCAAACAAAATAATACAACAAATCAGAAAAATAAGAGAAATCTTATAAAAAAGAAAAATAAATAAACAATCAAGTAAACTGATTGTTTATTCAAGTTCATTGTTTTATCTAGTTTTTTATTATTTTGTTTGTTAGGCTAGCACTGATGATGACCTCTTATTAGGTTGAAAGCGCTTTATTTTTGTGGAGAGACTTCTACCTCTTTTCTAAGTAATCTCTTTTGAGTAATAAATATTGACTCACTCAAAGGAGTGTGGTACCAAAAAATTATCACATAAATCAGTCTAATTGCAACCTGTTAGTTAAATAACTGTTGCTATACCTTTTAATACTAATAATAACACATGTGTTCACAGCAAATACTGTATGAAGTTATGTGGCAAAGTGTGGGACTCCATGATGGGGCTAGACATAGCGGAGAACAGATACTTGATTATAATACTAGTCAAACTTCTCCAAGAATTAATATTAAAATCAGTAAATTAGTACCATCTTTAACTTACAAAATATGGGTAAGCTGTTAATTTACAAAGTATATAATATATTACTAAATCAATAAGTTCTATTACTTTAAAAAATTTGTCATTTAGATTGATAAATTATAAAAAACCTTATTATATCCTTATTCAGTCAGCCTCACTGTTTATATTTTTGTAAATAAAGTGTTGTGTATATGTAGCTCTTAATTTTATCATAATTAATAATTTTTAAATTCATTGGTTTGGAATAGGTGAGAGCTTATGCTGAAAGTAAAGATGTTTACTCAGAGAGTTCAATATTACAATTAGAGATGTATTCAGAACCTCATAATATTACCCTTGTGAAGGCAACCCCTAGTGAACTTTTCATTTCTTGGAGAAAACCCCCATCACTCTCAAGAAAAAGGTAACAGAAGTTGAAAAATAATTTGTTATGATATCAAACTTATCTAAATTTTAAATATGACTTAATCAAATTGTGGTTTAGTCTTTTCAAATCACTATTTGCATTTTTCCATTAGTCAATCATGCATTTGAAACTGTCAACCAAACTATCTTTGTGTTCCCAGATTTTGTTGTAGTTTAATAGTTTTTCATTTGTATTATTCTTGTATTTTGTATTATTTCTGCAGATTGTATTATGTCGCTCTTATGACTCTTGTAGCACACAGGGTTATAGATCCAGTATACTTCACACAAAGCACAAAGAGTCGTTTTTCTTACCAAAAGGACATATTTGAATATACATTTTTTTTGCTATACCTTCTGAAGTATATTTTTTACATTCTTATTTCTTACGTTATTTTAAATGACATACTTTAATAAATAATAAGAATCAATAAAAATGCTTGTGTAAATACTCTATTCCAAGGCGACTTGATAGTTACAGTACCATATTACGAATTAATAGCTTAAATTTTGAAAGAAAAGAAAATTAAATAAGTTATTAAGAGAAACAGAGCCACTTGATGCAATTGAGGCAATAATGTTGAAACCCCTAGAAAAGAATTAAATTGAAAACTTGTTTTAAAATTTTATGGTAAATTTTTTTGTGGTCGTTTTTATGGTGTTATTCATATTTTATCTGATTTTTCACATCAATCAATTTAATGCTGATTTATGTATTGCCCAGTTTAAGTTGTAATAATTTGCTTTAAAATCTCAGTTACAGGCTGGAATATTTGAGTGTTGGAAATGCTCTTCTTGATCAAGATTTGTGGTATTCCCTTGAGGAAGAGAATTTTATGAATGAATCTTCATACTACAGATTAACTGAGCTTTTACCAAAAACAGCTTTTACCTTTAGATTAGCTATTTATTACATCAATTCAACTGAAACTCCTTACTACTGGCCTCCTGACACAAGATTTACATTTAAAACATTAGGTAAGATTTTTAAAAAGAAGTTTTAGAATTCATGTTTTCTAGTCAATATAATAATTAGTTATTATTACAAATGCTTATTTCTAGTATTATAATTACAAAGAAATAAATTATCAATAACATATTGTCTACCAGTTTATCATTGCCAGACGTATATGTCTCTTTGGGTTTAAGTATTTTGCACGTTAAAAAAAAGTTAAGTGTTACCATCATTGCCACAAATTAAATATAATATTCTATTGTTTCCTTAGTTTTCATCTTTTAAATACAACATTCTATATTTCACTGCTTTATTGCTGAAACATACTTAAATTCGATTTTTTCACTAACTAATGCATTATTAATTTCTCGAAACCTTTTTTTTAAGTAAAATTTTATTTTTAAAGTTGTAACCAGTGCTTTAAATAATAAATTTAATACTTGATTATGATGAAACATTCACATTTAAAATTTAAATATGAACGAAAATACTATTCGTTCATAATTATTTTATGAATATTTTATATCAATGTATCTTATAATGATTTTAATTGTATTTAATTTGTTCAATTCAAAAAAATTCTATATTGCTAATGTACAAAAGAGTTACTACTCTATAATATTATATTTTTGTTTTAGGAGATCGCCCAAGTGCTCCAGGAATACCTGTATTGCAGCAATTAACAGGTGGAATATATCAAGTTACATGGGAACCTTCTCGTGATAATGGTGCACCAATTATTCA
Organism: Microvelia longipes; assembly: GCA_018340805.1. Classification (NCBI taxonomy): domain Eukaryota; kingdom Metazoa; phylum Arthropoda; class Insecta; order Hemiptera; family Veliidae; genus Microvelia; species Microvelia longipes. The sequence goes on along the minus strand of JACMZG010000008.1, from coordinate 42,226,358 downwards.
ATACTGGCTTGAAGGCAAACATGCTGGGCCCACTCAGGATGAACCCAAGAATCAACTATCTTCTATACCAGACAACAACTCGATCTCACTAGAGAATGCTGCATCCAATACCTCTGGCAAAATTTCATCTTGTCTCAAATACAATAACTGTTCTAATGATCCTGAAGAATTTTTGAGTAGAAAAAAGAGAGCTACTAATGTTACTGAAGGTTTTATTCCGCCTGAATGGACTCTATATTACAATGGAACAGGTAATGGCTGATTTAATAGTATCTTTTTAATGAGTGATTATTTTGCATTAGATACCTTTTTTTATAAAAGAAAATAATTGCCTATTGTAATAGTGATTCTTTTTGGCGCCCTATCCAATGGTGGATATCAGGTTATCTGGAGCACCAAATATCTCTCTAATAAGGATGCTTTGCTCATTCCAACTACACTTTATGTGTAGTGCAAGATACAAGAAAACTATCATTTCAATAAATCAAAACTTGGACATTTCTTTTTCAATTTAATTGTTTTATAGTTAAAGAAAATAATAATGGTTTACTTTTATTTTTAAAATGATTTTAGAAACATATTGGATTTTAACAGAACTAACTCAGTTTGATAAGTATAAATTTCGAGTTAAATCAAGGAATAGTTATGGTTGGAGTGATTACTCACAGGAGAGTGGTCACTTTGACTTCTCCACCGCCTCCCTCCTAGTGGACAGTCAACAAGTTACTTTATTACTTTGGCTTCTGACTCCCGCTGCTATTTTACTCACTATATTCATATTTATGTGTGGTATGTATTTTTAAGAGTTATTATACTATGATTGTTCATTTAAATTTAATAAATATTTTTTGTTTTTTTAAACATTGATTTTAAATAATTAAGATTCAAACCAAAATAATAAACTTATTTTAGAACAAAATAATACATAAGTAATACATATTTTTCTTGAGTGTTAAGTTCTATTTGTTTAAGTATTCATTTTAAATGCTTAATTAATCAGTGTATGTGAACTTTCAATTTATATTTCTGATTAATTAATTAGTTATATGATATTGAACTGAGTTTGTAGTTGCAGTAATAGTTCAATGGCACTGTTATTTTTTTATTTTTTTTTATAATTGCAGTATTTTATCGACATGAAAAAGAGAAAAAATCAGTTCACTTGATGACAATGACAAATGCAATAAGAATAGGAAACACTGATGTAGAACTAGCTACTCTAAGAGAACTGCCAAGAAGAAGGACATTTGTGCAGAATACCAATGTACTTTATACAAGTGCTGATTTTATACCATGCGAGGCAGACTTAGCTATGCTACCACACATTAGAAGAGACCAAATCACTTTGACTAAATTCCTAGGAAGTGGAGCCTTCGGAGAGGTATTTGAAGGAAATGCAAGAAATTTACCAAATATTGATACTGCAGAAACTAGAGTGGCTGTCAAGGTAATAATGTAGATAATAATATCAGGTAATAATAGTGGATTTTAAACCATAAGGATGTAAATAAAAATCTATCCACAAATAATATATAAGTTGATCATAATATAAGTTGATGATATAATTTATCATAATACATAAGTTATTATTAGATTTCAACCAATTTAATGACAGAACCGGCTTTCAACCTAATATTGGTCATCCTTAGTGCCTACAAACAAAATTTGATTGTAGCTGTGGGGTCTATGTAATACAGTGTGGGGTTTGTGACGTGCAATATGTTGGCCAAACTGGCAGGAGTATCTCCACTTGGGTGAGTGTATCCCCGAATCTAAAAAAAAACTGAAAATTTCAGCGTATGGGGCATAAAAATGGTGAGCACAAGGTTGGCTTTCTTCATTGTATTATTGAAGGCCATAAAATGGACTCACTTGAAAATTTGAAACTGCGCAAAGTCAAAAGGCTTTAAGTGATAATATAACCTGAATGAGAGTTATTGTTGTTTTTAAATTTTTTAAATTTTATCGTCCTCTTGTTTGTAGGCACTGAGGACGACCTGTATTAGGTTAAAAGCCGGTGTTGTCATCATTATATTGGTTGAAATCTATTTGTGAATTTACTTTTATGTACTTGATATATTTTCCAATATTATTATTGAATTTTATAGGTATTTCTATGAAGAAATATATTTTATTATTAGGTTACTTGAGAGGCATTATTATCCATCAATATCCATCTATTTTATGAATATTACTTATACATAAGTTTGTTACATTGTAAATTTGATCTAACATTGTTAGTAGATTTATTCACAAAATAGCCGATGTTAATGGATAAAGAAAAAATAAACAGCATGAACATACCGGTACAAGTAGTTGATGATAGTTGATACCACAGAGTGGAAATCAAAGTTTTGTTGGCGACATGTATGTAAGAATTGTGTTTAACAAATTACTATTAAAAATTATACAACAAATATATCCCTCTAAACTTATACTTAGTCTCATTTTTTATCCATAACATCAGAATTATATAATTGTACGTATACAAATATTTTCTGAAGAAAAAATTGTTATGATAAAGAATTACTTTTATATAAAGACCTTAAAAAATAATTAAAATAAATAATTAAATAAATAAAATGTTTTTTAATTTAAAAGAAAATATCTTTTAACCTTAATAACTGACAAATAATTTTTTTAGACTCTTCGCAAAGGTGCCAGTGAAGTTGAAAAAGGAGAATTTTTGAAGGAAGCTCAACTGATGTCTAACTTCAAACATCCTCATATTCTTGAACTGTTAGGAGTTTGTTTAGATAATGATCCTAATTTTATTATTATGGAGTTAATGGAAGGAGGAGACCTGTTATCTTATTTACGTACTAATAGGCCAGTAAGTAGTGGTACTTTAATAATAAACTTTAATAGTAAGTAGTAGTATTTTAATAGTAAACTGATCAAACTTGCAAGTGAATGCATTTTTAAAAAAACAGGTTTGTCTTTATTTAGTTTATAACTCATCAATTAGATCAATACATTAACCCAATTAAATTTGCGGAAATGCATTAGGTATAATCATAATTGAACTTTTGGCTAAGTTAGTATACTCTATGATTCAAATCAAATTATGTAAACACACTTGGCAGATTTTTGTTCTGTCCCTAAAAAAATGTTTTTGTAATTTTTATTTTTATAAACTAAATGGAAATAAATACGGGACCCTTAAACCTGTACAACTAGTTGGATTTGAGTATCTTCATTCTTAAGTATTTAGATTTTTGATGTATTATATTAGAGATGGTTTAAGAGTTCTGTTGGAGACTATGTTGATAATGAAGTTAAAGGGTATTTATTGCCGTTAAACATAAGCAACCCTTAGGTTGCTTTGTTAGGCTGCTCTAAAAATATATTTAGGGCATTGTGAATCAAATTAAAGCAATTACTCTGAAACCACTTTTCATTGTGACTTCATAGTTCTATATATTTGTCCAAAAACTACACTCATGTATGTTTTAAATGTTATCATATATAATATAAACGCATATTTTTCAGGGGAAAGATGGTCATTTAAACCACGAAGACTTGATGTCTATGTGTGTGGATGTTGCTAGAGGGTGCTGTTACTTAGAGGAGATGCATTTTGTCCACAGAGATCTAGCTTGTAGAAACTGTTTAGTTTCTTCTTGTGATCCGACTACCAGGATAGTCAAAATAGGCGATTTTGGTTTAGCTAGAGATATTTATAAGAATGATTATTATAGAAAAGAAGGACAGGGCTTACTACCAGTCAGGTAACTTTTATGAAAAAATAAACGCTTTTTAACTCCTTTTTTAAATGTAGCCATGCTCCAAAAATTAATTAACTGAAACTTATTTATGACAAACAGAAAAAAAAATTATATAAACACTTTTAGCGAAATATTATTTCTTTAAAAAAAAATTGCTGATGAGATGGCTTGTGTGGTGGGGGTATTGCCGGGGAGTGTGTCCAAAATCTATTTTAGGGGTCCCATACCACAAAAAAGATATATATATATATATATATATATATATATATATATATATATATTTATTTATTTATTTATTTATATATACGTTATATATACATTTATTTGTATGTATTTCTAGCCTAAACATTTATTTTTGTAAACACGCTATCTTTCAAGTAGATAAATATTTTTTTATCAAACTTGTTACAAAAATGAACCCTAGAGAGGGCACAAACTCTATTTAAAACTAAGTTGTTGTAATACAATTTACCTTGGTTTGGTGAGGCAGCAACATTTAAAAAAAAATCATTAAAATGCAAGGTTATTATTTTTCACCGTGAAAAAAGGACCTTCTCCAGGTATTTTGGGGAGCTAAATCAAATGAACCCAGTCTGAAGTCGATACGACTACTCTAAGTGATAAAGATGTCGAAAAATAACAGGAAACCAAAATAAGAGTTAGTAAAAAATCATTTTTAATTTTGGTTGGTAGTTTTGATGGGTGTTTTGTTTTTGATGTTTTTTGGAGTTCTGAATCCAATAAAACCAGCCGGGGTTGATAAGTCTACTCAAAGCTAGGGTTCCTTGGTTCATATTGTGTTACCAATATGAACTAATTTTTTATTGCCTTTTTTATGGTATTCAAGTTTATAACTTCTAAATAATTCTTGAGCGGAGGTCCATAAGCTGGTTGAATTTTCTTTCAAATGCATGTTTTCTTGCTTATTAATCAATTAAAAAATAATTGTATAGCTAATAGATAAAACTCTGCTTAATTTTACGGTATATATTCAATAACCTGAGCAGTAGGGTCACAACTTGTAATTTAATTTTTTCAAAGAAAATGGACTACAATTTATCTTAAACTAACTTTCAAATGAGTGTAAATAATGCTGGGCCGTGTAATTTATAATCCATGGGATAAATGTATTTTCGTTGAAAAATTAAATTACAAGTTGGACGCTATTGCTCAGGTTATTAAATATATACCGAAAACTTAAGCAAAAATTGGATTGGTAAGCAAGATAGCATGCATTTAATAGAAAATTCACCCGTCTTGTGGGCCTCTGCGCCAGAATTTTTAATTTGTCTCATTATCTGTTTCAATTTTTAGGACTGTCTTTCTATTGAGAATAGTTTTATCAATCACAAGGCATTTATAAATTGAGTATGGTAAAAAAAATAAAATTGTATGGCTAATAGATAAAACTAAAGAGTTACCCACCCTTTAATAACACTCCTTGTTTAATAATCTATGCCACAAACCATTTTGGGTTGTTCCCTCACCTTGGTGGGCTGCTTTTTAATTATAGGCTTGGTTCTCTTATTAATATATTTTTTTTGTTGAAGGTTTAATTTGTTTGATTATACTCCTCATCAATACGTTCCTGTATTGAGGGTTTAGTCTTACTCACGCATTTTTCCTAATTTTTGTCTTTTTATTTTTATTTTTTCAGTACCTTTCTTTTTGACTTAATTCTTCCTCGGAATGCATTTATTTTTAGTATTTGTATGATTATGACCAGAATGGTCGAAACATCACTCTAAAATCTTTGTTTTTATTAACCCTAATGGATACAATCTTCCTTATCATTAAATATACCTGAAAGCCTGGATACAAGTGCTGTTTATTAATATTTCTAGCATTAATAATAATTAATTAAAAGTAAAAAATTATTAGCTTTTATTGTACCTAATATAATGGTTTACTTTTATTGCACAATTAACTTCATGGGGTAAAGCTGAATGATGATTTACTTTATTGCAGATGGATGGCTCCAGAGTCACTGATTGATGGAGTGTTCACTTGTCAGTCAGATGTTTGGTCTTTTGGTGTTTTATTATGGGAGATCATGACCCTAGGGCAACAGCCTTACCCAGCTAGGAATAATTTAGAAGTTTTGCATTATGTTCAGCAAGGAGGAAGGCTTGATAGGCCTGACTATGCTAACTATCCTCTGTAAGTTAATTATGTTTAAAAATATATTCAGATAATGTAAGTCAATCATCTTTAAAAATGTAACCAGAAATTGTTAACAAATCTTGATAAATCATTATTTAACCTTACCACTCAGTGCTACTGAGTTCGGAACTAATAAACTTGTTGTCTTTAAAACGTTTAGTCTAAGTTATCCTGTTAATCTTTCAAACTCAAATTTAGTAAATAAACTGTAGATGTGAAAAAGATTGGCTGAAAGTCCCGCAAGATTAAACCACTTGGTCAAATTATTTATATCCCTAATTCTAATGTATCATGAGGTCACATATCATGATCACAAAACAGACAAATCATTGCACTAAAAATCAAGCTAATAAAACTGCAGGTATACTGAAGTTGTTATGGCATAGAGACATTTGGTTGAACATTCTTTCCCCTTTTACTTTTTAGGTTGGAAGGATTTGATTGTGAGTGTTAGGTTTGTCTGTTTTTTTTCATATAAACGTAAAATAAAAAGTTTTTGTTTGTTTTAAAATAAAAAATAGTGACTTTTGTTGTTTCAGTAAATATACAAAAAAAAAAAAATCAGTGATGTTTAAGCATTTAATTGGCTCTATTTAATTGATTTTGATGTTTAATCAGTTTTTTATTAATTTATTAATCTTCAAAGAGAACCCTTTATTTTAATTTTATGTTAAACTAACAGCATAATCTGGTGGAAATAAAAACAGAATTTAGATTAGGTCTATTTATAAGGAACTGAAGAGGCATTCCCTGACTTTGAGGTGACTGCCATGTTATTGCACTCTAAAGATCTATTCCAGGGACACAAAATAAAGCCAATTACAACTTGTGCTTTGTACCTTGCTCTATAATAAAACAAACAGTTGGTTAATTTGTCTATTAGGTTATATAGACATTCTAAAAAAAATGTTGTAACTCAATATTGACTCCTTTGTTGACAATTTTTACAATATCTTTAACTAAAGGCCAATTTCCTGATGTATGGAAACATAGTTATTTAACGCCAGTTTTTAAATCTGGCGATAAAAACTCAGTTACAAATTATAGACCCATCTGCATTCAATCTGTTGTTCCCAAATTATTCGAAAGTTTAGTTTTAGATAAAATTTTACCTCTATTCAGGGCTATCATTACTCCCAACCAGCATGGCTTTACTCCTGGTAGATCAACCACTACTAATTTACTCTTATATACAAATTATATAATAAAGGCATTTGAGAACAAATTGCAAGTTGATTCTATATCACTTGACTTTGCCAAAGCATTTGACAGGGTATGCTTGCCTTTACTGATTAGTAAATTGAAAAGTCATGGCATAGATGGGCCATTATTAAATTGGTTTTGCAGTTATCTCATAGGTAGAGTCTTAAGTGTAAAAATTAAAGCCAGTTTTTCTTACTCATTTCCAGCTGAGTCAAGAGTCCCCCAGGGGTCTCATTTGGGTCCTTTCCTTTTTAACTTATTTATTAATGATCTAGTTTCTGTATTAAGTTATATATCTGTACTCATTTTTGCAGATGATGTAAAACTTTACTATGTCATCAGAAGTCTAGCTGATGCTAAACTTCTTCAATCATATGCTAATAGGATTTATTTATGGTCTCTACAGAACTGTTTACCTCTAAATTTAAATAAATGTCAAGTCATATCTTTTTACAGAATTACTCAACCTATAATTTTTGATTACAAACTAGATAATGTATCCTTAAAAATGTTTCTGAAATGAGAGATCTTGGTATAATTTTTGATACAAAGTTGAGATTTGAAACCCATATTAATTTAATTACATCTAAAGCCATGAGACTACTTGAGTTTATCATTAGAACTACCAAATACTTTAATAATATTAATTCTATAAAAATATTATTTACTACTCTTGTCAGGTCCCAACTTAAATTTAATAGTGTTATATGGTCTCCTATTTATGTTAATTATAAAGAAGTTTTAGAAAAAGTTCAAAGGAAATTCCTTAGATTCATAAATTATAAACTACATAATTCAGTAGAAAATATCAACTATCCCCTCCTCTATAATTCATTAAAACTTGCTACTCTGTCTTGTCGTAGAGATGTTTCATGCCTAACAATTCTTCATAAAATCCTTAATAATGCCTTTGATTGTCCTCAACTTGTATCTCTCATTCAGTTCCGCGATCCTACTAACCATGCTACCCGATCTAATCAACTTTTCCATACTGATTTCCACTCCACTAATTATGCCAAATACTCATCAATCCATAGACTACATGCCATAGCCAATCAGTATGATGTTGATTTTTTCACTTGTTCTATTGGTTCCATTAAAAAATTTGTTTTTGATCAAAATTCAAAATATATCCAATCACTTTAATCAATTATTTGAATTTGAAATGGACCCTTTTATGTTTCTTATTTCTTATTTTTTTTTTAATGTATAATTATGGGATTATAACTGATAGGTCGCTTTCTAGTAAGTATCACAAAATTGCCAACCATCTCATTAGAGATATTAATTGTATTTTTTACATTTAATTATTAATAATGCTTTTTATCTTCAAAATTATTTTTTTTTCTCTTCTTATAAAATAAATTTTAATGTATATTTTGATTACTTTAATTCCATACTTTGTAAAAATATATTTATTGGGTACAATTTTAAGAAGGTTGCAGATTGATTGCAATTCCCATTCTCACTAGTATTTTCATTCATTTATTTTGATTCATCTATCCTTATAATTATAACACTGATTTTTTCTTAATGTTGTATTAATAAATTATGAGTCATTTTTCTTTTACTTATTATAAAGATTTTTTTTTCAATATTTTAGATTGTTTTATTCACTTTTCTGTTAAGTAAATTTGTTTTAGTTATAAATACCCATTTGTTTATGTAGACATACTTTTGTTTTAATCACTTCACTTAATTTTTATTTAATGTATATATTTTTTAAAAAAAAATTATAAACATAATACATAAATATGTATAAGAATAATATTATTAATCTAAAAATAAAAAATGAATCAAAAAGTCAAGAAAAGTTTTTGTGATAATTTAATTTTAAAAAATTTTATATTTTTTAATATATATTAGTTAGGGCAATATTTTTGTATTCTTAATTTTGTATATTATATTTTTTTTTCTTAATCAAAATTTTTGTACTTTTATGTGGATAACCATTATGTTATTATATTTTTAAAAAGCTTAAAAAGCCGTTAATTGTATTTAAATAAATAAATAAATATATATTGATATACATGTAATAATGTCATGTATTGTCTTAGGTATGAACTAATGCTGAAGTGTTGGAGTTTTAGAGCAGAAGAAAGACCTACATTTAAATATTGCTTACAAGTTTTAGAAGCACTTAAACAGAACTGTACAGATGCTCTACTGCATGACAATGGTAATCATTTGTTATAATATTTTACTTTTCATATCTATTTATGCACTTTTGGTAGAAATAATAAATTAGAATTGTAGAATAAAGGAATATGTATACTAAAAGGAGCCACCCAAGGTATTTTTTCATATGGAATAGAGCAAGCTTTTAGAAGTAGTCCTCAGATGGTGGCACTGTTTTTGCCTTAAATTGATGAAGTAACTCTTAGAATGCACTAGTATACACCCTTAATTTTTTTAAAAATAGCACTTTCTGAGAAATAAACCTTTATGCTTTTACCCTCAATAATTAACAAATTTGTACTCAAGAGGTTTGTTATAAATTGAATAGTGGAAGGGAGACACGTGTATTCTGTGACATCAAGTCTTACTTTTTTTAAATTTTTTTTATTATATTAATATAATAATTTATTTTATATATATATATATATATATATATATATATATATATATATATATATATATATATATAATATATATATATATATATATATATAATTATTATTTATTATAAAGTTTTAAGTTAAGCTTGAAAGCTTAAATTTTCCTTATACTAATTGACATAAACAAATATCAATTATTTAGTATTATTGCTTTGTTCGCTGTTCATTATTCCAATAAGTATTATTATTATTAATAATATTAAGAATTATTGCATTCATTGTTGACATTTTTTTCTGTAACCTTTGAGACTCTATAAAACTCAATATTATTTTTATATTATTGTAAATTTGATTTATGTTTAGAAGTTTGGAATGATGTTAGTGAGAAATCATGTGAAGAAAAAACATCAGTACCTAAATATTTGGAATTGATTTATGACAAAGAAGAAGAAGAGGAATCTGGTTATGAGGTTCCTCGGAAAATCGAGTCACCTCAAGAAATAATAACTACTGAGTTAGAGGAGGTTTCTAGTCTCGACAGACTCTTGCCATTTGTGGATCAGCCTCTTTACTATACAAATACCAATAATGAAGATGAAATCACAATTGCTCTACAGAATAGTCATCATACTGAAGTATAATGAAATATTTTATAAATAATAATTTTAGCATAGATTAAGCAGATGGCTAAATTGTAAATATTATTAGTCTGATAGCTTGAAACTAATGTAGTTTACATTATTATTATTTATTTAAGGTAAACACTCTTAATTGTGTAGGAAGCCAACACGAGCACTTGTAGTGTTTAGTACGTAGCATACATACTCATTTTGGACCAACATTTTTGCAATGGGTATGTCATTGGCGTCATTGGCGTTATTGCCATAAGTTGTCAGTCTGTTGCCTAATCTCTTGAAGAAGCTTTGCACACCAAAAGAATTTCTTCCTTGCTCATTTTGTTTGCAGAATGTCAACTGATCAAAACCAAAAGTTTTACTATGATCTGACTTATTTTTACATTTCCTCATTTATACTGTAGGTATATAGGAAAAGTATTGTGTTTGCAAAAAAATCCGAAACTGGGATGTCACTGGAATTATCCGTTTCAGGAGTTTTTAAGGCAAGGCCTCCTGAGTGGTTTTCACAGTTGACTGTGTGTGTGTGTGTGTTTTTTTTTTTTTTTTTTTTTTTTTTTTTTTTTTTTTTTTTTTTTTTTTTAATGACTGCTATGGCATGCTCCACAAAAAGTACTACATGCGATTATGAACCGTTAAAACGTAGACCTAACCGATAGATTTTAATGAAATGTAAATTGAACTTTGGCGGCATTGAGAGTTTTATAATCAATATAACTAGTCTGAGCAACATAAAACAATTATAAATAATACACGAATAATCAAATACATTTGAAACTAAAAACTAATCTTGTAACAAAAGAGAAAAGGAATCTTATTAAGATAAATTTAAACAAATTTAGTAAGACCTTTTAGGTATGACTTAATACTTAACCTAGTATCATATTTTAATATAACTAATATTGGTTTGTGGGTAACTTAACTTAATATTTAATATTAAACTAAGATTAACTTTCGCAAGCCTCATACAAGTAGATTAATATTACTAGAGGAATTGAAACTTAAGCTCCACAGGTTCCAAACATCTAAAGATACTACTAACCTCCAAAATATTAGACAGCCCGAGTTAATTAATTCACACATAATATTTATTAGTTTAAAGATTACTTAGTTACTAAAGGTTTTGATCTGCAGGGTTGGAACAAGTTTACAATATTTAAGGTACATCACTAAGATTTTAATGTTACATGTGTGTGTGTGTGTGTGTGTGTGTGTGTGTCTGTCTGTCTGTCTGTCTGTTATTATCTTAGCTCCTAGTGTATTTATGCTAGAGACTTTAAACTTTGCACAAAAATCAGTCAACCGCTGTAGTTGTGCTATTCGGAAATTATTTTTTTATCACATTACTAACCTGAAATAATGACTTGTCAAACATTTTGAAAAATCATAAAACGGGGAAAAATGATGCCATAGAATTGAGATTGGGCACACATATAGCCATGTACAACACTCACATTTGTGCCAAGTTTCATCTCATTATCAGCATTAGTTTAATTTTTATCAAATTACTTGTGTACGTTTTTTAAAAAAATGGAAAATGGTCCAATTGAGTTAAAATTTGGTACAAGTGTATACATACCATTACCTAAAAAATAAGTACCCTAAGCTTCATTTCAATACAACAAGTATATCCATGAGTTTTGATGGATCATAAAAATTAAGGAGTATTGATAAAAAATAAGTACACTAAGCTTTGTTTCAATACAACGAGTATATCCATGATCCAAGTATTTTAGTTGGATCATAAAAATTAATGAGCATTGAGCGTGGTCAGTGCTGTATGGGTGACCACTGAGAATGATACGGATGCATTTACTATCTGAAGACAAGGGAAGCGAATCCGAAGAAGGGAGGATGAGCGTAGTGAATCCGATGTGATGAGGAAAAGTTCCGAGGTACCCCGTATCTGATTTTTTTGATATTATTACTTCATAAGATCTACTTGGTAATGATTTGACTCTTTTTAAATTGTAAATATTTTTATTTGAAAACACTATGAAGGGATTATATAATTTTTAGGGTTTGATTTTTGTATTGATCTAATTTACCAAATACTTCATGACTATATTAAATAATTCGTTTCTACACAATATTCCTGCTGAAAAAGCATTATTATGTAGGTGCTAAAAGTTATTGGGTTTTGAGTTTATAAAGAGTTTTACCTTAAAATGATTGTGATATTTATGTTTATATATAAAAATTGATGATGATCTTGTCTAAGTTTAAATAAGTTGAGCTTTGGAGTCAATCAATAAAAGGAATAGAAAGAAACAATCTCTCCACTGATTTATAAAAAAATCAAGTAGAAAGAAAAAAAAATCAGTGGAGAGACTGTTTCTTTCAATTCATTTTTTTTCTAAGTTTGGTCCTATTAAAGGAAATAATTCATTTTAAATTAGCACAACGTTTTTAATGTTAGTATAGTAGTGAATAATAATTTAAATATTGTGTTAAAGATTATATACTTATTATCTTTAATTGTCCTATACTCCCTCTTTATCAATTTGTCCTATGTCCTGTACGAAGTAGCTAGATGACCATGTCAGACAGAGGTCAACAAATGTATTTGCTTGTTTGCCTGGGCAACAAGCAATGTATTTATTTGTCTCATTATTGAATGTAAAGTTTATATGTAGTACCTAATCATATTTTTTAATTATTTTTTTAAAGGATTCACCAAAAATAAAATAATAATAATAATATAATATACTTTCACAATTTAAATTGACTTACTGTACATACTAATTGATTCCTCTACCAAAAGTCAGTGTAAATAAATTATTTATTTAATAATACTTAATGTAAGAATCTAAGTCGCAATGATTTCAGAATAATTTTCAGATTAAATTTTGTGTATATTTATTTTTATGTTATTGTAATTTTAATTGACAAAGTATTAAAATTGTAATATTAAATATTTGTTAAATTATTTTGTATTTTATGTGGAACGTGTACATTTCTTTTAGATTCTAAAATTTTATATTTATACAGTAATTTTATAAAAAATACATTCATCAGAATAGATCTTTTTATGTAGTATAGGGTCACTGAAGAAGCTGAGTTCCTCAATCAATTTGTAAATAAATAATTTTTATAAAGTTTTTTTTTGTGTTATAATTATTGTAATCCTTCCTTTTAATAAATCAATTGTTATCTGCTATAGATCCAAATACTTAGAGGGAGTACTTTGGTAGGATAACACAGTGATAAGGGGTCTAGAAGTGAGATAATTTCCAGAGGGTACCATAACGGTACTTACTCCTTCTAGACCTTCCTAGAGGGAGACTAGAGACTCCCTACTCCCACCCCAGGGGGCATTTTTCAGTGAGTCACATTAAATCACTTAATACAACACATATATGTATAGAATATATGTTATAGATAATAATTCCAACTTATTTTAAATCCATTTTATTTAATTTAGGACACAATAGTTTCCTCAAAAATCAAAAAAATGACGTTACTACAGTTATGGCATGAAGCTACCCAGGCAATAATAAGAACTGTTGTATCCTCCCTCTAAGCATTATTTGTCTCTTTGTTATCAGGAAAAAAACTATCACAGCCATAGAGATATATTACTAGAGAGGGAATAGCCTATCCCAATACATTGAAAGACATATCCTAGAAGACTGTAATCAGTACGGCAACCTCCGGACGAAACATAACCTTCCTTCAGACATCAGGGAAGTTTTACAAGATAACCCAATAACTCTAGACAACCTTTGGAACTTCATCTGTGAATCTAAATTAGATAAAGAACTCTAAAATTCATAGCAAAAAGATTAAAACAATAACTTGGTATCAGTGACTCGGTCTCATATTTACAAGACAGGGCTTAAACACCGTCGATGTGAATAGCCTGAAACCCCCTTGAACCTTGAACATCATTATCCTGGCTAATTTAAGTAAGTGTTACATCTTTAGTTGGTTATTTCCCAGTCATTGGATAAAATATGTATCGACTTAATTTTAATTTTTACATAACCAAATAAATTTTAATATTGATAATTGGCATATTGTTGTACATAACCTATATAACCGTGCATTAACTATCTACAAAACATAAAGAAAGTCATGTTTCCACTCTTTGAAGGAGCTACAAATAACGTAGGCACATTAATCATTTAAACTTCTTTATGATTCTTCATAATTTTTCTCACCTATTACTTAAGGTATAAAGGGAGTATTGAGATAATAATCCGAAATAGAGATTTCATCATAATCATCCGTTTTCAGGATCTTGATGATGTGCTGTATGATTTCCATTACTCTGTCTGTGTGTGGGTCAGAATTTCTTTCACACACAGCTGTCGGCACTCCACAACAATATTCACACTCATTTAAAGCTCTTTTTATGCTAATTTTAGTGCATTTCTTTGACAAATCCGGACTAACTAAATAATTACAAGTAGTGACGCTACTACTCAGTTAGAAATCCTATACCAGAACCTGAATGCACAGTTTCAAAGAAAAATTTCTCAGCTTATTTTCTAGTTTTAAACTTATATGGTGTAAACTTATTATTTAACACTGGTACCAAAATATGAACCTAGGTGTAAAAACCCTGACTTTGAGTACTTCAAGTGGTCGCCTGGGCCGGTTTGCTTCTATTTAGCACCGCTACAGAATGAAAAAACATACAGAACGATATCCTTCTCAACACTTGTTGTTTAGAGACCATATTTAAGGTTTTCCAAATTTACCTAAGGTTTGACAAGTGGGTCACTTAATGTGGTTTTGTTCTTACTTAATTCGATTTTGTGCACCAAAAAACACAAATAAAGACCAGACTCTCCGCAAAAAAAAAATTAACCCTTAATTATAATGATTTTTGAAAATTTTGCTGACTCAGATTAATGACGTCACAACAAATGGGTCGGATCCGTTTTCTCCCCGGGGTTGACTTTTGTACCAAGTTTTTTGTTAAAAATATAACTGCGTTCGAAAGATAGTGTGTTTACAAGAATTCGCTAGATATACATTACAAGTAATATATACGCCTCACCACTTGAGTCGTACACACACACATATATATATATACCCACACACATATATATATATATATATATATATATATATATATATATATATATATATATATATATATATATATACCCAAACACACACACATATATTTTCTTAATCTTTATTATCTTAACCATAGTGTCAAAAACTATCAAGAGCGAACAAGTTAAGAAACAAATTGTATCCCATCGCTTCTCTCCGTGAAATTACTAGAGACAGTGAAGGAGATTAATCTTATAAAATATAAAACTATAACAATGTGTAAAAAGCTGTTGACAACTAGTAACAACTATTTTAAAGCGGCTTTTAGTAATTTATTTAAAAAATAATTTACTCGAAAAATAATGAAAGCAAAGATTTGCTGTCCCTGTTTAGCAGTAAAGATGGTTTGCGTTATGAGGCCCCCCTCCTCATTAGTGTTGTGTTGAGGATTCTGCAGTTCAACGGTCAGACAGTGCGTCGCGATGCGTGAGAGGGGAGGGTTGTCCGTTTTCGTGCTGCTGCTGTTAAAAAATGGTTTCGGATCTTTTGCAAACACAATACTTTTCCTATATACCTATACCTACGGTATAAATGAGGAAAAGTAAAAATCAGACATGCATGATCAGCTGATAGTTGGCTCAAAAATATAAAAAATCTTCTAGGATTTGTAATTAGTTTTATTGGCAACACTGATAATTTAAGGTGAGTTTTACTTTTCATCGTGTTTTTGAACCGAAGTAGTGTAAATAGAATTATAAAACTTAATTTATAACATTAATATGTACGTGCTTATTTAAAAAAAAATTGTATTAAATTATGTGAAATAATTGTAACAATTAGTAAGTTGAAGAAAAAAGAAACTATAGTAAAGTAAGGTATATTACATTTTTTAATATTTTAGAAAAAAAAAAACGATAGTATATTACTACATGACAAAATAGAAACACTTGTTTAAAAAAATTGCTCCTAATAGTGAATTTATAAAAATGTTACTTTGGGGCCTAATTGCTCCAAAACGGTCTCATAGAGAATATTCATAATTTTTATACAGCTAGGCCTATGTGTCGGCTATCGAAAAACGTAATCAAAAGTATAGCAAAGCTGATCATGGGGGCGGTAATGTTCCAAATACTACAACAAGGAAGCACAACGAGTTATACAGAGGTATTTGCATTCTTTGTTAATTACTTATTTATTGTATATATTTTTTATTTATTATTATATTATTATTGTATATATACATGTATAAATTTTTATTGATTATAACTTATTTCATTGTATTTGATTTTAATATTAATATATTTAAAATAATAATAAAAGATTAATTAAAAGGATATTAGTTATTATTCGATTTATTTATTTAATTAAATTATAAAGTCGCCATGACAGTTTTGGTAAAATAACCTGACACGTAAAAAAACCCTTTTCTACCAATTGTTTCTATTTGGTCTTGTGGTTATTCAAAGATTTCGTATTGAAAAACAGTTTAAAGAACGGTCTATGTTTTGAACTTGTGAGCTCAAAGTCCGTGTAATGTTTTTATACAAATCCATGTGTTATTGGTAATGTTTTTATCTCTTTATTTTGTATTTTTATTTTAAAATTAAAGAGGTTATGGTTATATTAATTGCAAGGTGCAGAAGCAAAATCAGGTATGGGGTACCTCGGAATTTTTCTCAATACATCGGATACTTTAAGCTCATCCTCACTACTTTGGACTCGCTTCCCACGTCGTCAGAATATACGAATAGTCGAATTTATACTCCAACATGTCTTTGGACTCGCTTGGCTAGCCCGGTTGATTGTAAATACCTCAATAATATTCCCAACGGTCCCCATCCAGGCTCTGACCTTCTCAATGCTGCTTATATGATTCAATAAAAGCAGTAGATATACTCGCAGTTTTAAAACGTAGTATAATAATTTATTACGTGTAGTTATACACTAGTGCCGAATTTCAGCTCTATTGGATTAGTTTTTGTTTTTTTTTTTTGCAATTTTTTAAATTCAAGTTATTCGATTAAAATTGATATTGAAATGAAACTTGGCACATATGTTGCTATTATTAGGGTGGTACATTTTAAATACATCACCTCGATAAACTCAGCTTCGTGTGGTACTATCGCGATGAAATCTACCCCCACTAAGTTGATCACTCGAAGTTCAAATACCCAATCATTTGATTAGTACTCGTCTGGCATGTATGGTAATATAATTACAAAAATGATTTTACCTACTGTAACAAAAACTTTCTTTTCAAAACTTGTGGGTAAGGACGAGTGAAAATAAAAATTTAAATGAATTAATTTTACATTATTTTTTACATAAACTAATTTTAATGAAAAATCCTTGTAATTAATATTTGGATATATTAAAAAAACACTGTAGTGATAAATTTATTATTCATAGAAAGGTGAGGTTTCCGATATCCGAGAGTCATATACTATAAATGCACAACACGGTGGTCGGGGTTACCTGGCAGTAGACTGACTAGAAAACATCAATTTAATAAGTCTTATCAAAGCTTGCGCAGCCTTCAGGAACCCTATATATTACGCTACACTACATTAACTTTAAAAAGTTAAATAGGAGCATACCTTTATATTAATTGTTTTAGAAACTGTGTCATATTGCAAACAAATTGATACCAATATCATTCCGGTAATTGTTCCTCAAGCTACCGTTAGGCATAGATTTGTGCTTTTACTCAGTTATAATTATAAATAAGCTTAATGGTACAAAACAATTCATCATTTCTAATACATTGTATAGAAAAAATATAGGTCGGAAAAATTATTGGAATTCAGCGATATTGATACAAAATTGTCACAGTTTCAGAAATGGTTCGTATAATAGTGTATGATGCTCCAATTTAACTTTTTAATATTACCATAGAAAAGCAATAATAATGGTAATCAGATTACCATACATGCCAGACGATTACAAAAAATAGGTATTTAAACTCTTAGTGGTCGACTTAGTTGGGGTAGATACCAATTTTATCTCTATAGCTCCGTTCGGCTGGGTAATCAGGGTTATGTATTTGAAAAGTACCACCCGGTATGTAACAATATGCGTGCTAAATCTTATATCGATCCACTAATTTTTCGCGGTTTATAAATTTTCGAAATTGTTTGCTAAGTTATTATTGGGGGTTAATGACGTCATCAAAAATATTCTCCGGATATCACAACTATTTAATTGATTTTTTAATTGAGGTAATTGATTTTTGTTCTAAGTTTTAATTCTTAAGCTTTAGTAAATATTACTTTTATCCTCAAATAGGATTAAAGTAATGTTGTCACATTGGTCAATTCGCAAATCGCAGTTAGCTTACTCTAACAGTTTTTTCATGGAATTTTGATTTATTATTTATTAACATTATGGGAGTGTCACACCACAAAATGAATATTTTCTCATGACAAAATTGCCTACATCAGATTAAGTAAGCAGACTACTCTTATCCGTTATTAGTTATTACCGACCAATAGAATTACTCTATTATTTAAACAAACAAATCCTTTTAGGTCATGTTTCGTGACATATAGTGATTCAGACAATGATAATTATCAATGGAAATCAATAGGAATCAAATGATTCTGCAAACTTACTCGGCATAGGGTTAGTATAAAATTAATACAGGACATAAACTCATAACACTTCCAAGTATCCCTAAAAATTATTTTTAGACAAAATATTTTGTTCAAAAATCGTTTTATAAATAAAATGATAAAAAATAATCGTCCTAACTAGGATTTGAACCCAGGTACTCTGGCTTTGAGGTACTTTAAGTGCTCTTATCGACTTTGGACCATTTTTATTCAACTCACAGGCCCAGAAACATCGCAAGCGACTACCCATTTGAAATATGTTGTTTAACGGCCTATATAACGTTTTCCGTTTTGGTCACTTTAAGGTGTCCCCCAAAAAACAATAAAAACGACATCCTACTTGAAATGTTTTTTTTTCGACGGCAATTTTGGTTTCAGGTAATTTACCATGTTCTTTTCGTCTTTTGGTAATTTAGAGTGGTCATATCAACTTCGGACCGGTTTCACTCTATTTAGCGTCACCCAACAACACATACATACATACACACACACACACACACACATAAAGTTTTCTCCGTCTAACATCCAAGCTCACACCTATAAGATTAAACAATTCACTATTGAAACCAATAGGTGAAAACCCCAAAGGTATTTTGAATTTGTTAATCTATTATCAGTGTTCAATTATTACAAATATGTGTGTTTAATAAATAGTGTCAGACAAAATATATAATATATATATATATATATATATATATATATATATATATATATATATATATATATATATACCCATAAAATTTCGCGAAACGTATTTTTTGTGGTTAGGGACCATTAAACAAATTTTAGTCCATGACACCTACGCCATGACACCTATTCCATGAGCGATTTTTTATAAAGGAAATTTGCTGATAGCTAATAGGGCAAGTCTAGCTGATAGATTAAGCTTTACTAGACTTTATTAAGTTCTTTAACTTCCTATTACCTAAAATTTATAATTTATGCGCGGGTGAACAATGCTAGTTACTTATAACATTGTTAGATCAATTTTGTGTTATATACTCTGTTAGAATTCTCGCATACAAAGTGGCTCCTTTTCATTAACTTTTACTGTTCAGCACTCATACTACCTTGGTATATATTTTGGTATATAGAAAATTATTTGTTAAAAATAGGTTCAAAGATGCAAGAACAATAAGAAATCTTCACTATATTCGATTTAACAATATTTTAAACATTTAACTTAAAAATATAATGGCAAAGTCAAGTCAAAAGTCAATTGACACTTTTAACATCATTGTTTTCTTTAAAAATCTAAACCTTGATCCTGAATTAATCTGATCTTTACCTTTAGACATTTCCTCTGTGTCTGTTTGGTTTTCCTCTGGACATTTCCTCTACCACTTGGTGAATCCAACACGCCAAAGAATAGTGAGCTTATTATTACCAGTTAGCTGTAAACTATTGTATTTCAAGGAATTCGCCTTTTAGCTGTTTAGTGTTTGGTTTTGGCTTATTATAAATATTAAGATGTGCATTGGTGCGTTAAGTCTAAGATGGGTTTTTTCTGAATGTAACCAAAAGTTACAGTGAGTCCCCTCCCCCTTTAAGTAAGCAATTCCCGTCCTCTATGGACCAAACCTCATAAACTTATTTTTCCTTTAACATTTTACGAAAAACTTCTATACAAAAAAGTTTTATAAAGCGCCCATCTTTGATAAGCAAGAGAGCCTGGTAATAGAAAATTGGAAAGAAAATGCGAATAGTAGGATTGCAATAGCTGGAAAAAGAATTGAATGCCCTCAGTTATCACTTTGTTTGTTGCTTCTTTCTATGTTGACTTAGTATTGTCTGCTATTACAATATTTCTATAAGGTTTCTATCGATGCTAAGACTATCTCGTAAATGGAATGATTGGCAGGAATTGTACGAAAGGGTTGTCAGGTGTGTTAGGGCATTACGTGTGAGGATGAAGGTATGGTGGGGATGAGCCCGAGGGCAGGCGCCGCCTGGGGGGGCAGGCGCCGCCAGAAACCCCCTTGGACTCCTTCTCTTCTAGAGGAAGCAAAGTGTGCTTGTCCCCGGTCCTGAAAACGTTTGCCTCCTTGATCGAGTCGGGTATTGTTGGCGTCTCTGTACATCTCAGTACAACTCCGAAACTTTAGTTATTCGCACGGTTTGGTCCTTGTATCTACTTAAAGCAACTATCATCTTGATTACTCTTATAGTCTAAGTTAAAAGATACAGGTACGCCGATTTCAATTTTTTACGGCACCTGTCCATCTGAATTGAAAAAATATCCCTCACTTTTAGTTTCTTCTTGCACTTATTATTTACTTTATCACCGAAAAAGTAGTGTTATTATCTTTAGTAACTTCTTTTAGTAAGAAAAAAGAAGTCAATTCTAGACGTTAGATAGGATAAAATCCTCTTATTTTAATATTTACTTATTGAAGTGCTTCTGGCTTCATTAGTACTTTTTTCCTCTTTTGTCTATTTTTTCATTTTTTTCTTATACCTCTGTATGACGTTTAGTTTCTTCTTTCCATTTAGTTTTCTGCTTTTAAAGAATTTCCTGTGAAAAACAGAGCTAATGCGATTTTTTTTACGAAGTGAAACAAATCTCTCTTTTAAGTATGATCAACTTGATTGTAGCATAAACATTAAAGTCCGATTTTTAGAATATTATTGATAGAAATACGACTGATGCCTCCAGACTTTGCTAAAAGACTTCAATAGGAATCACTCATCATTGAACTTTATGCTAACTTGCTTTCTTACTTGAGCATAAGCGTTAAAGTTCAATTTTCAGAACATGACAGAATTGACAGTAGTACTAATACCTCTAAACTTTTCTAAAATTTAGAGTAAATTTTAAGTATAAATTGCTCTAAAATTTAGAAAAAATCAAGTAAATATTTGATTTTTTACTTACGAATAAAAACCTAGCATACGTTTAAAAAATAAATTAAAAAAAATTACCGTGAATCTTTCTCTTGTCTGATTTTAATTCCCCTTTGCACTAATATTTAACGACCCTTTAGTTTTTGTAAGATGCCTTTGGCATCTTATTAGTGAGTTCCTTAAAAAAATTTAAAAAATAAACTTCATTTATTAATTTATTTAATTGTGTTTCAAATTGAGTCCTAGATTCTACTGTAGATGGTATACTGTTTTAATTTGGAGTTTGAAACTCATTGTTCTACTAATCAAGTTGTTCTAATCTATTCGGCCGCAAAGACTGGATAAAAATCTATTCAAATACCAGAAGTGGAAAAATACAAAGCCTTCCTAATTTTTAATAATGGATATCAAAATTTATTAGAGAGACTTTTAACGTCATAGTAACAATTATTTCTTACAGATGGTTAGAATGTTCAAAGCCTCTCACAAAAGTTATGCTTACGATCCTTAGAAGTTAAGATATTCTGAATAGATTTATACTGATTTATTCTGAATAGACCTAGTGTTTCCGAAATAGTACCAGATAGTAAAGTTGTAATTGTTGAGGAGATGTCTGTATGAGAAGGAGACTTTTGTAAAGAAAAGTCACAGATATTATTTTAACACCAGAATGACGACAGTTCAACAGAATGTGACAAACAACAACCATAATGAGAACTATCTATAAGAAGTTAAATAATATAAAAAAATACAGTCCATCCTTATTAAAATAGATTATAAAGATTCGAATATTGTCTATTGAAGGTTGAATGACAGAATATTGTCAATTAATGGTAATATAATAGTCAAATAAAATATTAGCTGGTATTTTAAGGGTTGTTTTAAAACAGATTTGGGCTGTCAAATGGGCTCAACGTGATTACAGATTCAATACGATCATGCGGATCGTATAAGCTAAATGACCATTCAAATCGAAAATGATAATTTTCGTAAAAAAAATTAATCCATCATAAGTTTTTTAACTACTCATGAGTCATAAAATTATTATAGGATGGTAAATATGCTCATTCAAAATCATATGGTAAATATGCGTTGAAAATATGATACTTCAAAATGCTTTCAAAATACAATAGATTTCAAAATATCTAGCTTTATTAAAAATTATTGTATTATCGAGTAAGTATAAATGGTTGATTGTTTCAGTTTAATATTATCATTGTAGGAAGAATGAGACACAAATATCTTGTTTACTGCTCCTTTCTTGATTTAGAGCATGTTGTAAGTTTATAGAGTCTATGACCCAAAAAACAATTAATTTCAACCAATAATTTTTATTTAAACGTGAATAATAAGTGTCTCTTTATAGACTTAATAGTAACTTTTCAGAGTTAATAAAAAAAATCAATTTTTAAAACGAAAATTATGTAACATGCAATAAAATACAACCTCATAATTTATTTATTTTTTTAAAGTTTTAAGGAATTTAAATAGGGTTAAAAACGACAGGTGTCCAATGAAATATTTTAAACCCTTATAGATTTGCACAAGTTGATTCATTGTCTATATTTTCGAAATTAAAATTTTATTAAGCACATTTATAGTTCACAAAGCACTGTGTTAATAATTATAAATGTATTTAAAACAAGCTGAAAAGAATAGGACTAAGCCTCCCTACCTGATATATCTACAATCAACAAAAGCCGTCCTCTTTTTATTTTATCATTGAAATTTTGTTAAATGTGTTAAAAAATATGTTAGAGATCTTGTTGGCTCTGAACACTTCAAAACATATACACATTAACGTATATAATTTTTTAAAATGATAAATAATCCTCATTTCGAGTTTAGCGCTCTTCTAATATCTTATTATTACATAAGTTTAGTGTTGTTAGTTTGCTGAAAAGATCAAATATCATGAATTAAGAAAGCGCATTTTTTTGTTGCAATGCTTCATTCTCATAGTATAGGATATAAAAGCACAATACTGAAATAATGGATGCAATGTTTAGACGTCTTAGCACATAATCTTTTACTCTGTTATGATTAAATTTAAATCAGTTCGGCCTTTTGGTGTGTTGTGCGTTTACAAGAACAAACAATATATTTAAATGTATTTATATATACGTTTATTAATACAGTTAATATAAATATGTATCCATATCATCTGTGTACACCATGTACATAGATGCCTAACCACTTTGTATCTAAGAGGGTGGAGACCGCGCGGTAAGACCCTTTCTTCAGTTGAACAGCATCGATCTTGGTTAGTACTTGGATGGGTAACCACCCAAAATTGGTGACGTGGGGTAGTTGCGAACCTTAAAGTGGGTAGATATATCGTCCACTAGCATCAATTATTCTTATAGATGAATGCTTACCTGAGTGATCACACCCTTTATGCGGTCACTCTGGTAACAGATCATAGAAATAACTTAATAAAAAATAATACTTTTATGCCAGTATAATTTTAGTTCACTAATCTAACAAAACCAAATGCATTAACAATTTTTATTCTTAGTTTTGGGGTCATTCAATCCTGAAAAAACCATCCATGGAAAAAGCTTGCAAAAGATTTTGTGAATAATATGTCCCCTTCTTTGCCGTCGTAGATGATAAGAAGTCTGTATTAATCATATAGAATTATAGTTTAGTAACTAATATTATATACTTCAACATTTCTCATGATTTAAAGCTTATTTGATGTAGATTGTAAGAAATTAAATAAGCAAATATGATTGTAGTAGCGTATTGCTGGCTCTAAGCTTTTGTGCTTGAATTTCTTTAATATGAACTTTACTAGGTTTTAATCTACGTATTAGAGAACTGTGTGTGACTTACTTGTTGCTTCTGATCACCTTCTGTGCTCTATGGACATAACTTTGCTCATTGCAATTAATATTTGTTTCTCTTTCCTTGAGTTTAGTCGAATATAATACAATTAAGAGTTAGATCCTTTTTATTTTAAGGTAAAGCGAAGTTGAAAATGTAAAGGAAACCCAATGTGTTAGAAAATGATCCAATCAATATAAACTTTATCCAATTTGGTTTCTTAATGTGAAATTATTATCGACACATATAACAACAACAGTCCATTGAAGCATTGTTTCCCAGTTTTTCAGCAGTTTCTCTTTTGACTCCGTTTCCAATAACATGAATATGAATCATGAAATATCCGAAACTATACGTTGGTAGCGTGACTAGAGACTAGTTGGAAAATCTCTAAGCTTTACACACGATATGACCCAGACTCTTACTTACTCTTACTATTCCTTAAAAAATATACCTAAATATTTTACTCAACTTTTTAATTTTTATCTTATATAATAAAAAAGGTTTAATTAAAAAGAAAATTAGGATATGATTAATATATCATTCTTATAAAGTAAAATTTAATTATTTTATATCAGAAAATTAAGTCTGGTGAAAAATATGCTTTGATTAATAGCTGTATTATATAAAAGTTCTTTTTTCATTTTTAATTTAATTTTTATTTTTTAAAAACTGTATTTAGGTTTTCATATTTCTTATGAACTAAAATTAACTAAATACAATTAATTTTTTTCGTTCATATTTTAAAACGTTTATTTTTATTTTCATTTAAGACAAACTTCTTTATCCTTTTTAAATCTTTGATAAGTTACCTGTTCGTTTTTTAATTACTCTTTTAACTAAAAGAATGGCATTTAATAGTTATTTATGAACCAAGGGAGTAAAGAATGCAATTATTCCTCTGAGCCGTTAGTTGGTTCCTAAGGCGAAAGCCATGGGAACCAAAGTATTTGACTCCTGAACAGAAGCCAAGGGATTTAAATGCTTAGTTAGTGTTTAACTCCCGAAGCAAAACCGAGAAAGTTATGTCTATTAACTCCCGAGTCGAAGCAGAAAAAAACAATTGTGAGGGGAAAATAGCATTTTACTCCCAAGGTGCATACAAGATTTTTCATCAGACGTTGACGTCATTTAATTATTGTTATATTCTTATTTTTTTTACATGTTGTTGTATTTATTCATTTTTTGGGTTGAACCCCCTAATACGTTTTAGGGGTGTTCCCCCCAAAGCAAATGTGTTCCCAAACTACTTCTTTGGACCTGAAACGGATTTTGAGCCAGTAAAACAAATTTTGTTGGTCAGGTCCCTCTTAAAAATTTTAGGGGTGCCGCTCCTGGGAATGTGCTACAAGAATTGATCGGCCCCCTTTATAAATTTAGAGGATCCCTTTTCCCAAAAAATGGATATAATTGAGTCTAACCCCAATAATAGCAAACACTTTTTATTCCCAAGGAAGAAACAGTTACTTTCACTTCCAAGGGAGTGAAAAGTAACTTTTGGTTATTTAATTTTTTATTAAATAGTATAACATAACCAAAATAAGTTTCAAATCCTTTAATTTATAGAATACGTTATAGGATGTGATCAAATTAAATGAACTAATTTAACTAAAACCAATGATTCATTGTTAATACTTGTGTGTCTCCATAATACTAGATGAAAATTAGTTTAGAGCACAGAAGAGACTAAATAAATAAACTATATTTCACTACTTACACGTAGCATATTTATGTTAAATGAAACTAATTCGTTAAATGAATATGCAACGTGTAAGTAGTGAAATATGGTTTATTTAATCTAGTCTTTTCTGTGCCTTAAACTAATGCTTTCAAAGATTTATTTTAGAATTAAGTAGCATAATATTCGTGATACAGGTTTTAGCGAAATACGTCATCTTTCTTTACGTTTAGAATAAATGTATAGAAGCATTATTTTGTAATTGCAAGGTTGATTTTATTGATGTCTATTGCTCCCTATTGCAATTTTAAACTTTCAGTATTGCATCAATTGGAATAAATAAGTTATTACATACAATACGCAACTTTTATAACAGGCACTCTGGAGAATTGAAATTATTATATTAATGTCGTTTCTGCAATATTGCTTTACAGTTTTGAATTGTATCATTGCTCCGCTTAGCTTTTCTATAAACATTTCTGCGGAAAAGTTACTCTACAGCCGAGTTATATAAACTATTATTTTCTACTTTTTATATTTTTAGTCTCTTTTATAAACCTTCATAGATCACTTAAAAAATGTTTTTTTCTTTTAAAGCAACTTTGCTAAGATTTTAATTATTTTTTCGTTTAATTTTTTCTAAATACTTTTTCTCAAGGGTTCCTTAATCTTAAGCAACTATTAAAAGTTTGTTTTTAATTGTGGAAAGCCTTTAAAGTATTTTTTACTTTAACGTTGCTTCTACCTAAAGTTTTCTGTTTTTTGATAAGTTTATAAAATTTCCTGTTTAAAGAGACTTCGTATCAGTATAATACTTCGGTAAGATCAGTTACTTTCCTTTCCTTTTAAGCCTCGCCTTTTTTCAAGGCAAATACTTCGTTAACTGGCTTAGTTAAAGTTGTACCTTACGTTTGAAGTCTTACAATAGTTTTCTTATTATTATTTATTTTACTGCGCAATAATTCTTTATGCTCTTGAGCCTATACCGTTTTTCTTATTGTATAATGAAATGTCTGTTCTCCGCTTTGTCGATTGTTTTTCTGAAAAGTCCAAGAGTCAGGCTTAGAACGTGATTCAGTTTTTGCTGTTTTTAAAGAAACAATTTTTTTTTTAGTTTTTCAAGTATACCTCAAATTATGAAGTAGAAATATAGTCTACCTATCAAGAGTTGGGAGCTTCATATAATTAACCTTACTCACAATTTAAGAAAATCGTACTCATTTTGTTTTTCTTAAATAAATAGTTCCCTGTTGGTCTTATGCTAAACATGAAAAAAACATTTTTAGAAGCTTTTAGAATTTTTTAAACAAGGGGTATTTATTAATCAAAATTAGATACTTGCAACCAATTATGGTGTTTTTTTAGTAACGTAATAACTTTTAAATTGTTGAAACTTTTAATTTGTTAGTTCTCACAAAATCGGCAAATTTCATTTTAAAAGCGTCAATTTTTAGGCGTTTTACAAACGTCATAACTTACATTACAGTTATCTGTTTTTAATGAATAAGCACAAAAATGCTTTCTTTAACTTAACAGAAACTTTAGTTAAAGAGAACGATTAAATTTGAACGATTCTCCAACATTTTGAGTTTATGTAATTATATAAAGTTCCCCACTATATATAGGTCATTATATGTGCAGAATATGTATTTCCTTCATCACTTAAGGTATATTTTCAGAAAGTTCTGCATAATTTTTGCGTCTGGCTCTCTGAAGCCATAAGTAGTGTCAAATAAGTCTATAAGGATATAACATGTGAAATAGTTTCCTTCCTGTCGTCTACAAAGAAAGGAAGTAATGTTTTGAGAACTAATATGTAACCTACTTATTTAACCAAATTTCCCTTTTTTTACCACCAGAACATCTCAAATTGGTATTTCTATGGACTGTGCAAATTTCTTTTGATTACGATACAATTTAAGAAAAAATATTTTTCTATTCTTGTGAACACAATACAATCCAAGATGTTTTTTTAATTCTTGTGAACACGAAACAGTTCAAGAAAATTTTTCTTGCATACACGATACAATCTAAGATTTTTTTTCATTCCTTAGAACACGATACAATCCAAGAAAATTTATTTTTTCATTCTTGTGAACATGATACAATCCAAATTACTGAACCAATTAGTTATACATAGTTGAATATCCTTTGTTTCAGGTAGAATCACATAAAGTTCAATAAGCTTTAGATTTCTAAACGAAAACAATGAAAGTCATCCAAAGCAACCTTGCATGCAGCGTTAGCGTTGTCTTGCTGGTCACATTATTCGTTTTGCAAACGGCAGAAGCCAACTACAAGAAGCCTCCGTTCAATGGAAGCATATTTGGCAAACGAGCATCTACAAATAATGGTACATAAAATTATTATAAGTATTCATACTTTTTTATAGCTAATCAAGTAGGATTCTGTAAGTATTTGGTGTAATATTACAAAATTATATTATATAATTATGAGAGAGCTTTATGTCACAGATATACACAAATATGTAATTTAATATGACTTAAAATTATTTATTTTATAACTATTTATATTTATTTTATTATATTTGTATTATTTTTGATCTTTGTTTAATGTTTGAAGCAAAATCTTTTAACTTTAGGAAACTAATTAAGTTATGAGATATTAATATAGGAGGTATACGTCGTTTCTAATTAATCACTATTAGACACGTGACCACTAAGGACTCAAACCTTCTATCAGGGCAGCTTGGTATTTGTAATTTTTCGAAACGGAATACGACAGGATGAACTCTTTTTCTGAAAATGTTCAAAACCCTTTCTGAGAGTTTGTGTTGTTCGAAAAATTCTTCAAACTCTTTGTGTCCTCAAGGAAAGGTATGTATGGTAGAATTTTTCAACTGGTTTATTATTATATCATCAAAACAAACATGGTGAATAGAAAAAGCAAAGTGCTCAAGAAAATGGAGGATAATTACCTGCTTTCCTGTTTTTCTTGTGATTGATGCCAGCACAGATTAAGAGAAAGGTATTGTATTTCATCAAGATAGCCATTAGACGTGTTATCTTATATAGGTATTTTTAATCCTTTTGTTTTCCTCTCTTGCCTGAGTGACTTAAAATATAACCTTACATGTGAAAAACTTTCTGGTGAATTCGGAACTAAGCTTCCCTTACTTATAAAAAAATAAATTAAACGCCTCGTTAATCATTCATTAAAAATAAAATAGAATAAGACCTTTAAGTTTTTAAGATATTATTAAAAACTAAAATAACAAAATACTCAATCATTTTCACAAAATCAAATCCCTACTTGTATCGTTTCTAATTAACATTAAGGTTATAATGGAAATAGACATTAGAAGTTATGTATTTTAGATAAAAATCAAATTATATAAAATAGGAAATCGTGGAAAAAGGTCAACTTCACCAGTTATCGATTCGTTAAAATATCAATCATTTCGTTTAAGACAAATCCTTGTATATTTACTTTTTACTTTTCCTCACATTCTGTTGTATAGAGGAAAAGTATTGTGTTCGTCCTAAATATCTGAAACTAAGATTTCATCACGATTATTCGATTCAGGCACTTTTATGACGTTCTACCCTTTCGTAAGGCGAACGATACCTCTTGAAGGCGTTCTCATCCGGTGTAGAGAGTCTAAAGTTGAGTGGAAAAGTACTGATGTACTCCATATATATATATATATATATATATATATATATATATATATATATATATATCATTTTTACCTTTATGAACAGCTAAATAATCAACAACTATTGTGACAAAAAAAAAGAACAAAAAAAAAATAAAGAAGAGGCCTTTGGTCTCTTGTTTGCCCCGTCTTGTCTGCCCCGCGCCTCTCTATGGCCGCCTCACGGCCAGTTGGTTGCTGTCTTATATCAGTTTGTTGTATTAATAGTTTTTTTAAGTGTATTAGTAAAACACATGATTTGTTTTCATTGTTATACATGTCAATCAATAAAACCGGAACTTAGACTGATAATAAATTGTAAAATGTTTGTCATGTACAAAATGTCACTATGTATGTTTGTTAAACATACATAGTGGTACATGTTCAAAAAACATCAGCCCGATCTTCACACTTTATGTAATTTTTTTTGGAATGTTTAGGGGTTCATTATTGTGGGTTAATGACGTCACACATATTTCATAAACATAGGTTTCAGGACATTAACAATATTGATTTTTGTTTCAAGTTTTATTTCAACTTAAAAAAGCGTTCGAAAGTTTTTGTGTCCCATAGAAACGTCTAGGAACAAAAATATCGTACATACATACATCAATACATACACACACACACAAAACACACACACACACACACACACACACACACACACACACACACACACACACACACACACACACACACACACACACACACACACACACATATATATATATATATATAATATATATTCTTGATTAGTCTCCTCTCCTAAAAAACCCATTACCCCTGTTCTCTTCATGACCCTAACCTCATAAGCTCAATATTTCTTTAAAAATTCTCTAAAACTCAAAAAACGACAATTATTTAATTAAAAACTGAAAAGAAGTGAAATGAAATATTTTACTAAAGCAGAGATCTCTGTCGTCCTGATTTGGGAATGGTACATCATTCTGAACATCATTTAGACTTATATATAGACGTGGATAATATGTCCGTTTTCTTATCTTAGTTAAACTTACGCCACAATGTTATTAATTTAATTACCTCACCGTCAAAATTAATTTATTAACTCAGATATAGTGTATGTTGAACCCAAATAACTCGTCTTTCTGATCGCCAATTTATCATTTAATCAATAAGCTTACATTTTATGTTTGGAAGCTATTTATACAGAATAATCTTTTGATGTATAAAAGTAAAAGATAAAATTCCTTCGGGTACGATATTTCTATTTCCCTTCGCCCAGCCAGTAAGGAAAAGCTGTAAACAATCTTCTAGGAAACGCTCTTTTTTTGAAACGAAGTTTTCTTTATTGATCGTAACTTTTATGCTACGCTTACTATTATATTGGGCATTTTTTAGATAAAAGGAAATAACCTTAACTAGCCTGTATTATTTGTTCTTAAAATAAACAATATGAATTGGTTTGTTTAAATAATGTATGTATTTACAAATAACACAGAGTCACTGAAGTTTATTCTGAAATCACATGTGCTGGTAGGTATTTTATTATTTCTTACTAAAATGCCAAAAAGCATTAATATCAGAGCCGCTATGCTAATTTTATAAAATATCCTGTTTTGATACCAAATAATGTAATTATAAAACTCAAACTTTAACAGTTCATCATGTAACTTTGTCAATTGCATGATTGTTTTGTAGGAGTTAGTGAATAGATCCCTTTCGGTATCTTACGATTTTCTCGGATAGAGTGCTTTGGGGTGCTTTTAATACTGATGACAAATAACAGGTCTAAAAACTGGCATTTATTAAGCTAAGCATTAATTGACTGTAAATGAGACTAACTTACTCAACGCCTGCATAATAACATTTTTCGCTTATTATCAAACTTTTAAATTAAATACGATGTGATAACATTTGAGATGCCTAAAAAGTTTGATCTTTTTATAAAATCTTATTTTTTAAATATTTAATAAAATGTTAATTATTCATGAAGTGTTATAAATAAAAATCGTCCATTGTCTCTTTGCGACCAATACGGTTTTACAGTTACTTACCCTAAGCATAATTTCCTTTAATAAATTGGATAAACAGTCAACTGATTTGCTTGACAGTAGATTTTCTATGCTAGTGATAGAGCTAGTTTTATTAGTTGCATAGATTAACAGGTTTAACATGTTGGTTTTGCAATAATTGCCACATTCACACTCTGTCCCTAATACGGCGTGCACAGCAACTAACTCAGTTGAAGAAACTGAAAACTAATTGAATGCAAAAGTTAAAAGCTGTTGTATTAAATTAGCTGTTGTAACTGTTTAAAACAGTAACTATAATTATCAAGTTTACTATTTTATTTTTTTTTATTATTCTCCATATAAACCTAAACTTTACGCCTTCTGTATGCTAGTGAGTTATAAAACCTCGCCGCTATTTATTTTAACTTATATACACTACTTAGTGTATATAAAGTAAGTTTTAACTTTGGTTATTAAAAACTTCTACACTAATATTTACTTACAGTCAAACCAGCGACTCTTTATTTGTGTTTACAATTATTTAATCTATGGCCACACTGATTTATGTAAACTTAAGTTTTATCTCAGTAACGAAGTTATAAATTATCCAAAATAATTAAATATTAATGTATAAAATATACTAGGGTAAGGGTATGATGAAGATGTTCTTTATATTAATACGGAATTTATTCTTGCAGTTCACAATTTAAATACTTATGATTATGTTGAATAAATTTCAGTTATCAAATAGGCAGTGTGATGCCTCCTGAGTTGAAGGTCAAATTACTTTTACATAATACTATTAGACATGTCTCTATTGGTTCTATAGAACAGTTTTCCTCAAATGTCCTTAGGTCCGCATAAATTAATAATTATATTCGAATAGAAATTCGCCTTCCTTGAGGACCTATGAGCCAGAATTTATACTTTTCCTCCCTTTTAGTGAATAAGGATGATTTAAAAGAGTTGAGTACTCACTTTTTTAAGTGCAATTGAAAAAATTAAATTATGAAGTATGATAAAAAGTTTTGATTTTAAGTAGAAATACAATTTAAAATATTTTATCTCCAAAAGAAGAGACTAAAATTAATTTTTACTTTTCCTCGTGTATATTCTAGGTATTAAACACTCTACACTAAACTAATACTCTAGACACTAAACTAAATAATTTTTAAACACTAAACTAATAATCAATACATAAATATATCACAATGCTTCACCAGAATTCAAATCCTTGATTTACAATAAACCTATAAGGCCACGCTGCTTTTAAATAATTGGACAGATTTTTCCAAGTAGCTTGCCCATTTAGTATATTTATAACTTCATCCCTAGTAAAGTACTTCTTAAATAGATACTTTTCTCTATAAAATTTTAAACTGTCGCACTTGCCTATGAAATGGATGATATCCTCATTCTCTCTCTTATTACATATGGTGCAGTTATGATCCATATCATCGATCCACGGTTTATAATTTAGATTTAAAGTTTCCGTCCTAGCCATTAAAATCAATCTCTGTTCTCTAAATTCTAATTCTCCATCTAAATATGACCCGGCAATACTGTGGTTTAGATCTTTATAAACTAAATGAAATCTAGCATTTCTTATTTTTTCCTTTGATTCGTTAGCAAACTTAACTTTAGCAGCCTCTAACCATTCCTTCATTTTCTTTATCCAACTAACCTTATTATCTATTCCTCCTTATAACCTCATTCCATCCTCATCAAGTTTCTTATTCCAGGACTTAAACCAACCTAATTTCTTATTTATTATCATTAATGCTAGCTTCCTCGGTAGTCTGTTATCCCCCATATTCAGCACCTTTTCTATATACTGGAGATGTAACGCGAAGGTATGAAAAAATATTGGTTCAAGCCCAGTTTCTTTAAAGACGACGTAGTTAGGAGTATTATTCGGTAACTTGAACACTTTTTTGACAAAAAACCGTAATAACTTTTCAACGTTTTCATACTTCTCGTACCCCCATATTTGAGCTGCGTAACACATAATAGACCTGGATACAGCTTCGAAGATATTTACCTTAGTTTTTAATTTAATGTCGCAATTCGTAATTAAATTTCTCCAGACTGTATTTACTGCATTTTTCGCAAGGACTAGCTTATCTTTTAGGTGGTTGTTGTAATTAAGATTAGAAGTAAGCAGCAACCCTAGGTATTTATAGCTCTTAACTACCTCAATCGGTCGCCCCTGATACGTCCATTTTTCTTCCTTCTTCAGCTTTCCGCCTTTTTTGAATATGACTATCTTCGATTTTTCCAAATTTATATTTAAATTCCATCTTCTACTATATTCCTCTAGACGCTTTATCATCGCTTGTAATACTTCTATGCTATCAGCTAAGACTATGATGTCGTCGGCAAAGTACAATATTCTGATAACAAGTCCTTCAACATTAACTCCTCCTCCAAGCACCTCCACTAAATCATTCAAGAAAATTGCAAATAATATTCCGCTGAGCACACAACCTTGTTTCAGCCCCATATTTGTTTTGAAAAATGCCGAGACATGATCCTTGCACCAGATACAAGCTTCGGTGTCAGCATATAAATCTTCTAATAAATTTACAAATTTACTTGACAGGCCAATTTCAGTTAATTTAAAAAATAATAACTGCCTTACTATGGAATCGAATGCTGCTGAAAAATCGACAAAGAAGCAGTATAAGATTTTCTTTTCACTATTAAGAATTTCAGCTAGACTTGTTAAATTAAATATGTTATCTATGGTAGAATAGCCTTTTCGAAACCCAGCTTGATATTCAGACATGATATTATTTTTACTGATCCACTCCTCTAATCTTGCGTACAACATTGAAGTAAATAACTTTGCTACCACATCAATGAACGAAATAATAATACAATGAACTTTATTAAATAATAATAAAGTAAATGATAATATAGAAAAAATTGCATAATATTTCTTGCATGCTGTGTATGAATTTATAGATTTCATAAAGATAAATATACAATGAACTAAAATAAAAAATAATATAATAATAATAAAAAAAAAATTAATGATTTTGTATTAGAAAATCTTTTTGATCTCTAATTCACAAATTTAGTATAGTGTGTATATATATGTATGTGTGTGTATGTATGTGTATGTGTGTATATGTGTGTGTATGTATATATGTATGTGTAGGTATGTGTATGTATGTATGTATGTGTATGTATATGTATGTATATATGTAATAGAATATAAATAAATAAAAAAAGTTGTTATTGTCGCTCAAAAATAAAGAAATAAATAAAACAAAAATAAATTAATAAGTAAATAAAATAAATAAAAATAATAATAATGGAATGATTAATATAATAGCACCTAGTAGTAAAATAGTACCTCAAGAAAGTAGTGTAGTATGTATTAAGTTAATAATTTAATTTATTTATTTAATTTATATATATTTTATGTATTTATATACATATATTTTTGCATGTGAATATCTAATGTATATCCTTTTTGTTTTGCTGTAGTATGTAGTATATTAAGAGAGTTCAATTGCATGAAGCTATTATTTTTAATAAAAATAAATTAAGTAGAGTAAATTTTATTATAGGCTAACTCATGTTTAAAAATAATATTTTGCTGTCAATAAATATCTACCTTAATTTATAAATGTAATAATAATATATGTAAGAATACAAACTCCAGGCAGACGGCTTAGGCCATGCCTTACTATGTATCATTTATTTGTAATTTTAATTATTGTTTTTAATTTGTAAATATACATATTTACTTACTTACTTACTTATTCTAGGTATTTGGAAAAAGTGTTGTGTTTGCATAAACTTCAAAACCGAGCTTCATATGAATTATCCGTTTCAAAGGGCTTCAAGACTCAACCTTTTCACTTTTTGGTAAAAATTAGATTTAACTAAAATGTCAGTTTGTATGAGTGTGAGTTTTCAACAGTAAGAACACAGGATTAAAAGTAAAATCGCGGGATAACTTCCACAAACTGAGGTATCATTATAAAAAACCTACTAAAAACGTCTTAAAATTGCATGAAACGAATAATTATGATGGGATTTCGGTTTCGGATGTTTAGAGCGAACACTATACTTTTCCTATTTACCTAAACGATAGTAGGTGAGGAAAATTAAAAAAAATCGAGATCAGGGTATTTCCTGTTTGCTCACCAATCCAGTTCTTACTAAGGTTTTCATTTTATAATTCAAAGTAGGTTTTCGGTCTTTAGAAGCACTTTCAATCCTTCTAAGCAAGGGAGAATCACTTTCAGCTGTAAGCGATGAGTAAAAATGGGATTGGTATTTTAACAAAGCACTAGACCAACTTATTAGCGTTAATTTTAAATTTGGAATTTAAATTTCTTGAAACTACAGTCCTTTAGTCTGTAATTGATTTAAATTTAACATAAAATTGATAACGACAATGTTAAAGTATTACATTCCGAAAAACATTTGAACAAACGACGCATTTTGGAAAGTCTTTACATCAAAACTGACCCCAACACCATGAATAAAAAACAGGATACTAACAATATAAATAGCATTTATTCAAATATTTTAAATTTAAAAAGACCCCTAAAATACAGTACCTCCGTCTACAAATCACCGTCATCTTAATAATCTCTATGCCTCCTTAATATTGGGTTTACTGACATTTTCTGTCATTTTCAAAATTAATTTATATTTCGTTTTATAAAAAATTTTTACATTACTTAATTTAGTTTCATTTGATTTTCACCTGAAGATGTTGAGCTTCGCTCAAT
Organism: Microvelia longipes; assembly: GCA_018340805.1. NCBI lineage: Eukaryota > Metazoa > Arthropoda > Insecta > Hemiptera > Veliidae > Microvelia > Microvelia longipes. The sequence goes on along the minus strand of JACMZG010000008.1, from coordinate 42,189,714 downwards.
GAAACGTTGTAAAGATGTATGTAAAGTTTATTAAATAATTAATATTTATAAAGGACTGTAGTCTTCAAGAAATTTAAATTCCAAATATATATCATACCAGTCCAACAAATTTACTCTTTTATAATGTTAATTTTAAAAACTATTAAACAGAAAACAAATAATTAAAGGAGCCATGAAATGAGTCAGCCATATGGATAAGAAAAAACATAGGGGTTTTGCATAAAAAGAGGTCTAACTAAGGTATTATGTAACTAAGGTTTTATATCAGTTCGTCAAGTTACTAGTTTATATTAGTGGCATACTGCCACGATAAAAGCGATTTTTCAAATGTATTATTAACAAAACGTGATTGGTTACATTATATTATATATATTTCAATGATGAAACCAGAACTCATATTGATAATAAAATTTAAATTCGTATTATTAATCATACATAGTAGTTTACGTGTAAAAAATTTTAGTCCGACTTAAACACTTCTTAAAGATTTGTGATTTTGAAATGTTTGTGGGTCATTATTTAAGATTAAAGGCGTCACAAATATTTCACAAACAATAGGATTAAAGTTGATTTTTGTACCAACTTTCGCTTAATCCGAGAAAGCTTTGAAAGTTATTGTGTCCCATACAAACGTCTAGGAACTAAAATCTCGTACACACATACATTCATATGTATATATACGCATTCAAATGAGCGAAAATAAAATATGAAAGTAGTAAAGCTAATCAAAATACGAGTATTATAATGATTAGTACCTACAGATCTGAAAATGGGGTGCATTGAGAATTTATAGCTGAGCTAGAGGAAATAGGTGAGACTTAAATATAGACGAACTGAAAGATTCGGTAAGGAAAATATATTTTTCAAGTATTTTACAGAAACCAGCACTTTTTGCTACAAGCCTACTAGAGTGACTGTTACTTCTTCTATTATTTAACAAACATACTAATTGATAATATAACTACCGATGTTATAGAACTAGAACTTTCTGACCCTCAGTCCTAGTACTGAATTTTAGGACTTGAAGTTTTAAAATCTCTAAAAAAAGATATGCGTATAATTACGAAAATTTATCTCTACTAAAATTAGAACTTTAAGGTTGGAGTTTACTTCAAATAATTGTTTTTCAAAAGTGAAGTGAAAAATTCAGATTTTCCAAATGAGGTTTCACGGAGCTTATTTTAGTTGAAATGACGAAAACATTTGACTTGGTTAACCCCCGCTACTTTGCCAAAAAAAGATGCACATATTTGAGAACGGATTTTGATATGTCATAAAATATGTTCATTATGACCGATAACATTAACGGTATTTTAAGTGTAAAGTTTAGTCAAAATCCATCAATTAGTTTAGAGCAGTAAGATCTAAAAATTTTAAATACACACTATTACACTAAACCCCATCCCAATAAGATAATTGATCTAGATCCCAATAAGACTTAAAATGTGACCAATCAGACATATGAGCTTTTTAAGTTGAAAGTTAGGTCAAGATCTACCGATGAAATACCGACATACAAGTACTCAAATTTATTTCCTTATTCTAACTACCTATTTTTGAGAATGTATCTCGATGAGTCATAAAATATGGTCATTCTGCTCCATGAGTCGTTTAAGTGTGAAGTTTAGTCAAAATCCATCTATTAGATTCTGAGCTGTCAACATTTGAAACTAATTTTTTACACCAAACTCCTTATTGTTATTTGCGAACGAATTTCAATGAGACATTAATTGTTGTCAATATGACCTATGAGTCGTCTAAGTGTTTAGTTTAGTCAAGATCCATCGATCAGATTCCAATCTATTAGCACTCAAATTTTTGTGTTCAACTAAAACCATATTATTCGGATATTGCTCGGATCCCGATGAGACCTAAAAGATGACAGTCAGACCTATGTGTATTCTAAGTTTAAAATTAAGTCTAGGTCTATCAATTATATTCTGAGCTATAAGTACTTAAATTTTAAATCCTTACACTAACCTTCTATTGTTAAGAACAGATCTTGATGAGTCATAAAATTTGTTCAATTAGACTCATGAGTTGTCTAAGTTTAAAGTTTAGTAAACATCATCAATTAGATTTTAAGCTCTAAGCGTCTAAATCTTATTTTTTACCTATCCCCTATTTATTATTAATAATCGTTATTTGAGAACACATTTCGTTGAGACATAAATGTTGTCAGTGTGACCTATTAGTCGTCCAAGTGACCTATAGTTTAATCAAGTTCCATCGATTAGATTCCAATCAGTAAGCACTCAACATTTTGTATAGATTGAACCTATATTATTTTCAACAGATCTAGATGAGACTTAAAAGGTGACCAATCAGACCTAAGAGTAGTCTTAAGTATAAGTTAAGTCAAGTCTCTCGGTACATTCTGAGCTGTAAGCCCTCAAAAAAAGAATTTTCGGACTAATTGCCTACTGATATTTTTCACGGATCATATAATCAAGATTCTGGCAGTTTGGTCCATAGATCGGGTTGCGTTTGAGTCGATATTATCCTT
>JACMZG010000008.1:42121774-42168504 GCA_018340805.1 Microvelia longipes | reverse complement strand
TCCAACTATTTTCTTATACAATATATATTTATACTAACTACTTTTTATTTTTTATCTCAATATATTTTTCTATCTTTATTGAATCATGTCAGGAAAAATCCCGTGGCAGCCAATGAGGCTACAAAAAATAACCTTTGCTTCTGTGAAGGTACTGAGTCCGGGGGTATAATCCCTAGACAAAGTCCCTGAACCAGGCCACTGTATCCGCCACTCCTGGCAGCCGACAGGGCTCTTTCTAACGCCTGTCTTCTGTCCTCCGCAATCAAACCAGAAGGGTAAAACACCCTTTAGGTGCGGCTGTTGGACAGGCAGAGATCCAAAAGTCTCACGTTGAGGGTCCTAACCCCCTCCGTGAAGTTGGTTCAGGTTAACCTTCTAAGCAAAGCTGCTCGGCAAGCCTATGCACCTTCTTTCAGAGGCTCTATAGACATTGCCCTGATACAAGAACCCTGGTTTTTCTGGAGGCACGCGTATCAGCCCTTGGACTCAACTAGAGGCCAAATATTTACAACAAAAATAATAAACAACTCTAGAACTTGCCCATTTTTTATTAAAAATACGACCTAAATGCTCTTATGCTGTCAAATTTCTGTAGCACAAGGTCTGACGGCTGTCAGAGTAGAAACTACAAATGAGGGAGATAGTCGGATGCAACATCGTAGTAAGCATCGCTTACTTCCCTTATGAAACTCACCTAAACCCACCTCCGCAATGAAGTGAGGGAATTAGTTACTTACGCAACAGCAATAACATATGAACTATTAATTGGTTGTGATGGTAATGCTCATCATGCAGCTGCTTGGGGGAGTACTGACACCAACTCACGTGGCTGAAGAAACTCCTCTCCTTTATATTTCTAACAACTTGGTTGTCTTCAACCAAGGTTAATACCCCCACTTTTGTAAACAAAGAATGGCAAGAAGTTTTTGATATCACAATGGGTACCCCTGTGATAGACAGAATCCTAACAAAATGGTATGTATCTGAAGAACCTTCTTCTTCTGACCATAGATATATTCTTTTTGAATTAACATGTGATCAAAAGCATGAAACTACCTATTACAATCCTGGGAAGACTGACTGGGATGCCTTCCGGCTGGATCTAGTATCCTATCTGTCTTCCTTAATGTTGAAATAGGTAACCATCTTGATCTAGACTCGATGGTCTCAACTTTTAACTGAGGCTAGGATCTCTCCTTCAAGAAAAATTGTCCTCTGAGTGTGCAGAAAGGCTCCAGAAAATTCCATGGTGGAGCCACTCTCCTCGACAATCAGAGGAAAAAGTACGAAAATTATTCAATTCGTTCCAAAAAAGACTGGAGAGTGGGAAAACTATTCTTCAGCACTTACTAACTACATAAAGCCCTTAGAGATGCCAAGCGGGATCTTGAGACGTTTCTGTTCTGAGATAGACAGTATCTCTGAAGCAGCCAGACTGAACAGACATACTGTCTAAAACTCCAATTAACCCGGTAGGCCACTTTAAACTCCTCTTGAGCCTATACTCACAATGGCCGAGAAACTGTGGAGGTTCTTCTTAAAACACACTTCCCAGACTCTGTAATTGTAGATCAAAACAATGATCAAACAGAGACCAATCAGGGCTTCTCTTTTATAGATAAAGCTCCTGACTGGCTGTTGCCAATTCAATTATAACACTTGACAAGGTCAAATGGGCAGTAAACTCATTTAAACCTTACAAGTCTCCTGGACCGGATAGTATTTACCCAGCCCTGTTACAGCAGGGCTTGGACACTCTGGCTCCCTTACTTTGTAGCATTTTCAGAGCAAGTATAGCTCTAAATCATATTCCTGAACTCTGGAAATCTGCCAAGGTTACTTTTATACCAAACCTGGCGTGTTTCTACACGGAGGGTAAGGCTTATAGACCAATATGTCTGTCATCTTTTCTTCTCAAAACAATGGAGAAGATTACTGACAGACACATTCGCGAAACAGCGCTGATTACCAAGCCGCTGCACAAATATCAGTTTGCATATCAAGCTGGCAAATCTTGCGAAAGCGCATTACATCTTGTTGTTAATAAGATTGAAGCTGCTTTTGAAAGCAAAGGATGTGTTGTTGGCGCCTTTCTCGATATTGAAGGAGCATTTGATAACACATCTTTCCAAACTATACTCTCCTCTCTGAGAGAGCATGGTGTTGAAGAACTGTCTGTAGATGGATAGCCACTATGCTTCTCAGTAGAAATTTTATAGCTTCTGGGCTGGAGAGACGGCTGAAGCCCGAGTCACCAGGGGATGCCCGCAGGGTGGAGTCTTGCCTCCTCTACTGTGGAGCCTTGTGGTGGACGGCATACTCTGCTGTCTTAACAGTAAAGGGCTTCTTTGCCATAGGGTACGCTGATGACATAGTCATCCTTATTCCTGGCAATTCATAAATACAGCCTAGAGGTAATTCAAACACCGATAAGGCTGATTGAGAACTGGTGCAAACAGGTAAAACTTTCAATCAATCCTGCCAAAACTGCACTAGTAATTTTCACCAAACAAACAAAACCTCATCTGTGAGGCCCCCTATACTGTTTGGTGAACAACTACAGCTATCTGACCAGGTCAAATATCTCGGAGTAATCCTTGACAAGAGGCTAAGTTGGAATCAACAGCTGGATAAAATAATTAATAAAGCCAAACTGACTTTAATGACAGTTCGTAGAGCTGTAGGTAAAATCTGGGGACTAAAACCTCAAAAAGTTGCGCAACACTCTAGTATTGCGATGGCTTTACTTGATGGTGGTCAGACCTATTATTACCTATTGTGCCCTGGTGTGGTGCCTAAAGTCAATCAAAACACCGCAATTATCAAACTGAACTCAGTTCAAGCGCTTAGCCTGTCTCTCCATTACAGGGTCCATGAACCAGCACCAACTACTGCTCTAGAAGTCATGCTGAGCCTTCCACCCCTTGATCTTATTATAAAGAGTGAGGCTAGGTTTGGCGGCTTACAGACTGCAGAACAGTGGGAACTGGGAAGATCCCTACCATTAGAGGTCACTCCAAAATAGTGAATGTAATTCAGAGTCCCATACTATGTATGAACTCTGATTACATGACCACCCTCTACTCCTATGAAAAACCCTTCACACTCAGTTGTGATAGTTTCAATGGGGAACCACCTCAATCCTCTGGTGACACTGTATGGTATACAGATGGATCTAAGATGGACTGTGGCTCTGGGAGTGGCATATATGAGGCTCATGCAAATATCAAAACCTCATTTCCTTTAGGAAAGTATGCCACAGTGTTTCAGGCAGAAATATTTGCTATTAATGCCTGTCAAATAGAAAATATTAAAAAGAATCCTAATCAGACTTCTATAAATATTTTTACCGACAGCCAAGCTGCCATTAAAGCTCTTGGTTCATACAAAGTCAACTCCAAGCTTGTCTGGGAGTGCTTACAAAACCTTCTGACCTTGTCACTCAACAACGATGTAGCAATCAGATGGGTGCCTGGCCATAAGGGAATTGAAGGTAATGAGCAAGCAGACATCCTTGCAAAAAAAGGGGTCTGAGACCACTCCTGTGGGCCCTGAACCCATAGTAGCCATACCGAAAGCTATAGCTAAAGGTGTAATTAAAGATTGGCTCTTAACATCACCTGCACCACTGGAAACAAATCCTCTGGCATGAGGCACAGTAAACTTATGTTAAAAGGACCCAGTCCCAAAGTAACTAAGGACCTCCTCAGTCTCAGCAGAAGGGACCTTAGAACAGTAACTGGACTACTGACTGGTCACTGTCACCTCCGAAAACATCTCCATACCATTGGTATTTTTAAAGATAACCCAGTGTGTAGGCTTTGTGAATCGGAAACCGAAACTGCATCTCACGTACTTCTGAGATGTGAAGCCCTAGCCTTCAAAGGTTCACCAACTTTGGTAGCAGCATTCTTACTAAGTTTGACTCTACCAATGAATCACTGGTCAAAAGATCCTAGACTAGTCCGGGGAAAAGGATTATTCTGACCTGGACCAATTGAGGGGAATGTACAATAGACTTTCAGTCGCAGTGCAAATGGGGTCTATCCTCGACTCCAACCCCAATCTTTAATAATAATAATAATAATAATAATAATAATAATTTTATTTATATTTATATATACCGCAGGTATTTTTTAAGACCTGAATAGTATTTTCCAAGTTGTTTTTATATGTGTGTGTGTGTACGTGTGTATGTTCATCGTCGTTGTTATGCTAGAGAGTTAAAACTTAGTAAAGAAATCAATCTGTAGGTCTTGTTGAGCTTTCCGAACATTAACTTCTTAATGATGTCATTAACCAGTAATTATTACGCAGCAAACCTTTCAAACATTTATAAAACGCGAAAAATGTGTTTCTTATAATTAGCATGACCTAATTATAAGATATATTAAAACAACAAATGTGCTAAGTTTCATCTCATTGTCAACATTAATTTAGTTTATATCAAATAATATGCATACGGTTTTTTTAAAAATGATTAAAAATTGAAAAATGATCCAATTGAGTTCAAATTAAATACAATTGTGTGCCTTTATGTAATAAATAAGTTTTTTTATTTTTCCATATTTACATTGAATATATTAGTATTAAACATAAAGGTTAATTAAACAAACAACTTAAGATTAAATATTTGTGAACCATTGACTTCACCGTCAATCAAAACTAGTGACCAATCCTGTTGCTGTGATAAATTACAGGAATATTTCCACTTTTGAGGCAAAGAGCCCTGTGTTGTGGAATGATTATATGTGTAACTTATTTTAAATTATTATTTTAAACTTATTTTACTTCACAAAACATAGTCCAAAACATCTATTCAAACCATGAATACAAAGCTATATACTTTGCATTTTATTGTCATATGAGATATATGTGTAAACTAAATAAAATTTATGTTTATAGCTTTAGTATTTTATATAATAAAAACTACCTTAGATCATGGATTTTCAACACATCTGCACTAGATTTATCATCTTTATCTTGTTTATTAATAAGAATCAATTTTATATTTTTAGTAAAGACTGTTTAAGAAAGATTAAAATTATTGTATTTAGGTAAATTATTGTATAGTTTTGTACCGATGAATTTCCATTGCCTTTGTCCCATGGTGGTTTTCAAATGGCTCAATCAACATTTATTTCTGAGCTGATTTTGTTTTACCTAGAACTGTAGGCATTTCTAGATTATGTTTGTGGAGTTGATTAAGAAAAACCATTTGATACATATAATCTATTTTTAGAATATTTAGTTCTTTAAATAGTGGGCCTGCTCTTTTCTCTCTATCCTTAAATTTCATAACTATTATCAGGGCTTTCTGTAATATTAGTATTGGTTTTCTGACTGTAGATGGAGCCGCACCCCAACCAATTAATCCGTATCTTAAAATTGAATTCGCTATAGCGTAGTACAAAGTGCGCCTCTGATCCACAGTAAGAAAACCTCTAAGCATTATGTATATGGTTTGTCTTTATCGTTTTTGTAATTCATGTATACGTATTTTCCACTTAAGGAAAGCATCAGTATGAATTCCTTAATACTTTGTTGTTTCAACTCTTTCAATTTTAGAACAAAATCATTTGTTCGGAAAAATATTTAAAACCAATTTCTATCATGAATACTAATTTCCTTGACATCAGGTGGTCCTATGACATCAAGAGAAAACGTAATGCATTTCGTTTTGTTTATATTTAATGTTAGTAGGGTTTTATTTAGCCAATGCTTTACACTTATCAAATCACTCTCTAGTTGCTGTATGGATTGCTCCCAAGTTAACCCAGTCTCCAGTATTGGTGATTTTCTGATTCTAAGGTTGAGCGAATTGAGTCCAAAGTTGTGAGGATGAGCGTAGTGAATTCGATACATAGAGATAGCCCGTACCCGATTTTTCTTTATTTTTTATTAAATCTAATAATTACTATTTCGCTTTTGGTCTAGTTTTATATATTTGTGTACTTAAAATTCATGTTTAGTTAATAGGTTTTTTCCGTCGACGAATAATACATTATTGGTTTATTGTATACTATTAGGGAAATAGTTGTTAAAACGGAGTTTTCCATAGGCTGGTACTGTTACTGTGGATACTTAACAAAGAAGTTAACTTATCGACCCGGTTAGCCTTTACTTTGACATGACCCAGAGGTTTTAGAGGTTAAACACACACAAAGAAAATATCGCTTTTCAAATTATGAACTTTGAAGTAGGCTTGTACTGTCTTGATGTTAGAGAGTCAAGTGAAGAGAGCAATTAACTCAGTGATTCTCGAGATACTTATAGACGACGGGAATACCATAGTAACATGGCTTCCCCCTGCTCAATCTCTCTCTTACTCAGAACTCCGTTTCTTCAGTAATTTCCCCGCATCATTATTATTTTTCGTTTCCAGGAAACTAGGTTGTTATCCTGTATAATAGGTTTCAATTAGTTCGCTTAAATCTATTTCCCGCCAATATTAAGATGTAATAGTATATTTATAGCATATAAAAGAATAGTATAGTTATACCATATAAAAGGATAGTATAGTTATACCATATAAAAGGATAGTATAGTAATACCATATAAAAGGATAGTATAGTTATACCATATAAAAGGATGGTATAGTTATACCATTTAAAAGGATGGAATAGTTACACCTTATAAAAGCATAGTATAGTTACACCATATAAAAGGATAGTATTGTTTTTACCATACAAAAGGAGGTTATAAAAGTATAGTTATACCATATAAAAGGATGGTATAGTTACACCTTATAAAAGCATAGTATAGTTATGCCATATAAAAGGATAGTATAGTTATACCATATAAAAGGATGGTATAGTTACACCAATTATAGCATAGTATAGTTATGACATATAAAAGGATGGATGGTATAGTTACATCTTTTAAAAGCTTAGTATAGTTACTCCAAAAAGGATAGTATAGTTATGCCGTATAGAAGGATAGTATAGTTTTACCATATAGAATTATAGTATATTACTTTTAAAGGCAGTTAAGGTGTGAGTTAATTACTTAAGAAATCGGGGACACCGTATTTTGTTACTTTTCTCCGCAACTTTGGACCCGATTTGCACGTTCTTAGAATTTCACAATCTAAGCTTTAGGTAATATTTACTTGGGGCTCTCTTCGCTAGACCTCAGAATATAATACTGAAATATCGGTTTCGAATTTTTAGGATTAACACATTATTTTTTTAAATACTTACGGTTGTATGTGTAGGAAAGTAATATTATTTTATTGTAAACAGCCTTCTGAGTGGATTGATATTTTTATATTTTTAAATTAAACTTAATTTAAGGGGAAGACACGAACTCTATAGCAAAACCAGATTGTTGTTGACTACCTCCTTTGGAGTATGGACCTGTGTATTCTTATTCTTCGTATTCTTCGTTGGATTTAATTTGGGGATTATTAGACTCCTCCCATACAGAGTGTGTAACCATACCTGGGTCATCAGGTGCTACTACAATCTCGGTGCTATTGCGTCAAATATGTAGTCTATCCGATTCGACTCTATAGCTTTGAGGCTCTCTTGCTTTCTTAATGATATGACCATAACGCTTTAGGTCGGATATCCATTCATGTTAATATGTGTTCGAGGCCGTAGCACTCTAGTCCCATGGAGGCGATAGAAATTTTCTTTTATAGTATTTTTCTTATCCTCCCCCTTTTTTGAAGTTGTTCAAAACGAACGGTTTTGGGTCGTAAACTCTAAGGAAAAGTAAGATTTGTAGTTCCAGTTTCCACCCCATCAATATATCAGTAGGACTAGGTCTTCCTTCCACAGGTGTGGCACGATACGCGAGAAGTCCTGAATGAGGGATAACACTTTTATATAAGATGTTTTGACCACCTTTACTGCTGCTTCAGCCTGGTCGTTACTCTGTTGAAATTTTGGACTGCTCGATATATGCCCAAATCCATATGTCTTAGCAAACTCTTTGAACTCAGATAAGTAAAACTGATGTGGTCCTTATCTGAGCGAACAACCTTAGGTACTCCTAAACAACCAAACAAAATGTGTAAACGATTTATTACCTGTTTGCTGCTGGTATACGATAACGCAATCACTTCAGGACATCGGGAAAAGTAATCAACCGTAAAAAGATATTCTTTTCCGTCTATTGAGGCTAAATCGACGCTGTTCATAATCCATGGCCCTTCTGGCAACTAAGATAGTTTAAGAGGTTCCACATCAGGCATGCTCCTCTTCTCAAGACATGCTCTACAATTCTCTACCAACTGTTGAAGTTACGTGGACAATCTTGAACACCGAACCGACCCTCGGGTTCGTGTCCGACATTTTACTATGCCTAAATGGCCCCCGAGTAATCCATCCGTTATCTCTTTCTTAAATTAGATGGAATAAAAATTCTTTGTAAACAAAGAATTGCCAATTGCCCTTGGTAATCTACCCGCCGGTTATTACCAGATCACCACGACACGCGTAATTTTTTATTTCATCCGGCATATCTTCTTTTCTTGGCCAACCATTTTTAATGTAGTCCTACAACATCCTAGATATTGGGTCTGTGCGCTGTTTCCCTTTAACTATGTCCATAAAATGAACTGGCCTCCATTCCCTACTTGTCTGGTATTGTTCCCACACCGCTCCTAGCCCGTAAGAAGACGCGTCCGCCGATAATCTTGATTCTTTTTTCTTTTTTACCATTGGCGGTTTTGATAAATTTTCTTTGATTTTCTAAAACGCCTAATTACGACTCTATCCAATTATTTAACGAATCATCGTAACAAAGCAATTCCCGCAATGGCGCCGCCTTATCGGTCAGATGGGACAAAAAGGTAATATGTCACCATGCCTAGAAAACTGCGTAAACTGTTTCCCATTCTTTGGTCTTAGCAAGGACATAATGGCCTCCACCTTAGCATGGTCCACAACGAACATTTCTTTTTATGTAATGTTACACCAGCTTCCAGTAGGCAGTCTATTACCATTGCCAACCTGCGATCATGCCAACCTTCCTCGTAAGTGTCATTCTTTTTTCTAACATAATGTTCGTAGAATTTCTTTACGAGAGCAGCGTAGCTAGTTAACTAGGCACTACTAGGCTTAATAGATGATAGTACTTCATCACCTTGTCGCCCAAAACGTACAAAAGCGTATTAACTTGGCGCTCCTCTGTTTGTTCCGAAAGTACCGAGCAAACTCGATATCATTCAAATTTTTTACTCCGCAATAGCCATTCTTTACTTCTGAAAGAAAACGGCCCTGGTGGAGCAACATTCACAAACAAAAACGGTGTAGATGTTCCTTCATTTACCGTACTTTACGCTTGCATCAAAATGTATCTTGTTTTCCCCTGACATTATTATTAATGTCAAAAACGCGAAGAAAACAAATTTAATACGGACCTTTTTTGCAAATAAACTGTTTTATAACAACTTAGTCTAAAACTTACGATACTCGTACCACCTCTGCCACCATGTTAAGTTCGCTATATCCTAGATTAATTTCTTTAACATAGAACACGAATATTAATGTAAGCACTTGTAATAAAAGTATGTCAACAACAAAAACATGACTTCAAATCGAATGAACTATAAATCAATGACAGGCTTGTCACCATAGCAAGTGGAACACATTTTTATTTGCACTATGTATTGTAAATAAATTAAAGTAGTTTTAAATAACTCTAGGTGTTTGCAATTTTGATTGGTAAAAAATAAATTTTTATTTTAAGTATAGGTTTTAAGATTAATAGTGAATTTATTTGAAACTTTTATTTTATCGTATAAAACATAAAATGTATTATTAACTAAAACCAATATACTACTAATAGTAATAAACAATCCTTATAAAACATAATTTTAATTAATGAATTTTGTAGTTCAGAAATGTATTGTAAATATATCTCACTATTGATACTCCCCATTTATACTTTTGAATGATACCCTCCCCCTCTTTTTAATATTTTAAACTACTTTGTTTTATCTTTACATAAATGTTCTTGTGTTAAAACTTTGCTTTCGGCAAGTTTTAAAACGCAGACTGGCATAACAGTAAACTTACGAATAATCTCAAGTGAATCTATTTGTTCTTGTGCTTAAATTTTGCTCTCGTTGATATAAAAAATATTCTTCGTAGAATTTACACTTTTTATTAAAGATAAAAGAAAAGTAAAATCAATAGGTTGCTTTTCCCCTTGTATTTCAAAGAATTATATTTGATATTGAAACATGATGAATAAGAAAATTCAATAGTACATAAAGTGTTTTCAAAGATTACTTTCCACCTTGTCATGAGATTTTTATCAGATTATCAAGGATTCCTGTTAGTTTTCTATCTACATCAAGGAAGATCTAGTGGCATCTTTTAATAGGGATGTCCTTGGATTTTGTTTATCGTTCCTACAAATATTGATTAAGAGATAGATCGAGGTTTGAGCTTTTCTTCATTATAAAGCATCAAATGAGAATTTTAATTGGATACGTATTTTCACTTTATGATAAAAACTGATAACTATATCAGAGTTCCATATCTCTAAGCTTTCCTTAACCTACCTTCAGTCTACTTTTATTGTGGCTTCTTTTCAACATCAGTTAAGTCTTCTCAGTGCCGTTAATTGAATATTTTGTAGAACTCATAGCGAAATCCATTAACGTTGTTTTTTATTATTTAAAATATTTTTTTTATAATTTTACCTTTTCCTCATTTACACCGTATGTATATAGGAAAGGTATTGTGTTTGCGAAAAAATCCGGAACAGGAATATTACCGGAATTAACAGTTTCAGGCGTTTTCATGACCTTATAAGTGGTTTTGGCAAAGTTGTCTGTCGGTATGTGTGTGTCTGTTATCATCGTAGCTCCAAGGTATTTATGCTAAAAAAAATATTTTTTCTTACAAAAATCAGTCCATAAGTGTAGTTGTGCTATCCGGAAAATAATTTTTATGATATCATTAAGTCACAATAATGAAGGTAAACATTTTGAAAAATCATAAAATAAGGAAAAATATTGTAACCAATTTAAGCTTTGACACGGATGTAGTCATGTATAACACTAACATATGTGCTTAGTTACATCGAATCATTAAAACTAGTTCACTTTTTTAAATGACTTCTGTACCCTTTTTAAATTAAAGAACAATTCAATTGAGTTAAAACTCGGTACTTTGCGTAATAAATAAGTTTACTAAGTTTCATTTCAATACAACAAGCATATCCAATAATACCGCATACAATTAAAATTTGGTTCGAAGATTCCAAAATACGAACAATTTAATTAAATTACGTACTTACTTTGGTGGTGATAAAACCATAAAATAAATTATGATTATGGTGATAAAACCTATGAAAGATATTATGAAGTCGTTGTTCGTAAATTCTATTCTATTTTGTGTCAAGAAACGGAAATTAGCCAATCGCGTTGTCAGTTTGTACAATTGTACTCCTTATTATTAAAAAATATTTTTGTTAACTATAAACTATATGGAGCCCCCCATTACTGGCGTTAGATATCCAGCCACCGTTCATGTATACCAGTTTTTGGCAGGTATTTTATTTAGCCATCAAGTAAGTAGTTAGTAATTGCATTTTTTGTGATCGAGTAAAGCTATTATGAAGAAATAGCCAATTTTGTAGCAGCTTTAGTATTCTCAGAACGACTACTGCATATCTATGCTTGACGGCAGAATCTAAGTATTTAGGAAGAAATCCTGTGGTATCCTATGCCTTATTTTTTCTGTTTTGACAGTTTATCAGAGTAAAGAAATGTTTTAGCACTCCTTAAATAAGGCAAAACTAACAATTTTATTGTAAGAAAACTGTATCACAATTTTACAGCGTAAGGCTACACAATTTGTTACTAAAAAAAGTTTTGCTTAGACGTGTAAAAAAATAATAAAATAGGCATTAACATGATAAATTATACTCAGTTTTAAGAATTAGGTTAAATAAAAATTATAATCTCATTTAATGTTATTTTATGAAATGTAGTTCAGAATTTTTAACTGTGCTTACTAATGCCTCCCTAAGGAGAAAGAAGAAATCCAGTTTTCTTAAACATTTTCATTACATTTTTAACTAGATCAATAAAACTTTTTAAAATAATGTTTTGAGGGTACCGTTTTTACTTAACAATGTAATTTTTGGTTGTTCTTAACTTTTCAGCCTTATTCGTTCCTAATTTTAGTTCTCTGGGTTCATTTTGTATTTATTGACAGACCTGCTTTTTCTACCTAAAGCAATGATTTATAATTAATAGCTTAGATTATATTTTTATTTATCATCACATTTAGTAGTAAATATTACTCAGTATTGATAGCAAGTATAGCAAGACTTTGGCAGCACAGCATATTTCTATTTACTGACTTTTGCCCCCACTTTTTTTTAACATTTAATTATATACATAATCATCACTGGAAAAAATACGATATCAACAAAATATAATCATTTTTTTAATTTACTTTGATCTGGCTGATAACTTAAAAATACGTATTTTTTGTTACGAATCAAGTTTAAAACATTTAAGGTCTTTGTGTTTATTATTTAGTATTTTAAATTACTTGTGTAATATAAAAGGAAAAGGGAAAGCGAGTGAATTAGACAGATTTAGTTGAGTAAGAGGAGGCACTAAGTGACGAACATCGATATTTAATTGGGTTGTTAAGTTGTTAGTGACACGTGAATATAAATTTTGTCAAACATTATAAAGTGGTTTATTGCAAAGAGCAAGTTGGCAGCGTGGGTTTAAAGAAACGTTAATTAGTCGCTGTTTTCCTTGCTCTCTTTATAGCTCTCTTTTTCCAATTTGTTTCTTTTCTAAGGAAATTCAAATTAAAAGACTTAGGAGGGATAAAAAAATGTAAAGTAGACACCAAGTAAATTACTATAGAAGAGTTTATAACAACGTATAACTTGATAAAACAAAGCTGAATTTGGTTTTTATAGCGAAGTTTTTAGAGGTCCTGTCACTGTCGCTTTGGCTTGACGCAGCTTTAAGAATAGAATCTGTTTTGACACGTCGTAATTAAACTGAATTTTAAACAAACTGAGTACACACAAGAATTTCTATTTATTCGAGCTTTTCTTCAGTACCAGTTTTAATATGAAAAGACCGAAATGAAATTTCGTGTGATAACTTGGAGAAAGAGTCTACCCATGGGAAATTGCTAGGTTAGAGGCGTGACGTAACTCATTTAACGCCTATATATATATTTTCCTTTTTTACAGAAACGAGTTAAGACTTGAATTATTTCACCCTTTAAGGTTCTGTAGATAAGGTGTGAATCTTACTCTCGACTAGAGTGGAATAAAATATAATTATTCAGGACACGCAACGACCAAGTTTTCCTTTAACTGGCATCAAAATTCCATTTTTTACAAGAGTGCTATTTAGTACTGTTATATCATGTTATTTTCTCTATCATAAAAGTATGTTTTACATAGCTACAAATCTAATGTTATAGAGCAATTTGATTTAATAAAAAAGAGAACAAATTATGTTTACCTTCTAATTTGTGTGACACAAAAACATTTTTGTTGATACCGCACAAATGAAATTGTATCCAAGATTTTTCATTTCTTTTTTGTCTGCAGTAGTTCGTGACGTTTATTAAAACGCTTAATCTAATTCAATTCACAGAACTTATTAAATTCACCTTTGAAACACTCGTATTAACAAAGATTAGTACTTCAGTTCAAACTGAAATGCTCACAGTGATATTCAGTCCCAGCTCAAGAATATTCATGCTCACTTCGTTCAATAAATTAAGCAGACTCCTAAGTTGAGGTGGCTGGCATAAAAATGATTAATAGATAAAGATTAATAGAATATAACAACATTAATCGTTTAGAATAAAATAGTCTCCGTAATTGGTTATAGCAAGGAATCCTTGTAACCTAAACTTTCTCTCACTAAACTAAACCTCTTCGAATGGGCTATTTTAAACCCGTCAATCCAAATCCAGTGATTATGTGTTATTTCATAAACTATACGTGTCTTTGAATATTGGCTACAAACTAAATAGCGTTTAGTTTAAAGTTTTTAAGAATTAAAACATATCTAGATCTGAAAACATTTATTTTGGCAAAGAATAAAAGTTTGTAGTGGTGGAAAAGTATTGTAGTTTGAGTCAAATGAGACCTCAAACACTTACGTAGCCATGTCTCTTCTTGAGTTATTTTCATTTCAGTAATGTTCCAGACCACACTGTGTTTCTCTACTCTCTTTTAGTAAATCTTTTTTTTAAGAAAAAAATATTTTTAATTTTATTCTAGGTTTAAATTTTTTTAAGGATTAATTAAAAGTTTTGAATGATTTTGTGTTACAACATTTTGCTTGTTTAATTAAAATATTTATTTATGTTTTAACATGGATGACTTTTGTAAAACCCTTTTTATTTTGGGTTCATTGTTGTTCCTAATACTTTAAAAACTAATTAATTAAACGAAGTTCGCATCGAGAGCTGTGAATAGACAATCTAGAAAATTCCTCTTTTCCTTTCAAATTAATTTAATGTCCTGATTTTCAAGAAATTCTAGATAGTAGGTGTCCAGGTGGTTTATACTCCAATTTCTTTGTCTATTGATCTGGCACAGACCTTGATGTCTTTATTTGATGTTTGAATTTGAAGCTTTTATAAGAACATCTACTGCTGAGAGATTTAATTTATTTTAAGCTGTTATGACTCAACTAATGAAAAAACTTTTTACCTTTAAAATTAAGCAGATAAATTAATAAAAGATTGTTGAGTATTCTCCACTAAGTCTCGCAATTATTTATTCTTAGATGAAGTAAATTAAGTTATTTTCTTATAATTTATTAACATTGTTGTTATTTTATCTAAAAAATATTAAAACCATCCACAATCCTTGTTCTTTAATCTTGAAAATTTAGTTTCTTTAGCAGATGGTATGCCTTTGACTTAATTCTCAGTTCTTTGTTTTTCTGTTGAACAGGGTGGACAAAAAGCCTCCCCTTCATCTTAAATTTTAAACCTTAAGACATAAATTAATAAAACTGAGGAAACATTTTTGTGTAAAAGAAACTACTTGTAGGTGTCTCATCCAACACAGAATTTCGCAAAATGATAGAAAAAAGTAAATTGCAAGCTAAACATTTGTTAAGCTTTTCAGGTTCTAGAGACAAATACGAGACATTTTGCCTTTTACTTATGTTTTTCTCTGCTATTTTAGCGGGTATAAATGCCCAAAGTGAAAACATTTTAATTCAAAATATAACCCTAAGTATAAACATTAGAAGTAATTTTTCTAGATCACAATCAGGTTTCATTCATTTATGTCAAACGGTTCAAAATTTAAAGAGGTGGGGTAGACTTTTGGTCCGCTCTCTATATATGCTAGTCATGGTTAATCTTTTCTAGAAATAGGCCGCACACCTTCCATTTTCAAAATTATGTTAAACCTGCAACAAATAGTATGCTAATTAGCGAAAATATAAGAACTGAATTTTTTGCTCAGAAGCCTAACTTTATCAGAAGCATCCATTCTTAGCATCCGATGTGTGTATCAAAATCTACGTTCTGTGCATACTTACCTACATCATATATTACATCGTTAGTTGTTTTGACGGAAATTTTTTGGCATAGTCTATTAATAAAAAAAAACGCACGTCATTTAAGAGCTGTAAACAGGTCTGCTGATGATTTAAAGTCGAAACCGGTCAATTATATTTTTTTATACTATTTTGGTAGAAAATATATTATTTTTTTTTTAAATTCTAGTGTATTTTTTTATTAAACATCATGATACATTATATATGATATAAAAATCATTCATCATTATGAAATTTTATGTTCATAAAAATATGAACATAAAAATGATTAAATTAATTTGAAATTTGGTACGAGTGTATCTAAGAATACTTTATAATAAATAATAAAGATACTAATACAAAATTCTAGATAGGGCATTTTTTAATTATTTAATTTAGATTTTTATGGCGAGAAAAAGGTTTAAAAAAGAAGAAAGGAGTCCAAAATAGTCGAAAAAACAACTACCGAGCTCTCAACCAGGGATCTTGGTCGTCATCAGGGTAAATAGATTTATCACACATTTATTACAACATAAAAAACAAGACTTCAAACTTTAAACTAAAGAAAAACCAACAATAATTATAACAACAATGATTTTACATTATCATTATTATTATAAAAGTTAATGTTGAATCATTATTGTATTGAATGATCATCAAATAATTATTATTTAATGATGTAAACTTTTATAGTTCTTGGTTTTTTCTAGTTTTTAAGTTTATAGTTTTGTTGTTGATGTTTTAATAAATCTATTAACCCTGATGACGACCAGGATCCCTGGTTGAAAGTTTCGTAGTGGTTGACTACTTTTGGGCTGTTTTCTAAACCTTTTTCTCGTCACATTTTTGTTTATTATTATATTTATTTATTGTATAATAATATATTATATTTATTATTATTTTATTTATTACAGTCCATTAATATCTCTATATCGTTTAGATTTTTTTTTAATTCTAATGTCAAATACACACATTCTAAATCAAAATGAATTGCATTGCGATAGGATTTTCATTTTACGTATCGTTGGAAAAAGGATGATACAGTAGATAAAATGTAAGTGAATCAGATAGCGGTTGTGAAGGGATGGAGTGGGGGAGGGGAGGGTCAGTTCATATGAATAAGATCCCCCGAGGCAAAACCTTGTTTTTCGTACACATATCCGTGTCTTGGGTTTGTTCTTTTACCCTTCTGCTAAACCTACCTGAACGACTATTTACTATTACTACGACCTACATGTATTCACTATAGTAAAGCCGTTACGAGATAGTACATGCCATGCATTATTCATTTTTTATAATCCCTATATTGAAGAAAAAGATGCTGTAGAGAATCTCTGAGTGGAATTTTAACGTGCATTCTACAACACTCTCAAAAATCCTCCATGGGGTCTAAACAATGTATAAAATAGCGTGTATAGAATTTTTTAAAATGTATTTGACATTTTCTTAGGTGCAATTATAGTGCAAGCAATTTTTGTTCTAAAAATTTCTCATTTGGTGTATGTAGCTTGTAACTTATTATTTTCGTTCGTTTCAGTTCCATATTAGCACTGATTCAGACTTCCGCTCTGTAAATTATTGAAGATTTAATAAGTCTTTTCTTTCTGTACGTGAGATTTATAGAGGCTTTGTGATGAATCGTACCACTATTTATTTTATTAATGTCCGTTGTTTAAAAAGACTATGACTGCAGTCATAGTCTTTTTACTGTGCACCAAAGACCTTCTTCAATGAAATCTCATGATATCGCAGTGCTATTTGCAACTTATACAATGCAAGCCGTAAGACAGTATCCTTAATTTCTGTCGTTATTACAAACACGAGGCCTTCAACCTCTTAGCTGCTGCGAGGAGTTGGGGCTAGGCGCTACTTCACGCCTACATACTTGTTCTCCAGCTGTCATGTTACTAGTTTACATAAATAAACTAGCAATATGTCAGTGGCATACTGCCTCGATATAAGCGAATCTCCATATGCATTAGTCAAAAAACGAAAATTGTTTACATACTGTTATATATGTCAATCGATGAAATTAAAAATATGTGTGTGTGTGTGTGTACAAGACTACTTTTTTGTATGACAAACGATAACTCTTTTTTTCTTAATTAGTGAGTCTCCACTTTTAAAAAAAGACCACCTCTCATCTCCTCCCCCCCTGACCCCTACCTCATAACCTAATTTTTATTTTGGAATTTCCCTTAAATCTGTTTCACATTCCTTATGGTAAAAGATATGAAATAGCTATATGGCTCTTTTACCCTGATCAAAACTGTCAAAAATAATTAGACTCAACACTATTAGAGAATAGGACTAAGACAGCAAAAGTTTCATGTTACGTGACCTCCATGTTTGTTATAAAACACAGTAAACTAAAAAACTTAACTGACCTTTTGGATACCTTGTATAGTATTTCATACAAAAACTAGTCATTCATCTCAATATTTCACGACTCATTTTAACAATTAACGTACGAAATCATGAAACAATAACATAGATTATCGTCCCATTAAATTTATTTTAAAACTTGGATTTATATGTGTAAACAATATTATTATCACGCGGTTATTGTTATTAAGATTTAGGTTATCTAGTGGTGACCGCGTCAATGTCGATGATGATTCATATATTTCGCTTTCTGTTTGTCAGGCATCTTCAAAAATTTAGGAGATCATAGATGTATACAATTTAACACAATTAATGATAAAAATTATTTTCTAAAACAGAATCAATTATTTTGCAATATGTTGCAAGAGAGGGGTTGTTTACTGGCATCATAGGGGGATATTAAAGAAACACTGCTAAATATCAATGCTTGTTATGCTTACCTCCTACTAAAATAAACTGACTAATGTCAGTTTTATTTTTCCGTTCTAATTTTGGCTACTTTTAAAATTTTGGTTATTCTGCTCTAATTCAACTGAACAGAGGTGCTCTGTACTAATGTTTAACTGACATTCAAGTTGTTCCGTTGGAATGTTTTGAAAAGGTCTTTGATGTAGTTGTGCTTCCCGGAAACATTTTATATCGATTGTCACATCTAACATGTGATCTAACATATATATGTTGTAGTGTATAAATATCTTGACTCCGACAGTTCTCGGGGATACAATTATGCACGAAGCAAGTATTTGTATAATTTAAAATTCCTAGTCGAGGTTTTGTACTTTTTGATTATTTTTTTTATGTAATACCATTTTTACATAAAAACTAATTTAAGTTGGAGCCGTGAAGCGTAGCGAGTGTAAAGCAAACGAAATCCGAAGTTTTACTATTGACGTTGGCTTACTTTGATTTCCAGAAGTCGAGTGTTGTGAGACTGAATTAAGAAAACTTTAAACTTAGGTAAAAGACATGTACTCTTAGAACGAGTGAAGCGAATTTAAATTCATAACGCTCGCCACCACCCAAGGGGGTTACGGCGAGCCTGTTTTTGTTATCTAGACATATATAGTTGTGATAACATGTTAGATAACATTTACATTTACTATTAAAGGATGTACATTTCTTATGTAACCCTTGATGTACGCTTTGTTAGAATCTGATCTTCATATAAATTTTATATTTATTTTATGATTTTTAACTTTTCATCGACTACTAACGTTGGTTTTATGTTTCGTTTAATACGGAAAGTATATCTATGGGTTTGTTGGGTCATAAGAGTTAAGTAGCATCGAGGGAATTCGGTTTCTGGATGGGTGACTGCTGGGAATAAAACTAATTTAATGAAATAAAATCGAGTCTCTCCTCTAATGATATATATTTGACATAGCCACCTTTCAATCTTAACATGCTGTCATCAGACCGGCGAGCAGCGAAGAAAAGAGTCAGAGACAGTAGTTACAGTTTCATCTAGAGATTTCTAGCTGACTTAAACTAATGTATGTACTATCTGAGGATGAGAGGATGACTCCGAGAACGGGTTTAGGATAAATTTGGCGAATTGTATATTTTGGGGACAAGCGAAGCGAGTGCGAAGGAGGGCAAATAAGCGTAGTAAATTCGATGTGATGAGGTAAAGTTCCAAGATACCTAGTACCAGTTCTTTTATACTATATTTATAATCTATTTTCTCAAGTGGTCAAAAATGAAAAAAAATACAGTAAAAATTCAAAATATGGCTAATATAGGTAACATTTAACGCTAACGTGTGAAAAATGGTTCCTCAAAAATTTCTTTTGATATTGTCAAAAATATTGAGTTGAATTTTTGAAACTTTATGGCCTTTAGCCTTTAAGTGCTTACTTTTTTTTTTATAAAATATAGTAGAATGCGTAAAGTATAAATTCGAGCAAAGTGTAATCATAACAGCGTTTAAAAAGATTAAAATGTCAAATAATAGTTTTGATAAGTATTATCTGTGAGCTGTAAAAACCTTAAGCTCTCTTTCTCTTTATAGCTCAGTCAATATTTATTTTTAGAAAGAGGGTTTTATTTTATAAAATCAAATTGGAAGGAAGCTGAAAAAATCTACTAATCTCAAGTAAACCAGAAAATTTTTATCGTTTTCAATTATTTTCGTAGATGTTTAATAATTCATTTTGGGCCTGTTAAAATGTTTGTAAAACTGAAGGCCGTAGTGAATCCACGATAAGATATTCCAATCATAACAAAGATTTTATCCCAGAATTTTCCAGTTGGGGCTGAAATATTGGATGTTAAAACTGATTATTGAGTAATTTTTTCTACTAGAAAACGAGTTTTATAGCTATTTATCCAACACAAATTTATTTGAATTGCACGAAGATTTTTACGACAAACATGTGATCAAACTACAACTATACTATAAAATACTACTACTACTACTACTACTACTACTACTACTATACAAAAATGGTGAATTTTCTTTAGAATGCGTGTTTCCGTGCAATCCATTTCTTCTTAAGGTTCCGGTCTATACTTTATAACTTGAGCTCAATTATCAAGCACTACTCGTAACCTATTTTTTCTGCATTTTTCAAAAGAAATGCGCACAATTATTGGGTTGTCTGTACTAAACTATGATTTTGAAATTGGCAGTGCACACCATTATTTGCACAAGTTGAATGCTACGTTGGGTTCTTTAAAGGTTTAAGCGTATTTCCTTCGACACCCTACTCGAAATTTAATTCATGCTTTGCCCATCCTTAAAATATCATAACTCAAAGCTTAAGATGATATTACTTCGGTATCACTCCACTGTTATCTAGGGATTGGTAGCTTTAGGTTAATTAAAGATTAGAAAAATAATCAGGTATATTGGCATTCAGTTAAATAATAGGTAATACTACATTCTCAAATGCGACCTGTGATCGTACTTGGCTATCTATTTTTTATTAGCATATAGATCTTTATAAGAATATTAGCAATATATTGTATGAATCTATCATATAATAAGTTAATTTAATTTTTATGTTGTGAAACGTTATGATTTTAACATAGTATATAAGGAATCTTTTTTCTATAATTTTAAGCGACGATTTTAAATGTCTCAACTAACTAAAATTTGAATAGTTTTGGGGTTTTTACAGCTAATTCTAAGTTTCCCTATGTCACGAAGTTTTAACTCTCTTGCATAAACACGGCATAATGAAAACTACTCTGAATATCATTAAAATGCCTGAAACGGAGAATGGATAAAACCTCGGTCTCGGATCTACTGGGTGAAGATTCAATTATCTAATTAATTTAATGTTTTTTTAATTTATAGTTGATGTTTGTGTTGGAAACATATAAATCTGTTAAAAAAGTAATAAAATCAGGGCTCTAAATTAAGTTTGGGATATTGGCACTGGTTTTATTTAATTAGTAAGAGGATAAAAAAGCTTGCCTACAGCTCTAGTAGTAGCTTTTTCCTACCAGCCAAGTCTGCCCGGCAAATCTGTGCGTGTTTTTGAATCTAATCATTCCAGCCACTTATTTATAGCTTATGTATTTCATTTTTTAATTAATCATATTTATTTATTCATTTATTTAATTGTATTTAACCTCAAAATGATTTATTTTTGCGAATTAACGATGCAAATGAGCTTATTAGATTAAGATTATAAAGCTTATGTGGAAGGAGGTAGTTTTTCTGAAA
Organism: Microvelia longipes; assembly: GCA_018340805.1. Taxonomy (NCBI): domain Eukaryota; kingdom Metazoa; phylum Arthropoda; class Insecta; order Hemiptera; family Veliidae; genus Microvelia; species Microvelia longipes. The sequence goes on along the minus strand of JACMZG010000008.1, from coordinate 42,146,932 downwards.
GGGAGTGATTAAGAATATGTATATATATATATATATATATATATATATATATATATATATATATATATATATATATATATATATATATATATATATATATATATTATATATATATATATATATATATATATATATATATATAATATATATATATATATATATATATATATATATTTGTGTGTGTGTGTATGTATGATAATAAAATCTAATGTAGAAACAATTTTTATTATACAGTAAAAAAATTTAAGAAATCATCATGATTTGGGAAATCATCTTAGCCCATGTTTAAAAAACTAGGAATAATGACAGTGATAATTTTTGTTACATACTTTAATTTATGTTAAAATTAATATTAATAGCTTTAAGAAACCTAGTCATAATTACCAGACCAAAAATGTAAATAATTTAGTAGTAGAGCAATATAGGTTAAGTAAATCAGAGACAGACTACTCCAACTAAGCACAAAGTTGTACAATAGATTATATAAAAATACCATAGAATTAGTTATAGGTGAATTTAAAAAAAATATTAAAGATAGACTTACCAAAAATTTATTTTATAATGTTAAAAACTATTTAGTGTGAAGCTTTGTGTTTCAGGTTTAATTTATCTCCTGAAATGTTTTTTAGGACAATAAATAATAGAAATGATGAATTACTTATGTTTTAGAGCTACAATGCTGTAAATTTTGTAAAACAATAAAAAATATATTTATGTATGTGAGCAGTTTCTACTATTTTTTCGTTTTGCGATAACTTTCGAACGATCGGGATTAAACTTATCAAAATCAGTATTCAAATCAATCATATACAATTACAGAAGCTTACTTTATATGAAATATCTATGACGTCATAAACACACAAATTGTGTGACTCGACAAAACATTCAACACTCTAGATATCGAAAACATGTAACATCTTAATATTTGAATCTTAGTATTCATATGCCTCTACATAACGCAAAAAAGGAAGGCAGAGTCTAGTTAGTATTATATGCATTAGTCTTTATTTTATCTTTTGCATAATATAATGTTATTCAAACAAATGGTCTTTGGCTAATACATTTAGAAATGTGATAGTATTGTGACGATATCGCACAAAAAGTTGTGATATGACGAAATAATCTAAAACAACAAAAAGGCATTAGTTTTTCTGTCTAATTCAACTGTTTTAAATATTCTTATATTCGTTGTATCTAATTTTTACTTTGGGGTTAGTGTAGCTATTTATTTATTACTACAACTTACTAACCTTAGGTAGATAAGATCACATGAAGGGTAAATAAATAGAGTTTGTCTTTCTACAGACGAATAAATTCCATAAATGCAGGGTGCTATTCAAATATACCTGAATATTTCAGTTATTTTATCTTATAGAACTAATTACCTTAATTTTAAGGTTTATTAGGTAATTTAAAATAATTTGTTTAACAAACTTATTACTAATACTATAAAACTAAATACTAATAACTAACTAATAAGATTACCTTAAGGTGTCACACTAATTCCTTTTATGCTATTAAAATGATTGATGTGTTGATCTCTGGGTATTGTGGTCTTAAATCGTTGAAAAAATGTAGGAGACAATCTAAACCATCAATGATTATTATATTTTAATGCAGGTATAAAATAATTGGCTTATTTGAGCCTTCTAAATTTGCCTTTGCGGGCATGTATTATAGGCGAAGTCCTCTGAGCTTTAATAATAAATTTAATTTTCGGCTACGGGGTACTTTAGAAGTAGAGTTGATTCTCCTTACTCGTCCTCAGCATATAACAATGCGCCAAATATATACTGCAAAACGTCTTCGGACTCGCTTTGCTCGTCCCCAGATAGTGAATACATCCGTTTCATTTCCAGTGGCCACCAATCCAGGAACTGACCACGTTCATTGCAGCTTAAATTTATAATCCAACAAACATCATAGATGCTTGTCGTATTGAAACTTCAAATACTTATTTATTACGTAATGGTATACACTTGTATAGAATTTCACATCAATTGGATTATTTTACGAATTATCGCAATTTTTTAAAAAACGTACACAAGTAATTTGATAAAATTTAATTAATGGTGATAATGAAATGAAACATTGAAAACTTTTGAAACTACAAAGATTCAAGTCTCTAGCATAAATAAACTGTAAGCTATGATGATAACAGACACACACACACATACAGATAGACACCTGATACGGATAATTCCGGTGACATCCCGGTTTCGGTTTTTTCGCGAACACGCTACATTTCCTATATACACACCTACGGTATAAATTATAAAAGTAAAAACGGTAATTTTATAATTCTAAACAAAATAAACTGCAATTTAACTATGTTTTATAATGTTTCAAAGACACAGGATGGTCTTTTAGAAATAATATATAGATACAGTATAACTTCTTATAATATGACTTACTCACAAGAAAAGAATGTAATTGCACGTTTTTCTACCAAGCTTTGAATCTACTACTAATCTAAACAATTGTTGATTTCGGACCATTAGTGGTCCGCGAACCAACGGTTGGTAAATACTAGACTAGAGAATGAAAGTCTTAAGTAGAATATTCTTTAGTATTGCCAAAATAGGCTACTATTGGATTAGTAGTCTATATTGCCAAAATAAGGGTTCTGATAAAAAGTATTCACCTATTTTTTATATTATTTATAATGCCAATAAAACATTTGTTTATAAATATATATCAGTGTTTTTCTTTGTGTTGCAGTTGTCGTGAACTGAATCTGGTGTTCACCATAATTAATTTTCATGTAAGTATTTTTTTAATTTTCCATGATAAATGAAGCCTTCATAGAATTTTTAAAAAGGTGTTTTTAAAATATTATTGTTAAATATTTTATTAAATTTTTAATTGGTGTAGAGTCGTGTTTAGCGATGCGGTTATTATTTACCGATCGATGGATAAAACCTCAAATAAGAGGGGAGGGAGAAAAAATAGCTTGTTATAGATGAATAGTGTAAAACAAGGTAGTCTGCCGTGTGTCTGTGATGAGTTTGTATTGATCTACCTGCAGTTTATTATTTCTCTATGCAAACTAATTAATTAATTAACCTTTCTAAACTTTTTTGTTTCACAAAAAGTGTTTTTGAGGTAAAGTCTTTTCTGCATTTGATGAATTGTTTTAGAGTGAAGTGATTAGAGTAAAAAGTTTTTAAAAACTCAAAGGTAGGTTATACTAGACCAGGTTATACACAGGTGTATCTAGTTTAGTATCACGCAAGCCGTTCTATTGATAGCTTAGTGTAAGGGAGAATAACCGGGTAGTTTTAGTTTAGATGCTTTTGAAAGAGTCAGTGAGCCGTGTTGGCTAAAAGTCGGATATTCTTTTGTTTCGTGTCTTGTTTTTTGGTTTCAATGCCTTAAAGGTAATATTTTTGTCTTTTATCAGTTATTTAAGGGGGTAGTCCTTATTTTTTTGCAAAACCTGTGTGGTGTATATATCATATTGCCCGCCGTAAAACTACTTTATATGCTTCCATTTAACTAACATCGGTATATTAATAGATGGACTCTGTCGCGTCGGGCAAAAATACTAGTTTCTTCAATTGGGTATTTGTAAATTTAGCTTAAACTAACTGTATATTTTTTTAAAGATAGTGATAAAGTAGAATCTGCTTATAGTAATACTGTAAATACTGTAGAGATATATTACTAGAGGGATATATTACATTTTCAAAATTAAAAAAAAGAGCCATAAAATATTGTACAACAGCCCTCAGAAGTATTCCGGCATCAAATTATATGCAATAACTTATTTAGAAAATACAAACAACATTTTTTAATATCTACGTAATAAAATCAATTAAATTTTACAATTGTTTTTTGCATTTTGTGTGTTTTCAAAACCGAGGCAATTTTATTAAAAACCGGGCTTAGCGTGACAGTAAATATTATTAAAACTCACTTCACAGACTAGTAGCGTAGTTTACTATAATTTTGATTTTCATGGAATCATCCGTCGGAACTATAAATTATTATAATAGTTATCTAATTTGTCTATGCTCGGAATTAAGCTTATTTTACGAAGCCAGATTTTTTCTATTTTTTAACATCTCAGTCTTATGGTTTTTAACTTGGATTTTATGGTTTCTAGCTTTTTACCGAATTTACCTTGTAGTTAATGTATGAGGTCTCTTTTTAGATTGAAGGAAAGGTTTCATTTAAATAAGCACTATTATTTTTGCTTGTACTTGTTATTGAAACAAGTACTAGAAATAATAAAAATATGAACTTTTTTTGGAGGTAGGAAGTAATTGCTTATTGTCTATTGTGTTGTATTCTAAATTTAGTCGCTAAGTTGCCTTAGAAAAACTATATAGAGTTTATTTAATGTAATATTATGCAGGGTTATAGGCCTTCTAAATGTTGTTTTATCATTGCATTTATTGCTCTGTTTTTCTTCTATTTTGAGAATTGAGAGAAGTGACATTCCAGTGTAATATTAGAAATAAGAAATAATATTACTGGAGATGATTCTGTTGTTATTCCATTCCTCTCGTTTCGTACCAACTATTTCCCTCGCTAAACATTCCATTGTAACTCCCTGTCTTAATAAATGCGACTTTTTGAATTCCGATCTTTATCACAGCTTGCATGCAATCATGCCACTTATGAAACCGTTTTAGACAAATTTCCAAAAAGAATAAATAAAGAATTTGAATTTTTATTATTTATTTGTTTAGTGTAATTTAAAAGAACCATTATTATTGTCGTCCTAAAAGAAATAATCGTGGAGAGACTTATGTTGGACAATGATTTTTACTATAAAGGTTTTTTGTTGTATGTTCTTAACTGGAGCATTATTTTGTCAATTGCCCAACTAAGTCTTTATGAAAATTATAATTAGCTTAGGATTAAAACTGAAGGCACTACTTTATCACTTTGTTAGCTCATTCTCTAAATATACACGTTACCCAATTCCCAGAGATAAGTTACTCAAATCCGCTACGCTTTACCTCAAAATTAGAACTTTTTGACTCAGTTCATTACCAGAATTAGGGGTCAAAGGTTCTGCCCGGGACACCCATCCAATACTACTCGGCAGAATTGCAGATCCTTGTTCAGGAAGGTATTTACGAGATATTGAGACCGGTTCCAGCCATTACACTGTTTGTTAACTTGGGTGTTAAATTTGACCTGTAAAGTGAGTTCTGCCTGGAAGCCCATCCGATACGAGTCGGCAGAATTGCAGATCCTTGTTCAGGAAGGTATTTAGGAAAATTGAGACCGGTTCCAGCCATTACACTTTTTATTAACAAAACACCCCTGGGCTCTTGGTCTATATATACTTATATGCTTTAAACTTGTTTAAATTAGTCAACTCTGATGGGGCAGAGGATTACTGTTCGCTTCCTACATAGGAGATCTGAGATCGCAATTCAGTCTGTGCCTCATAGTCCAAGAGCAAACCTGAAAAAAATGTGACTCATTTTGTACTACTTTAAACCAAATTTTTCTGAAAACAAACCTTAAATTATAAGTAAAAAACATAGTCTGCCTAAGTTTTTAACATAAGATTGCGGATGCTCATAATTTTATAAAATTGCACAAATTTCATCTGAGCGATTAATCCATGTAGACCGTTAATTCATCAAAATCGGATTATTACAACCAAAGTTATGGATCTTTCAAAAACTCCAAAACAATGGTAAATTTATGCAGTCAGCGAATTGTTTGAAAAAATATAGAATTTTTGTTCATTTTTTTAGCTATTTAACAAATTTCATAACTTTAGTTGTAGTAATTAAATTCTAACCAAAAAACTCTGTTTTATAGACAATTTTATCAGCTTAAAAAAATGTTGTCTTCATGTTTTGCACACGACCTACAGGGAACAAATAATTGCAAAAAAACTGAAATTTAGGCGATTTTCTAATTTTTCGAACGAGCGTATTCATATAAAAGGCTCTACTCTGGATAGGCAGACTATGCTTTTCCTTCATAGTTTAAGAATATTTTCAGAAAAATTTAGTTTGAAGTAGTTCAAAATGAGTCACATTTTTTAGACCTGGCTCTTGGACTATCAGCTTATTATCAATAGATTCCAATAAAAATATAGCACCGACTTTAGTAAAAAACTCTAACCTGAGTACAGTATATAGCAAAAGAAACGTTGAAACAAAACGTTTAAAATTATGGCTATGGAGTGAAGTCATAGTAGAACCAAAAGGATCAAAAATGGCTTTGTAAAGACATACTTTATCGTAATCTGAGACTAACGTCACATCTGTATAAATATAACGTAACTTTATTAATATTTATTACCTTAAAAAATGTTCATAATATTTTACCAAATACTTAAATTATTCTTATCATAAAGCCCTAGATATTAATGTAGAATAACTGCAGTGCTAAAGTCATCTAGTGAGACGAAACTAAAGCGAATAAAAGAGTTGTTTATCCTTTGTCTTGACATTAGCTGACTGCTTCATGGTTGACTGGCCCGCTCTCTTCTATAACAGTTGCTTTTTACCCTTTAGTTAAGCTCATTTTAAGTATATTGTTTAAGTCGGTCCTTTAATATTTTTCCCTTTTCCTACCTCTTGTTTCTTTTGTTTTAGTCTGTTTTAGCTATTTTGTTTTTTTATTCCTTCAGCATTTGTTTTTAATTTTATTTGACTGAAACGTTTTAAACCCTTTTATTTATCTTATTCAAAACACGAATCGTGTTGTAATTAGTATTTTAGTTAAAATTTTCCTTGTTTTTCCTTTTTTAGTTTGTTTTTATTTATTTTCGTTTATAAAAGCTATATTTTTTAAAACCTTATAAATTATTTTTTTTATATATATATATATATATATATATATATATATATATATATTGTAGCGTATAGTATGTAGTGCTAGTCATGGCGTATGCGGTACATTCCCGTGACTATGCGCATGTGCGCAGGTGTATAGAAGGATCTTGATACTGAGCTCTCACGAGATTGAGATAATGGATTTTAGGTACACTCCGGCCTTCTTGGAGTAATTATTGCATAAACATCTTTAATTGTACATTACGCATAATTTACGCACATTGAATACCCGGGTATCGTGAGGCCTCATAATAACTCTTATTTACGTGTTGCGTCGTGTTCGCGCAATATTATTAAGAACTTTCTCAAACTACTCGACTTCATTTAACTTAATCCGACACCTCTGTACTCATGCGCTATAGCAGCTACTCTGGACAACGGAACACCAGTGGATGAGTCGACATATTTTTATTATTTAGTTATAAGTTATTCTTTTATGATAATTTTATTATATGTATGAAACTTATAAATTGTTTTATTAGATCCAATTTATTCGTCTTAAAACCTGCTACCTTAAATTCTTATACTTGTACGTTTCTTGAGATAGAATGCGTCAAGTTACATTGGCGTCCAACTGGCGGGCGAATAAATTGGAATTTGGTTCGCTTATCATTGTCAAATATCTGTGATTCTATGTTCACAGTAAGCTTGTTATTCTTGCATATACAAGCATATATATAATTTTTTTAGTTATAAATTTCATACATTCCTTTACTTAAATAATATTATATTTATAGGATTAATCTTGTATTGGATGTAGGATATATTGTGATTTTTTTGTGTATAATATTATATGCGAAGTATGGTATATAGCAAGTTATGAGTGTTGAGGAGAGTGACTGGCGTGTGTCTGTACGAAAAAAACAAACAAATAAGCTTCCTAGTGATAATATAAGTGAGAACAAAATGACAGGAAACGGAAATCAAAAGAATATTAAGTCTGGTGTCGGTAAGGAAACTGGGATTGCCAGTAATGTAGGAGGAAAAAACGATAGCGAGTCTAAGAAAAGTACTGATGCTGGTGGAAATAAGGATGGTGGTAGCTCTGTCAGATTGGAAGGTAAAAAAGATAGTGGATACAGTGGAAATAGAGATAGTGGAACCGCTGGAGGAAGTAAGGAAGGTGATAATAAAAACGGTAACGGCGGGGACACGAAGAAATCAGATAAAACGATTACTTTAAAAGAATTTGATGAACTTATGACATCAAAGTTAAGTGATTTTTTTTCGAATCAAAACAAGTTTCGTGCGGATGTTGATAATTTTCAAAAAACGACCCTAGACACTCTAAAGCAACTTAAACTAGGCATTGAGGCTTCGTTACAAATTCATACTAATCGTATAGAAAAAGTGGAAAATGATCTGGAAAACACGGCTAAGGAACTTAGATTAAAGAATAATGATAATATTCAAGGTATTGAACACTTAAGAATGGAAGTGATTGATAAATTCGGTAGTATGATACAAGATTTAGACAAAGTAGGTAACGAGATAAAAGATAATGAACAGAAAATTTTAGATGTAAAAAGCAGTGTAGAAATTTTAACCGAGAGACAGAATAAAATCGAGACAAACGTATCGAATATTGAAAACAATTTAGCGGGAGTTGTAGACCGTATATGTACCTTAAGTAGCGGCGGGGCAGTTGCTCGCAGCACTGCGTTAAACCAGGTTTATCCGGAGGTGACCTTACCTAAATTTAGTGGAACTAATAATAAAGATAAAAGCACCAATATTTTTAAAAAATTTAGAGGAATTTTTCGTTTTAAACATAATTTTAGAGAAAGAAAAAATACGTTTTATTCCCCAAGCCCTTACTGGTATGGCGGGGCATTGGTGGAACGTTATGTCAGAAAATATAAAAACGTTTGAAATTTTTAAAAAAGAATTTTTAAATCGATACTGGGATAAAGTAGCTCAACGAAAAATAGCTCAAAATTTAATGAATGGTCGCTACGACGAGACTAAGGGGCCACTAGAGAGGAATATGCGTTAAAAAAAATTAGCAGTGCCAGAGAATTGATACCAAAGATGACAGACGAAGAAATAATAGAAAACCTAGTGAACCACTTCGATCATGATGTTGGAAATATATATTTATGTGGTCGTACCACAGAAGTAAAAACATTTCTTGATATTTTAAGGGTATTAGACGATAGACATACAAAGAGAAAAGACGATAACAAACCAACACATAATTTTAAAGATAATAAAAATCCAAGAAGATATACTAATAATAATAACTTAAACGAAGACAAGACGCCTGCGAAAGGAATAAATGAGAAGGAGAAAAACAATACGTATCGAAATAAGCTAATAAGAACTATTAAGTGTGAAGAGAATGAATCGTTTGGAGATAATCCAGAGCAAGAAATAAATGAGATTGATGATGTTGAAGCTTTAGAGGATTCGGAAAACTAGAAAGGGTTGCACTGAATTCTCATGGCGGTAGTGCAACGTATATTTGCCATGAAAACCAAGGGCGTACTCCGAAAGTAACAAGAGTATGTACCCTGATGCATCAATATTCCGATGAAGACTGGGAACACCCAAGAGAATATTTACTGTCTGAAGACAATAAAGAGATGTCCCAGGACAAAAAAGTATTTTGTCCTGTTATCAAAATTTATATAGAATCTATTAAGGTATCTGCTCTAGTCGATACAGGCAGTGAAGTAACATGTATATCTCAACAATTCTTTGATTTTTTGCGCCAGAAATACGGCAAAAAGTTATTAACCCTGCCTTTATCAAACACTAAAATAGTTGGAGTGACAGGCAGTAGATCGAAAATCATAAAAGAGCAGGCGTACTTACAGTTTAAATTAGGTTCTTATAGTGCTGAATCAGCATGTTTCATCCCTGATCTTATACAAGAAGTTATTATCGGTGTGGAACTATTATATAAGATCGGTGCTCGTATTGATTTAAAAAATAAGTATATATCATTTTATTACAAGAATATTCTTGAAAAAATAAATTTTGAGGAAAATTCTGTTCTTATAAAAATATTTGTATGCATGCTGATCTGAGAAAGATTCAGAGTGTTATGGGTGAGTTAAATGATGATGAGGAGGAAGAAAAATGTTATCATGACTGCTGAACAGCAAAGCCAATTAAAATCTATACTTGATGAATTTCACTTTGTTTTTAGTCAGACCGGGAAGAATAAAAAATTATGTTCATCACATTGAACTCACCGATAAAACCCCGTTTTGTGAAAAATCATACCCTATACCTCTTCGACTACGCGATAAGGTTCGTAAAGAAATCGATAGAATGATCGAATGTAAGGTTATCGAGGAGGGAACTAGCGAATATATTAGCCCTATGATTCCAGTGTTAAAGAAAAATAATGAAGTACGTATCTGCTTAGATTTACGTAAATTAAATAAAAATGTACGCCCTGAATATGAATGCCCCCCTCCTATAGAAACTTTAATTGCTCAGTGTGGTAACGTGTGCCATTTTACTAGCCTCGATGTGACAAGTAGTTTTTGGCATGTAGCATTAGGCGAAAACAGTCAGAAATATGTTGCGTTTACGTACGAAGGTCATACGTATAGATATAAAGTAACGCCTTTCGGTTTAAAAACGGCCCAAGCGGCATTAATTAAAAGTTTAAATCCTATACTTGTCGGTTTAGAAGAATATGTTAAGGCGTTTGTTGATGACGTACTGGTGATGACAAAAAGTACTATAGAAGAGCATTTTCGAGTTCTGAAACTGGTACTTAAAAAACTTAGTGACGCGGGAATTACTTTAAATAGAGATAAATGCAAATTTGTTAAAGCCAGTATAAATTTCTTAGGTTTTCATATTTCAAAAATCGGGATCAAACCTCAAAAACAAAAAATTCGAGCTATCGTGGAATTTCCATCCCCAAAAAACCGTAAGGATTTACAATCATTTCTGGGATTGATAAATTTTAATTCAAAATTTGTTAAAAAATTTAGTGACCACATTTACCCCTTGCTTACACTTATTAAAAAAGGATCTAAGTGGGAATGGGGTCCCGATCAAGAAAAACAATTTAATGACTTAAAAAAGTTATTTATTGATACTGTAGTCTTGAAATTTCCTTTAGTTCACCAACCGTACTACATGGTATGTGATAGCTCAGATTACGCTATAGGGGAGCGTTACTACAAAAGAAATGAGGACGATTATGATATTGTAAGTCTTGCTAACCGTACATTAAAAGGACCGGAATTAAGATATTGTACTACGGAAAAGGAACTGTTAAGTATCATTTATTCGGTAAGTAAATTTCGTTTTTACATATGGAATGCCAAGGTTATTCTGCTCACTGATCATAAAGCACTGACATTCCTGAGAAGCTGCAAATTAACTAATTCCCGGCTTTCCCGTTGGGTTATAGCGCTGCAGGAGTATGAACTTGAAATTAAATACATTCCGGGTAAGTATAATACTATCGCGGATTCTTTATCTAGGTACCCCCCCGGGCACGATTCTAACATGAGTACGTATGTCAAAAATACCGAATTCACTATTGCCAAACCTCTGCTTATAAACCCTAGTAATGAAATTATAAAACAATTTCAAAAATTAAATAAATTGCAAGAGGAAGATCCTAAGTTATTAATTAAACTTAAAGAAATTAAAAACGGATTCCTGGATGAGAAATATAAGATTATAAATAATATCTTACACTATAAACACAATAATATATGGAAAGCGTGCTTGCCTGAAAAAATAATTGAACCTGTAATCTGGTCCTGTCACGAAATTTACGGGCATGCGGGTATACAAAAATGTTATAAAATACTTGGTGAGTCGTTTTACATTCCTAAATTGTTATCGTTCCTAAAGCGCATCATTACTTCTTGCGATACTTGTCAGAGATGTAAATATCCTAATGCTTACAATATGGCCCCTTACCAAAATATTACCGAGTAAAGTTGGTGAATTGGTAAGTATGGATTTTTTTGGTCCTCTCGTACCATCGATATACGGGGTAAAATATGCGCTCGTGCTTTTAGACGTGTTTAGCAAATATATAAAAATATATCCCGTTAGAAAAGCCACTGCGAGTATTGTGATTAAAAAAACCTTCGATGAATATATAGCCCAATTCGGTAAAATGGAACATATACTTTGCGATCAGGGTACTCAGTTCACTGCCAAGATTTGGAAAAATAAACTTAAGGATGAAGGAATAAAATTATCTTTTACGAGTATACGTCATCCTGAAGCTAACCCCGTTGAAAGATACAATAGAGAGATAGGTAGATTACTACGCACTCTTACTAGAGACCACCATAATCAATGGGCCAATTGGGTCCCTCATATTGAAAAATGTTTAAACGAAGTTACGAACGAAGCGACCGGTTACACCCCCATTGAAATCCAATTAGGTCAAAAACCGTCGCGATTTTGGTACCGTTGGATTCCTGATGAACGTGAAGATAAAGATTATTACTTAAGTCTTAACGAGGCAAAACAATCTATGAAAAAGAGGCGAACGTAATAAAAAGCGTCAATTAGGAAAAGAAAAATATTTTGCTAAATTTAAGGTAGGAGATAAAGTATTGGTAAGGGCCTTAAACGTCTCTAGTAGCGAAGATAAGGAAGTAGCGAAGCTATTTGCCCTCTATCAAGGTCCCTATATAATTAAACGTATCATTGGTTTTGATTCTTATGAATTAGAAGACGAGCTTACTGAAAGAAGTAAGGGAATACATCATGTATCTAAAATTAAGGCTTATTTGAGCCCATTAAAATTATTTAATTGTAGATTACTTTTTCTTATTTTATATTTGACCAAGAGAGTTAATTTTTCCATCTTATTTTGTTTATTTTCTTGATGAATTTAAAGACTTAACTTAAAAATACATTTGTATAATTTCTGAAGATAAATGTTATTTATGTTATTAATGAAGATTATATTATTTTGTCAAGTTAATTTTTTGTTTTTTAAATTGAATAGCATAGTTTTATAATATGTACTATTTGAGATAATTTAATTTGATTTTGTTGTTTGATATTGAAGATTATTTGTTTTCAATGTAATCATTGAACTCTTAGTTTATTTTTTTATCTCTTAGTTATGTAGTTTATAATTTTTGTTTATTATTGTTATTTCGTGAACTATCTTGAAAGGTTAAATTTATTTTTATCGAACTCGTCATCACTACTCATCTTAAAGTTATTCATGAACTTTGTTGGTGCATATTCACCAGGGCCCGTATCTTGAAGGTTAATGCAGCTTGGTGTCCCGTCCTGGATATCTTGCATATGCTGTATTGCATATTATAAATGAATATATTCTTCTATGGTCATCAGATTTTTTGCTAAGCACTTCTTGGTCAATTTTCTTGGTCAAAATGCTGCTGACCAGGCGGGGCTATGTAGCGTATAGTATGTAGTGCTAGTCATGGCGTATGCGGTACATTCCCGTGACTATGCGCATGTGCGCAGGTGTATAGAAGGATCTTGATACTGAGCTCTCACGAGATTGAGATAATGGATTTTAGGTACACTCCGGCCTTCTTGGAGTAATTATTGCATAAACATCTTTAATTGTACATTACGCATAATTTACGCACATTGAATACCCGGGTATCGTGAGGCCTCATAATAACTCTTATTTACGTGTTGCGTCGTGTTCGCGCAATATTATTAAGAACTTTCTCAAACTACTCGACTTCATTTAACTTAATCCGACACCTCTGTACTCATGCGCTATAGCAGCTACTCTGGACAACGGAACACCAGTGGATGAGTCGACATATTTTTATTATTTAGTTATAAGTTATTCTTTTATGATAATTTTATTATATGTATGAAACTTATAAATTGTTTTATTAGATCCAATTTATTCGTCTTAAAACCTGCTACCTTAAATTCTTATACTTGTACGTTTCTTGAGATAGAATGCGTCAAGTTACAATATATATATCTGTGTATATATATATAATATATATATATATATATCCCATCCCCCCTCCATGACCTAACCTCATTTTCTCATTTTTCTATGAAATTTCCTAAAAATCATAAATCTTTTTGTTTTATTTAAGATGTTTTACTAGTCGGAAATCCGTTGAATTATTATGCAATGGGCTATTTTTAAGTATACATGTCAATGTATACTTGTATTTAAGAGATATCTGTTAAAATAAGGATTGTGAAAGAATGAGCTCAAACTTATTAATTGTATAAGAATATAATTCTGACGCAAGGGTCTGCCAGCCAGGTGAATTTTTGTTCAATGCATACCTCTTTGCTCAACAATTCAAGTCTTGTTTAAGTTTCCGGTTTATTCCTTATAACCTGAAATAGAAAATCCATAATATATATATATATATATATATATATATATATATATATATATATATATATATATATATATATATATATAATATATATATATATATATATATATATATATAAATCATCAAAAATTCAAGAAAAATTCGAATTCTTCAGATCATACTCTATTTCCAATAAAATACTACTTGATAAGAATCCCAGTCTCAAATTTGTTTTTGTTTTATTTAGTAAAAGAAACCATTTTAAGTGTGTAAAGTATGTTTTTTATTGTATGGTACTTGAAAATTGTTCTCTTGAAGTCTAAGGCTAACAAGAGATAGTAATTGGAGAGGACCAGTTCTGTTTTTCTTCTTGTGTATTTTCTATCTACTAGCCTGTTGTAAGTTTCTTGCTTTTTCCTAGGTGCTTTTACCTAATAAAATATTAAACTAGTACTTCACTTTCATCGATCTACAAAAGCCAAGGGGTAATCTTGTGAATAAGAGTATTTATATATAGAAAATGGAACAAGACAGTAAATACTTGCACATGTAGTCACCTGGGAATTCGGACTTAACTCTGAAACTTTACTTTAACATAACAAGTTTATGTTGACTTCATAAAATATTAATTTCTGTATAAACTAGAAAAACTTGGATAAAACTGTCCAGAAATAAAAAAAATACTGAATATGTGAATAAATACTAAATTTACTTATATTAAGATACCAAATTCGAAATATTTGTTTTCTTTAAAGTAAGTTAAGTGATAAATAAACAAATTATTTCAAGAGTAAGTTCGTCTATCAGCAACGTGTAAATTTCGGCTCTTCGCTCCGCTACATTTTGCCACTTTTATAAAAATTTAAGTCAAGTATAGTACTTAAATCATTAGGAAAAATCAGGGTACCTCGGAACTTTTCCTCATTACATCGGATTTGCTACGCTCATCTCCCTTGCTTCGGAGTTGATTCCATCGTCCTTAGAAATACAGTTCGCCAAATTTATACTGCAACATGCCTTCAGACTCGCTTCGCTCGTCTTCAGATAGTAAATGCAACCGTACTATTCTCTGCGGTCACCCGTGCAGCACTAACCACGCTTAATTAAGCAAATTAATTATAAATTAATTAAATTTCAACTCAATTTGACCATTTCCTAATTGTTTACAAGTTTTTAAAAGACGCACACAAGTCATTCAATAAAAATTGAGCTAATGCGGATAATGAGATAAAACTTGGCACATATGTTAGTCTTATACATTGTCACATGCGAGCTGAATCTCAATCCTATCGCTTCAATTTTCCGCGTTTTATGATTTTTCGAAATTTTCGCTGAGTCATTATAATGACGTCATAAAAAATATTTTCCGAATAGCAGAACGACAGCGGTAGACAGATTGTTATAAAAAAAATTCAACTCTCTAGCGTATATACACTGGGCGCTACGATGATAACAGACACACACACACATACAGACATACAACTTTGCGAAAACCACTCAGGAGGTCTTATAAACGCCTGAAACGAATAATGCCGGTTTTATCCCGGTTTCAGATTTTTGTTGCAAACACAATACATTTTCTATATACCTACGGTATAAATAAGGAAAAGTAAAAAGGGCCATTTATCATTTTATAGTAAATGCGTATCAAATATGAAGTTTGTTAGCAATTGCTAGACCTTTCTTTTACCTACAGACTTTAATGACAAACCTACCACTTCAAAAATAATAAAAGAAAGGAAGTCTCTCCACAAAACAAAACTTTATTGGCAAAGCGCTTTCAACCTAACTAGAGGCCATCATCAGTGCAAAACCTAACAAACAAGTTACAATAGAATAAATAAAGCGAAAAAATAAAATAAAAAATACAATAAATAAAAAATAAATAAATATAAACATAAATAAAGCATAATGAATAAAATACATAGGAGATAAAATATGTACGTATATAATTGTAATAAAAGGAAAACCTAAATAAAAAATAAATAAATAATAACGAAATAAAATAATGAATAAAATAAAATGATAAATGAAAAAATTACCGTTGAGATGTTAAAGAAGTAGAGAAGTGAGTCTATGTTTTCTTATTAGGTATTAGAGTCAGACTGACAGTAGGAGGCGACGGCGCTTGTAGCATAGCTCTCAGTAAGGGCGTAGATTCCCCTCTCTCATTTATGTTCAGATCGCCAACTCTGTTCTGACTTCTTTCAATTTCTAATTTTTCTAAAAAATCCATCTTGCGACCTTTATTTACAAAATGAAGACAACCAACTTTATGGGGCCCATCAAAGTGGTTTTCAGATAATAAATGTTGGTAAAATTTGCTGTTGGCCCTTGATTTATGCTCTTTTGCCCTCGTAATTATATTTCTACCAGTTTGGCCTAAGTATTCAGCTTGGCATATGCCACATTGCACATGTAAATGCCGCTTCTATATAAAGGTGGTATAGGGTCTTTTACACTGCTTAAAGAGTCCTTAACGTTTTAGAACATGAAAAGCTTACTTTGTAATTACTCTTTTTAAGCACGGAAGCAATACGCTGAGAAAGAGGGCCTAAGTAGGGATAGAACACCACTGAAGGTTGTCTTGGTCGTTCTCCATTTCTTCAGTCATAGCTTTGAGTGCCAATTTACGGTTCTTTTTCCTAATAAGGTTATCGATAATATTTAATTTATAACCATTGGCTAAAGCTATGTCGTGAATAGTCTTTAGTTCTTTTATTATAAGCTAGGTCATCAAGAGGAAAGGTAAGCAGTCGATGAACTAACGCGTTAAATGCAGCCATCTTGTGGATCCAAGGGTGTTGGGAATTGGCAGAAATGACGTTATCCGTTGCGGTGGGTTTACGGTAAATTTCGAACCTTAAACCTTCTTCTTTTCTTAAAACTGAAATGTCCAAAAAGTTAAGTTTTCCTTTTTCTTCAACTTCGATTGTAAAATTGATAGATTTTCTACAACCATTCAAATAATCAAGAAAAGAAAGAAGTTGTTCTGAGGTCCCGGTCCAAATGACGAAAACATCATCTACATACCTCTTCCATAAATATATATGTTTACGAAACGGATTATGATGGTCGTTGACGTATTCACAGTAGAAATAATGCATATAAACATTAGCACCTAAAGCTGATAGAGGTGCACCCATAGCAAGGCCGCCTTTACCACTATAAAATTCGCCGTCGTAACAAAAATAGTCCTGACTCAGGCACAGTTCTAATGCTTCTATAAGCTCAACGTTAAAAATTATGTCAGACGATTTTTGTTCCAAAATAGGTTTTAAAAGTTTAAGGCATATATCCGAAGGAATACTGGTAAATAAATCTACGACGTCAAATGAGACCAAAATATAATGTTTAGGAAGCTGAAGGGATTGTAAAATATTTATAAACTCTAGACTATTGTTCACCGAATCTTTGGCCTTAAAATCAGTTACACGTTGATACAGTTTGTTGCAAAATTTTCCCAAGTCTTCTGTTGGCGACCCACAAAAAGGAAGAATTGGCCTTATTTTATTATTTTTGTGAACTTTGATGATTCCGTAAAATCTAGGAGGCAACGGGTTCATTTTCTTAAGGCTAAGTGGGTAAAAATTTTCAGGAAAAATAGTTTTATTAGACTTTAAGAAATTTTTAACTCTATCTTGAAAACTGTTAGTAGGATCTTCTTCTAATTTTTTGTATTTATTTACAGTTAAAAAGGTTTTTACTTTAGTAGAATATTCTGCTTTATCCATAACGACAGTACAGTTTCCTTTATCCGCTTTTATAACAATAAGATTTTCATCAGTGATTTTCTTCTTTATATTTTTTAGCGTTTTTTTGTCCTTATTTATTTGATGAATTTGAGACTGACTGATATTATGGTTATTTTTTAAAGACTTAGTTAAATATTTTGCACATTCAGTTTTAATATTATTATTTATTTGGGGTATAGAATCCACTGCTGACGCAAGATGAGCTAGATCATTATAAGTTGGAATAAAGTTTGGACAAAACTTTAAACCATTATCCAACATACTTTTTTCTTCTTTGTTAAATAGATTAGGATCAATATTAATAAACTGAGTGCGCGGATGAAAACTATGAGACTCTGTTGAAGGGATATTACTTGCACTATGTGACGTCGTAGGAGGGATATTAGAACAAGGTGCACTAGTTTGGGAACTTGATGACGTCATAGGGGAGTTTGCAGTAGTACGGGGCGTACCTTGATGAATAATATTGTTGTCTTTGTTTTTATTTTCCAATGATGACAATTTTAATCTATTGATTTTCGACTCAAGATTAATTTGTTTACGTGATTGTCTATCACTTCAACTTCCGTCAGTGTACCTATCAGAGAAGCAGATGCACTCACAAGAATTAGAGTTTCCAAAGTAACGTCGAATATATTCTTATAGTTTAATTTTTATTTATTTTTTTGATAGTAACATCTTTATTAGAAACACACATTGTATTAAATTTGTATTAATTATTACACATTTGCATGGTATATAACAATGGTTCTTAACGTGGAGGCCGAGGCCCCGAAGGGCGAGGTTATATTATATACTATAAAAGTTTAAAGTTTACTTATTTTGTTGTATGAATACTTAAATAAAAGTGATTAAAAAACGTTCTGGTGCTTAAAAAATCTATTTAATTATATTTAATTTTAAAAATTAATTCGTGAGTTTTTTACCAAATTAAGTATAAAAGCTCACAAAGGGTTATTTAGATTTCTTTATTGCAATCTATTATGCAGTATCTGGTTTTAGAAATGTCTTTGTTGTTGAATATAATGCTGTCTTATTAACCAGGTTTCCACCTGAGCCTTGGTAACAGCATAGTTATGCTTGAGTGCCCTCTAGCTGCTTTGCTTAGTGACACAGCCGCTAGCAAAGCCTTTGAATTAGCATTTATATTGGTTCTAATCTTAATAGACTTACACGCTATAACCTCTTTTCACATAACTATACCAGTTTTGCGAAACATTTTATTAATAAATGAATAATGCTTAAATAAATAGTCTTTTTAAACGAGAACGTTATTATAATTTTCCAGCTATGTTTAATTTTCTCGATAACTCTAAAGAATCGCTAACCAATAGAATAATATTAGAATCATCATTTGCAATACTGTCGATGAGAAAACGTTGCAAGAGTACGCCCATCAGGCAAAATCAGGAAAAACTTTGATTAGGAGAGTTTTTAAATTAAATATTTTATTCGTATAATTTGGAGTCGGATTATGCTAAAGTATGTTAAATGATGTTACTTCAATATGAGAGGCAAGAGACAATTAAACTTTTCAGTCGTTTCTGCTCGTCGAAAAATCGTAAAAAAGAATAATACTCGACAATGCTAACCTCTTTCATAAGCTCCTTTGTGTTTTGCAGTATATTATTTCTCATTTCTTTATCTTTCCTTTTTATTTACATTATTTTTACTTTCATTAAAATTAAAATTATATCTAAAAAATTGTTAGTTCATAAAATTAAGTCCCACGTAAATTATTTTTAATCTTAATTAATTAGTAATAATAATAATTAATTGAAAAATTCTTTAAGAAGGTCGTTACTTCCTTTTTTTAGGTGATTAGATTTATGTAATGTTGGTGTAGTATTTAAGCTCAACAACTGACATTCCAGCCCAAGCTCTTTTAATTAGAGAAATAATGGACCTTTTCATCCTTATTAATCCTCTTGCAGGGGTTAATTAATGAAAATTAATGTTTAACAACCTTCTACCCTCCTAAGCGTTTTATTTCATTTTAATGCTTTCCTAAAAGCGAGCTGAAATTATGAAAACAGGTCTGAATTATTAAACCATCTTTTTATAAGTTAATTGAGTATGATGTTGTACTTATTTAGCTATACTTAATGCATAAAAATCGCTTGTAGTTTTTATTATGTATTTGGTACTCCTTATGGGTTTATTACTAGTTAAAAGGTCGAACCAGGGACTAGTAATACATAGAATCGTTATAACAAAACAATTATGTACGGAGGAGAACGAAAAACAAGTCTAAAATGAATGCGCACGATATGCAACCTTAGGACCTGAGTTTTCAAGGTATTTAACCAAGTTATTGGATTTCCTCGATCCGATATTCTTTAGGAGACATTTTTTTACAGGTTTTCATTTAATTGCGCTTTAATTTATTTCTCGGCAATATCTAAATAATCCAAAGAAGAGCTCACTTATTATACAATTCTTCGGAATCAATCAGATATAATTGAGTTCTTTTTTTTAAGTTCATTAGTATTAATGAGATTTCTCTTCTTTTTCTTTTTCTTATTATTTTTATTACAATTATTCTTTGATCAGCTGAGAAATATAAAAATGTTACAAATAACTATCCTCATCAACCTAATTGCTATGGTTGTTAATGTTAGCTATTCATAGCTTTTTATTTAATAGTTATATTCTTTTCCGGTTAATATTAATACAACAATATCGATTGTTTTAGATCGAAGATAAAATTTAATATTCATCTATTTATATGCATTAAGTCTCCCATGCAATTATTCTCTTCTCCATAATAATTAAAATAATAGTTTCATAGAAATTGATTTTTTTTAACGGGTATCTAATTCTATAATTTATTTAAGGTCAATATTGTGTTTAGAAAATGTTTATATGAAGTAAATACATTTTTATTTATCCAAGTATAACAGGGGTAAAATAAATCCAGGGTTACTGTAGTTTATCCATTATTATTTTTCGTAAGAAGGTAGAAAAATGGAATTTGACTGAATAGTTCCTAATTTTCCCAACGAAGAAAAAACGAGGGATGGTTTTGAACAGTTACCTGTAGAGGCGTTGCCAAGGCAGGTAATTAACAGTTTTTCTGCCAAGGCGAAGCGAAATATCTCGTTTTCTTTTCTGCATTGTTTCTTAAACTATTTTATCTATACCCATTTTTAGTAGAAAAGTCAGTAAAGTATATAGAAGTAAAGGTGGGAAAGATCCTAGATCTTACCAATTATGTCTCTGGGACGCTTTTTGCAAGCCCCAAGAACGCCCTGAATCTCTTACCTAATAAAATATTAGGTAATCTATATTATATATTACCTAATAAATAAGTAAGTGAATATTATTACCTAATAAATAAGTAAACTAAGTTTCGTTTCAATACGATCAGTATTTCCCTGATTTTTGTTGGATCATAAAAGTCAGCAGCATTGAGCGTGGTCAGTGCTTTACGGGTGACCACTGAGTATGAAACGGATACATTTACTATCCGTGGACGAGCGAAGCGATTCCTAAGACATGCAGCAGCATAAATTTGACTAATTGTATATTCTGAGGACGTGCAAAGCTAGTCCGAAGCAGGGAGGATGAGCGTAGCGAATCCTATGCGATGATAAAAAATCCCGAGGTACCCCGTACCAGTTTTTATTCTATACGATGATGTACTTTATTTTTTTTAATGTCTTAATGTTTATATTTTTAAACCATTTACATAACTATTAAATTAACTATAACAGTTTTAAATTATTAAATAAAATGAATCATCATGAATAAATATTGTAATAAATCTTATCAGCTAGTAAAATATTAGGAGAAGTGTTATTGTCCTGGGACATAAAGTAAATCCCATATATTTAACGTGTAACTTTTAATCCCAAGGCAGGTATTACTTCACCTGATTGATTTTTAAAATTTTACCTGCCTGCTTCTACTATTCTAGTAATTAATGTACAGAATAGTATTTTCCTTCTTAAAACTAGTCAATTAATGATAATTTTGCTTCCTTGAATAAAAATGTATTTATTATTTACACCACTACTGAGGTCCTGATTCTAAATGCTATCGCGTTACTCTACGAAACGAGGTTCAGATTCAATAAGTATTGAAACTTAAAACAGTTAATCCTAGGAAAAAAAGTAAAATAATGTAGCAGTTTCCTTGGAACATTTCATTCATTATTAATAATTTAGTCAATTAGTAGGTTTTAAGAAGCAAAAAAGTCAAGAAGCAAAAGAAATTATCAAAACTTACTAACAAAAAAAATAAGTCAAACTTACATATTATCAATTTTTATATTATTGTGAGTCTTTCATCCTGATGTGAAGTATTTGAATTATTTAAAAGGTAAATATGAACCTGAAATGCTTTTAAAGAACACATCAATTAAAAAAAAGTTATCCCCTCTATCAAAAAGAAAAGCAATTTTACTATATTTTATTTATTTTAGTTTTAAGTTGATTTATCTCTGAAAATGCTGTTAAGTTATATAATACCCTGAGAACTCTAACATTCCGGTCTTCTAAAAGGTTTTTTATTTTTAAAGAGTAAAATCCCAGATGCGGTTGGAATTTTTGATTGAAAGGCGAATTAAGCTGAAATCTAAGCCAGCTTCAAGTAGCGAACATTTTTTCTCTATTGATTCTCAAGTCAGCTAAAGTTTTGTGGTTCACTGATTTTACACAATACCGTAAAAAAACTTAGCTTCAAATCTGAAGGTTACGGATATTAGGAGGTCTCGGTCCTTGGGGTTATTTTTTATAGTTGAAATAAAAATGTGGAAAATTATGTTTCTTATCGTTATGAAAGGTAACCTGAGGGGCATCTATGTTACTCTTTTTATGACATCTCAGTTTAATATCTACAAGTACACTATTATTTTGTGACATCTAAAGTTATAAACTTGAGGGTTCATTTTGGACCTTTTCAAAAAGAAATCAAATTATCCGTGGTAGTATCTCATGTATTGTATGTTACCTTACAAAATGTATACCGAAATAAAAATATTCTGTTCTGACATATACTTATTGCTCATCTGGAATTCACAATATGATAGTCTAAATTGGTAGTTTTTATGTAATTTTATCTCATTACTATTACTCAAATCCGATTAAGAACTCTACTACTGATCCTTATCTCGATTTTTTCAGTCAGGCTCAGTAAAACGTTAAGCTGTCACAATCGGAAATTCTTATGGGACACCCTCCATGATTTTACCGAGGTTGCGGAGTGTTTCATTATTAATAGATTTTAAAGAAATAGGCCTGACTGTTGTCTAAGGTTTTAGAAACTTGGCTCAAGTAACACAATCAGCTCAACGGAGCACAAGCACAGACACGTAGTTTCTGCTGGAACGGAATATACAGGGTGCTCAGCTACCCTATGATCCCATGGCATTTTTAACTTTACGTTTATAATTCATCTCTCCAACTATTTTATTATCTCCCTCTCACACTGACTTCACACACACAAGCATCATGTTGAATACCTCTGAGAACGTCTTAAAACGCCTAAAAAGGATAATACTGATAACAACTCGGTTTTGTTTTTTTAGGTTGAACTCAAACTTTATTTTACCTAGGTTAGTTGATGAGGGGAAATAAGGGATGAGATCTTATTTTATTGGGCAAGTCTTGCCTTCCTTCCTCTATTTACCTTCCTAATTTTTTTACTTTTTCCTCTCATCACTTTTTCTGAGTCAATTAAACAGCACACGGAGAAATGGAAAATATTATATGAAAATATACTGGATGTGCTGATATACAACGAAGGTTTAGGTGCTACGATATTATATCTCAAGCTGCGCAATGCTTGAATCTTAAAATCATAAGGCAAAGGAATAAAGGTTAGCTGCTAATCGTTTAATTTTTTACAAATAGTTTTTGTATCCATCTTGCTTATGTGGGTGTATATTATTAATAGAACTAATTAATTAGAATTAGATTTCAAGATATAATTGCAAACTTGTACTAGCTTAGTGATTATTTGCATCTAATTATGATTTATGTTGCAACATGTTCTCTAATAAGTTTGTGTCAAGCCATGCTATGATTTCCTCGAAATTAAAGTACATGTGGGAGTGGCAATTCATGTTCTTGATCTGAATTTCTATTGAATCGACATCTACCTTACACAGATTGAATGCCTTTATACTTCTCTACCATTGTTTCATATTATTTAATGAAAATTTTATTATTCTATTTAGAGCAATTAATTATTGGAACTAGTTTGCTTTGTTGGTATTACAATTTAAGTATTAATTAAGCTTACCCTAAAAACCACCAAGAAAGAAAGAAGCTAAACAAAAACCCTACACTTAGACGACTCATTGGTCATAATAAACACGTTTCATGTCTCATTGAAATTTGTTCACAAATAACACTAGGTGATTAGTGTAAAAAATAAGTGCCAAATAAAATTGTGCGAGAGACAGCTAGGAAATGTAACAAGCAAAATGCAATGCTACATCTGGGAACTGTTCCATCATTCGACATCATTAATGGCTCGATATAATGTCATGTCCCACTTTGTTTCGTTACGTCAAACTTATCAGGGCGCAGACAGAGCCTGAACTCACTCTGACCTTCAATTAATTCTGAAAAATATAATATGAAGTATTTACCAGAGACGAGCGGTCCTCTCTTACCGCTCGTCTTTGGTTAATTTTATTTTATTACACATTCGTGCCATTTCTTAACTATTAGACAAATTATTTCGCGTTTTAAAACTTTTGCCACAGATCAACCAAAGATTGATGTTTGCGCCATGTTTTATTTCTCTAGCATAATTACACTGATTATACGATGATAGCAGACACACTCACTTATAGAGACACAAAAATAACTCAAAACTTTCAAGTGCATTAAAAACACTTAAAACGGATAATTCCGGTGACATCCCAGTTTCGAATTTTATTACAAACACAATACTATTCTTATATAACTTTGGTATAAATTAGGCAAAGTGCTAATAAAGTTAGTACAGTAAAAACAGCATGCATGTTTTTTGTTCAAGCAGTTTTCGCGACTATCTCGAAAATTAGTAAGACCGTGTTTTATGATTGCTTAGGATTAAATTACTTGTTTCAATAAGTTGAAAATCAAAATGAAATATTAAATCATTTGTTTTGTTTTTTACTGAGAATACAATGCTATTCTTAACAAAATATATTATGAATTTAATAATTTTAAGGGAAAACACAACAATGAAAAAAAATATTAGCTCATATCTACACCGCGGAGTTATTTATAGAAAAAAGGGTTTTCTATAAATTTTGGTACTATTATTGAGCCTATTAAATAATTTTATTCCTATGTTTGAATGTCTTGTCTCGGA